>CM037877.1:47807683-48465183 GCA_021292165.1 Shinisaurus crocodilurus
CATAGGATGACATAGTGATTACATAGGATCATTCCAAGAGGGGATTGTAGGAAATTAAAATGGTGCTAGCCAACTGGTGGACACTAGGAGAAACAACATGGCTGCTAGGAGGAGCGCTGCTGCTGCTGTGAGACAGATAGTGAAATAAAGTAGTCCAGGAGGGCTGGTTTCAGCCCCCATTTTGCCCCCTAACCCTGACTAAACATTGCCCCAAACTTCTCATTGTATAACTTTCAGCCCAGCCCTATTTTATGTACCTTAAAAATAGTTTCTTTCTCTCTTCTTTCTTTTCCTCCACAACTTCTGTGTTTAACCAGGGATGGCCGACCTCCATGCAGCAAGGACAACTTGTGAGGACACACACCAAAGGCATGGATGGTTGCTGCTCTCCTGCGGAGGAACTGTCTTCTCCCAAACATTCAACGGGGTCCAGTCCTGATTATCTTCTAGAAGCAATGTGTGACATTTGTATTTAGATTAAGCATTTAATTGCTAAGGATAAACAGAAAATTCATTTAGGGGCATGTTTCTTTTAAGATGTTTATATTTTATTTTTGAATCATTTTGAATGTTATTACCAGAGCTCAGTTTTGGAGAACATGGTAGGTTAAGAATATAGGTAGATAAATGGATGAGATCCATAAGTTAACTTTCTGTCCATTCTAGAATATCAAAGTTCCACAGACTTTGGATATTTTGTGGAACTGCTCTGAATTTCTTAGTCAGGGGAACATAAGAACATAAGAAGCACCATGCTGGATCAGACCAAGGGTCCATCTAGTCAGCATTCCATTCACACAGTGGCCAACCAGCTGTCCACAGGATCCCACAAGCAGGATATGAGTGCAACAGCACCCTCCCACTCATGTTCCCCGGCAACTGGTGTACATAGGCATATTGCCTCCAATACCGGAGGTAGCATATAGCCAATCAGGACTAATAGCCATTGATAACTGTTGATAGCCTTCTCCTTCATGAAGCAGGTCCTTCATAGCAGCACCCAGAGGAAGATGAGGGTCTCACCAAGCTCACTTCATATTCTTCAGCTGCACTTTAATTCTCAGATGGCTTATTCATACATTCACAGACAGTTTATAAAATATAGTCCAGTTCTTGAAATCTAGGTTAGAAGCCTCCCTCCTATCTTGCATACTTTCCACAATCAAGGTTGTTTGGTGTTGCTGGGACTGTTTTCAAAAAAGGAAACCTCATTTGCCTTTGTTTTTGTGAAATGACTGTACCATATCAGTCTTTCATCAGATGTTTTCCTTCCACCTCCTGCTGCCAAGTCCACATTTTGTTAAAAAGGATTTATGTGTACCTTGCCACCAACTATGACTATGTACATGATGTTCCTGTTGGTGTTCTATGTAAATGTGGGCTCCCTACACCAACCATCATGGATGGAATATTTTATATTTAGCACATTATTTGAATGCTGTTTTAACAAAATATATCTGTGCTAAATTTTACTTCTGGTGAAATTTAGTGGGATTCACTCTATATGAAGTACATATGCATGAAACATTTGCATTGTTTTATTCTGCATTTCTAACAGGTTGTGCAGTATGTATGCCTTGTGTAGTATATATGCCATGTCTCCTTAAGTCAGGACATGTAGTATGCATGTGCCCTTCCTCCTTGGGTAGGTGTGGTCTTTTTCATGATCCAGCTGTTTACAGAGGCTTAGTGTATCTTTGTAGGAAGCCCAGTCTGCTAGGTTGTTTGTTAGTATCTATTGTTCTTGAACAAAAGAAATTCTCAAAGTCATTTTAACTCCTGCTGCTTCTTGACCTTAAGGCGGGCAAGTTGGAAGCCCATCACACCCAGTAAGTATTCTTCCCTCCATAGCCATTAATAAAGAAGGAAATAGCACACACCTTGTCTTGGTTCAAATTCCTAAGAATCTTCCCACTTGACTTGACCTTATGTAAGCTGGTGCAATGGTATAAATAGTGCAACTGGTAAAATTGTTATGTGGAATTTCAAAGACCTTGATCATTTATTGTTGTTTTCTGCAGGTATGAAAATAGAATCATTACTGAAAAATTGTGTTACATGTGGTGCTCCTGTTGATTCTGAAAAGCATCCCTTATTACTGTAACCTCAATACCTGTGTCGTGAATCCTCCACACGCAAAGTCGCAAACCATTGCTGGAAAACTATGTGTGATTCTCGAACCTTCTTATTTAAAATCTGGGATGTGTTTGGCATAATGTAAGCAAGGAGTTTTCAAAGCCAGACATGATGGACTCTCCTAAATCAATTTAAATTAATTTACTCTAAGTCTGCAATCTTACACCCCCTTACTGAGGAGCACGCCCAATTGAACTCAGTGAGATTTACTTCTGAGTAGTGCCTGTATAAGACTGCATTGATAGAGTAGCAAAGAACTGATTAAATGCCCTGATGCATGATCTTTCTCAGTAGGGGGACAGGGGGAGTGTGACCCTGTTGCTTCTCCCAGTTTGCTCAGCAGTTTTTGATTTCATCGAGCGTAGTATTCTCCTGGGCCAGTTCTGTGAGGCTGGATTAGGGGCACTATATGGCAGTGATTCTGTTCCTACCTGTGGGGTCGATTCCACAGAGTGGCATTGGTGGATTGTGTCTTGGCCTCTTGGTGAGTAGGCTGTGAGGTGCCACAGGGCACAATTCTGTCACCAATGCTTTTTAACATCTATATGAAGCCATTGGGTGTGGTCATTAGGGGATTTAGGGCAAGATGTCATCAATATGCAGATGACACCCAGCTCTATTTCGCTGTTACATCAGAGTCAGCTGTGGCTGTGCATGACCTGAACTGGTGCTTGGATGCAGTAGTGGGCTGGATGAGGGCCAACCAACTGAATTGAATCCTCTTAATACAGAGGCTATGTGGGTAGGCAGTTCCCAGGTCTGGGAATTGTATAATTTACTTGTCCAGGATAGGGTTGCACTTCCCCTACAGGGACAGATATGTAGTCTGGGGGTATTCTTGGATTCATTTGTCACTTGAGAAGGTTCAAGCGGCCTCCGTGGTATAGAGCATGTATTACCAGCTTAGGCTGGTATGGCAGCTATTTCTATTCCTGGACAGGGATAGCCTGGCCACAGTGATCCATGCACTGGTAACCTCAGCACCGAGCTATTGTAATGCACTTTATGTGGGGTTACCCTTGAGATTGGTTTGGAAGCTGCAGCTAGTGCAGAATGTGGTGGACAGATTGCTCAGTGGAGCTTCTTACCATGCACATATGACTCCTGTGCTGATAGCTTTGCACTGGCTGCGAATTAGCTACTGAGCCATGTTCAGTGTGTTATTGCTGGTTTATAATTTATTCATTTAATTTATTTATTATATTTATACCCCACCTTTTTTCCTGCAAGGAACCCAAGGCAGCTTACATAATCCTCCTCCTCCTCTCCATTTTATAAAGCCCTAAACAGCTCAGGACCAGGTTATCTGAGAGATTGCCTTCTTCTTTATAGGTTGCCCTGGTCTTTACATTTTGAGTGGGAGGGCTTGCTGACCATCCTGTGGCCTACAGAAGCTCATTTGGCCATGGTACAGAGGAGGGCCTTCTCAATTGTGGCACCCACCATGTGGAATAATCTCCCAATTGAGATCAGGTCGGCTGCTAGTGTGGAGTGTTTCTGCTGGCAACTGAAGACACACTTGTTTGCTCAGGTGTTTCCCTGACCACTAGCACTGTCAGCTACCCCTAATTATTTTAATGGAGATGTTATTGTTTTTATCATTGTTTTATTGTTTTAATTATTGTTTTTATTGTATTTTATCCTGATTTTATAGTGTAAACCAGGGGTTCTCAACCAGGAGGGAATTCCCCCCAGGGGGAGATTTTAGGGTTTCATCTATTATAACAATTAAGAGTAAGTGTTTTGTAGGGATGTATGAGAAATTTGTTTCTGTTTGTTTTTGACCAGAATTTACCCAGTTCACACCCCCTGGAACTAAAGATGGACCCGAATACAAACAGCAGTCAAGGTTCATACATTTCCAAACTTGTGATGTTTCATGGAACAAAAAAAAATGTGTTCCAAAATTGCATATATTTGAAAAAATGCACATCAAAAAAATCTTACTTTTCAAAAATCTGCACAAACACACTTTAATCAACAAGAGAAAATATGTACATTTCAAAAATGTGCATTTGGGGAAACGAGCACGAAAATACTCACACATTTTCACAGCAAAAAGGGGAAATGAAGCTCAAAATCTGATATGGACATGAGTGAGAATGAGTATGGAGATGGATAGCCTTGTAGGCTCCTTCCAACTCTATGATCTATGAAATCTATGAAATTCAGAGAGCCTTGATGAGCTTGAGTCCTGCTGATTTGCACATCCAAATTTTTAAGTTAGAAATGTTTTTCTTTTTATTTCGGTGACCAAAATCTTACAATATGTATGTTGTATATGTTGAAAAGCCTAACTTCTTGGTTAAGTAGACCTGTGTGCTCTTGTCTGATAAGATTTCTATTAAGTAAAGCCCACCCTGTTTTAAGGCCTTTGTCCTTTTGGCCAAGTTACCACAAAAGAGTATAATAATCATTGGGTGGTTAGAATAATGGTGTCTTCCGTTATTTCTCTTAACCAAAGATCCTGCTCCTATTGCTCCCTCAAAAGTGTGGCACTTCTTGATTTTAATCTGTTTTAGGCTGGATTTAGTCCTAGTGATAAAGCTGGAGTAACTGGACACTTCCCTGATCCAGTTTAATAAGTGTACCCCTGAGTTAAGGAGTAGGGTAAGGAATCTCTAGAGGACTCCAGGAATGTCACACTGATCGTGAGTTTTAGTGAACCTCACTGTTTTTAGGGGAAATAATTCTGCAGACTAAGAGCTACAAATTGTGTGTGGTGGTGTTGTTGGTTAAAAAAAAAAAAAAAAAAAAAAGAGGAGGAGGAGGAGGAAGAAAGGAAAAGAGAAAACCAACACATGAAAATGAATTTTAGCCTAGTTTGAGACTGCCTAAAGTGGAAAGAGGTATACTTTTTCCTCCCAAGTTCCTTACATCTTTCTGTATCATTAGATCCCCACACACTAAAATCAATGACATGGGTAACACCCTCCATCCCCCAGCCATGTTCAGATGAAATGCTGTTGTACCAAGCCAAACATGGCTTTAGGTTGCTGCAGTAGCATAATGGAGAGCACACTTCCATCTTAAGCTTTCCTGTCCTGCCTGCAGTCTCTTGCCTCTCCCAAAAGCAGGGCAGCCTAAGATCTTTTTCTGCCTGGTTTTTCTGCAAAGGATAAGATGATGCCTGTCTCCCATTCCATGCACAAAAGCTGACCAGACTGGCAGTTTTGAATAATATTCCAACACTGTTGACAGGACAGTGTCTTCCTCTACACTTGAGCACAGCAGGCTAGCATAGGGGACACAGGGCAGGCCATGTGGTATATATACCTCTGTCCTTTAACATCTTGCTATCATTCCCTGCCCCTTAGCATCTGCTGCTTGAGGCGGCAACCTCACTCTGCCTTATGGTAGGGCTGGCCATTCCGAAAAGCCACTTTCTCAGTAGAATAGTGAAGGCAGTGCATCTCCAGTACATTGTCTTCTATCTTCTTCCTGAAAAAACCAAAGTGCTTTATCAGCAAGTGCTTCATCAGCAAGTGCAAATTAACCCTTTGGTAATGCCATCTATCCAGCTTGGCGGGGCAATACTGGAAAATGTCAATCATTTTCTCTATCTTGGCAGCTATCTTTCTGTTACAGCTAATATTGACACTGAAATCCAGCATCATTTGAGCTCCACAAGTGCCGCATTTTCTTGAATGAAGCTGTAGAGTGTTCGAGGATCGGGATATCTGTAGGGAGACCAAAACGCTGGTTTATAAAGTCAATTTATTACCAACTTTATTGTATGCCTACGAAACATGGACTATTTATAAACGTCATTCCCATCTCCTTAAAATCCTGCGAATTACTTGGGAAGATAGGCGAACAAATGTCAGTGTACTGGAAGAAGCAAAGACTACTAGTGTTGAAACAATGATCCTCCGACGCCAACTACAGTGGACCGGTCATGTTGTTCGAATGTCTGATTGCTGTCTCCCAAAGCAGTTACTTTATTCCCAACTCAAGGATGGAAAGCGGAATATCAGGTGGTCAGTATAAGAGATTTAAAGATGTTCATAAGGCTAATCTAAAAAAATGCAATATAAACATCGAGAACTGGGAAGCTCTGGCCCATGAACAATCTAAATGGAGGTTGGCCTTTAACAAAGATTCCATGGACTTTGAAGAAGCCCGAGTGCAGGGTGAAAGGGAGAAACGTGCTAAGTGAAAAGCACGTCAAACGAATCCTTTATAGGACCATCTTCCATCTGGTAACCTGTGTCCTCACTGTGGGAAGCTGTGTGGATCTAGAATTGGCCTCCACAATCACTTACGGATCTATCGCTAGAGTTTACACAATTTTATACAATTTCTTTTTATATAATCTTCTTTTGTAATTTTATCTTAGAAGACAATCTTACTCGGTCACGAGTGATCGCCTACTACTACTATAACTAGGTAATTTTTGAGTTTGGGACAGTTAGTCAAAACCAAAATACTGTGATTTTTTTAAAAAAATTGCACCCTCTTAACAACACTGAAGTCCTACTGTTCATTATGACTAGGGTATTTTTCAATAAAATTACATAAGAAAAAAAATTATATCATCCCCAACAAAAACAGAAGTGCCCCGTTTCAGAGAACAGAGACTGTATTATTTTTGCATTTAAAACAGAGTTGGTAAGAAGGGGTGTCCTGAGGATAGAAGCTGAAACAATGGAGTGAAAGTGAAGATACGTGAAAATAGAGCACTGGTTGGGGAATGCTGAGAGTTGTAGGACTTTTTTCTGTCTAAACATGCATAGGACTGTGCCCTTAATAAATAAGTGTGTACATGGTGGTGGGGAATTGCTGTTCAACGTGAGCCCCTTAACAAGGTTAATATGCAACTCCAGGGGAAAAATAAATATATGTTTTACTTTGGATGTGATATTGAGTTGCCCAAAAGAATGTTGATGCAAAAAGAGCCGTTAACCATGCTGAGGAATAGAGGAAGGTATTGTCTGGGCTCAGTTTTATTAACTAAAACAACAACAAAAACAACATCCTGAAATATTTCTGAAAGAAACCCAGATATCACCAAGAACTTTGCTGAAACATCTTGGCTGTTCTTTTCATTTTATTGCAAAATGATTCTCTTTACCCTATTTCAAATGAGCCAGTTTTCCATGCAAAGCTATTTTGGGCCATAAAAATACAGCAACTCTAATCAAGTATATTGATTCATTAAGGACCATACTAGATCTGTGTCAAAGATGTGACCCTCCAATCTGGGCGCAGTTAGCTGAGGCAATACCATCTCCTCATTACTATCTTGAATTTATTGTCCATGAAATAGGCTGTTGCCTGCTTTTCTATCAAAACAAATATAAAGACTAATCTGGCACATAAAAATGTAAGTCAGAATATTGATTCCTCTAGCTGTCCTAGGTATACTATTATAGCAAATCTAACAGTCTTTAGGAATTGTTTGTAACTTCCATAAAACATATATTTTTAAGAAGGATTCATCCCACAGAATTGTCCTTTTCATTCTTTTGATGGTGTCAACGCAATTGTTTTATATGGGGCTTTTGATGAAATGTGATGCATCCATGCTCAGGAGTTTTGAAATGAGTCACCCCTTTGCTGATGTGTAATTATGTCCTAGATATAAAAGAAAGGGAATGCAATAATATGAATAATATCATTTGTATGATTATGGTTTTTATAAGTATATGTTAAATGGAATAGTTATGTACCTTAAAAATAACCCCTTAAGTTCTTTTATAAACATCTTTTAAACAAGCAAGCAAAAAATTAGCACCGCACAATAGGACATGATATACTCATCAAAGAGTATTTCATCCAGCCCTCTATATTAAAAACTTGTTTCTGGTACAATAACGGCCACATGTTTAAAAATTCCTTTGGATGACCAACATATGATTCTTTGTCAGGGCTTGAAATTTCTTTTGAATGTTTCTTTGGAAAGATCCATGCATCATCAGTTTTAGTTTTGCCTAAATCTTAATACTGTGTTTATTCTCTTGGATGGAATAGATGGGATGTATATGGATGAAACCAACATGTGATTTCTTATTTAGACTTCTACTAGACTTCTTATTTGGATTTCCACATTTATGTATATGTCTAGATCTATATATTTAGATCTATAAATTTAGATAAGGAACTAGATATATAGATATATAAATAATTGCCTTGAAATATCATTGCCTTAATTAGGGAAAGATGCTTAAGGGATTTGAACTTTGTGAATTCCTATTATGAAAGGACTTGATCCACACCTCACAGACGAATGTGCAGATTCAAAATTAGCTATCCACTGAATTTACACTTCTCTGTTGCAACACAGTTCTTGTCTGTTTAAATGTATTAAAATATACATTTTAATACACATCTTGAGAGGACTTTTAATGAGCAAACAAAATGGAATTATGGGTAAAAAATATATGATAGCAACATGGACCAGAAATAGGCAGATTCACCTAGCCCGAGTCACAATTGCCCTGATCCATTCCAGAATAGAATTTATGCATCCACACACCACTTCCCCTTGCTGAACAGATGATCAGTGGGAGAGGGAAGGTGTGATCAGCCTACTTTCCCTTTCTCAAAAGCTAGGGGCTTCCATAACTGCCCACACACCAGATTGCAGTAAACAGATACTGTGTGGGTGGCATATATCTCCCTGTTTGCATATACATGCTTGTTATACAGTATGTATGTGAAAGAAAACAGGAAAGCAATATAGGTCAGAATAAAGGGCCCTGTGCATGCTGAATCAGCTCTGGGACTTCGACCTGACTCATCTGCCCCACAGCAGGTACACCAGCCATAATTTTGTGTTGCTATGCCCATTCTTCCTTTGCCGCATCACAGCTACTGTATGCCACAGTGAACCAACTTTAGCAACCATCAGACCTTTGTAGAAACCAATCAGTAGATGGCTTCACCATGTCATTCTTTGTTAATATTGCTTGCTGTTGACATCAAGTACAATGATGGAAGCACCTGAAGATGGCAAAGAATTCAGAAGGCTGTGAATGTTCTGTTCACTGCTATATAAAGCGCCATCTCACAGAAGAGATTTGGCTTTATGTGGTGGTTTGCCTACTTTGGGCACATTTTTAAAGTGCAAAGGCCAAATGGATGGACCTCCAGATTTTGGAACAAGAATAGAAAATATGAAACATGATCTGAAGTTTGTGGGGGTGAGCTCAAGATCACTAAGCAGCTTATATAGGGCTGCATGGTTAATTAAAGAGAGTGAAGAATTTCATCTACCTCCGGCACCCCTGAACCCCGCTGTGAGGCTTTTGAGGAGCATGCATGGTACATAGTGAGCATTATGTCCACCGCTATGTTTCAGGCTGATGTGGCTGTGTAATGCACCAAGTTGGCCTCCACATTCTGATCAACCCCTCGGTTAGTCAGTCAGTCCCAGTTTTCCATGTATTTAGAAAGTTATACACTGCCCTTCAGTCATGCTGTCAGGGCAGTTTACATAGAAATAAAATACAATACCAAAACTATAATACAAACCACAGCAGGAGCTAGACCAATGTAATCTTTAAACACCTGAGAAGGGGAAAATGTGTTCACTTGGTGCCAAAAATACATGGGGAGGGAATTCCATGATTAGGGTGCCACCATCAAGAAAGCATTCTCTCTGATCACCAGCTGCCTTACCTCTGATAGCAGGAGCACCTCAAAGAGAGCCTCTGAAGATGAACTCAATACACAGGTCCCATATGAACATAAGAAGAACCATGCTGAGTCAGACCAAAGGCCTATCTAGTCCAGCATTCTGTTTGCATAGTGGCCAAGCAGGTGCCTATGGGAAGCCCACAACATCTAATCCACTTTTAAAGCTGTCTAATTTGGTGGCCATTGCTACTTCTTGTGGTAATGAATTCCGTAATGTAACTATGCATGGTGAGAAAATGTACTTCCTTTTATCTGTTCTGAATCCACCACTCAGCTTTGTTGGATAACACTGGGTTCTAGTATTATGTGAGATACCAGAGCTCCATTGTCTTCACACCATGCATAATTGTATAACGCTATATCATGTGCGCCCTCCCACCCTTAGTCACCTTTTTATACACTAAAAAGCCACAAACATTGTAACCTTTCCTCATAGGGCAGTTGCTCCAGTCCTTTGATCATTTTGGTTACCATTTTCTGCACTGTTTCCAGATCTACAATATCCTTTTTGAGGTACATTAATCTGAACTGCACACAGCATTGCAAGTGTGGTTGCGCCTTAGATTTGCACAAGGGCATTATGATACTGGTACTTTTGATATTAGTGGATTATGATATTGATACTTTTATTTTCAATTCCTTTCCTAATGATCCCCAACATGGAATTTACCTTTTCTGTAGCAGCTGCACACTGGGTTGACATTTTCATTAGGGTATCCGCCACAAGCCCATGATCCCTTTCTTGGCCACTCACCAGATCAGACCCGATCAACATATCTATGATGTCAAGGGAACCATGTGTTGTGGACTGGGAGCAAAAGCATGCCTTATTTCCCAGTCCAGCCAGGATGCCTCGGACACCATTGGTGCTGCTCCCGGCCATTTATACAGGGTTGTGATATTCCAGTGTGGCCTACATCCATCATAAAACTGAAATAATTTTATTTATTATTGTACTATTACATTTATATCCTGCCTTTTTTCCCTCTTCCAAGGAACCCAAGGGGGCTTACACAGTTCTCCTCCTCTCCAATTTATCCTCACAACAAAGTAACCCAGTGAGCTTCATGGCCGAGTGGGGACTAGAACCCTGATCTCCCAAGTCCCAGTCCAACACTTGGACCACTACACCGGCTCTCAATAATAATAATATTAATAATAATAATAATAATAATAATAACGACAACAACAACGAGGAGGAGGAGGAACAGCAGCAGCAGCAGCAGCAGCAGCAGCAGCATAGGCCAATTATGCATGGCTGATTTCCCAAACAGAATCCAGGAATTAACCCCATGATCTGAGCCAACACAATTTGGATTGTATGCATGTACAAGAGGGGAGTTGGTAGGGAGACAGCAGGCAAAGATTACCTCAGGCCCTTGTTCCACCTAGACTATCTCCTCCCTACATATGGCCAATACCACCAACTGCCCTGTGTGAAGGATCCCAGAAGAGAGAGGAAGGCAAGCAAAGATTGCCTCAAGCCCCTGGTCCTGCTGGATTTCCCCTCCATTCCCCCACAGATCTTTCTTCCATCAACTGCCTTTGGGTCAAATCCTTATTATACTATTGTTTTATAACAATAGTATAACAATGGTTTTTATTGTTTATAACAATAGTATAACAATGGTTTTTATTGTTGTTTTACATGAAAGCTGCCATGGTAGGATTTTATCCTGAAAGGCGGAATATAAAAAATCGTGTTAAATAAATAACTGTAGGCCCTATTGAAATATCATGCCCCAATGTGAGAGACCAGTGGTGTTGGAGCTGGGACAAATCTGGGTGACTAGGGGGAGGTAAGGCCATCGCTTGCTACCCACCACGTGCAGAGAAGCAATCAGTGAAAGCATCAAGTGATTATGGTCCATTGACAGTTATAAGTCGCAGTGGTGAAAATATGTATATTCCTTTATCTTATTTGCTGTGAAGTAGCCATTCAAATTATTTGAGGGAGGGGGCTGTGCTTTGTTTTCTTTTCTTGCTGTTGTATAGATATTCCTCAAATTCAAATTTAAAATTTCTATTAAACTGATGCTGCTGACACAACCCAACCTCCTATTCAACCATAATAATATACTCATCCTCTCAACTGAAGCAGAATGTGAATGGCCCTTTTTCTTGCCTTTGCTTTACACTATATGAAACGTTCTGTTCCATTGGCTAAACAGGGATTTGAAGTGGTCAGTCAAAGCTTTTCTTCTTACTTTTCAATTTTATGGTCCTATTTCATTACCCATCTTTTTGTGCAATATGTCATTTCACATTATCTGTATTTTTTTCATATTTTACAGAATGTCACACTTAAATTGATCAAGCTTCCAGAGCACTGAATGCTGCCTCTTGTATCTTGACTATTGTTTTAAATCACCTACAGAATGACAATGAACACTGACATTCCAAAGTTGCATTTTCATTATACTCCCCCCCCCACTCCCTATAATAAAAATGTTCCACCCGTAATTGGAGGTGCTTCCTAAAGTTTGACAGAGACATACTGTGGCGAACTAAATAACAGTAAAATGTTCTGCTGTTTGTTATGCTACCATTTAAGCGAAGAACTGCGATTCTAAAATGTATTAACTTTTTTTTAGAGCCTAAAGAGTCTGATGGCACAATCCTATTCAACATCTGGGTGGGCAACTTCCAAGGGTTGGGGGACTATATTGGCCCCTGGACCCCACTGGGAGCTACACCCCTGCCTCCACTTGCACCACAGCCACCCTGCCGAAATTTGGTGGCACAGCAATGGGGGGGGGGAGCCTCTTTTAAAGGAAAAAGCAGTGGCTGCTTTAAAATAGCCCCTTTTGCTGTCACTGCCACCACACTGCCACAGTTCAGCAGCAAACTGTCAATTTTGCTTGTAAAGGGGGCTTTTTCCACCCACTGTCATGATGCCGAATTTCATTGGTGCAGCAGCAAGACCAGTGTGGGCCCAAAAGGGCCAGAGGTGCTGTATGCAGCATGTGGGCCTCATGTTACCCATATATATACCTGCTATATATGCCTACTCAGAAGTAAACACTACTGAGTTCCGTGGGGCTTATTCCTAGATAAGTGTGTACAGGATTGCAGCCTTAAATTTGGAAAGAAAGTAGATGGGATTGAGTAATTGAACATTATTCAGAAATCTTGGGGAATGTTTTTTTTCCCCTCTTGAGGTTTCACTGAAGAGACTTAGTATCTATTAGGTCAGGGCAGGGGTTCTCAACCATGGGGAATTCTCCCCAAGGGGGGAATTTTAGGGTTTCGGGGGGGGATTAGGACCACAGACTCAAACTGTTGGAATACTGATCTTTCTACAAATTACAATTCTAGAGATTGTACATAATCTATAATGTACATCACACCTTATTGTATGGCACATATTAAGTCAGACAATCTTGGAAAGGGGGGAATGACATTCTGACATATGGTGAAAAGGGTGCATGGGGCAAAAAAGGTTGAGAACCACTGTATTATGTAGTAGGTCTTGCAGTTGCAATTACAGGAGAATGACCTGGATTTCTCTAGAGGTGCCCTCCAGGCCTATAAATGTATTGTTCCAACAACATATTTATCAGCACCCTTCCGTACCCACAAAACACCCCTTGAAATGCACACACATGAAAGTTCATTCATAGACCTCTTCAGGTGTAGGGCTCTACCCTGGACATACACCTCTTTATTTTTAGCACTGGAGCACAGGAACATCCTTGGCTAGCATCTACTGACAGAGGATATAACAAAGGGTGATATTCCCTATTTTCATTCTTAACTGTCTGAGCTTTAGGTACATCCCCTACCCATCTTGTTTAATGGCATCTGATTTTGGTCTTCCATGTGCCATAGAGGATAAGGCTATCAATGGCTACTAGCCATGATGGCTATCTGTTACCTTCATTATGCCTCTGAATAACAGTTGTTGGGGAACATAAGTGAGTGGATGCTATTACACTCATGTCCTGTTTGGGGGTTTCCTGGAGGCATCTGGTTGGCCACTGTGGTGGGAACAGAATGCTGAACTAGACTAGCCTTTGATCTGATCTAGTCTGGCTTTTCTTATGGTCTTGTGTTTGTATCTAGTTTCAGTTTAAGTACTAAAGGAGATAGAGGCAGGCAATGGACCAGAGATTCCAAGGGTAAAGGCCTGTGAAAAGGAATCTTCTCTCCCCAAACTGGGCAAGGCGCCTATACTAAGTACAACCTGTTCTAGCTGGAAATACATGTTGGAAGAACAAAATGCAACATTCTTGGATGCTGTACTCTGAGGTACAGAGGTACATGGCAGGTACATATTGCCAGTGTGCTCTGGGCCAAATGAATGATTACACCCAATGTATGAAGGCTGCTGGACACATTTCCACATGGCAGTGGCTCCACATAGGGGTCACTTGAAAGCTGTTCACCCTGGGCCAGTTCGCACGACCCAGGCTGTGGGCGGGGGAGGCACCATGGGGCGATCCGCGGGGTCCGGTGGGGCGCCACAGATGACCTGCGCCCCGCGCATGTGGGCGGACCCCGGTGGAGCCGGCAGTCCCCGCACTGCAGTGCAGGCCTCCCAGCGCTAGGGAGCGGGGCCCAGGATGCCCAGAGGGGCCATTTGCCCCTACAGGTTGGAGCGGCGGCCGCTCCGGCTACTCTGGGCTGCCGCCTCTGTGCGGCCCCTGTGGGACGGCCAGCCGCTGTTCACGCGGCAGGGTGGCCACGCGCGGTAGGGGCTTACCCCTCTACTGACCATGGTCACTTTGCGTGCATCCCACGTGCGGCCGTCCCGCGGGGGCACCCCCGGTCAGCGTTCGCACGACACGGGAACCGCGGGGGACTTCTGCTCCCCCGCGGTTCCCATGTCGTGCGAACATGCCCCCTGTGTCTTCTGATCACATGGAGAGTCTCAATGTGGCAGAATCAGTAGCTGCTAGATATGTGTATTTCTGACGTAGAGTCTCTAGGCATAATGATTCCATTCCCATGGCCAAATTTTCTTAGCTTCCCTTCCCTTGTTGTTGCCGTTGTCGTCATTGTCGCTGCTAGCATTAGCATTGAAATAAAAATAATAAGCAAATTAATCATGTTATAATCTCACCCCAAAGAGACCTATCAGGATTAGGGATTATTAATTCTATGGTGAGTTGGTTAGTATTGCAGAAGTGACAACAGATGTGCATCTTGTTCAGGCATAATTTTTATAAAGATCAGAAGCCAGACTGAACTGTATATGAGCAATATTAGGTTTCCTTATACATTTTAATCTGTAGTTAAGACTTTTTCTTTTTTTAGAAAATAATATTTTTTAGGGGACAAGTTAAGCATAAGAGTATCAGTCAGATAGAAGAAAAACATATAGTAATTCACTATCTTGAGTTTAAGTGGATATTTAGAGAGTTCTATAACATTGTTATTGTTGTTTGCTTTGTTCACGATCTTGAGGATTTCTTAGAAAGGTAGTAAATAAATTCTATCAATAAAACAAAACATGGTGTTCCTTAGATACTTCTAGTTACCTCTTGAAAAGTCTGTGACCAAATAATAGAATAAATAAAACAAAAATCAGAATTTGAACAATGCTCTTTACTCGTTTGTGCGAAACTGAAGCAAACACAAATTGGCATTCACTCCTGTTGTGTAACTCCTGAAAGGAAACCAGTAGTTTGCTAAAATGCCATCTAAATGCCTTGTCTCTCTTTTGGATGGTATTGGCATCCTTTTAAAAACATGCACCAACTGAATGTGTTTCAGTTCTCCAGTGGATGTTTCTCCATCCAATAATATATATGTTTGTTATTTTTATAAGGTAGGTCTTTTTACTGCAGATAAATGTAGTAGACAATCAACTGAACAGCACAAAAACAATTAGCTACCTGGCTTTTAATTTCTTGCACATTAACATTGAGCGGTCAAAATTTGGGAGCGATTATTATGATTGTAATCGGGCCTGGCACTTGTGACACTTCAAACAGGCAACCACCAACAGTTCCTTTGCAATGAAAGAGCTCCCAGCACAACACATTTCAGTAGTCAGAAGAGTTGTGAATTCGCAGCTTTGCACAGCAGGTGTAGCAGTACATCTTTGCACCCCTAAATACACATGCTCATCTAATCTGACAGACTAGACAATGGCACAAAAAACCATCACTGATGTTTAAACAAAGACTTCATCTCCAATGAGGCAAAGCTTTTTTTGCTCAGCCTAATGCCACTAATAACTTTTCCAAGTCAAAAACAATGTATATTTTCTTAATGAAAACCAAACGGAAGCAAGAACGGGGCTTGCTGACATTTTAAAAAATTGCTTTCCCATCTCTTTTCAATATTTACCTTTGCATCATCCTGTTTTGTTAATTAGTTGCATCTTGCGTGTGCTGCTTGTAACCAAGACAGTGTAGATGCCCAGGGACTATTCTAAGGGAAGATTAAAAATCCATCAAGCAAGGGAGATATAATTTTACTGGGTTGTATCCAGTTAGCACCTCCTATTGATGGAATGGCTTCCATCAGTGGAAAAGGGAGGGGATGATCCTCCCTCCCCGCAGCAGTCCCCCATGTTCTCCCAAAATCTGCTTCAGATGGTGGGAGGATCCTCTGGAGAAGACTTGGGGGTAGGAGTACCAGGGCTGCAGCAGGGAGAAAGGGATCGGAAAATTCTATTGCATGAGCAGTAGTCCTCTCGCATGATACTGGATCCCGCTCACTCTTTTTAGTCAATGGGTTATATCAAGGGATGTACAAGAAATTTGTTTCAGTTTGTTTTTTATCTGGATTTTACCCAGTTCACACCTTCCAGACCTAACACGGATGCAACCTCCCGTCAAAGTCTGTACATTTCTGAGCTTGCAATGTGTTTCACGGACCAAAGAAATGTGCTTGACAATATGCATACATTTCAAAAATGGGTACCTTTGGAGAAAATACGTGCATTTCAAAATGCATACATTTGGAGAAAATACGTGCAGAGATATGCATGCGGAAAGGAAAAAACAAAGCTCGCAATCTGATATGGACTTGAGACAGAAAGAAGCTTCCCCCCCCCACAAAAACTGCTATTAAGTGTTGGGGGACCCTTTGGAACAGTATGGGATATGGCCCAGAAGACTGCAATAGATAAGTAGGATTGGCAAAACCCGGGTGCCTTTCCTTGTAAGAGTGGAAGCACTTTCCACTAGCACAAAGCCACCACTGCATACAACCCAATGACTTTTTATTTAAAATCACTGTGTATTTAGACAAAAGCATCAATGGGAAGACTTTTGTCATCACGGTCCCATTTGGGATGTTTCAATATATATTTTGGGAAGGGATAAAGATCGAAATATCTCATTAACTGTTCAACTTAGCAACTGCACATTCAGAAGATAGGCTAAAGATGTGCATATATTTACTATGAGGGGGTGAACTGGGCATTAATGGACTCTAGAGGGTTATTTGGAGACAGCTGCACTTATCATGAATCAGGAAAGGGAAATAGCAGGCCTGGTGTGCTGTAGGTCAGTTTCAAATGTCGACTTCAGAGAGCTATAAATCTCTAGCATTACTCCAGCAGCCGTGTCTCAGAACACCCTTCTAGCGTCTTCCTATAATTTAAAGATTATGTAAGGTGTACAGCGAGTGTGTTCGACAAAAATATTAATTTAGAAATAAATCCCATAAATGCTCTGAAGAAGCAGCTTCCATAGTGCAGGATCATCTACTTGTGCACTTCAAATAAGAATTGCTGCTAGTTTTGTCAACAGTAGGTGGTCATGGAAGCTTGCCAGACAAAACAAGGCCTTTCTCAAGAAAATGCTGTCGCTTTGACATCGTCGTCCAATATCGTCCTTTACTGTTTTATTACTGATATTCAACATACATGTGGATATATTGTCTTCTGCCAAGGATTCCTTGAGTCAGAAACCTTAATCAAGAAATGGAACAAGAGTAAAAAGCAATTAATCACAGTTAACTCCTTCTGGAACATTCAACATTATTTCCGGCTGTTGTTGGTTCTGCATATTCCAAAAGCACTATCCAGCCTTGCAGATGTTTGCTCCTACTGTGAGACTGACGGCTTTCAAAATCTTGTGTTTACATGTGGAAATGTGAGGCTGTTCTGAAAAGTCAAAAACATCTCCACCATATTAACATTTTTAATTACTATGAAATTTAAGGGGATATCATTGTTTCCAGTTTATAGAACACGTTACAGAAATCAAACTTTCTAGGAAGCTGTTGTCTGGGAAGCTTGGTCCATAGCTGGTTTACTGAACATGTAAAATATTTAAAGGGGGGTGGGGGAGAAACAGAAGCTGCGTAAAACATTAAAATTGTTTCTGTTAGCAGGAATTTGTGCTGCCCTTTCCCAAGAACAAATGGACAGGTTTGAAATGACTTCATTCAGGTGGCCGGTTCCCATAACACTGTTAAATACATACGGACACATTTTGGATAATTGTTGTACACATTTGGGTTTCATGGGGCCCCATGTATATGGACTAAAATTTCAAGAAGCATGAACAGGCAATTCTGATACCTAGCCTTATGTATGCTAAATTATTGCCACTGGTTCCTCCCAGTCAAATCTGTCCAGATATTTAGAATCCTTATACCACCTCTTGAGAAAGGAGACCTTGTGGCACTGAGGGAAAGCAGAAGCACTCTAAGGGAACAATCCTATGGTCCCTGGGAGAACATGGCAAGGGGCATGAGATTTTTCAGATCACACAGAGGGATGTCTGCCCTTGGAAGCCTCCCAGCAGACACAAAAAGGGTCCACTGCTGTTGCTCCTCTACCACTGGTGCTCCAACAGCGAGGGCAAACTGGGGTGTTCTAGGTAGGGATGTCGGAGAAATCTGCAACTGATTCAAATGAGTTTGGAACTCTATGACTATGACCTGCGGTTTCCACAGTGGACCAGCTTCTTTTGAGTCACATGGGTTTGCAGACTAGTCTTTCACTTTTGGGGTGAATCAGGACAGACAGATCCAAAGTCCTCCCATTCTCTCAACATGGCCCCAGAATGTGGGGGTGGGGGGTATCCAAGCCTTGGAGCTAACATATTTATATTCCCTCCAGCCACCATCACCCATTCTGCCCTGTGCAAGCTCAGAAGGGCATTGGATTTGGAGGTTCCTCCATCTCTGCTCCTCCCTCTCCTACACCCATAAATCTCCAGGTCCATTTTGACCCCGGGGGGGGGGGAGAATCTTTAATTGATCATCATATTGAGTCAAGGCAATGTTGCTTCATAAATTGGAGAGCTGGGAAGAATGGCATGTTGGATCTAGCACAAGAGCACTAAATAAAAGCAGTGTGGGGTTACTCACAAGTGAAAAAGGCAGCCTCATCATATTTAGCATTAAGAAAATCCATAGATACCTGATGGGAAACATTTCACTATTGCCTTCGGTAGGTCCCAACCGTCCTGTACCTAGTGGGCAAGCAGGCTGTGGCACCGAACAGAGCTCCTGGTCCAGGCACATGCACTGCCATAATAACAACACTCATTCCAACATGTATACATCAGGGTGCGGCCAGCATTACTAACAGCGTGGTACCACCAGCCAGTATATGCATGGAGGCCAAGAGCTCTGGCAATAGTGAAATAGTGAAGGCAATAGTGAAATGTTTCCCATCAGGTATCTATGGATTTTCTTAATGCTAAATATGATGAGGCTGCCTTTTTCACTTTTTATATACAACATACAAAGTATTGTGTGCCCTAAGTAACTATACCAAAGATATTACAATTAATCTGAAAATCTGTTAGTATTGATTCAGTGCTGAAACCTGGCAATGTTCTTTTTATGGAGAGCATGTGATTCAAATAAAATACATCTGTCTGGTTCATATAATCACAAATTCACAGGCCTAGCAAAGAAGACTGGACAGTCATATATTCCAATCTTTACTTTAACACATCTTCCAATCACTAAGACACATCCATGTTACACATTAACCCACACCTCATTAACTCACATCATCCTAAATTATAGCCCGCCACAAGCAGGGGCAATCAAGGTATCCCTCACAATTCGTATTGTTTCAGAGCAATCCTAAATAATGTAAATTACGCTTGAATTATACCTCTGTCAGCAGTAGGAATGTACAGATGCTGTAAAATCCGTTGTCTATGTTTCACTGGATCGTCAGGTGGCTTTCATTCCATTGTCCGCTCATTGATGGAATTGGAGTTTGTGAAAATGTGTTCATATGCATTTGTGCAAATTTGGAGTTGCACAAATTCACACTCCTGAAAATGTGCAAATCCCCCCCCAATATGCAAAAAAAAGTGGGTGAAAAATGTATATTTATTTTCACACTTTAGCCTATGGGGGAAATGCACATTTTTTGTCAGTGTTTTTTATAATTTGTCATATTCTTCTACGGCTAAATTTGTGTAAAATTATGTAATTTTTTTAAAAAAAATGGTCCACAAGTTGTGGAATCCATGTGACTTGGGAAAAGCCATTCTGCCGCGGACATCCACGGTTCAGATTCTGAGAAATCTGAAGTCATTTGAGTCCATTGCAGATTTCTCTGATAGCCCTAGTCAGTGAGATATGGGTATGGTCACTACGAATGCATGGGAAAACCAAGGCCCAGTTAATGGAGTTTTCCCTACATGAGTGCAGCCAAAGTCCTTCTGCAGACAGATGCATCCATCTTACTCTGATGTTGATGTATACAGAGCTATACATAGATACAACTGGCAGCAATTTCCACAGTCATGGCAGCTGTACCCACGTTCAGCTTCGTTCATTTCCCTGTGTGATCATGGGCATGCATATGAATTGGTCTTGGCTAGTGACTGTGTGATCTGGCCTTGAATACCTGGATACAAATGTACTTTCTTACATGGATCAACAAGTGCAGATAGCTAGGCTGTGTAAATTATGAAAATATTCACATTGGCATATTTGCAGGTGCGTGACTAAACTACCTGCACATCTTGTCCTTTTGAGTAACTTTTGATGATCACATTATCTCAACACAAGTCTTGATCCCCACAAAGTCTTGCTCCCTAGAAAGTTACAGGGGGAATATCTAGAAGATTCACCACTTACTTTTCTGCCACTTAAATGAGAGACTGTAGTCCTCCTAAAAAACTATTTCAAACTGGTTATCCTGACGCTAATAGGAAACCAACCACCAGTGCTATCAGGCCTGACATCAGAAGGTGGTATCCTTGAGAGGATGGCCACTTACACATTGCCAAAAAAAGGAACAGCATCACCAAAAATGAGTACAAAAGAGGACACCAATTTGCATCACATTTGCATATTCTGATGTATATGTACAAATGCAAATTTAGAAATAATACCTATATTTTAAATAGAAATACAAGGCATCTTTCCATAGTGAGGAAGACTGACCACCAGGTGTGCTTGCTCAGTCCACTGCCCAGGTGCTAACTGTTGATGGGCAACTTCAAGTCCCCTGATGCTTGCCCTTCTTATGCTTCTTTTACTTTAAATCAGACTGGGGCTGGGCAGCTCATCAAATAGAGGACACCTTCAAATAGAGGACTGTCCACTGTCAGTTCTACAAATAGAAGACTGTCCTATATAAAGTAGGACACAATGTGTCCACCCTAAGTCTGGGGGAACGTCTTTCAGCCTGAGGGCCGAATTCAGTTTTGGAGAAGCTCTCAGGGGGTACATTCCGGTGGTGGGTGGGGCTGAAGGCAAAGGCAACAGGGCCAAAGGCAAAAGAGGGGGGGGAGTAAAAATACAAAAATGCCAGCATATTGTAGCTTAAAGTTCTTACTGACAGTAACTAAGCCTTAGGAGAGGCTTTTCAACCTTTTAAAATGGTGGCAGGGACTGCACAAAAGCAAGGAAACTACCAACTTATTGATAGGTGGGGGGCCAGGGGAAGTGGCATGGCTGTCTGGTGAACCCCAGAGTTCCAGTTTGGGACCCCAGGAGAGCCAGATTTGGCCCCTGGACCTAAGGTTCTCCACCCCTGTTCTGGAGTAACACTATGTTGTAGTGGTACACAGTGAACACTTACATTGGTGTCTTCCTGGCACTCATCAGAGGAGTGCCACTACTTTCAACACCACTGCTGTCACTCTCCTCCAGTAGGCTCCACCCACCCCTTGTGTCCAGGAGAAATAAATAGGAGTTGAGAAACTGCCCGTTGACATGAGGGGAGTGCCAGTAGAGGGGAGCTCACCAGGAGGCCCCACGCTAAGGGCCTCCCCAAAGCTGGAACCAGTTCAGAGCTATCATGAGCTCTGGAGAAGAGTTAAAATTTGAAATACATGTAAATGTCTCCACAGTGTGTTAGGTACGGTAGTTTGAGAGGAGGAGGGGATTTTGACAGACCTCTATCAAGTTGACCCCACCACATTTCATTTGTCTGTGTTTGTTTTCCCAGCTCAATTTTATGGCTCTGAAAATAGTTTCTTCACATTGCTTGTGTGTAGCACCCCTTTTAACGGTGTGTACAGGAGGAGGTGACAATGGAAAACGAATTTTGTTTGTTAAAAATTATTACATTAAGTGCCTGTCCTCGGTGCAATTTTCACAGAGGAATCAACCAAGTCTTGTGTGGCGATGTGCAAATTTGCAGGCAATTTGAACTGATTTGGCTCTTCAGAAGGTTAAGGTAGTTTAATGGTTGAAAGCACATTGCTGCACACAGCAAGCTGCAAAAAGTCAAAGGGTTAGAGGATTAGGATTTCATTTCCTTTTAGCCATTGCCATGTCTGTTTTCTGTCCAAACTGCTTCTTGTTCATGTTTAACCCATGCTTTTAAAGACAAGAGTGATCACGAACTTGTGAGCCTCGGGCTTCATTTTAACAAGCCGTCTCTTGCACTTTGGTGTGTAATTTGTCATAAATGTCATAGGTCAGGGTGTGTTAGAAACCTACAGCCAGCAGATGGTCATTATGACAGTGGTTTATGTTTCAGAAGCCAAAGAGATGCATTGTGATATTTACCTGAGTGTGTGAATGTTACACCTCTCTAGGATGATTTTGAGTTTTTCTGTTGGAAATAAGCCATCATTTGTTAACTTTTTAGATAGAAATGGACAGCAACCAGTGAGATATTCTGCTTATCTTACTCAGACAAGTAGCCCTATGTGAATCAACCTTCACCTGTGGGTAAACAGTAGAATTTGTTTTCTATTTTAACTAGTTCAACATTGATTTTGTTTAAAATTTAGTGAAGTTTAGTCTTTTATCTAAAATGCAATAAAAGTTTGGTTGATTTGGGGGTGGTCTTTTTTCAGTTTTTTTACAGCTAAACTGTACGTCTTGCTCCGTTCTACTGGTTACATCAAGCACAAGTACTATGAGAGGTTGTTCATGTGGCAGAGAATTTCAATCAACATATTAATGGATTTTCATTATGATTTTGCCTACTCTGTTCTTGAGGCCTAACACTTCCAAACTGCTGCTATAAAAAGTAGACAGTATTAGAAGAGGTGGCACAAGATGTAATTCTAAAATTGTAGCTGACTGAAAACATGTCAGAGTTCATGCCTTACAACCTATTTAATTTAAGCCAAGAGAAAGAATACAATACAATGCACACATTTATACCCACCACATGCCTATTTCTAAATCCCAGTCTATCACCCCATGAGCTGAAGTAGCTAGATTTAAGTTAGGCAGATTAATACCCAGAGCCTCTAGATCAGGGGTGGGCAACTTGTGGCCGTCCAGATGTTTTGGCCTACAATGTTCATCAGCCCTAGCCAGCATAGCCAATTGTGAGGGATATTGGGAGTTCTAGGCCAAAACATCTGGAGGACCACAAGTTGCTCACCCCTGCTCTGGAAGTATATGGCTTGGCAATGTGGAGTGATTTATGAAAATATAGCTACAGTGGAATCCCTGTCAAGACAAGCTGGGCAAATCCATCCCACTATGCCACTTGTCAGCTACAATCCAATGATGAACAAATATTAGATGGCAAGTTAGTGCAGACAGAATTGGTCCTGTAGTGGCCTAAAGGATTATGGATTGCTATGTAGGTGAGCCTTTCTGTAAAATCCTCTCTCTGTTCAACCCTGTTGAGTGAATCCACTTTTGCAATGCCACAACACAAAATCTGCCAGTGGTCGCTGTTGCTGGCATAGCAGAATCACCCCATGCTGCTGCGCCAGTGCATATTCCTAAACTGATACACCTAAATTGCAGTGCAACACCTTGGACTGATATGTTGATTAACGATTTCTGTTACTTATTTTTAAAATGATAAAAAAAAAACATAGGAAAACCCACTAACATATATGTTTCAACAATGTGACCATGTGAAGCCGCTTTATACCTGAGTCACCATTGGTCCATCTATCCCACTAATATTGTCTACTGTTGCCTAGCAGTGGCTCTCCGGGGTCTCAGGCAGAGATCTTTCTCATTGTCTAATGTCTAGCTGATCTTTTAACTGGAGATGCTAGGCATTGAGCACGGGACCTTATGTGTGCAGAGCATGTGCTATACCACTGAGCGATGGTTCCTGCCATTAAGGATAATCACTTGTCCTTTTATGTTTGCAAGGAGTAGGCCAAACATAGCCAATGCTCACTGAAAATTGACAACACATCTCCTCCACAGTTCCTGCCCTCCATACAGCTGTGGTGAAAGTTCAACAAACTATCGGAATATGAACTTTTACATGAGCTGTAGCCATTGCTGCAAGATGGTGACATGCCAGGGAATTAATATTTTGTGAGCTAAATCTTACTGAAAGTAGTGATGGTTCCTCTGTCTCCTTCAGTCGGTTTCTTTAGAGCAGCAGTTTAAATGCAAGAAAGACACAAATGTCCAACATGAAACTTATGAGGCAAAGTGAAAATGGCAAACTACCTGCTTTTGTTGATTTGGGCTGGGTCCATTCACTTTTGCAAAAATCTTTACCAAATTAGAGATGTACCCGCTCACCTCGAGGTGGGCGTAGCGGGCCAAAATTGGCCCCGCTCACGCCCACCAGAGACTCACGAGCCTTACCGGGTCCCGGGGCTCCCTCGGCTCTCCGCGTCAAGCCCACCGTGCCGGCCGCTGGAAGTGACGCAACGGGACCAGCGTGGCCGGCTCGGCGGGCTCGAGCGGCTGCGGAGAACTGCTCTGTGCCGCTCAGAATATCGAGGCGGGGGGCCACCGCCGCAGAGAGACGAGGAGGGGGCAAGGCGGGCCCCCCAAGGTTCATGAACACCAAATGTACTGGTTCAATTAGTCAATGCAAATACATTATCATGCCATTAAAAGTATTTTAGAATTGTTGAATGCTACCTTTTCCCCCCAGTATGGTTCCCTGAGAAGGTTTTGAGATGCTAGAAGAACTTCCTACACAGGCAGTGCGGGCCAGGGGGAGTGTTTTTCTAATTTTACACTATCAAATGCTTGGCCATGGCCATTTAAGTAGCTGGTGTGCTTACATTTCTCTTTAGAAATGATAACATGGATCTATTCTGCTCTTCTAGTTGACCAGCCAGCCATGGCCAATGGAAACACATGTAAAATATGTTATTAGTACCTGATTTGCTCCAGTGTGAAAAAGTCACACTATGGATTAAAACTGACTGGGTTTCCAAAGAACCCTCACAATCCCAGTGGATAAGACTGTATTATTTCTCCACACTGTTACTGAATCATAAAAGATTCAGTCACAGTCCTGGCATATCCAGTTGGTATAAAAATAGCTTTGCTGACCACCTGTCTTTAAAAATAAAAAAGGGAATATATATATATATATATATATATATATATATATATTTGTGAGCATGAAGAAAATAATCCTCAAAATGGAAGTGCCCCTAATTATAAAAATGAGACATAATAGCTGTAAACATTTTAAGCTTGATATTTTGGATATATTGGTAGGGGGTGGCTATTAGCTTGTTTCTGTGATGGTAAATTCCTGCATAGTTCACAATGCAATAGTATAGCCTGCACCACTGTGAGTGGAAACAAAAGAGCCCCAAGCAGCCCCACCCTCTGCCATTCTCTTCTGCTACACCACCCCTTGTTCACAAAACCCTTTTCAATTATATTCTTTGTGGGCAATGTTTACTTTTTCCCCATTCAAACCTCTGCTCTCTTGTTCCCAGTCTTCCAGGCAGTCAGCTAGCTGGAGCCAGAACAGAGGGTGAAGAAGAAGGGAGGGTGATCAAAGCGAGATGCAAACAAACCACGCCAAAACTAAGTTTAAACCCTTCTAAACGCTGCATCCACTACTACATTAGGTTTCAATAAGAGACTTCCACTACCACACCAGTAGCTGCAGTGCAGTGCTGCATCTCCCCCTGATCATGTCTCAATTTCCTGTATCTAAACACTATAGCAAGCCACCTGATCTCACGAAGTGGTGGCAAGCATTTCCATTTCCTCAGTATAGAGCCCCTTTTCTAAAGACTTACTGGTATTTTCGAAATGAGTGATTTGAGAAGAGTGACAGTATTCATCTGCAACAAGCAGCAGCAGCCGGAGAAGGAAGCTTTCTTTCACCGAGCTCTGTTTGTCTCAGGGTTCCAGACTGTCTTCAGCTTTTGCTTTGTACAAAAGTCATAGATTTCCCTTCGTGTTTGAAATATAATACAAAGTGCATGTTAGATTATACTGCAAAAGCTGACAAGCGTACACTAAACTGACAACACAAGACAAAGAGATGGTGGTTCATAAGATTTTCACATACAGATTGTTAAGGTTTACAAGTATTTAAACAAAAGAAAAACAAACTAGAGACTAACTTTGTTGTGTTCCTGGACAAAATTAATCAAGCTACATATATGGATAGTTTGAACATGATGATACATGTGCCACTCACATAGGTTTTCTTTGTTAAACCTGGAAAACAGGTTGGGGGGGGCAGTTTAGCTTGACTATATACTACTATCTGATATACTGGATAGTAGGCAAGAAATATAGGAAAGCATTTCTTATGTGTATAAAATAATATCTATAAATAATATTTATACTTTTCCATTGAGTATTCTCTTTGGAATTGCTCTTTTTAATCCCAATTATAATAATTTTATGTATTAACAAATAATAATGTTTTCATTGAGGCTTGTCTAGTGCTTACATTCTGAAATGACAAAACTTTGGATCAAAATATTCCCCTTTAAAGGGTAGCAGCACCTCAAGTGGTGGGCAAAATGAGCACATGCTTAGAGCAAGATAAACATCAAAAAGCTCAAGTATGCAATGTGAACTATGTGGTGACAACCATTTGCAAATTAAAATAGCAAATTACAAAAACCTAAAGATTTTTTTTCCCCCGGAACTAAATTAACTGTATTTTATTTCTCAACCCTCTCTCCCTCAGCTCCCTGTGTATACAATCTATATAGAGCTAGTGCAGCGTAGTGGTGAGAGTGTTGGACTGGGACTCAGGAGATCCGGGTTCTAGTCCCTGCTCAGCCATGAAACTCACTGGGTGACTTTGGGCCAGTCACTGACTCTCAGCCTAACCTACCTCACAGGGTTGTTGTAAGGATGAAAAGGGAGAGGAGGAGGAGGATTTTGTAAGCCGCCTTGGGTTCCTTGCAGGAAAAAGGCGGGATATAAATATAATAAATAAATAAATAAATAAATAGACCTGCACGGTGGAACGGATCTGTTGTCCAGATCAACCAGGGTTTCGAGAAATCTCTAGACTTAGGCTGCAATCATGAACACACTTACTAAGGCCTGGTGCCCTTCAGATGCTTTGTGCAACTGCAATTGCAATTCAATTGCATCTGAATTGCAATTCAGATGCAGCTGTAACATTGGCTGCAGACAGCATGACCAGTGGTTAGGCATGATGGGTGTTGTAGTCCAAAATCTCTGGAGGATACTAGGTTAGGGAACTAGGTAACACACATTCCATTGAACACAGTAGAATTCACTTCTGAGTAAACATGCACAGGATTGTACTACACATAAACTTTTGGGAGGGAAAATTTCTTTCCCCACATATCCTTTTCAAAACTCAGCAGCTACCACTGGGTCCTTCTGCAAGTTGCTTCTGTAGAAGCTGTTTGGAGGAGGGCCAATGGTGCCGTGGGGAGCCATATTGAGGAGAAAAGAGTGGGGCAAAAAGATGGATAGAGAAAGACTTCTTCTTTTGTTCTGCCCATCCACCCATCACAAAATGTAACAAGTTATCACACTTTCATATATAAAATACTTTTATACATAATACTTTTATAGGCAATACACCCAGTGCTGAAAGCTATTTCTATAATTGTTGTTGAACAATTATACAGTATAAGAATAATGTTAATTAAAATATTATTTCAGTTTTCATGTATTAATCAATGACCAAAAAGTTGAAGGTGGCCATTCTCCAACATTAATCTCGTGAAATTCAGCTGTCACCTGCTGAACTGAAAATCCACCAATCACTGGGTGAGCAATGTCACCACAAGACTACATCTGCTCTCACTAAAGAACATCTGCATTCCAGCCATTGTGAAACTTAAAGCACCAATAAATTTAGTCTACTGGTAAATGGAAATGGAGTGTTGTGAGAAGAATCTGAATTTCTGCAGATGTGTGTGTAGCTGTTCCATTTTGCAGCTCATGTCCTGCTGGAAGCTGTGTTTGAGCTTCTGACCAGAGCGAGGCGAGGCCTGCTTGATAGCAGAATGGCATCACAGGAAAGAGTGACGGAATTTTTCTTTCCCTGTCATCATGAAGGCGGTTCCCCTATGGTGAAGGGAATGAACAGTACAATATAATATTATCTCTAGAAAGTGACAGGAGGGTGGAAAGGAGGCTCAAATCTCACATCCTGCTTTCTGAGTGGGCCATGTTACTCCTTGTGGCAAATGGGATGTCACTGTGGAATTTACTGTAAACTGGCCTGAAAAGAAAGGGATTAAGACCCTGTAAAGGATGGAAATGTAACAAAAGAAGCACTTTTATGAGGTAGCAGCATAAAATAAGGAGCTCTATTGTGCAATTGATTGCTAAAGATCTTTGAATTGAACAGCCTACATTGTAGGCCTGGTTCCCTGAGGGTTTGAAAGCTGATACAAAATGATATGTCTACACTAGAAAAAGAGTATAGCTCTCATTTAGGGGCAAATAAGAGATTATTGGTTTGTTTCTACATCATTTTTTTCCACACCTACTGAAAAGTGGCCTGTAGGGAGATTATACTCTAGTGAAAGTTGCTGCTAATTAAAACAAGTAATTAGTGTTCCTCCAGGCTTTGCGGTTTCACTCACTTTTGCCCGCCAGACAACATTAGTTTAAAAGCAATCCAATTTCTAGCAATAACAGACTGTAAAAAAGTCATTTAACAAGTATATAAGTGTAAGGTTACAGTTCAGCCTTTGATTTATCTCTTCCTGGCTATTTAGAAATTCCATACCAAAGTTTGTGGGTGTATATGCGTTTGGAGAGATGGCAATTAAACATTTTAAAAATAATGTTTTGATTATTTGAAAACCATTAAAATCCAGTTCATTTCCAAGGATATCACGGATTCTATAAGAACTACATTTAGGAAGCCAGAATTGGATTTAATGCAGTTTCCTTAGAGCAGACCCTCACTTAGCATTTTGTAAACAGATCATTTCATTAAGTCCTTTTGTTCTGGCTCCTGCGTCTGCTGAACTGGAGACTTGTTATTGACTCTAACTCTCCTTGACGTGAATAGAAGCAGTTAAGTTTAACATATTGCTGCTTTAGGCTGTCATGAGACAAAAATGATTATGTATATGTGTTGTTGTTTATCCAAAGCACTTTGTAACCTGCACAGATTAATCTAAAGGTTCAAATGCTGCTTTCTCCTTTAAGGGCTGTGATGGTAAAGAAGAGAGATACCTAGAGTGGAATATTAGCCTCCGACTATGGATTTGTTTATGCTGCTTCTATCATTTCATAATTGGCTCTCACTGACCTTGTGTTTCAAACATGTTTTACGTTAGAAAGATTTAGCTACAGAGAGACAAGTATATACGGTACTGCAGTGCATGCACAGAAATATTGCTTTTAATGTTTGAATACACACACTCCTCTGATGTTTTATATTCCAGATGTTGCACTAAGTTCACAACCTGCAAATCAAAAGTAATGATTATAGGCCACAATCCACTGGCAGTATCTCCTGCTCAAAATCAATTTAAATGGGTGGCAGTGTCTCAAAAAAAAAAAAAAATCATGTCAGAATTGTGCTCCCTATAATTCAAGTATTTCCTTGTGTTTTGAAGAAAGATGCAGAGATTTTTCACAGTTCACCCAGTGGGCACTGAATTTTCTTTTGAGCATGGTTTACCTTGCATTTCTCTTGAAGAATGAAGCCAGAAGGAGGAAATATGATTCCTGATAAAGTAGGAAAACATTTTGCACAGAACAGACGATGGTTTAGCAGTCAACACTAGAAGGGCTGTAGTACAACACAAAAGTGTCATTTACAACTGAATTTTTTTCCCCTCAAGCCAGATACCACTAGAAAAATCTGTTCAATGGGACATATTTCTTTCACAGCCTACATTTGAAATGAAAAGAGACTTTGCTATCGCAAAGAAAAAAATGGTAGAAGGAAATATCTGTGCCTGATCATTTCACTATTTTTTTCACCCTGTCAGAGATTTTGGATGCAGTTTAAAGAGCATCATTCACGAGGGCTTGTTTATCAGCTTTTTATGCAGTATCCCTGATTATGTACATTGGAATATTAAAAATGTGGGAAAGGATAACTTTGTGGCACAAATGCCTACTAATGGGGCATTTTACATGCCATCTAAAATAATAGTTGAAATGATTGTGATTATTTTAGTTCTCTATACTAAAAACCAGGACATTGTAAAATTATATTCTGGTTTATGTTTTCCCTCTCCCCTACTTTTCCTGATATGTTTTATATAACGTAACATTGAACAGCTTCTATATTACATTGCATACAATATTATACTCAATGGGCATGGTTTGCTCAGTTGCCTTTCTACCGCAGGCCATACCTAAATGTATTATTTGCATGCTAGAAAGCCAACACACACACACACACACGTTTCTGTTTAATCAGAAGAACACAGATCTGCAAGGCATAATCCACAAGGAAGTTCTCCTCTGTCAGCCTCATTAGAGTGAATGGGAACACTTGCATGCTTGTGCAGGAGATCCTACCAGTAGTTTCTGCTCACAGTTTCCACTGATCCTAGAATCTGCTTTTATTCCTTGTATCAGTGTATCGCTGGCTACTGCTCTAGCAGAGCAGCCCTCAGGGCACCAGAGGGCAGAATCTGCTGTGACATACACAGACAGTAAATCCTTTCTAGATGAGCCAGAACCATATAGGGCTGTATAATAGCTCTAATTTTTATGTAATAAGCAATATTTGCGCAGCAATTCCATTACCAGGCAGAAGACAATTTTAGAAGTAATTTGGGAATCAGGGCTGTATTTATGCTGAGTCGCAGTAAAGAACAATGTCCTTCTATAATCAAGATTCCTGTCCAAGTTAGGGTGGGGTGGGGTTTGTGTGTGTGTGTTTTATGGAAGATTTTAATAGTTATGCCATTTTGCTGAAAATATCATTTCACTGTATGGTACACACAGACCTGATTTACATGCATATTTATACTGCAGTTTTCTATACATTTTTCTTCATTTAGTTGACTTGGAAATGACCGCATGCACTGCTTTCTTTCTCATTGCTGCATGAAATGCCTTTCCAGTATCTCTGAAGAAATGGAAATATACTTCATCAGATATCAAGGTGAGTGCTAGGGACCCAATCCAGCAAGGGCAGTGCACGCACAGAGAAGCAGACTTGTTTTGTGCTGGTTTAGGAATTGTGTTTACTGTGCACAATACTGAACAATCAGAGCTGTCAGCATAGAAAGTGCTGTTTACTTCTTTCCAGTCTCCCTTCCCCTTCCTGTCTCCTTTTCCCTTAGAAGAGAACATCTCATCACTCTCGAAACAGGTGATCATTGTCAGATTGACAAAGCCAATAATCTGTTGGGTGGGTACATGCAACAGTGCACAAGCAGCCCACTGCTACATGAATATATACTCTAGGCTGGGGCACACGTACTTTTGACTAACAGTAAAGATAAATTACTCAGACAATTGATATTAATATTTTCAGCAAAGCATTTGAAAGTATTGGCCCCACAAATATATTTTAAAGGCAAAAATATGGGCCCAGAAAGAAGGTGTTGCTCTCATTCATGACACAAAAAGGCAATGCAAGATGTAAGGTTAATATCCATCGTTCACATTTTACATAATGCTAAATTGCTAGTTGTGACTCTTGAATATGGTTCCCCAATCAAAATTTCAGAACACCATGTTTTATACTGTTCCTTTTCTCTTTTCTCTTTTTGGAGGTAATGTCATAGAGTTTGAATTGTTTCGAAATAAGGGGCTGCTCTTATGTTTTGTATTTCAGGAGGAGAAAAAAGCCTTGGAAAAAATATCCTTATTTTTACAAGTTTTTTGGTTTTCCTCCTGAAACATACTATACTGGCAGTGCATTTCTACACATATCTACTCAGAAGTAAGTCCCATTGACTTAAATAGGACTTACTGCTAGGTAAGTGTGCATACTATAGGATCGTAGCCTTAAAGGTTATTTTACATTAAAAAGAAACAGCACTAATGTAATGTGACATGACAGCAATTCAGCTTCTGCACACCATGTTACATATGTGCAAAACGTTAATGAACCTAGTTTAGGAATGTGGTTTTGCTTTATATTTCATTATTTATTAAAAAATTTACAATATTTTACCATTCCTTTGGGTTGTTTTTCAGCAAATTTTCCTTACAAAAAGACTCTCCTATCGATACTTACAAAGCCACATTTCACTTAAATAATGCATACTTGTTCCCTAGGTTCATTGCTTTCGTTTTTTTCAAAGTTGATTTGTTTCTTTAAACATTTTTATGCTGCTATTAATGAAATTTCATAGCAGCTAAACAAGTAAAACAGTAACACAACAAGCAATAAAACAAACAAGTCACATCAATAAACCAATAAAAACAACAGTCCTAATAAAAGAGCAATAAAATCAGCACAGTAAAACAGGAGCAAACTGAATTAAAAATAAAAAGCCCTGAAAAAGAATGGTCTTCTTCAGCAATCTCTGTAAGAACAGCAAGGAGGAGGCTAAATAAACCTCTCTTAAGAGAGAGAGAGTTCAAGAGCTTAGGGGTGGCCACAGAGAAGGCCCTGCTCCTTGAAGAGCAGAGGTGGGGAATCTTTTTCAGCCCAGGGGCCAAATTCCAATTTGAGAAGGATCTCACAGACTGTATTCCAGCAGTGGATGGAGCCAAGGATACAGGGGTGGAGCCTAGACAAAGTAGGAGGGACCAAAGCAAAGTGGGTGAGGTCAGGTATACTTTGTATCAATTAAACATTTTCCCACCAAGCATACAAACACAGATCAATTCTATGCATGTCTGCTCAGGAGTAAGCCCCAGTGCAACAGGTGTACAAATCACAGCACAGTTCTATGCATGTCTTCTTAGGAATAAGCCACAGAAATGGAACACAGAAGCAAGCCACAGAAACTGATGTTAAAAGACAAGCCTCCAGTTTCCACACCTTCTCCTTATAGTACTTTTAAGTGTAAAGGTATTTAAAGAACAGGCTATTTAAAGTTTAAATGCCTTTCAATCACCTCTTATCTCTATTACTGTTTGGTGATAAGAGTGAGGGAGAAGGGGTGGATTTTGCAGAAGTTTTCAGGCCAGATGGGGAAGTCCCACAGGCCAGTGGTTCCCCATCCCTACTGTAGAGGCTAACTGACTGTGGGTCAAATTGCACAATAAATTTAATATATAACATGCAGCTGACCTCTCTTTTCATTTTGCTCACATGTGAGGGGCCCTGATCTAGATTGGACCACTGCATGTAGGTAAGAGAGCTGCTTGTTTTCAGAAATTTGCACACATGCGCGCACACGCACACACACACACACACACACACACTCCTTTGCAGGGGCTAAAAAAGGAGGGATAGCCTCCATTGGCACTAATCTAATGGAGGCTTTCCCTCCTTTTTAAAAAGCCTCTGCAGGGCATGATTTCAGGTAGGAGAGATTTAAACCTCCCCTGTATGGTCCAGATCCAGGCCCCACACACTTAAAAAACAAAGCAAGGGTCAGCTGTACACTATATATTTAACATATGATGTAGTTTGATCTCTAGCCTCTACATAAGATGGGACATGGAGCAGGACCTCCTCAGAAGATCTTAAATGCTTGCAGGGCTCATATAGGAGGAGACATTCCCTGAGATAATCAGGGACTCAAGTTGTTTAGGATTTTAATCTTCAAACAAGCACATTGAATGGGCTCCAGAAGCAAATTGGCAGCCAGAGCAGTTACTTCAATATAGGTGAAATAAGAGCAAATCCCCCACACCTCTCAAAAGATGGCCTGCTGCATTCTGCACTAGCAGAAGCTTCCAAGCTGTTTCAAAAGCAGCCCCACGTTGAGAATGTTAAAGCAGCCCAATTCAAAACAGACTGGCAGACTATTTTGGTTGTGGATTCTACGCCCAAAGAAGACTGAGGCCTGGTAGTAGTGGCTAAAGGTGTATTGTGCACATCTCCAGGCCTGCTGAGCTCGCACAGGCTCCTCCCCTTTTGACATCTCGACTAGAGGTTAGCATCCAGTTCCTTTGCAGGAATGAGCTGCTACCGATCATAACTCAGACAGACAGATTTGAATTGATAGGTAGAATTACAGACAGATCAGTATTTACATTTAGGGGTAACGTAATTTGTGCTTAACATTGGGTATTCCAAGCTTTTGGTGTGCTCCAGTTGGTGTATTGTGGGTTGGATCTAGATCCTTTGTTCTGCCAGCAAAACCTCCAGAGAAAACTTTGAGGGCAAGCAGGGATCTTCTGGGGGAAGGGGAATCCCATCCTGCAAGCAGTGTCTTTCTGCTGGTGGAACCAAGGATCTGATCCAACCCTTTATCTTTATTTTTCAACATATACAATTCCAATACAGGTGTTGGAGCTCAGATCATGGGGGTGTGAGGGATTTAGGCCTACACAGGATTGGGTTTGTTGAGGCCTACACAGGCTTCAGTTTGTTGAAGCCTGAAGGCCCAAACACTTGGATGGGAGGGGGAGTTTGAGAGTTTTAAGTTACCCAATAGAAGTTAAGAATTAGATCTCCTATTCAAGGTCACATGATTATAACCTCCCATTCCTGGGAAGGCTATATATGTGGGTGGGGTGTGGTCAGCTAGCAGTGAGTGCTGAGAGAGAGCTAGAAGCAGAAGCACAGAAACAGCAGAGAGAGAGAAAGAGAAACTGGCTGCATAGGAAATAGGTAGTCTGAAGTTTAACTAGAGAACATTGGATTGTTTGTTTATTTTATCATACATGCTTTTGAATTATAACCACTCTATTAAGTAAAGACCCTAATATTATAAGTAAAGTGCTGTTGTTTACCCTGGAGTTTGGAGTGACTTATTCACCACGCCTAAAGCCTTCACCCACGTTACTGGAGGAAGCAGGCAAAGGACTGGATCTCCTAGATAGGGAGAGTCTTTGGGAAGAGGCAGAGATCTTCCAAAGGGCAGATCAAGGGGTCCCTGCAGTAGCGGAACCTTGACAGATGGTGGCAGCGGAGCGATCCTGAACAGTGAGATTAAGCACTCCAAACAGTAATCGAGGGTTTTACTAATAGAGCTGGCAAAAGCACTGTATGTGTTAACTTCAGGACTGAGGAATAGGGACCCAGTGAGGCTAGTAAAATGAGCCAGTATCTCTCCATGAATAAAACTGCCCTGATAGAGCAGTGTAAAAGGGACAATCTGCCATGGGAGGAGAAAACAGCAGAGGAACTGAAAGTTATGCTGATCTCCCAGGCGGCAATAGGAGGAGCTGCACCCTCTAGCCCTAGTGTAGCAGGACCCCAAACAAAAGAATGGGAGCTCCGTGAACAGGAACTGCGGCTAGTGGCAAAGCAGAAGGAAGAAGAGACCAGGTTAGAGTGGGAGCGGCTTCGTCAGCAGGAAGAACGCAAACACGAGGAAAAGGTGCGGCAGGAGCAACTTAAAGCTCAGGAGGAACAACGCAGACACGAGGAAAAGGTGCGGCAGGAGCAACTTAAAGCTCAGGAAGAACAACGCAGACATGAGGAAAAGCTGCACCAGGAGAAACTGCAAGCCCAGAAAGAGCAACTGCAAGCCCAAGAGGAACACGCAGACACGAGGAAAGGATGATGCAATTGAAACAGGAGCAGCCTGTCAGAGTTACCCCGAAGGACTTCACAGCATACACCCCAGGAGAAGACCCACAAGTGTTCCTGACCACTTTTGAAAGGGCAGCACAGAAGTGGGGATTGCAGGAGGGGGATTATATGAAGTTTGTGCCTAATTTAATCAAAGGGGAGCTGGCAGAGATTTATAATAGCATGCCAGAGGGGGAGCCTGTTTCCTATGCTCAATTCAAAGAAACTGTGTTTAAAAGGTTCAGGTTAGGCCCTGAGCACTTTAGGAAAAAGTTCAGAGGGTTAACACCTCAACCTGGTAAATCTATGGTAGAGTTTGCAACAAAATTAAAAAACCTGCTATTAAAATGGGTGGATGGAGCAAAAGCTGACAACAGGGAAAAGGTGTTAGAGCTTATGGCTCTGGATCAGTTTTATTTTCGGTTGCCCAGAGAAATAAAACTGAAGGTTAAGGATAAAGATCCTGAAACTGTAAACCAAGCTGCAGAAATGGCTGACAAATTGATTGAAAACCGGGAAGGGTTAGGCCCCAGGATTGAGTCTGAGAAGAAGGGGGGGAAATGGGAAGCCCCAAGTAAAAAGGAGTTCAAAAAAACTCCTTTTGATCCTTCTCACCCCAGAGACCGTGCCTGTTATTCGTGTGGTCAGACAGGCCACATCAGGAATAGCTGCCCCAAGTTACAAGCGGTAACACCAGCTAACCCAGGTAGTCCTAAACCTGAACAAACCAAGCCACAAGGTGTAGCAAGCATAAAAAACCTTATAATTGTGGATTTGTGATCACCAACAGGGAAGAGGTTAATAATCAGTTTAAAGAACCTGTTTATGTAAAGGATAAGACCATTATGGCAATGTTGGATTCTGGAGCTGATGTTTCTCTGATCCGAGCAGATTGGGTGACACCTAAAGATTTGGTACCAGGAATGTCTATTTGAGATCCAGGGAGTGAATGGTCCCTCCTTTGAAGTCCCAGTAGCAAGGTTATCCATAGAATGGAGGGGATGGAGAGGTCTGTATAGAATCATAGAATCATAGAAAAGTAGAGTTGGAAGGGGCCTACAAGGCCATCGAGTCCAACCCCCTGCTCAATGCAGGAATCCAGGTCAAAGCATCTCTGACAGATGTCTGTCCAGCCGCACCTTGAATGCCTCCAGACTGGGAGAGCCCACCACCTCCCTAGGTAGTTGATTCCATTGTCTTATTGCTCTGACAGTCAGGAAATTTTTCCTGATGTTTAGGTGGAATCTAGGTTCCTGTAACTTGAGCCCATTATTCCGTGTCCTGCAAACTGGGATGAACGAGAAGAGATCTTTGCCCTCCTCTGTGTGACATCCCTTCAAATACTGGAAGAGTGCGATCATATCTCCCCTCAGTCTCCTCTTCTGAAGGCTAAACATGCCCAGTTCTTTCAGTCTCTCCTCATAGGGCCTTGTTTCCAGTCCCTTTATCATCCTTGTTGCCCTCCTCTGAACCCTCTCCAGTTTGTCTATGTCCTTCTTAAAGTGAGGTGCCCAGAACTGGATGCAGTACTCAAGATGAGGCCTAACCAGTGCCGAGTAAAGGGGAATTATCACTTCCCGCGATTTGGAAGCTATACTTCTATTAATACAGCCCAAAATTGCATTTGCCTTCTTTGCAGCCACGTCGCATTGCTGGCTCATATTCAGTTTGTGATTCATATTCAGTATGAAGTTGGGGTGATGGAACCTCCAACTCAATTTGCCCCTATCATTGTGGGAAGGGATATAATGGGACCAGAAGCTCAAATATGTGTGGTAACCCGCAAGCAAAAGGAAAGGGAGGAACTTTCAAGACAGGACCAGGTAAAAGCTGATGGGGTAAAAGAAAAGGTACTAGAGGTACAACCCACAGTGATTCCGGAAGGTCCAAAACCAACCCCAGACCCTCCCCAAACCGAAACAACAAAACAAGCCTCCATGCAACCTGTTGACCTCAAAGCCAGTGAACCAACCGAGGCAGGTGGTTCTGTAGAGGAAAAGTCGCTAGAGACCCCTTTTCCTGATTTAAAAGGAGTAGAGGAATTCAAGCAGGAAGTCCTCAGTGATCCTAGTTTGGAGCCTCTGAAAAGAGTTGCTCTCCCTCAAGAGAGACCCTTCTCTGAGGAAAGAAGGGAGCAGATTATTTGGGAGAAAGGATTGCTGTATAGGCTGTGGTTACCAAAAACCGAAGAGTTAACCTGGGAACCACTAAAGCAACTGGTAGTACCTAACCAATTCCGGCTAAGGTTGCTAGAACTAGCCCATGATGTGCCATGCGCAGGGCACTTGGGGAAAAACAAGACTAAACAAAGGCTCATGGCAAACTTCTTTTGGCCTGGAATTGCTAAGCAAGTAGCAGAGTACTGCAGGTCTTGTGAAACCTGTCAGTGTGTGGGGAAGGCAGGGCATCACAGTAAAGCCCCTTTGCAGCCTCTGCCTATTATAGGAGAAGCTTTCTTTAGGGTGGGCATGGATATTGTAGGGCCTTTCACTAAACCCACCCGCAAGGGAAAAAAGTACATCCTCACAGTGGTGGATTTTGCCACAAGATACCCGGAAGCTGTAGCACTAGCCTCTATAGATGCTCTGTCTGTAGTTGAGGCTTTGCTAACTATACTTTTCAGAACTGGATTTCCCTCTGAAATCTTAACAGATTGTGGGTCAAATTTCCTCTCCAAGATAATGGAGTGTCTGTGGAAGTGTTGTGGGGTAAAACACTTGAAAACCACTCCTTATCACCCTCAATGCAATGGAATGGTGGAAAGATTTAACGCCACACTCAAAGGAATGATTAGGGCTTATGTAAATACACACCCAAATGACTGGGATGACAAACTGCAACACCTACTTTTTGCCTACAGGGAAGTTCCACAGGAATCAACTGGATTCTCACCTTTTGAGCTGTTGTATGGCAGAAGAGTGAGGGGCCCTCTTGATCTCCTGAGGGAAAACTGGGAAGGTAAACTCGTAGAAAACAAAACCTCTGTGGTAGATTATGTGTTAAAACTTAGACAAACCCATGATACACTCTGTAAACTAGTTCAAGCCAATGTAACCAAAGCCCAAGAGGTGCAAAAGTTCTGGTATGATCAAAAGGCACGCTCTAGAGTATTTGAGGTAGGGGATCAGGTAATGATATTTCTTCCTCTGCGCAAAGACAAACTTAAGGCTGCTTGGGAAGGCCCCTACACAGTCAGAGAGAAAAATGGATGATTTAACCTATGTGGTGGTTAAAGAAAAATCTGAAAAAAGACCAAAGGTAGTACATGTAAATATGATGAAGCCACACTATGAGAGGAGTGGAGTAGTTTTACAGGTGCAGAAAATGCCAGAGGTAGTATACTTAGGGCACAGGGTTGGAAATGGCCATATCACACCTTTATGGGACAAGGTTGAAGCTATCAGAACCTGGGACATACCTACAACCAAGAAACAGGTCAGGTCATTCTTGGGATTTGCTGGGTATTACAGGAGATTTGTTCCCCATTTTGGTGAAATTGCTGGACCTTTGACTGATTTAACCAAGAAATGTAAACCTGACAAAACTGTGTGGACTGATGAATGTCAGAGAGCTTTTGATAGACTAAAGGACATTTTAAGCTCAAAGCCCGTGTTAAGAGCACCTGACTTTGAAAAAACCTTTATTGTAGCTACTGATGCCTCTGAGACTGGCATAGCTGCAGTATTGTTACAAGACTATGACTCTGTTAAACACCCAGTAGCCTACCTGAGTAGGAAGCTTCTACCCAGGGAGAGAAACCTGTCTACGATCCAAAAGGAATGTCTGGCAGTAGTGTGGGCTCTGGACAAACTCAAGCCTTATGTTTTTGGACAAGAATTTACTTTATGGACTGATCATCATGCCTTGCAATGGATACAAACAATGCAAAATACCAACTCCAAGCTTCAGAGATGGTTTTGGAAATTGCAGGAATTTCAAATGAACATTGAACATGTGCCTGGGAAGGAGAATGTGATAGCTGATGCTTTGTCTAGGAAATAACCAAAAAACAGTTGCCTTTTTGTGTAGGTTAACGTTTCACAATTCTCTTCTGTAAAAGGGAAATTGTTCCACTTGAGGAGAAGGAGGGGAAGATGTGAGGGATTTAGGCCTACACGGGATTGGGTTTGTTGAGGCCTACACAGGCTTCAGTTTGTTGAAGCCTGAAGGCCCAAACACTTGGATGGGAGGGGGAGTTTGAGAGTTTTAAGTTACCCAATAGAAGTTAAGAATTAGATCTCCTATTCAAGGTCACATGATTATAACCTCCCATTCCTGGGAAGGCTATATATGTGGGTGGGGTGTGGTCAGCTAGCAGTGAGTGCTGAGAGAGAGCTAGAAGCAGAAGCACAGAAACAGCAGAGAGAAGCAGAGAGAGAGAAAGAGAAACTGGCTGCATAGGAGATAGATAGTCTGAAGTTTAACTAGAGAACATTGGATTGTTTGTTTGTTTGTTTTATTTTATCATACATGCTTTTGAATTATAACCACTCTATTAAGTAAAGACCCTAATATTATAAGTAAAGTGCTGTTGTTTACCCTGGAGTTTGGAGTCATTTATTCACCACGCCTAAAGCCTTCACCCACGTTACTGGAGGAAGCAGGCAAAGGACTGGATCTCCTAGATAGGGAGAGTCTTTGGGAAGAGGCAGAGATCTTCCAAAGGGCAGATCAAGGGGTCCCTGCAGTAGCGGAACCTTGACAGGGGGCAAAAGGCCACGCTACCACAACTAAGAGAATCCCTTTTTTAAAAGGTATTTTTAAAAGGTATTTTTAAATGACTGCAGGAAACAAAAGTTCCTTTGCCAATGGCCTCAGTTTTGAGCCCCTTCTATTGGGCTGACTTTTAAGTTTATAGCCACATGTCTAGTGCAAAGTTAGGTGCACTTATGCCCTTTGAGATCAATGAGTGCATGTGCACATTAGCTCTGTGTTGGATTGTGGACTATATTTGTAATGCTGTGCACAATTATGCATGTGTGAACCCTACTAACATCAATTGGCCTTATTCACAAGTAGTTGTCCTCATGCTTGCAGTGTGTACATAAGATGCAGAAGTTCTGGAAAAAAAATCTCCCAAGTGAGGCACAGCAAAGTTATATATTTCAAAGTATGTCTGTATGCCCTACAAAAAATCATAGAAATGTTATTTCGGTAAACCACATATTCCTAAGTCTTCAGAACAAGCAGATTGCAGACTACTAAAGCTTAGATAAGACAAAAATTGCTGTTATGCCATGAATAGGTAGCCTCTGTACCATTTTGTTCCCACTGAGTCGATGAAAGAGGACTATATCATGTTTAGACATCTCTCACTGTTGCTAGTTCATCAGTCTTATGAACACATGTCTACTGCTCTTTGTGACATTAGTAAAAGGTTAGTGAATTCCAGCTGCAAAGAAAAGTCTTCTGAAATGCTGGTAATAAGTTGTGTTTTTTTCCAGGACTGAGTCATTGTATCCAGAATTGAATGTAATGTTATTAAGTTTTGAATGTGTTATGGCATAACACAAACTAAAATTCATTTTAGTTTCTTTTTGACCAGAATTTACCCAGTTCATACCTCCCAAAACCAAACACAGACCCAAACGCAATTTGTAGTTGAAGTCTATACATTTCTGAGTTTGTGATGCAATTTGTGAAATAAAACAAATTGTAATTGAAAATGCATATGAAAAATGCATACTCTTGAAAAATGCACACAAATACTCTAATCAATGGGAGAAATTGCATACATTTCAAAAATGGCACCAATAATGTATGCATTTGGGAAAATGCGCACAGAAATAATTTCATGCGAAAGGAGTTTTAATTTTTGACAATGTCAGGCTCCTAAATAATAAGCAAATGTTTGCTTAAATGAATCTAGGGATGTATGAGAATGTTTGCTTAAATGAATCGCTTAGTTCATTTTATGGTACCGTATTAGCCCTAATTACACCCTCTTATCCATCCTTCAGTGACTAGATAATCGTACAGAGGAAAGTTGAGACCATCTTTCTTAGTATTTCTTTTTCCGTACCGCAGTTGGCTGAGAGGCAAGGTAGCTTCCTTCATTACACCAATCTACTCCATAGATTTCATAGATCATAGAGTTGGAAGGAGCCTACAAGGCTATCGAGTCCAACCCCCTGCTCAATGCAGGAAACTAGCGGACGGGTCTCCCATCCAAGTAATAACCAGGCTTGACCCTGCTTAGCTTTCCACACTCAGACAAGCTGAGCCAGCATAAGCCACAGGCCTGTCTATGGTGGCATGACAATAAACATATTGTCTTCTTATATAGTCACCCTTTCTCATCCTCTGGGATTCAGGATATTCCTGCTGAGCAGAAAGACAGTTCAGGTGGCATAGACCTTTTATATCACAACATAAGGAGTAAAACTTGTGGCCTAGGGATGGGCAAAGATGCAATGTTCGAGCTCACTGGGGTTCTCTTAATTCTTCCTTGAAGCTCATTTCTCCCCGTTTGTGTTCCCAAACACAGTCTTTTTTTTTCCAATTGGGAAAAGTGTGCATTTTTAAATGTATGCAATTTATCCCAATTGAAAAAATGTGCATTTTTAAAATGTACATTTTTCCTGATCAAAAATGTGTATATCCCCCATAAGTGAAAATGCAGATTTGTAATGGGATTTGTACAAATGTGCAATTTCAAATACAAATGAACGTTTGGGAAATTGTGGGAAATTCCTGAGAATTGTGTTCCTGCTTGCATTCATGTTCAGGGTTATGAACAGGACATGCTCACATGATCTGCAAACAGGAATGAAATCCTTGTACATCCCTACAAAACACATGAACTACTTAGGGTATGACTTGATATTATCAGTTTGTTTTCACTCATCATTGGAAACTGATTCATTGCTTCATAACTTTTGTAAATCAGCCAGAGGATGTTGTTGATATGTGGTATAAAATGTTGCAAATAAATAAATAAATAAGGCTATCCCCTTTTATCATATGCACTCACTCAAGATAGTCAAAAACAACAAAAGTGATACAAGATCCCACAGGTGCCAGTTTATTTTGTGCCAGCTTGCCCAGCATTTTGGAGAAATGCTAGGCTTCCTCAGGTGTTCCCTAAAATACATAACATATCACAGTTTTGTACACATACATATACAACAAGATATACTCACTCAACATAACCAAGGCCCACAGTTGACATACCTATGGATCTTATGCCTGCACTGATCTCTCACCTATCTGCACACAATATAAGTGGAATAGCAGGGCCAGTGTGGGTTTTGATATCTTCATACTCAACATTATGGCACCAACAGGGGGGATTGTCTCATATTCCATTGTATTTTCTTTTTCAGCAGACTTCTTTCAAACTTCCAGATGTGCCTGGATAGACAAATGATGACAATATACCTCAATAGCGGTGAATATTTTCAATCCATAGGATCATTGCCAAATTAACTGAACAATCACGTCCTAGACTGAAACATTACTGCTGCCAGAAGGAGCACATTGAGGTAACAATCAACCCACTCTTTTCACAAATGGGTAAAAATGGCTTATTTTACAGCATGGGTAGACTGTGCAGTCCCCTCACAACCAAGACAAAAGAGATTGTTTTGTAAGTTAGCTGCCAGTCAACTATATAAAAAAGCTATCTGAATATGATATGAAACCTAGTATATCTGTCATTGGGGTGTATAAGTAAAGAGCTTTTGAATTTTTTTCCCGGCAGCATGTGGCCATGCTAAATTCTGTTTTGTTGTTGAATCCCTCTTGGCTGGATGTGCTTGGGAACAGACAACATTCCCATATGATTGCAACAAACAGTTGAGAATGCATCTGTGTCTAAGTAAACAGTATTGTGCTGTCATGTTGCTTCTGGAGGCTCTTATACTACAGTTGTGTGTTTTTCCTCCTGGAAATATTCCTCAGTGTTTTTTGTATATGTTTTTCAAAGCCTTACACATTGTTTAGGACACATAAGGTGGATGTTTTATAATTTATTCTACAACTGTCACTTTTTGTTTATGGGCTCTCTTCCTTATGTATAAAATGGGTTTCACTATGCAAAGCACTTGACAGTCTTTATCGCATTCATCTTCACAGCAAACTGGTGTAGGTCAATATTACTCCTATTTTACAAACTAAAGTAAGATACCAGTTTAGCCTAGATGCAACCCTATCTAGACCGAGATAGTTTGGTGACAGTTATCCACACACTAGTAACCTCCCAGTTAGCAATGTTTTGTACCTGGTGCTATCTTTGAAGACGGCTCAGAAACTTCAGTCAGTTGAAAATAGAACTGCTAGGCTACTAACTGGGTCTGGTCAATATGATGCCAGTGCTCCATCAGCTGCACTGGGTTCCAGTAAATTTCTGGACCCAATTCAAAGTGTTGGTGCTGCCCTTTAAATCCCTAAATGGCTTGGGACCAGAGTATCTAAAGGAAGTCTCCTCCCCAATGTATTTGCTCAGACACGTAGGTCATCTTCAGAGTCTCTCCTCCAGGTGCCTCCGTTGGAGGAATTTAGGCAGCTGGCTACAAGAGGGACGGCCTTCACAGTTATGGCACCCCGTTTATGGAATGCCCTCCTCAAGGAGGCTCACCTGGCACCTACATTATTATCTTTTCAGTGCCAGGCAACGACTTTTCTATCAGTCATTTTAGAGTTTAATGTTTTGATTTTATGGCTGTTTTATATATATATATATATATATATATATATATATTAGTCCTGTGCTGTGCTGTTTTTTTTAAATTGTATTTTATTTTATTTGTTTAGCTTTTGTAATCTGCCCAGAGAACATTAGTTATTGGGTGGATTAAAAAATACCATCAGTCAAATCAATTAATAAGATATAGGGCATGCCTACAAAAGGATGATGTTTTTTTTTTTAGGTATCAGTGTGCTCATTCAGCATGTGCCTTAAACTGAGATCATAGCTCCCCCACAAGCTTGGTTTAAGGGGTCTATAGCAGGACCAGTATTGTTGGTGCTCTCCACATGGACCAAATAATGATGAGCAAACTGTGCCTCTAATCAGATTGCTTTTTCTGAGATTTCCTGGACATTTTCCTCCAAAAAACTCAAAGCAGCATATACGGTTCTTCCCCCACTATTTTATCCTCATAACAATGCTGTGAGGTAGGTTAGGCTAAAAGAGAATGCCTGGCTCAAGGACACATAGTCAGCTTCGAGGCTGACTGGGGATTTGAACCAGGGTCTTCCAGGCCTGCTCCAGAGGTTTACTGAATGACCGCTTTTAAAATTTACTGCCGTTAATAAAGTTACATGGACCTCTAGCCTATGATGTAATTTTGTTGTGCTAACATAGGACAAATTTGTGAAACATAAGCAATGCATAGCATTCACCGTCCTTTTGAAATTCAGGTTGTGATAATATTCACTTGTGAACATTTTCAGGACAAAAATTATGCTTTCAAGTGGGGGGGGGATCCCTTCCCCCCAATTCCCTACCCTCGCAATAATTCTTTACCCCCCCCTTTCATAGGCTCAACCTGTTGATGCTTCAGTGGCAACTTTTAAGGCAGGGGTGGAGAACCTCAAGCCCTGAGACCAAATTTGGCCCTCCTGGGTTCCCCAGACAGCTACGCCCCCTTCATTGAGTGTTTTCTTGGCTTTTGTGCAACTTTGCAATTGTGCAATCCTAAGAGGTTGAAATGCTTCTCCTAAGGCCCAGTTACTGGCAATAAGAGTTTTAAGCTACAGGGGTTCTCAACCAGGGGGAATTCCCCCCAGGGGGAAATTTTAGAGTTTCAGGGGGGGGGATTGGGACCACAGACTCAAATTGTTGGAATACTGATCTTTCTACAAATTACAATTCTACAGATTGTACATAATCTATAATGTACATCACACCTTATTGTATGGCACAGATTAAATTAAAAATAAAGATAAATATTTCACTTGTTATCTGTGGAAATATTCAATTTATAGTTATTATATATTATATGCATATTATTTGGAGTGTAACTTTTGAGTCAGACAATCTTGGAAAGGGGGGAATGACATTCTGATATATGGTGAAAAGGGTGCATGGGGCAAAAAAGGTTGAAAACCACTGAGCTACGATATGCTGGTATTTTTGCCACACCCCTTTTGCCTTTGGTCCTGCCCACCACTGGAATGTGGCCCCTGAGAGCTTCTCCAAAATGGAATTTGGTCCGTACCACAGGCTGGAAGAGGTTCAACACCCCTGTTTTAGGGTGCTGATATCATGGCACCACACATAGCTAATCAGATTTACCCTGATTAATCAGATTTAATCTGATTAATCAGATTATCAGACATGTTGATGGGGAATCATCTGAAGTCCTAGTAGATGGGTATCCTGTAGTTCTGGCAGCTAAGCTGGTATCATCAGCTTGTCGAAGCCATCAAATCATGCCCAACTTGCATCTTATATACAAGATTTATTCTTATATGCATGATGATAACACAATCCTTGATGTCCCCTCATCACTTGATGGTTCACAGCTGATCATCTCAGATAGGTCCATTACATGTTATTGTGCGCAAAATTATGTAAGGTGACAGAGAAGTTCTGCCTTCTGAGTTTGGTTCATGATTGCTCTTTCACATACACAGATCACTTGATGCTGCAATCTTCAAGCAATACATAGGTATGTATGAACTCATTCTAATGAACAGCCCTTGGGAGGATCAGGGCTGGCGCTACCATTAGGAAGGGTGAGGCACCCACCTCAGGCAGCTGAGATTGCATGTCCTGAAAGGGCACCAGCTATTACTTATTTAATTTATTACTGTTGTATTTTTGCTGCTAAGACAGAAAAGAGACACTTACGGAATTTTCTGCTTCAGGTGCCAAAATGGCTTGACTGGCCTTGAGTACTATGGACCTTGACTGGGGTGGGGGAATGTTCTGCTCCACCTCAGTCAACAAAATGTCTCAGGTCAGCCCTAGGCCAATATACTGGCCCTCATGATACAACTGTAGAAAGGGCGAGAGTGGGAAAAGCACAGTACGTCACTGCTGTACTGAAAATGGAGTGGGGTTCAGCTCCAGCAGTCCAATTCTGCAGCCCCTCCCAGGAAAGTATTATTTATATATTAATAATGTTTATATACCGCTTAATATTAACATCTCCAAGCAATTCACATACAATATTAAAAAGCACATTTAAATACAATATTAAAGCACTATTAAAAGCAATTTCAATCAAAACAACAAAATAAATATATTTAAAATAACAGTATGAAAAGCAATTTAAAAACAACAACAACAATACAAAGTAATACAAAAAGTAGTAGAATGGAGCAGCATATGATTAATTGCAGTAACTTATAAGCCAGAGAAGGGCTTGGTGAACAAGTGCATTTTCAGGAGGTGTTTGAGATGCACCACATTTTTTGCCTCCCAAACTGCACGGGAGTGGTTTTTCTAAAGGGTGTGCACCACCACTGAGAAGGCCTGCCTTTGAGATCTTGCATGGCAACATTCTGTTGGTCGTGGTGGAAGAACCAGCAGGGCTTCTTACTATAAAAGCTACCTCAGCAGTGCAGCTTAAAGAACTGGATGTTAACACATTTTTGTTGTATACAGTTTGGTGTGTGTTTGTATAGAATGTTCAGGATTACAGCATAGTACCCAGACACTAAAGCTATTTAGCATAACTGATATCCTCCCACTGCCCCAACTAATTGCTGTTTATGTAGGTTCCAAACTGTATCAGTCTACAATGATGGGTGTTCTCATGAGTCATTATAAAGAGAAAAAGAAGGAAAGATCAAGGCCAATCTCGACTTGCAGTTGTCCTCTAAATAAGTGATACCTTTGCCTTGTTTCTCGATAAGCAATGCAGTCAACTACAAGCTCTATAAGTCTCCAAAAGTCATCCTCTGCTTCCCAAACTATGTTGTTTGCCTTCTAGATAGAAACGGTGTGAGATTTTTTTACAGGTGGTTTATTATTTCCTTTATAGAGAGGAAAAGGAGCTGGAAAGATGAGGTTTCAAGAAATATATTTACCATTGTGCATTTGTACCATTAAACTCTTATGCTATAAAACAAGCAAGAGCTGTGCTATATCTGTGTAAAGTGGCTGTAAAGTGGCATCTCTCTCTCTTACTGATCTGAGAAATAATATGTGATGAGCAGTGAACACTAGAGGGGGAGCTTAGCCATTCAGGAGAGCAAAATCTCCGGACCCTCTGGAAAAGCGGCAGAGTGACGCTGTTGCTACTGAGTTAAGTAAGCAAAGTTAAGGCTTGGACAGCCAAGGTTCAGAAGTCAAGAGGTCAAGAATGGTAGAGAGCCAATTTATTGTCATTTTCCAGAAGGGCAGCAAATCAGAAGCGAGAGTGAGAAATTTAGGGCTTTGCTCCTGACTCAGTTGAGGAGTATTTTAAAAACCTCTCTGGAGGCAGTTTAACATGAAGAGTAGGATTACAGGGATTCTTTTTTTCCTCACAAGGACTGCCTGTCATGTAAATGTCTGAGAAGTGATGGAATGAATTATCATAAAATTTTGACAAATTTGATGGCTCAACCAAAGGGGGAAAACAGACATTCCACGTATTGGGCTCTAATATGACATGGCATTTCAAATGAATTTACATGGCAGTTAGACTTTTGCATTTTCCCCTCTGATTCTGAAGTACTTCTACATGGAGAGCACTTATTTACATATCTGACTTTATGGAAGATAGGAAAATATTTTCCCCATTCTCCACTTGCTCTGTTTTAATGAAATTGTGCATATTCCATAATATGTGTACACGCAGACATCTCTCTCTCTCCCTTCACACACACCTGGGATTGGCAAATCTCCCTGTCAGTTTTGCTTTCTCCCACATTCATTTGGGGGTGGGGGGAAGAGTTCTTTCTCTCCCAGATATGAAGAACTTTGTGAATTTTGGTCATTTTTAATCAAACAAACTGATTAGATTCTCACTCATCTGCACCAGCCAAATTCAATAGATACAGTTATTCCCAGCATGGTGAGAACCATGATGTATTTGCCTGCCATATAGCTGTTAAAGATGAAGAGCCCATCAGAAAAAGAGGTGACCACCTTAATCAAGCATTAACATGGTTGAATACACAGGGATTCAAACCCAGATTTTTAAGAGCAAAGCACTCAAAGCCCAGAGCAGGAATGGACAAAGCTGTCAGTTTCTGTTTCTCCCACATTTGAATTTTTGAAATCTCAAGTTCTATTTTACCCCGAATATAGAGGACTTTGCAATTTTTTGTAAATTCTTATCAAAACCAGACTGAAACAAAAATTCTCACCTATCTCTAAAGAGGTGGAGGGAGGGTCATGGTGTAGAGGTAATGCTGACCAAACTACTAATTCTGCTCAGGCGATCAGGAATGTCCCACAGGCCAATTCTGTCCTTCCCCCTCCCACTTCTTCCTGCTTCTCCTCTCTTGTGCTACTCCCCTTCTGTTTCATTTTCTCTACCCATTAGCTCAAACTACAGTTTAAAAAACCATTTCTAAGTTCTAACCATAGTTTGCAGCTAGTCATGGTTTATGAAAATAGTGGTAGTTTATAGATTTCATAGATCATAGAGTTGGAAGGAGCCTACAAGGCTATCGAGTCCAACCCCCTGCTCAATGCAGGAAACTAGAGGAGGGGTCTCGTAAAGACCATACTACTAGCGTTAACATATGAAGTAGGAAGAGGACAGAAGGGGAAGGATCTTGTAACTATGGTGAGAAAGTTGGGCAGCATTGGTTTCCATGCTTAACGCAAAATCTTAACCTGTCACACAGCACAAAATTTTTGATACATATTTGCAGCATTATCATCTTCTGTTGCTCGGCTTAACCTGCAGGTACAAACCACTCTACATCATATTGCTTTTATTTTGTTTGTACAGAAAACAGCTTCACTTTTCAACATGTGTTACTTCTCAAGATGCTCAAATGCTGGAAGAAATGATAACCTTCATGTATTAGAATATTCTGTTTGCCAAATGGAATGAAAACAAGCACGTAGAGCCAACAGTTTCAGGCTCATTTCACCACCTGCCCCGCTCTAATACATATATAAAATTCTGTGAGCAAAACCAGATAGTTTCCAGAGGCAAATTGTGGATGGCAGTGAGTCTTAAGTGCAGGTCCAAATTAGAACACCAAACATGCAACTGTATACAGACAGACAAAACAATGGAAGCTCTCTTGTCAAATATGCCATTGAAGCCTGGGGTGAAAACCATTGCTGGCTCCAGGTGTTTAAGGCCCTTGGGCAAGGCACCCTCGATGGGCCCATTCCTCAGTGAGTCCACCATCTCACTGTCATCGTCACCAGCTCCTACTGCTCCTCCTCCATTTTTCATCATTACTTCCACTTACTTGCTTGACAGGCAGAGAGAGCCAGTGAGCAAGTACCTAGGCCGTGGCATCTTCTGCTCCTCCTCCTTGCCACCGTTGTCTGAGCCAGAGTGAGAGGCAAGTGAACAAGCAGGCTTCAATGGTGAAAAGAGAGCCAGTGTAGCGTGGTGGTGAGAGTGTTGGACTGGGACTTCGGAGATCTGGGTTCTAGTCCCCACTCGGCCATGAAGCTCACTGGGTGACTTCAGGCCAGTCACTGACTCTCAGCCTAACCTACCTCTCAGGGTTGTTGTGAGGATGAAAAGGGAGAGGGGGAGGACCACGTAAGCCACCTTGGGTTCCTTGCAAGAGGGAGGGAAAGGAGGATATACATGTAATCATCATCAAGAAAAGGAGGAGCAACTCCATGGGGTCTTTTCAGAGGGCCCCTGCTGGGGTGTAGGCCCTTGGCAGATGCCTGACCATGCCTACCCTTGCTGCCAGCCCTGGTGAAAACTTGTTTGAGACATAACAATTATGTCAATCAACAATGCTTGAACTGGGTATTTAACCCTTGCATGCAATATTCTTTTGGCTCCTGTTCTCTAATTGACCGGTTTCTGGACTTCCCCCACCTGAAGGGTTTATGAGCAGATATATTAATGGGGGAAACTTGGTAAGTCAGTCATAGATTAACTAAGAAGTTTGTAGTTTGCATTATAATAAGAGAACCATGCCATTTGCAGGACTCAAACAGGTTGGGACTGTGTATTTATCTATGGTCACATCAGGATCCTACCTCAAAGAAGCTAAGGATTACATAAGGGGTTCATTTTATCCTCAAAGCAGCACTATAAATTGGTTAGGTAAAGATATAGTGGATTGTACCATTCCCAAGTCTCCGTGCCTTTGTTCCTCTTTCCAGCTAACAGTATACAAGTAGTCTGTCCTTTCCCTAGGCCCACCTTTTGCTTTTGCTTAGCCCCTCTTTTTCCTCAGTTTCTTGTGTTCCCCCTCTTTTCCTTACATCCCTTATTTTCAGCCTATTGACTGCTTATTCTGGCATGACCGCCAAGTCCAGCAGTGACCTGAACATGGACCCAGAGGCTGAAGAACCAGAGGTGGCTCAGGATCAAAGCACCACTGCAGAATCAGAGACCCCTGATCCCAAGATGCCAGAAAACCCCTGCAGCCAAGGTCCCTGAACCTGGACCAACATCTGGGTTGGCACACCCTTCTCCAAGAGCTCCGCATTCAAGAAACTGATGCACTGGCAGCATGCCCAGCATGAGCTCTTGAAGATGGAGGAGTGCTCGGTTCCAAACCAGAGGCCTGTCCCTTTAAGGCTTCCATTTTGTAGTATGGGGTGGAGTCTGGAAGATGGCCTCTGAACAGAAGTAGAAAAGGCTTCAGTCTGTGCTCAGACCTTGTCTGAGCAAGCTGATCACTAAGAGCTCTCTTGGGTGCTGCAACACCTGGCCTGCCTTGCACTGAGCCCCATGGGCTCATGCTGAGATCAGAATATGACATATTTTATCCAACTTCATGAGCCACTCCATCTGTTAAGTCATTGTCCATCGGTTCCCTATCTCCTGCTCCCCAGTTGGTTCAGAAGGGGCTCTTGTGAATGGGCCAGGATCTCCCACAAGTTCAGAGGAAGAAGTAATCACAGCCAGTCAGTTGAAAAGGCTCTTTCAACTGACAGAGAGCCAGTGTGGCGTAGTGGTGAGAGTGTTGGACTGGGACTCGGGAGATCCGGGTTCTAGTCCCCGCTCGGCCATGAAATTCACTGGGTGACTTTGGGCCAGTCACTGACTCTCAGCCTAACCTACCTCGCAGGGTTGTTGTGAGGATAAAATGGAGGAGGAGGAGGAGGATGATTATGTAAGCCGCCTTGGGTTCCTTGCAGGAAAAAAGATGGGGTATAAATATAATAAATAAATAAATAAAATTTCCTGTATTGGTTCTGTCCGGAGTGGAGAATGTAGGAGTTTGCAAAATATTTTACTCCATTTCCCCACCACCACACGCACACACCTTTTATCTCTCCTTCTGTTTTCTCTTCTTCATGACACCTTTTCCTCATGACACACCACTCCTGTGTGGTGACTCTCTCAGTCCTGCTTTAACATCTACCACAGTTTGCCACGTAGAACTTCCAGAGCACACAGAGATTCCTTGCCGCCAGCAAAAAATGCCTCCAGGAACATGGCAGCTGCTGCCTGAACAATATATTCACAGCATGAAACTCACTTGTGCTTCATTTTAAACATTATGATAAACTAAAGTTTTATTTTGCTACCCAGAGATCATCTCCATGTAAGAAAGAAAACATGAGAAGTGGCCCTATGTAAGAGCTTCTTACGGGTACCTTTGAAGTGTCTAGTATGATACTCCATTGCCCTGGTTTCATTTTTTTTCTGTGTATATCTAAAACTAGAGCATAGTATTTTGTGTGACAGAAACATATGGAATATAATTCACAGATCACAAAATGGAATATAATTCACAGATCACAAAATGTTGTGCATATATGATTATTCTTTTCCTAGTGAACCCTGTCACTACTTTCACACTATCTGACGGAGGTGCTTGGCGGATGGATGTTCACGAGACAGTGGGAGCATTGATTACATGCTACGTAGAGCACAGTCAGCATGTAGGACCATAAGCATCTATTGTACATTTGTCACATCTTTTTAAGTGGTCCCCAAACATAGGATGAGGACCTACATTACCTTCTGGATTTTTGTATGTTTCATAAGAGAGAGAAATAGTGTCCATTATTTCAGGTTCTGCTGTTCTGTTTAAAGAAATTTAGGGAACTGAACTGTACTCTTGCAGCAGGGCCAACCCAAGGTATTTTGGTGTCTGAGGGATACAAAAAACCAAATGATGCCCACACACCTCAAATTAGTTGTTTAAGGCCCCCAAATAATCTCTCTGTGGTGGATGCCTCAGCCTGGTTTATCATTTGGGTACTTTTCTTGGTGCCCTCCAAGGTGCTCTGCCCGCCGTCCCCCCCCCCTTTTAAGTGAACATATTTTCTCATTGGCATCTGGGATTGTTGTGAAGCTGGGATTTTCTGTTGCTGCTGAAAACTGTGGGTTTAAAGGAGTTGTTTAATGTCGTGGAGCTCTGGCTCCACCTCTGCCTCATACTCAGTCATTTGGGCAGATTACTTATCCTTTGCTATGCCTCCCATGGCAGCCATGTTGCGGTGGTGCCCAGGACAGTTTCTTCAATTGCCAAATGTGACCATGGCCCCCAAAATTCCCTACCCCTGAACTAGATGATCCTTGAGTTCCCTTGTTGCAAGCCCCACCTTTGTGAATCTGCCACCCTCCTGTAAGGTATATGCTTTTCACTTTTTTGACTCGCTCAGCTCTGTCAATATGAAATGATTTTTCCTGTGGAAAAGAAACCCACATTTAGTGAGCCTGCTTTATTAAATGAAAACGACATCAAAATGAGATGGGAAAACAGCATAGCAAAAGGCTTAAGCATCATTGGTTAAAACGGATGGTTTATAATGTGTAAAATGTGTTTATTTGCAAATCCAAAGTTCAGATTTCCTCATACATTTTCATACTGATGGAGATAAAATGCTAAAGTCTTAAATCCCTCTATGCCATGCTGAGTTGCTAAGGGCTGTTGAGTTTTTGTTATTTCTCCTCTTGAGTTGGCTCTGATTAAGCCTGCTGAGTGAAAAATTTGTATTTGCCGACAGAAATAGGAACCGCACCACGTGCGTTTGCAGCCAGCAAATGCTCCGATACATCACAAAGATTTGCTCAACCCACCTTCAGAGGGCAAATCGAGCATGTTATTTTCTGTTTAGATCTGATGTTGAAGCCTATCAGTCCTGAGTGTTACCCATTCTCTGATTAAAGGAAGGCCTACAAAGCTGCAGAGTGTTCACGCACTGCCTCATTAGAGGGCTGGATGGAGTGACCCAGGCATTCTTGCACAAGACTGTGAGTGAACTTCAAATAGGAGAGTGCATCCATCAAATCTGAGAGAGGCTTTTATGTCATTTTTCCTACTTTGCCTCTAAAGTCCTTTAGAATTGCCCTTTCCCACTGTAGTGTTGAGGACCATCAGTAGAAACAAACAAGGCAAAAGTGCAGAAAACACCCTCAGAATGACTAATTCCCCCCCCCTTTCCTTACAGAGATGCAATAGAAAATAGTATGTCTTATGTATCGGCTGTATGTTAAATGCCATGGAAGTGCCTGTCATTGGATGGGCAGGTTGTGTGTGGAGAGAGCACTTTTCTATTGCAGGTACCCCTGCAGTGGGCTCAGTGAGGGCTGGGTCACCCTGCATCAACTGTGGACAGCAGGTTTTGTCCTCATGACAACATATGCCCGCTCCATAGGAGTAAATGGAAAACAGGAAAGTAAATAGGTGCACTTGAGGATACCATTGGCATAGGTGTCTCACTCTCAGCTTCTGAGGAACAAGCCTACTCCTATCTGTATAGCTGCATAATCCTAGGTTGTTTCTGAGGGCCAAACTTCCTTCGTGTGATATTAGTCATGTCACTCCATATCCCATTCCTGTCATGAAGGTCAATTCCTGCTGTACTAGGAGCAATCCTGTGGTTCAAGGATCAGGAAGGTCTGGTTAGTAGGGGAGCTGCGCTGCAAAGAGTACAGAAAGAGAGATGTTGCTTCAGCAAGGGCTAAGCTCCAACTGAGCAGTTTTATAAGGGATGTTGTTTTCCCACCTCTTCCTGGCTTGTCATCGGAACTCCGATCCATAGCATGCTTCTTCTTCATGAGCAGTGCTCAAGGATATTTGATGCACTGACAGGTGGCTCTGGACTTCTGTCTAGATACACTGCCACTTTTGTTCTTGGGGGTGATCTTGGTGGGCCTGGTAGGAGAATGGGACCAGTCCATGTTCTTTGGTTCTCCCAATGCCACTGTATCCTCGTGTGGGTCATCGCTCCTGGTGGTAGTCTCAGAAGGGCTATCAGCATCTTCCACCTGCCCCCGATCCTCACAACCACTAAGAACAGTGACAGGGTCCTCCTCTGAGTTCCAAGATTGTCCTGTCGGGAAGGATGTAATGATACAACACTCCACCATTAAGTGATTGAAAGAAAGGTGACTTTTTGGGGGGGGCAATGCAAATTGTAGGCCCAGGGCCCCAATCTGGGTCTATAGTGAGGAGCAATGAGTTAACCCACCCCCAATCCCCCATGCTAAGGTCCTGATCTGGATCACCCCCCCTCAATACTGGCTATTTGTCACCTCCCACAACCCTGCACTTAAGGGTGGAGCTACATGACTAACATTGCATGTAGTTTGGCCCTCAGTCACGCTAGGGTTTGACAGAATGTTGGGGATATATGTATTATATATATTCTTCAGCTGAGCTGAAATGCACCCATTTGTGCTGCCCCATTTTCAGATGGCGAAAATGGTCTGCATGCAAGGTGTGTGTGGCATTTTAGCCATTTTTAGGAGTAGGTGAAATGGGGGGAAAAGTTTGGGGTGGTGCTTATCAATAGTGGTGGTGGCAGCACCAACTGGTCTCAGTGGCTACCAGCTGGTGGTTGCTATTTCTTCCCCGCAGAAGCTCTCACTGTGTGGTGCAACATTGTGTCATAGCATTGGGCAGAGAGGGCTTGGGAGGTGGGGAGGAATGGAGGCCTCAGCTGGAAGCCACCATTTTCTTTCCCAAAAGCTCTCTGCACAATTCTATATCATGATACAGTGCTGTGCAAAAGGGGCTTCTTGTAGAAAAAATAGTGTCACACTTGATCTTTAAACAGTTTACATTAAAAACATATAAAATTCAATATAAAACCAATGTAAAAACAATATTTTTATTTATTTATTACATTTATGCCCCGCCTTTTTTCCTACAAGGAACTCAAGGTGGCTTACATAATCCTCCTCCTCCTCCTCTCTATGTTATCCTCACAACAACCCTGTGAGGTAGGTTAGGCTGAGAGGCAGTGACTGGCCCAAAGTCACCCAGTGAGTTTCATGGCCAAGCGGGGACTAGAACCCGGATCTCCCGAGTCCCAGTCCAACACTCTAACCACTATGCCATTAAAACATTACAAGAACAGTAGAACAGTGTGATTACAAATCAGGGAAAGTCTGAGTAAACAGATACGTCTTCAAGAGACATCTAAAGCTCACCAGTTTCTGCCTTTCGGATCACATGTGGAATAGCTTTCCAGAGGATCAGGTGCCACTACCAAGAAGGCCCACTTCCATGGCATTATCTGATGACACATTGTTGGTCATAGGACAACCAATAAGGCCTCCTTAGAAGACCTCAGGGGTGGATCTGGTATATACAGGGGAAGACGGTTGGCTAAGTATCCTGGTCCTGAGTTGTTTAGGGCTTTGAATGTCAGCAACAAAACCTTGAACATGGCTTGGTAGCGAATAGCTAGAAACATTTAAGTGTGGTCGTGGTGGCTCTATGACATGGCCATTCAAAACTCACTCAACACATTGCCCCATACATGTGCAGTGTCTTCAAGCCAATGTCAATGGCTGCCATGGGTGTGCATCCCAGGCATGGGATCTCTTCTCATGATGGTGTCATTTTACAGCAGCTGTCTGTAGCTTCAATCATGAAGAAGCCTTTACAGCAGCTGTCATGTGACTCTGAACATTTGAACTGGCCCTCAGATGTGCTGAATACAGAATGTGCTACACCAAGGGTGCAGAGCTTCAGGCCCAGGGGCCAAATCTTATCTGCCTGGGGTCCCGGTCTGGCACTCTAGGGTTCCCCTCCCATGGCCCCAGCCCCGTTCCCCCATCCACTACTCATTTAGTGGTATCCTGACTTTTGCAGAGGTCCCCCCCCCCCATTTTAAAAGGTTGGAATGCCTCTCCTAAGGTTTAGCTACTGGCAGGAAGAGGTTTAAGCTCAAGTATCCTTGTATTTTGGCCCAGCTTCTTTGCCTTTGCCCTCAGCCCATTTTGCCTTTGGCCAATGTAGCATCAGCATGGCTCCTGAGAGTTTCTCTGAAATTGATTTTGGCCCTCAGGCTCAAAGAGGTTCAACATCCCTGTGCTATACAAAGCCATGGTAACTTTGCATTGATATGTGCCTGAGTAGTCTCCGCAGCTGAAAGAATTATGGGACCGGTAGTAAAGTCCACATGGCAGAAAGATGCACACAGTACCATCCAACATGATATCATTGAAGCTAGTAATTATTATTATCCAGGGCCAGCTTCAGGTTTGACACCACCACACCACCACCAGTGAAGTGCCCTCTGATGGGGCTATTCCTATATCAGCAGAGCCCTGCATCAGTGCTGTGATTTGTGCCCAGTGGTTGTCAACTTGCCATTTTAATTACCCATAATGTCTATGACATACCACCTCTCTGGGGCATTGAGGATAATTAAAAATGGAAGGGAGCTCAGAGTCCTAGCCACTTGGCATGGGGGGGGGGGAAGCTGAAGTCCAAAATCAATGGTGGACCCTTCTAGGGTGCTGGGGCTGTGGTATCTGTCTGAGGATGCTGGGTGCTGACTCCAGCCCTATTATTACCTATGTGTATTACACAGATTGATTTCAATATGTCTGCGGATGCCAGAATTATTCCCATGTCTGGATCAATATGTAAATATATAATAGGAATACAAGTTTGGCTTGCCCAACCGACTTGTGAAAACCCCAAATCCAAAATAAATAAATAAATAAATAAAAAGCTCCTCTACAGTGTATGGATCTGTAGGATTTGTGCATTTACTAGGTCCAGCACAAAAATGATACCAAGGTCTATCAACATACCATGTCTAAATAAGCAATATTGCTTGGGTTGCAGTAGTCCATCAGCAGAACAAACTGAAAAGCAGATTTACAAGGGAGATCTTATTTCACAGTTTTAGATATTTTAGCAAAAAAAAATCTTATTAGAGGAAAAGTCCAGTGCTTGCTTGAACAACACCAGCTGTGTTTTCTTTTGCTTCTCTCTCTTTATATCGTTTTATTTCCATGCAAGCAACTTTGTTACAGCTAGTAGAGACATTTAGTTAGCTTCTGACACTGATGGCGCCATATTTGGCATTAATTCTGTTGACTGTCAAACTGGAAAAAACCCCGAATACTAGGTTGTTTCTCCTCATTAAATCATGTTTATTTTTAGAGAGGAAGTTGTTTATGCTTGACTCAGGCTAGAAGGATATCTACTGAAGCCCTGTGATTCTGCATTGGTGCATAGTATCTGACAGTTTGATCAGCTAAATCAAACAAGTGACCAAGGCTACACTCTAATTACAGTTGTCAGCAGTTAGCTAGGACTTGTCTTCTTTTGACTTTTACTTTATACTGCAAAAAACTGTATAGGGTGTTGGTTATGGCTGTAGGTAACCTAGCTTCAAATCTCTTCTCAGCCCATGAAGCTCACCATGATGGTGCTGAAGTCTATAATTACCTGGAGTTTCTCCAGCTCATAATTCTTGGTTGCATGGAGAATCAAGCATCGTTTCCCTCACAAGTTCTTCTTCAGCTGGGACTGTTAAATAAGACTCCATGCGTACAGTGTTCAAAAAAATAGGCTCCCAAAGCCAGATGCTGCTTTGTAAGGCATGTGCAGCAGAATACAGATGGGGGAGAAATTCTTCATTCAGTTTGCATTTCAATGTGAACTTTCCTAATTTTGCACTTTTGTACCAGTATCTGAGTCAAAATTCAGTTATCCTTTAAAATTTGCACTTCATTGAATTTTGCAGCAGGAGTTCTCCAATTAAAAATAAACATATAAAATGTGTACGTTAGGGGAAATAACATTGAAATGCATTATATTAGGAAGATTGCTTGCTAAAATGTGTATATTTGGCAAAAATGCATACAAATATGCATGTATTAGGAGAAATGTGCACAAAATGCTTATGAATTTTCATGCAAATTTTAAAATAATTCCAGAAGTTCTGGATGTGCCAACCTGAAGACTGGAGAGATTCTCAAAGTTTGAGATGAGCCAAATTTAAGACTGGAAAAATGGGAAACGGTGAGAAACTGAAACAGACAGATTCATCCATCCTTATTTAAGTTTGAATATGAACCGTGCACTCTCAAGGAAACTCTTGTTGATTGCTGTGAAGCTACAAAGTCAGCTGGTTTGTAAGCCCATCATGCACAGAAGGTTGGGTGTTCTTTGGCGGGGTGTTGTGGGGGTTGTTTGAGCTTGAATAACTATGAATGATGACATGACCAGATCACCTGACCCGACAGCCTTTTTTTGGATGGGGGAAGTAACTTCTTTATTTGGATCAATGATCTTGACTGCTCCTTTCGGGGGGGGGGGCTCAAACAAGAGACTCTGGCAGCAGTACCTAGGTGCCTTACCCCCTGCACCATCAGAACAGCTCAATAGAGAGAGTTATTGGCCTGGCGTCTGCTGTGCTGCAGCACCACCCATGTAATGGGCAGAGGAGTTACTGCGCCACATCAGTCTAGCTGGACCAGGTGACTTAAAAAGCAATAGGGGCCTGTCTGGCTCTATATAAGTACTGCTCCAGACTTATCCTCCATTTGGATCTAAATTCCTCTCTTGTTTTCCAGGTTTGTTTGGGGGGGGGGGGTTGTCTGTGGTGGTAGTGGTGGGGACTAGGGACAGTTGGATTTCCAACTTGTTTTCCACTATGCTTGTGCTATGGGGTTCATGCAGAGCAGGTGAATCCAGACTACAATTGTCTGCTTAAATCTTTATGTAGCAAAGAATCTACCATATGGCTGTGGGCAGTCACTGTCTCTCGGCCTTAATTCCTCATGTATACAATAGGAAAAACAAGTGAGACCTACAAAAATAGTGTCATGTGGAGTGTCATCATTCAGGATTCCAACCTTTCCATTCCATTCCCCCTCTCCCAGTTTTCTGTGTTCTCTCCCAACTACAGACATTTAGCATTCTGTGGCCACTGTGTACGCTCAGTCCTCTTTGGATTGCTTGGTGCTGTTTCCCTCCTCCGTAGGTATTTTCCCCCTTGTGTCTCTGCAACCCTTGGGGTTCCACCAAGCATGCTGATACCTCCCTTTTGTGTGGGAGTGGTGCTATTGTATTTTGGCTTCATAAAAAATGACACAGCCTAGACACTGGCAATGGTGCCTCACCTCACAGATTGGTTGTGGCAGTGATGCTGTGATCCTATGCACATTTATCAGAGAGTAAGCTGTAGCGAAATCAATGAGACATTCTTCCAAGTATGCAAGTTTAGGCCTGAGGTTCAAATGAGACATGGATTATAAACCACCTTGCACATTAAGTCCTCCACCCAACTAAAGTTAGTCATGCTTAATTCCTATTGAAACTAATGGGGCAAGTCAGTAGGAACTTACTTAAGTCCCATTCATTTCAATGGGACCTAAGTAGAACTAACTTAGGATAGGTGTTCCTTGACACAATAGAAATGTTTTATAATACTAGCTATACATCTTAAAGAACCTAGGAAAGCTTCTATGGTTTCATTCTGTTTCTTCAACCATGCCATCATATGAAAGCAACACCTGAGAAGAAGAGCTATATAACTCATCTTTGTTTCTGCTTTGCCCAGTCATCTGTTGCTTGCAGGATATATTTTGTCTGTACTTTTTCAGGAGGCTGGGAATTAATGAGACTGAAATCTGTCAGATAGCAAAGTAATTAGGTAGAATGTGCTCCTGGAGGTAGCAAACATACTGTCAATCTCTCCTCCTCACACCACCCCGCCCCCCAGCAAAAGGCTAGAGACAGGCTAATAACAATGAGAAGAATTTTCCCGAAGGTATCAAGTGCTGTTCTATTTGGTTGTCGTATTATTTGTTGAAGTGAATGCTCCTGCAGACAGCCTCTTGCCAGGGTGGGTAATGCCTTGATAGATGGCAAGGTTGCACTCATGAGAAAAGTAATTAAGGGAGCAATCCTATGCATGTTTAGACAGAATAAAAAGTCCTACGACTCCCAGCATTCTTCAGCCAGGGAATGGGATGGAAAGAAGTTAGAATTTTAAAAAATTGGGAATATGGGGGAGAAACTAAAACTGACAAATTTGTCCATCCAGGCCCAGGGCTTTCAGTTGTTAGCTCTTAAAAGACTGTATTCAACAGGCCTGTGGCTTACTCTGGCTCAGCTTGTCTGAGCGTGGAAAGCTAAGCAGGGTCAGGCCTGGTTATTACTTGGATGGGAGACCCCTCCTCTATTTTCCTGCACTGAGCAGGGGGTTGGACTCGATAGCTTTGTAGGCTCCTTCCAACTCCATGATCTATGAAATCTATGAAACCAGGTTCATGGTACTGAATCAGGGTTGCCACCTCTTTTTTCTGATAGGAGCCTCATCTTTAAAAGCTAATTGGCAGACAGGAACAAACCACTGGGTATAGCTCTACATACTGAATTTGTCTGGTCTAGATAGGTGAGATGAGAATTCATTTTGGTTTATTTTTTATAAGAATTTACCAAAATCCATAAATTCCTTCATATACAGGATAGAAAGAACTTGAGAGTTTAAAAATCTGAATCCAGGAGAAAGTTAAATTGACATATTTGTCAATCCCTACTCAAGAGTAAGTCCCAATGTGTTGAAGTAAGCGTTCATAGCCTAGCAGCCTTAGCTGCATATAGAACTATGTGTGAATGATAATTTAAAAAATGGAAGAAAACTCAGATTAGGTAAGGAAAGAATTTAACTTAGCATTCGTCTATAGTAAACTCTAATGCTACCTGTAACCTGGGAATTGCAGAAGTATTCATGTTTATTTTTCAGATGCTCATTAAATAAAGTGAGCTGTAGATTATGACAAATCTTGTGTTGCCCTTCAGAGATACATCATCTACTGCTTGAGGCCAAGAAATGAGTAGTTTCCATAATTAGTAAGGGAAATTGAATAATTGGGCTGTGGTTTATGAGGGTTCTTACACTAAGAAGAGAAGTTCCCAGTCAAGTGGGTTAACTTGATTTATTTCTTAGCACACAATTAACTGCTTCCATTTAGCATAAATTGTAACTTGCATATTTATTTTGCACTTTTTTTTCCTTGCCAGCAAAACCACAGGATGAACATTTTCTGCTCACATTTTCTGAATGAAGATGTGCCCACACAGTACTTAACATGATTTCTGGCAGACATTATGCTGTAATGTGGTTTTCCCATAGACAGTAAGAGAAAAATAAGTAGCTTTCCTCCAATAACTTGGGTTGTATTTCAGCGAAAGCTCCGCCTATTGGAAAGATAGGAATTTCATGCATTTCTTCATAAACTACCAGCAGTGCTTATGCTGAAGCATTGTTACAGTTGGAATAAAGCTGCTGCAATCCTAAACTTTTTATAAAGTAAGCCCCATTAAGGTCAGTTGAAGCAACTTCCAAGAATACATAATGTCCTCTAAAAACAACAACATCAGCACCTACCCCTGTCAAGGTGAATTTAGCTGTACCCTAACACTTTTACGCTGGGTAAGGGAGACTGAATGTATTTACACAGCTTTCCCTATTATTATTTTTGACATTTTTATATTAAAAGTTTTATATATTTAATATTAAATAATGACTTATTTGTTAAAAAGCCATCGAGGCGGTATACAACCATTTAAAGCAATAAAATCTTAACAATTAAAAACAAGAGCGTTAAAAACAGCAAAACATTAAAACAACTACATAATGTTAAAGGCTAGATTAAAAAGATGTGTCTTCACACCCTATCTAAAAGCCATCGTAATTCTTGAGGGAGCACATTCTGCAATGTTTGGTGCAGTTTGGGCACAAGACGGGAGAAAGCCCTTTCATGTATGCCTGAAAAATGGGCCTTTGCAGATAATGGTGTCCTTATGAGGGCGTCTCCTACAGATCTTAATAACTGGGCTGGTTCAAAGCAAGACAGGCAGTCCCTATCCTTTCCTACTACTATCTCCTAAAAGCCACTACTTTCTGGTCTGAAGCTAATATGCCCAAGCTAACATGACTCAATGTTACCCTTAGGCTGACTGAAGAACTGCCCACATCAACTGCAGCCATTAGAGGTTTATAGATTAATGCACTGTGGACCACCCTAAAACTACGGATACTTTGAAGTCTCTGTGCATTGAGTCTCCACTCTGGATCAGCTTGAACTAAAGATATCTGAAAGTGGGATAAGCAGGATTAATCAAATGTCTTGATATTTCCTTTCTTTCCACTTTTAATAGAAATTAATCAGGGAACTTCGTGATCACACACACCAATCTTGCATGCTATTATGTGAAAACTCACAAAGAGAAAACTCTCATTATAATCAATGAGGGGGAAAAAATCTCCTAAGAATAAAGGCTATATGATTAGGCAGCGTGTGTTTCTGTTGAACTCGAAATGTGTAAATGTCTCACCTACCTTTATATTATTCCTCTTCTCTATGGAAAGTTACTGACATTTTTTAAAATGCCGTGGTTGTATTGAGCAGAAAATGTATACTTTCATGATTTTGCCACTAAAAATTATAATTGAATATAACATACTAACTGGCCTTTATTATTTGAAATAGTCAAAAGCAATGGCCATTTTAATCTTTCTAATGTTTTTGTGCTTCAAAAAATAGGGATTTATTATCACCTAAAAATTAGCCAACCTATACATTCAAAATCAAACAGAAGGCCACCATCTAGTAAAGAGAGAGAGAGAGAGAGACCTTTTACATAAAAATTGATTGTATTCTTTTAGTTAGCAATAGCATATATTTACATATTGCACAAAATGGGAGGACAGAATTTTACAACATTAGAAATAGACTGCCCAGTGGTGGGCATGTTTTTTTTTTTTTAATCAATATGTCCCATGCATCACCTTCTAAAGGAAACAAGGAAATCTGGGATTTTATTCATCATGCAATCTGCTTTTATTTTATAAGGGCTGCCAATCCAAATCCCATTGAAGTAAATGGTAAATCACCCATTGATTTTAATGTGTGTGCAGTGGTTATGTATGAACAAGGCATAGGTTGTGCACTTGGTACCTTATTCACAGTATTTCCAGATGTAGAACACTGTGCATGCAATATTGCTGAAACAACAATCTAGCTTTTACAAATAGATTCTTTCCAGTAACTATTTTGTTAGAAAACAAATCAATATTCTTTCAGTATTCACCATTCCCTCCATAGCTTAACTGAAGTGTTGTTCAAGAGAGTCATACATACATACACACATACACACACACACACACACTGAAGGCAAAGAATGAAGGGAAGGGGGAAATTATGCCGCCTAGCTACAAGCTGCAGAGGGAAATTAATATTCAAAAGGTTAAGGTGTCTGTGAAATGTATGTAATGAGTAACACTCATAGTTTGTTACTATAGGTTCATTGCCTCTAATGTTGAGGACGGCACATGGATAATTTACGATTCCCATTGTCCCCTCTGCAGGGATTAATTCTGAATTATTTATGTACCTATATACGCACAGAACTGAAACATTTTAGTTAAAGTCAGCCACTCACTCATAGTCTTGAAATTATGCAGCCCTTGTTGCTAAAAATGATGTTAGCCTCTTGTGATTTAAGTCATAACATTTTATTTTCAGTCCCACTGAGAGGGAAAACATACAGAGGGTGGGAAAGATATATTTTCCTCGAGAAATCTCTGAATGCATTTTTTTTAAAGATGCAAAGAGATAATGGTAATTTTGTGGAGTCAGATTATCATTGTAACATGCATGTAAATAAAACTTTATTTTATTCATGATTTCACTGTGCGCTTGCCTCCCCCCCCCCCAACCCAGATGGCTATCCTTAAATACAATACTGTGCAGTTCAGTAAAAAGGATCCCATCTATAATTTTAATAAAGGGAATTTCATTTTAGCAAATTGACGTCAGTGCTTAAGAAATCTCACCGAATTGGTATGTTGTGGTGCCCGTGAAACTCTAAATATGCTGTTTTCGTTTTTTACCTCTGATATCTCATTCTCATTGCCAGTTCTTAACTGTGATACTTTTGCCCATATCGACTATCTTTAATCGTGGGGAAACTACAGGATTAAATATTTCTTAGTAAAATGTTAGATGACAGAGAATCAGCAGAACCGATTCGAGGATAGTTATAGAGTGCTGCCTTAATCACGTACATTTCAGTCCATTAGAAGAGATGTAATTTAGCATATTGAACATGTTTTAACAATTCTCTCCCTTTTTTTCAGCAAAATTTTTCTTCATGACTGGAACTGCAAGCAGGTTGAGACCTAGCCTAATTCCTGTAATGAGGGGGGGGGGGAACCAACAACCAAAAAACCCCCACCACAATGAGAATGAGGCTAATTAACACAAGGGAGAAAAGAACTAAAGCCTTCACTGAACCGACCCCAAGCCTTTGGGGTTTCAGACAAACTGGCCTGTTCTCCTTTCAAGAATTATACCCCTAATAATTATGATGTACTGCAAGCAGACAGCTTCGTACACGATTGGGGTATTTAGTATACAACAGATAAAGATTTAGAAGTGTCTGAAGTGTAAAAGAAAAAAAAATGTATAAAAGATCAATCCTTCCTCTTTTTTCCCCTCTCCCTCCTCTCTGTACAACTCAACAATTGCTAATAAATTAGAAGGAGGGGCATATTGATGTACTGCTTGACTGTAACACAAAGAAGTGTAGTTAGCAAAAAGCTGCGGTGGGGAATGAACAGTATTTTAACTCGGCAGTTTAACCTCGGAGTCTGTCAGCTGTGACCTTTTACCAACCCCAATGAGAGCCTGATTTCTCACTTTGGCTACTCACTGCTGGATGAGTGAATGTAGAATTTGACAGCAAGAGGTTTTACATGAAAAGGGAAGGTACTTAAAAAGCATGTTTTGTGATGATAGGCTACATTTATTCACTGTTCATTACGCTTGGTGCCGCAGCAGCGTTTGGGTGGATTGATTGGGTGTGAGCAGCTTGTCTTCTGTGGAAGTGAAGAGGCATTATTGACCTGCATGGGAGCTGCAGTGACCTCTAGATGACCCCCCTTTCACCTGAAATTGACCTTGAAAACAACCTAGGCTTCACCCCCATTTTGAATTTTTTTAAAAAAGTGTCTTAGAAGCATGCGGATTATTAGAGTTGACACATTGCACATTTTGCCTTTATTCCAACTTTTATAGAGGTCCACAAGCGTGGGGGTGGGGTGGGGGAAAGAGAATTGCTTTCTAAATATCCCGGCCCTGCAGCTGCACAGCTCGGTATTGGTGCAGATTTATGGATGGAGGGCAACTAGACGTTCTACTGCTTGATGGTAAATTTTGCCATTCATCATTATTGATTAGAGCCGACGCTGTATGACAGAGCCCAAACCTTACTATGACAATTGCTATTTCAGTTGTTATGGGCCATAATGGGCCATAGCGATGATTTAAAAGAGCACAATAGCTATCTGTAATTACACATGAATAATCCATGAATTCTCTACTACTGTGCTCATAATCAGACCCTAACAACCAAGGCCAAGACATTTGTACTGGTTTTTGCCTTCAGTAAGTAGTCCTGAAGAGATCCTAGCATAACATGCAATCCGTCACAGCGGGCAAGTAACTGTTCTAGTTCTTCCCTGTCAGATCTCTCTTTCCTGTTCAAATGAATCACTTAATATGGAGATGAATGGAGTATCGTATTATCAATGATGGTTCAGTCACCCAATGAACTTGACTTCCTTGGGTAAAACTGTGGCCATGGCTATGTTAGCAATTGCCATTTAAGCAGTGGAGTTTGTCCATGATTAATTTTTGTATGTGTTGTTTTTAAGACCTAATGGGATCTGCCACTTTGATCATTTCTCTTTGCAGACCAGAGCAAAAGAATGGAGGGAGACCCTTCTAAAAGAGACCGTGTTGTAATTTGTTTCATGGCTTAATCAATACCTGGTGTTATCAGAATCATCGCCTGACAGAACTGTCTCCCCAGATACGAAGAATCAATACTCACTGTCCCCAGTATCCCAGAGTCTGAAGCAATCACGTCTTTGCTTGGATGGGGAGCAGTGGCAGCCATACCGGCAGACAGTGGGTTTGGTGGACCACATTTTCCTCCTCTGCCAAACATGCCTTTGTCCCTCCTTTTTCATTTGTTGCTAATGTTAGCTGGCAAGGACAGACAACAGGAGGGGGGGGGGAAATCACACACAGTTGTGCTATAGCATCCTCACAGGAGGAACCTGCTAATCTGATTTTTTGCCCAGCTTGTGACCCGCTTACACCTGTGATTGTTCCGGTGCGCCACAGTGCCCCAACTTAAGTGAAGCATGTTATCTGTTACAATTCATCTATCTCCTATGTCTTTACATTGATGAATAACTACAAGGGTCCTCAGCAGGTTTCAGGACCTGCAAATTACAATCATTCTAATTTAGAATTATATTCTGTGTGTATGTGTGTGTTTTTCTTTTGGTTCTTTGTGGTAGCAGAGGTTGGGGGGGGTACTGTCATATTTTTCTCCTCTTCAGATATTGTTAGTAGAGTACTGGGGGTTTAAACATTCTGCTATGTGGGCCTTAAATCTTTAAAAAGTATCTATTGTTGAATGAAGGCTGTGCAATTTTATTCCAACTGTGTTGGGCAAATGATTTTTTCAAATATTATTTCCTCCCTCTCTGCTGACATTTATCTGTATGTCAAATAAACACAAAGCGGCAATGTGCTTTCTTTAACAGCTAAGTCTTTACAGAAGGGAGGGGGATTTGTAATTGGTATGACATTAGAAACCTATGTAGTAGCCCAGTCAGCTTCTATCTCATCTTTGTTTCTACCTCTCTATAAAGAAAAAGGCAGTTTTGCCCAGAGGAAGAAAATAAAAGGAATTCATCGTTAAAAGGTACATTAACACAAAAAAGAGAGAGGGAGAGGAAGCACAGCTTTATTGGGGATATGCGGAGAAAGGGTGTTTGAGTAGTCAATGATCAGTTACTTTTGAGGTATATTAAAAAGGTTTAATCTTACCGATCATGAGTTAAACTGGATGTTTTAATCAGTTAGCGAGTGCCAGAAATAATTATGCCGGAGTGCTTCGTCTGCAGAATGTGTGTATAAAGCATATAAATCCTTCTGTTCCCCAAGGATATCACCGAATAACACACAACAAAAAAGACAAAAGCGATATCAAACTCATATAAATTAAAATTGCAAATGATGTGAAAAATACAATAAATAACATGACCCTTTTGCTCTGGGTATACTATACAGGGAAGAGTGTCCAACACAAATATGTTCATTAATCTCCTATATCCTCTCTCTCAACTTTTTCAGGAAACTTTCCTTATATTTATACTTTCTGCAGTTCAATCAAAGGTCATCCCATGCATTTAGAAAGTGGGGCTGATTACAAAGTAAAGAAATAGGCCTATTTTTGCCCACTTTTTTAAAAAATTAAATAATATATTTGGTGGTGTCTTCTTTCATAAACAAGATACACTTTTGCCAGGATTTAGCATCCACTCTGAAATAAAGCAAAAGTAATCAAGGACATCACTACATTCAGTCTTCTCTCTCTTTCTTCACAAATAGTTATAAAATTTCATTTGTACAGGAACTTGGTTCATTCAGTGACAAATTCCGGATTGCATTTGCATATATTTTTTGGTAATTACAGGTGATGGGATGCAAATTAGAACTGGATGGAAGCTGTGTAGGTGAAATGATCTTTAATCCTTGCAGCTTTTGCAAAATGGGTTTGGAGCTGAATTATTTGTATAATCCTTTTACTCAGAAAATGGAAGTGGAACATGCCCCCTCTTACCACTCTGTTTGGGAATGCTTAACAGACAGCACCCAAGCTAGCAATCATTTTCTTGGAACTATGAGTTTTAACTCACTTTAATTTCTGCTGTATTTCCTTGTAATGGTTCAGTAGAATAACTTTCTCACCACTTCACCCAAGATGAATTCGTCTTATATCCTGTAGCAATTTCACTGAATTTGTTTATTACAGTTTTTATCCCATCAACCCGCACCAAAATTAGGGCAGCACACAAGGCTCTTCACCCTCACTTCAGTCTCACAGCAAACCTGTGAGGTAAACTGACAGATAGTAACTGGACCAAGGTTACCTAGTAAACCTCATGGCTAAGGCAGTATTTGAAACTGGGGCTCCCCATAGTGTAACCACTATGCCACACTAGCCTTGAATCAAATTAAAATAGGTGGGACCTGTAACAAAATGTTGCCGTGTATATCCCCAACTAAAAGTAGTGTCCAGGGTTCCAGCTTGTTATCCCCACCAATCAGGGTATTGGTAGTGTCCAGGGTATTCCAGCATCTGTTTGTTCCCCCCACCCCATGTTCAGTTTTTCTTTTCCTACTGTCATGCAACATTCCATGTCTACTGAGAATACACGGTCCTCATGGGATTGTTATTCTTGTTGTTACTGGTCCCATAGGGCTTTTTAAAGAAGATTTTATGCAGTGGTGTACTGGTAAATTTTGGAGTGCAGGCACTCATCATGACAGTCCCAATAGCCACACCCCCAAAGGATAATCCAAAAATTCAGGCAGCTGTGTTGATCCATATCAACAAACCTGTTCTAGTAGTTTTCATCTCTACCAGGAGCAGGTATTTTGTAAAGCTAATGGGTCTTATCTGCCTATTCAAGACAAAGCCACCCAAAAATACTTTGCATTGTAGCAGGGAACAATAGATAGTTTCTGAGAAAATTAATTTCCCCTCATCTACTGTGAGGACTACAGGTAAGCTCAGAGGGAACAGGGAATTCTGAGGGAGGGGTGGCTGGCAGCAGATAATGTCAGCCAGCATCCCTTCCCTGCTAATCAAAAAGTGCTTTCACTGCATCCATGCAAGCCCTGGACCCACTAAACCACTTATTTTATGTACTTGGGGAAACCCCAACCTTCCACCAAGCATGCAGATACCTTATTTGTTGTTGGGCCTGTTTTGGCTATAGTCCTGATGGAACTCACCAACTGAGTGAGTGATAATTGCTTTTTAACACTGCTCCCTGCAGTTCCAGCCTTTTCTTATAGACCTCATCTTGGCCACAGGAAATGACCCAGTTCAAGCTGGGCAAGGATAAAGGGGCAGGCCCACCAGCTGCTCTAATTCAAGCAGGGGTGCTCACATTGTGTAGCACCTCTACTTCCAATACTTGCCTTACATTTAACAAGGATGTGGTGGACGTGCCTGGCTGTCAGGGGCAGCGTCTCCTACAGTTGCCTATATCACCCACAAACTCAAAGTGAAGGATTGGCTCCATCCCCTCAGCCTAAGGGAAGGATGTGATGCTGTGGAAAATGCACAGAACATCCTAAAAACCCATTCATTACAGTGGGGATTGGCACATTCCATGTGTGGCATGCTCTTTCAATTTGGTCATTCGTGGGCCCTCTCAAAGTGTGGTGGTGAGGCAGAGCAGAGCCTTAAAGCTGCATGCACCATTTGTGAACATATCTTCACTCAACCAATGTCCACTGGGGGAGGTGGAGACAATTAGGTGTAGCAACACAATGATCTGCCTATCAGCCACCTAATAATGCAGGACATTGTCACAAGCTGGAATGGTATGTCTGCATCAGTGGTGCAGAACCTCTTTCAGCCCAAGGGTCAAAGTTCATTTGGAGAAGCTTTTGGTGGCCACATTCCAGTGAGGGGCAGGACCGAAGGCAAGAGGGGTAGAGCCAAAATACAAAAAACAAAAAACCTAGCATATTTTAGCTTAAAGCTCTTACTACCACTAACTAAGCTTTAGGAGAGGCACTTCAACCTTTTGGAAGGGGGGGGATGCACAAAAGCTGGGCAACCACCAAGCAATCAGTGGTTGTGGAAAGAGTGTGTGGCCCCCTGGGGAATCCCTGTGGGCTGGATTGAGATTCCACGTGGGCTGGATTTGGCCAATAGAACCGAGGTTCAACACTCCTGTCACATTTTGCTCAAATGTGTTTGTATGCATTTGTGCAAATTTGCTTTTCCAAAAATGTGCAAATACCCTGCAAATTACACAAATCCCCCCCCCAAGTTTTTAAAAAAACGCTCTGCAAGTCCGTGTCATCCATGTGACTCAGGAAAAGCTGGCCCACTGTGGAATCTGCCAGTTGGATTCATAGAACGCCACACTCACTTGAGCCTGTTACGGATTTCTCCAACATCCCTGGTCTCATGGCCACCCTCAAATAGAAAGTGTGGCTGTGGCAAGGTCTGAACTGGAGGCCATTGTTGCAGACTTTGTCTGAGATCCCCCTGAGTGATCTTACAAAGCGCTAGGAAAGGAAATATCTCCCTGTGCTGTGGTAAGCAAGGAACCTATCATGCCATCTCTGACCACTGCATAATCAGAGAGAGAGAAGATTCAGACTGCTGGCATAATAGTGACACTAGAAGAAACAACCTACATTTTTTCACATTGTGCTGTTTTATGTACTCAGCATGGATCCCCAAAGTTCCTGCTTCTGCACTCAGTGATGTTCACAATAGCCTGCATGAAGCAGCACTGAGGAGACATACAGATCCCAAAGTGGTAGCAATACAAGCCCAATCTCCAGGAGGGCTGCTACAGAAAGTCATTTTTGATGACTTGTGAAAGGGAACAGGAAGAACACAGGAAGAGCCAACAGATCTTTTGTAGAGTCGACCAATTAAACTGTGTTTTCTTTATGTCAAAGTCAAAGAAATAATTTGTTGTGATTTAAATGCTGAACATTTTGGGGGGATGTTTTTAAATCAAACATGGGGAAGCTGCAATCCTCCAAATATTGGACAAAAACTTCCATCATCCCTGACCATTACCCATGCTAACTGGGGCTGATGGGAGTTGGAGTCCAACAATATCTGGTGGGCCAGAGGTTCCTCATTCTTGTTTTAAACAGTATCTGAACAGGTTTATGTATGAGAGCCAAAGCACACCTTCCTTTTAAAAACACGAGCAACAATGTCTTTTTTTTTTTCCTTTTATGTGCAGGGGTTCTGATCTGGACTGGGATTCTATCATGGGGGTAGAGGAGCTTCAGCCCCCCCATGTGTTCCCAAACAGATTTGGGGGGAGGTCCCAAATAGTGATCCATTTGCTTTAATGGATCACTATTGGCAATAGAAATTGCAGGCATGGGGAGCTTGATTCAGATCTGGCCACAGTGAGGGGGAAGGGTTATAGCCTGAATCCAGATTGAGACCCTTTGGCTTAATCTGGTGCAAGAAAGGGGGAAAATACTTTAAATAACATGTGGTTTGGATCTGAGTTGTGCATGAAAGTAAACAAGGAGTAGCCCTCTTGTACAGTTTTCAGAACCTATACTGTCTTCCTTCTTATTTCCTCCCCAAATCCAAATTAGAAATGACCAATGCACTTTGTTGATTATAATGGGTTGTATCTGTGATTTGCCTTCTGTGAATGGAAGAGTTCTGCTCCTGGAAGGTGCCTTCACTTAATTTTGGGGAATCCCCCTCCTCTCACACACCATAGCTCACCCCATTTAGCAGGGTCCCCCGAACTGCTGTGTAGCATTTTCATGGGGCTGGAGAGGCAGGGATGTTTGCTTCCATCAGCCCAGTTGCATGCACCCAAATCTGGATCCAATCCGATGTTTTTATTTAAAGGAATTTTAAATTATAAGTATGTACATGTTTAATGAAATGGTTATTCAGCACCCCCTACTATGAGAGGACACCGTAGAAATACTACCCAGGTAGATTGTAAGTGAGCTTTACCAGCCTGCTTCCTGACTTCTACCTGGTGGGGCCTGGGACCAAAGGGGGTCGACCCTTTGGAGATGCTGCTTTGGGAGTGAACAAGGGTGAGGGCCATCTGGTCTGTTGGAAAGAGGGGAGGAGGGAAGGGCCTTCTTGGGTATTCATAGTATTATTACACCTACAACTATTTCCTCTTGGTGGGAGAAATGTGTTTTAAAAGGGCATAGAGAGATGGAGGGGTACAGGGAGTGGCCATTGATACCATAGAGGGGAGAGGGAGATATGGTGGTGGGTGTCAGCTGGGCCATTATGGGGGTGGGGAATGCAACAGGGTGTTGGTTGTTTCCAAGCTGTCTCCCATATCAGAGAGCCTGAGTAGCCCTGGTGACAGCCTGACTTGGGTTGAAGGTACTGCTGCTGAATGCCAAGTTGCTGAATGGGAAAACAACAGCCATGCAGGACCTGATCCTGAATGAGTGCACCAACCTGGCCTGTATCACAGAGACCTTGCTGGATGGGCCTGGGGGAGTAAATCTCTCCCAGCTTTGCCCACCTGGGTTCTCCGTGTTGCAGCAGACAAGGCCGGGTGGGGGCAGAGTTGCAGTGGTCTATTGTAATTCGATCCCCCTGTCCAGGTGCCTGCTTCCTGTTTGACACCATGGCCATTGGTCTGTAGTGTCCCTCAGGGTTCCATCTTATCCCCTATGTTACTTAACATGTACATGAAACTGCTGGGAGCGATTGTCCAGAGTTTGGGGTTTTGGTGCCACCAGTATGCTGATAACACCAAATGCTCCTTTCCATCTAAATCCAAGGAAGCTGTTCTGGTTCTAAATTAGTGCCTGATGTTGGTAATGGACTGGATGAGGACAAGCAAACTGAAGCTTAATCCAGACAAGGCAGAGGTGCTTCTGGTCAGTTGAAAGACAGAGCAGGGAACAGAGATTCAACCTGTGCTGGATGGGGTTACACTCCCCCTGAAGACTCAGTGCAGTTTGAGTGCACTCTTGGACTCGGCCCTGAACTTATTTGTATTCTGTAATTGTTATGTTTTGATTGTTTTTTAATGTGTTTTATTGTTTTAATCTATTTTAAATTGTTTTCGTAAGCCGCCTTGAGTACCATTTTGTGGGAGAAAGGTGGGGTATACTGTAAATCAAATAAATAAAACAAATCAATAAATGTTCCAAGAAAATCATTTGTTATCAATTATAACCACCATTATTGAAGAAGATGATGATGATAAAATGATCACCCACATAACTTCTATACTATAGCTATAGCTATACCTTACACTACCTATCCCTAAAATAAATTGTTTCTCTGCACTTATCTATCCTTAACTATGTATCTGTATATGCCTATATTTATCTACTATACAATATTACACTTATCATCCTAGCCTATGATCTATCCTTTTCTATCTGTTGCTATACGCTGTGATTTACTATAATCATAATTTTTGTATTCTATACTTATCTAACTGCTGCATGATAGATATCAGCAAATGAGGAAGATTGGTTAGCCGACAATAAAAACTGTTGAACAAATTGACAAGAGTCTCCTCAGCTTCAAGACAAGAGCAGAGATACTTTGCCATGGAGGGCTTCACTTTGGTGGTCAAGGAAGTGTGGGAACCGACAACATTGTCTGACATGAAAGTAAAATAAAGACATTCCAGGCCCACACCAGACACATGACACCACATGAGGTTCTACTGTGATGTTCCAGAAGTGCATTCCAGTCCAGAGCACAACAAAATTTCTCCCGATGGCACATTATTTTATTTCATTTCCCCACTACCACAAAGCTTTTTGTGTCAGAGAGATTCTTCTAGGTTGGGGTTTATTTGTTTGTTTGCTTGCTTGTTTGGTACTGAGACACTGTGCCATTTTATCCCTATGAGCAGTCAGAATGTCAGTCAGTTAAGCACAACTAAGCAGAACTCATGTCGTTTTCTGCCTGCCTCCTCAGAAAGGGAAGTGGGAAATAAAGGGGGTTCTTTTTAGGATTGCCTAAAGGAGAAACTCAATTCTGATATGAACTGACCTACTCCAACACACACAAACAGACTAATGTGTGGATTACAATGTAGTTATCCTTCAGATTCTGCACGTCTCCAAGTTTTTGCAGCGCTGTTTTCATCTTATAAAAAGTATCAGACTACATTCAAAGAAACGTATTGTGAGTAGGAATGTGTATTCTGATAGCAAATAGGTTTAGAAATGCATATTTTGTAAAGAGGTACATGAAAAAAATAAATATTGATATTATTATGTTAGGATTATTGATGTTTTAAAATTGTAAAACACCTAGAGAAGCTCCATTTATTTTATGGAGCATTTAATAAATCTGGTAAGTAAACAAATAATTTAGATACATATTTAAATATGATTTTTGGTTTGGATTTTTAAAAAATCACATATTAATGCAGAAATAGGATAGAACAGACTTATGAATGAGTTCCCTTCCTTTTCAAGTTTCTGTCTTTCACACAGTGGCCAGTGTTGGCAGGGATCTTGATGTGTTCTGATGACAGGGAGAACAAGCATGTGCAAGGTGCTTTCAGTATATCTGTCCAATATTGGGAACACATATTCAATGTCAGGAAAATTGTCAGAGGCAGGATAAGGATATCCAGATTTATTCTTCAGAAACCAAAGCTGGCATATCGGGACAGGCTCAGAACGCCCACAGTATTATCTCAATAAGTGGCCAACACATACAGCAGAAAAAATGTTAGATTTAGACTGCAATCATATATACACTTACCTGGAAGTAAGGCCCATTGAACTCCCTGAGTCTTACTTTTGAGTAGACATGTATAGGATTGCGCTGTTAATGTTTTATACTGGCCTGGATATAAACAACTTTCTGGACTCATGTCTGTCTGATGTCTGGCTTGCCAAGGAACTCAGACTTGAATCCTTGATCAATTATCTTTGCCTACAGATCAATTGGGTAATTGCACTATTGATCTTCTTTGATTTTTTTTCTTCTTTGCAGCCTTCAATAGAACCATTGATTATGAGCCATGGGTAAGGTGAGTGTGGTACAGCATTAATTCGCAGGGCCGGTCATTTCCAACAATGAATTCCCAGAGGGTAGTGATGGATGATTTCTCATCAAGTCTGAAGGACCTCCTATGCTGGCTTCTTGAGGGGTCCATCTTGTCTACACCTCCCACCCACCCCCATTCCATCTGCCTATGTTCCTGTTCATGTGTTAAGAATTTTGTCAGAGGCCTTCCTCCAGAGGCTAGGCTTTAAGTTTGGTGGGTGGCAAACACTGTGGTGCCCCACATATGGAACACTCTCCCCAGAGAAGATTGCCTGGCACCTATTTTACAGTCTTTGCAGTGCTGGGCATATAGCATTTTATTTTCCCAGACCTGAAGCATTTTGAAAATGCTCTTATTGTTGCTGCTGTCTTTTGCTTTTCTCCTGCCATTTTATTTTGCTAGGATTTTATCTTATATTTTTTTTTCAATGTTAAAACTGTTTTGAGTGTCTCTATTACCACCAAGAGAATATTGTTAATGAAAGATGCAAATTATGTACAGGCCGTGAAAGGTGTTGGACTCTTCTTCATTAGAGGTTTTTAAGCAGAGGCTAGATGGCTGTCTGTTGGGGATATTGCAATAGTAGTGGATTGCCTGCAATGGCTGAGTGTTGGATTAGATGACTTTTGAGATCCCTTCCAGCTCTATAGATTCTATATATGTGGTTCTGTGCTCCCACTGCTGGAACCCCCTGGAACTTGCTGTACTCCTTAGCCCTATTCATGTGTTCTATAACTGAGAATAATCAATACATGAGGAGAGGGAATGTGCTAGTTTTGCCCCCTCGGTCATCACGTTCGACACCCTCTACACGTGGAGGGTGAATATGTGAAGAGGAGAGCCCCCTGTATCTGTGGGAGCTCCAGCATTCTGAATTCTGCAATTCAGAATGCTGGAGCTCCTCTTTGCTCCAGGTAGAGGGCAGTGGCTCATGGTAGAGACCAAGTTCAATCTCTGGCTTCTCCAGGTAGGGTTGGAAAAGCTCCTGCCTGAAACCGCGGAGAGCCACTGCCAGTCAGTGTCAACAGTATTGAGCTAGATGGACCAAGGGTCTGACTCAGTATAAGGCAGCTTCCCATGTTCCTATATTCCTATGTTTGTTATCCTCGGTTATAGAGCACCTGAATCGGGATATTGAAATTTGACAGTGAGAATGGGGAATGGGGCCTCTGAAATCCTAGATAGATTATGGAAATAGGGGAGAGGGAGGAGTTTGTCAGACATTTGGATGCAAAATTGAGGCCCCCTGAATAGTTCTTTCCATTTTAAGTTTAGGTGTCTCTCACACATTCTTGGTATTATATACACCAGGGCTCTCCAACCTTGGGCCCCCAGATGTTGCTGGCCTACTGCTCCCAGCATACCCAGCCAGCATGGCTAATGGCGAGGGATTCTGGGAGCTGTAGGCCAGCAACATCTGGGGACCCAAGGTTGGAGAGCCCTGATATACACAGTAAACTCTGTGTGTGTGTGTGTGTGTGTGTGTGTTTGCGCGCTCGCACGTGTATGTGTATGTACCCTGCTCATACTCCAAAAAATGTTTTCAAAGCCTTTATCCTATTAAAATCAAAACAACTATGACAAAGAATACACCATAATATAGATGCATTGCATAATATATAGCATAATGACCACATAATATAGATGCTATCAAGATTTTGAGGGTATAGATTTAAGTAATTCATTCACAGTTTGATGCTAACAACAAACAGGGTCCATGTTACTTCTTCTTTAATAAGTTAGGCAGAGTTGTGAGTAATCTATTTTAATGCATCACCTGATTATTCAAGTCTCTTCTAATATCTTAGATTTGCCAATCCCATATGCAAAATCCCATGTCAGTTCCTGGCAGCCAAAGCAATATCTGTTTCCAAGGAGACGGAACTCTTTCTTTTCTCTGGGAAGTGGGAACTTCTCTAAGGAATGAGATTCTAAGAGAAGGTATGAAGTAGTACTTTCCCTGCATTATATGAAGCACAACATGTAAATACATACAACTATAGGGTGAGTGTAGGATTTGGATGGAACAAGCCAGAGTTCTATAGTTTATTTATTTCTAACTATGGTGTGGGTTCTTATGAGAAAAAGATATCTACTTAAAGAAGAATAGGCAAATTTATATTCTATTGGCCTATTCATAAGTCTTACTAAGAAATTGGATTTGGACTTTACCCTGCCATGCACAAACAGGACGTGAAGTTCCTTGTGCTTCCTGTTCCTCTGCAATGCTATAACTGAAATGCATCCTTCATCCCTCAGATAACATATCCTCCTCTGTATATCAAGTCTATTCTATGAGGACATAAAGACAGGTGTTTACTCAGTGGCTGATCCACAGCTGTGCAACTCCCTTTCCTCTGAGACATGCCAAGTCACAGCAGGAACATTTTCCAGCAGACATTTTTATCTGGTTTGGCTTTTAATATCTGGGTTAAGCCTCTATGGGGTGATTTTAATTCTGGTGTTTATCTTAGTGTTTCAGTCGGTATTTTGTTTATGGGTCTTATTGAATTTTTATGTTAGAGTTGCTTTCCACCCTCATCCCTTAGGATGGCACAAACTAAACATTTGACTAACTAATGAAATCTATTTATATATTTGTTTGTTTATTTATTTTTAAATTTATGAACTGTTTTTCCAGAAAAGTATTCAACATGATGTACAGAATTTTAAAAAATCACATCCCAAAAGAATAAAACTTCACCAAAATGATTAAACTACAAATAAATTACACAAAGCAGCAAAACATCTGAAAAGAGCAAACCATAAAACCACCGACACAGAACCAAGGCAGTACATTTCTCAAAGCTAAAAGCACAGCAAAAAAAAAAAAAGAACAGTCTTCATGGTGCTATGAAAAGCTTGCAGTGAAGGGGCCATAAGAACCATGGAGGGAGTTCTACAGCTTTGGAGCCAACACTGAAAAGGCCCTGTCCTGTTTCACTGCTAACTAGGACTCAATTGGACATGAGAAAGGGAAAGAGAGGAACACAAGATGTCCCCAAACACCATAAGACTTGCCGCTCAAGATCCTCCAAGAGTTTCTTTCCTCAGCACCAGAGAAAAGCTCTTTCTTTTAGAGTCAACAAGCTTGTGTCCATCTTCAACGTCACGAAGAGCAGATTTGCCCGTTCAAGACTAAGCCACCTTAAAATACTTTGCATTACAACAGCACTGGTTAGGCCTCATCTTGAGTACTGCGTCCAGTTCTGGGCACCTCACTTTAAGAAGGACATAGACAAACTGGAGAGGGTTCAGAGGCGGGCAACAAGGATGATAAAGGGACTGGAAACAAGGCCCTATGAGGAGAGACTGAAAGAACTGGGCATGTTTAGCCTTCAGAAGAGGAGACTGAGGGGAGATATGATCGCACTCTTCCAGTATTTGAAGGGATGTCACACAGAGGAGGGCAAAGATCTCTTCTCGTTCATCCCAGTTTGCAGGACACGGAATAATGGGCTCAAGTTACAGGAACCTAGATTCCACCTAAACATCAGGAAAAATTTCCTGACTGTCAGAGCAATAAGACAATGGAATCAACTACCTAGGGAGGTGGTGGGCTCTCGCAGTCTGGAGGCATTCAAGGTGCAGCTGGACAGACATCTGTCAGAGATGCTTTGACCTGGATTCCTGCATTGAGCAGGGGGTTGGACTCGATGGCCTTGTAGGCCCCTTCCAACTCTACTTTTCTATGATTCTATGAGGCATAGTTCACAACAACATACTGTGGCTGGGAAAATACATCCCCTCCCTAGGGATGTACGAATTTTGTTAAATCCATTCCATCTGTGTTTCACGGATTGTCAGGCTTCTTTCCTTCTCTCGTCCACCCATTGACGGAATTCGATGAGAACTTCGTTGCACTAATGGGCATTAGTGCAAGTGCACACTTGTGCAAATCCCCCCCCCAAAAAAAGTTTTTTTAAAAAAATGGTCCGCAAGTCCATTGAATTCACGTGACTGGGAAAAAGCCGGCCCACTGCGGAATCTGCAGGTTGGATTCGTAGAAATCTGAACTCATTTGAATCCATTGTGGATTTTGCCAGCATCCCTGTTCCTCCCTCTCTCCCATTTCCTGTAAGGATTATGGCTGCGAACTCAGAGGGAACAGAGAAATCTGAAGGCTGGCAGATGGCATCACTGTCCCTGCTGTAAAATAGATAGATCCTGCTGTTTTGCCTGTCTCCCTTCCACCACACCACTGGTTATAGAGAGAGCCTGCTTTGCCCTCTAGTTCTTTTCCAGTAAAAAAATTAAAATAAAAAATCACCTCATATTTGCTTTTTCATCCATAGGAGGAAAACTGTGCCTGCATCGTACCCTTGTGCCTTCAGTCTCACAGGTGAAAAAGCTGCTTGAAGAGGCCAGTTTTGAACTAAAATATGAGCAGAGGGGAAAGAATTAAGCAGCCTCTTCCCACCTACCTTCTGCACAGGCACAACCAGCCCAGGCTTTTTAAAACAAAAAGTAGAGGAAAGAACCACAGACATCCAGATAATGTACAGTTTTTGAGCCTCACGAGTATCTCTCCTTCCCTGTATGAACCCCCTGCCTCTCAAGTGCTGAGTGGGTCCTGTTGAACACATTGGGGGAGGTAGGAAAATTTGTGAGAGAAGCAGGGATTTCACTAGGGTTGCCCCAAGACCATGGAATCATATATCTTCCTCTCCTAGACATTAGAAAGAAATGCAAAGTATGGTGGCAATCCTATGCACATTTACCTGAGAGTTAGCCCCATTGCACTCAGAGGGACTTACTTCTGAGTAGACATGCATAGCATTGTGCTGGACCTCTATTTGGGCCTTCAGAAGCTGGGCTAATGGGTCACTCTGCTTTTGGTAGCATTCAACGTTTGCTTTTTCGAGACTGGTTTTAAAATGTTTATTTGTTTCTTCGTTATACTTCTTGGTCACTTTGTAAACTATATTATCTAAATGGCTTACAAAATCAGCTATAAAACAAAATTAAAACAATAAAATATGGCAATTAACAATAAGATCCGCATCCAGCATAAAAGGATAAAATGAATGCCAGCAGCGCCAGTAAAAAGTCAGTTAGGGTGCAACCCTATGGCCTCCAGACATTGTCTAGGGGGGGGCATAGGATTATTCGGAGCCCCAGCTCCATGGTCCTGTGAGCTTGGAGCTGGCACTCCTAACGCCGTGCCCCCTTCCCACCCCCTCACAGCCAGCGTGGAAAGAACTGTGCCAGCTGCCTCCCCAAGGTTGCAAATCAGCCTCGGAGAGGAGGAAAAGGGATGTGCCAGGGCAGGGAGGGGATGCCGTTTATGCCATATCCAACGGCACCCCAACCTCCTTCCCTTCCCCTCCATAGCACTTCATCTAGACAGCCGTAAACAGCCATCTAGATGAAATGCAGGGTGCGAAGCATGGGGCAGTGGACGCACGTAAGCAAGCCTCTTACGTCATTGAGGGCGGAGGGCATTGGATCATGCCCTTAGGCTGCAATTCTATACCCACTTACCTGGGAGTAAGCCCCTTTGATTGCAATGGGATTTACTTTTGAGTAAACACATATAGGATTGCAGTGTTAATAATCACACAGATGAGCTAAAACCTAGTCACCAGCCAATAATCATCACCAATAAAGACTGATAATAAAATGATGTTAACATGTTATGAAAAATGTTGATGTTATAAGTTTTTATTTGGATTATTATTTTTTCTTTGTCACCTTAGAAATTTGTATTAGAGCTGTCATACAAATGTTAAAATAAAATAATTAAATAGCATATTTTTAGTAGATTCATAATCCCCTGAATAACTGCTAGCATTTCCGTCTACAAAAGCATCACATTCACATACAAAAGGTTTTTTTTAAAAGTGATTTGGGGGAGGGGGGGATAACAAGCATGGGTGTTGTGTCTAGGAAACATAAGCAAGCAAAACAATCTAATCACCACTTGTTTTTTAAGTATTAAATATCTACTTTTTTCCTCTGTCTCAGCAGGATGCTGCAAAAGTATATTATTTTTTTCCAGTTGATTTCCTCCTTTTGAAGTCATCCTTTGATTGTTTGACAGCTTTATCAGAGCTGTCATAGAAATAGCAGACATTGATGTGTAATATATTGGACAGTGGGTGTGTGTTTTGGGAACGATGAATTAAGATCTAATTTTTACGTTAAAAGACTCTAATGGGCAATTTTATGCAACTGCACTCCTAGGTATTATGGGTAATATGATCATGACAGTCGAGCTGGTTCTGGTAGGTAGAAGGCACATACAATACCAATAGATGGCAGTTAGAGTCTTTCCTACTTTGTTTACTGAAACTAAATGGTGAGACTGAACTTGTGATGCCTACATGGATGCTAATTGATATGATGGTAATGAAGCCATGGACATCAAACCACACATATGAGTAAAAGTTAAATACAGCTTTAGAAATATGAGCCTATGTGGTTTGTCCATGCTCCATTTTGAAATAAAATTTTAGGACACTTTTTTTTGTTTGTTTAAATGGATGTTGTCTTGTCTATTTTCACAATGGCCTAGTATACACCTCTGTGGCACAGTTGCTGCAGCAAAGCTATTTCCCCATGGTCAGCTCCCACTTTGCATCAGTAAAGTAAAAAATGCCAGTTATGTGCACTGTCCAGAACCCATGGCTTATTTCCATTCCACAGCAACCCCTTCATCAGGGTAACTGGCGTTGCCATGGAAAGTACTGATGTGTCTCAGATGACCTGTACAGCATTCTCAGGGGGCTGGAGGAGCTGCTGTGATGCCCCATTCCCCATGGTTATCAGCACCTATGTGCACTTTTACTCATTGCCTGTGCACGTGAGTGCTGATGACCAATGGGATGTGATTTTCCAAAAGCAACCACAATGTGTGGGACATCCAGGAGACGCAGCCTGTGCTAATCATGACATTAGGGAAAGAGCACATCAGTGCATTCTGCTGCCCCATTCTTCATGTGTAGCTTCTACATTCTACTGAATGAGGTTTTAAGTGTCCAACAAATACTATTTTGGAAACCCACACTGGAAATTTTCTTTCTAAAAGATTAATAGGGTTGGATCCATATTTAAGCTGGATGAATTGCACTGATGGAAGTGGACTTCCCTGCCCCCTCCTTCCCACAGCGGCCCCTCCAGCTCCCTGAAAATGCTACAAAGGGAGTCAAGAGTCCCTGCTGAATGGGGTGTGGGAGGGAAGAGGGATCCCCAAACATCAGTTGGAAGGGATTCCTCTTGCAGTCCCTTCCTGTCATGGAAGGTAGTTCCTGGATCCAACCTCCAGTGTCAATTTAGTTGACACTCACATATTCAATGCCACATGCCAATATCAAGTATCATGTCAAATACTGAACATCAAATACCAGCTGTTAAATTGACATTTTTACAGATATCCATCACATAGACTATGATCTAGCAAAGCTGGTCCACATGTCTGAGGCTTTCTAGTTAGCTATGAAAAGAAAAAGTCCCATGTGCTCATGACCTTCTATCCCATGGTCAGCAATGGGAACCCCATGGCTGCACAAAGCTCTGAATCATGAGTAGAATCCAGAATGGTAGATATCTGGGTGGATCTGGAGGGTGCCAGTTTCAGCACTCATATTTTTGTTAGCTGTAGAGATTGCAAACATCAAGATAATTTTGGAAACAACATGGCCAAAACTGCCATTACTTCCCTCCTTTTGTTGTCTAACGGTGGATATTTAGAGTGTAAGATCTTTCAGGCGGGGATTTTGTTTTCTTTGTGATTTTTCTGAAAACACCAGGTACAGTGGTGTGCATTGAACAATTGATGGGGGGAGGAGGAACTAGAAAAATAAGAATTGGTGGGTGATGTCTTATTTCATTTTATTTGCTTATTTAATAGATTTCTATACCGCTGTCCATATCAAAGAATATCTCTTATATCTTTCATACTGCTACATTCACAGCTCACCCCACACCATTGGGGAGGTCAAGCTAAAGCATATGTTCTTCAAGGAGCCAAGATGCTGAGAATGGTAACCCAATCACTGAATTGGGTACGTGCAATTAGTTATGGGCAAACTGACACCATCAGAAGTCATTATTTGTTCCACAGGTTATGAATCCAGTGGTTTAAGCTTGGACCAATCTTCTCTGTTATTACAACTTTTCAAAGTAATTTTACTTTTAAAACCATTTTCTTCTTAATTTGTCTTAACTTCTTTAAAGGGACAAGCTTCTCTGAGCAGCTAGGAAGCACAGCTCCAGGCACACACTTTCAAAATGGGGCTGGAAATGTGACCATATAACATCATTTCCAGGAGCTGTACCTAAACAAAAAAAGCTTTTTCTATATAAAGTAAGAATATGCTTCCCATCATGGAGACCATGCAGGACAGACACAGAAAAAAATAAATTAACTCAGTTTGAATTACATAATTTTAAGAAGTTCGTTGGATCAAAGTCAGAGCTCATTATACATTCAGAAATGAACCTTTCTTATGAATCAAATAATTTTGAGATTTGGCAGCACCGCTACTTGCCACTAGTGATCTCAGATAAGCACACAAATTTGGGAATGTGTTTATAGGCGTGTCAACCACATTTCATGTCAATGATCTGTATGAGGATGTATGAGGAATTCATTTGTTTGTTTTTGACCAGAATGTATCCAGTTTGCACCTCCCAGAACTGAATGCAATCTATAAAAGTCCATACATTTCCGAGCTTGCAATGAAAGCTACGGAACTACAGCAAAATGCACATGAAAATATGCACATTTTTTTGTGTGAAAAGAATAAACAAAGCTCACAATCTCATTCGGATGCAAGTGAGAACATGCTTCAGGATAAAATACAGAGAACCTCGATGAGCTCAAGTTCTGCTGATTTGCACACCCCTAGCTGGTGACCGCACCAATTGCATTGTCTTATATCTCTTTTGCTTTTCCTCAGAACACTTGTGTTTGGATATAACTAGCAAATAGTTACCCAAGGAGAACAGTAGCTGCCAAATGACATGGCAAGTGTGACGCACCTGGAGTTTGAACATCAAGGACTGTGCCAAAATCCACTAGATGCGTTTTCATGCAATATTCAGCACACATTTCTATAAAACTGCATCCAAATGAGTTTGTTAAAATTCATTCTCAGAGGTGACCTAAATGGCCAATCTTCAACTAAATGTAGCTGCGGTACACCTCTGTATCTACTAAGTATATAAGATAAAATGACTGGAATTCAACAGGTGAAACATCTTTGGCTCTTAGGAGCCTAGTATGCACACAATCTGTTCTGTCTAGTATAGGAATGAGGTTATACTCTGCATGTTCCACCTGAACTAACTGAGCAGCTACTGCTGGGGGGTGGGCTGCAGGGGAGAACAGTCCATTTATTTGTTGGCCACCACCACTATGCAAAACAACAACAGGAGGAGGAAGGAGTATTCGCAGTCTGGCACAAAAAAGAACAACAAGAGCACCCCCTAATTTGATTGTTATACTAACAATAACCAGCAATATCTATTTTGCAGATATAAGCAATAGAATAGATTTGGGTTTTTTTTAGGTTTTGTTAAATCTTTTGTTTTCCAATACAACAATAACAATAGCAACAGGGGAGGGGGAGTGGAGGAAGAAAGACCATATCATAAAACTTATCCATACACAGTAATTATTTCCATCACCTTTGATATAGAAAAAAGAAAGGAGGATGAAAGAAAGACGAAAGAAAGAAAGAAAAAGAGGGGGGATTAATACTTCCATTTCAAATATATACATTAATATAAGCAGTTCATATGGCAAAATAAACATCCATCCAAAACTGACAGCTGTAGGAGATACACTGAAATATAGCAAGAGCAGTAAGATCTTCAGTCCATTGAATGATAGGTGCTGGGTGTTTATCCTTCCAAGCTTGAGGTATATGTCTCTTTGCAACTGTAAGGGCTCTCAGTATCCGCTTTTGCTGTCCCTCTGTTAATCCCTACATCACAGGGATGTAATTTAAAAGTGCATGGACATCCGCTATTATCAAAGATTTTTCAGTGGCAAACCACGACAGAGGCTTAAAAGGGACAAATGTAGCTTAACTAGAGCTCTGGTGCCATCTGGTCAGGAGACAGACTGAATACCAATTCTTACCAGAACCCTTTACCCTTTCCCTCTTCACCTGCTTCTAAAATACTATAAGCAGAGTCCATTTTGCAGTTTCAGGGGATGGGACCATGATGTTGCTCCGTTCCCTGTTCATAATCAGTGACCCTCCATTACCGGCTTCTCTCTTCTGGTTCCTCTGTACCCTATTCACAACACTCCTCATGGTCTCCATTTGCCTAAGCCAGTGGTGGGCAAGCTGCAGCCCTAGGGCCGGCTGTGCTCCTCGATCTAATATCATGTGCCCCTTAGCCTAACTTCAAAAGCCCTCTGCAAACAATCAATTCAACCCTCTGGATAGAGGAATCTGTCCCTTCCTTTGCAGCCCACTTGGCTGGGAAAGAGAGAAAGAGAAGGAGCTGTCAAGAAGAGTAGGGGTGGCAGAAGGAGACAAAGGGGTGGCAGTAGAGATGTACAGATTTTGTTAAATCCATTTCATCTGGGCTCCCCCTGCAAAACATGTACTTTAAATGTGTGTCTGTCCCTTTGAAGGAACAGAACTGTCCTCCGTATTTGTATTAGGTTTGTTTGTAGGATATTATGGGGTTAAACGTGTGTGTGTGTGTGTGTGTGTGTGTGTACACGCGCACGCTAGTTATTTTTAGCCAAAAAGCTAATAGTTTAGAGATCAAAAGTTTAGTTAGAATGTAGAGGTCAGGAAGTTGTGCTCAGAGGAGCAGGAGATTATAAAGTTCAACATAAGGTCAGAGGAAGGGAGAAATATTTTAACTCAGGAAACAGAAACCCAGGCCAGTATCCTATGCTGCCCATGTGCCTATGGGATCCACCACTAGTGCAACAGATTGTTAAAGCGGAAATGTACCTGTCTAGAATGGGGCAGGTCAGCAGAGCTCGCAGAAGGGAGCTTCGCTGCCCTGTCCTGATCCAGAAATGAGAATTTCTGCTCATTTCTTGGGTTCTTTTATGAAGCACTAACTCTCTGTTGTGCTAGCAGTGGGTCTCACTGCCACAACACAATCAGCAGGAGTGCAGCGGCCCCATTGGATACTGCCCTTAGTCTGCAGAAACTCCTGATTGGTTGGACTTGGGGAGAGAATACAATAATTTTAGATAGAAACTAAAGGCAGAGGGGCAGAGAGAGGAAGAAGAGAAGGAAGGGAAGAAGCCCGGAGTCCTAGAGGAAAGAAAGAGTTTGAGCTGCTGGATCTGGAGAACTGGCTGAAAAAGCTGGACCAGTTACAGTGATACAGTAAGATATTGCTTGGATAAGGACCTGAATAAAACAGGGACACACTCTACCGTTAGCTGGAAGCATATATCCCTGTTTTCCCACCCAAAACTGGTACGGACAGAACATAGCAGGATGAACACAGAGAAAAAGTGTAAGATCCCCAATAGTGTGGTAAGTCAATTGCAATTCTGCTTGTGTAGCTTACAGCAAAAATGCAATGATTTATTCACTCTAGGAGCCACCCACCTGGAAGCAACCTGTGTGGAGGTAATCCGGAGGAGGGTGGAGAGTTCAGTTCCCCTCACCCAGGGACCCTTTTCAGTCTTTAAGTAGAAATCCCAACTCTACTGTATTGGGGCAGACTCACATTAAAAGAGTCAGGTCTGGTGCTGCCTGGTCTAGTTTGGCCTTAAGCTATTGTATGAGTAATGTCATATGAATTAATTTATCAACTTAAATCAATTTCATCCTTAGGTTCTGGATCAACCACCAGGAGGCATGGACCCGGGAAGCCACAACCTTCTTTAGTATGGAGTACTGGACCTATGCAATCAGTGGGTGAGATGCAACATCACACAAGTGGACTTCCACTTCCACTTAAACTTTCCCTTCCCCTCTGACCCCTTGAGCCTCCTGCTCCCCCCCCCCCCCAAATCTGCTCCAGAGGATCCCACAACCCTCTAGAGCTGATTCTGGGGAAGTGCGGTTATCTGCAGAGGGAGGTGGAATCCATTTTGTTGATGACAGATGGATACAATTGGATACAACCCAATGAGTGTGTGAAAGAGAGATAAAGTAGAGTTGAATGAGAACTTAGGGTAGAGTGTGCCTGTGTTGAGTGTTATACTGTGTGGATGAAGCCTTGCTTTTCCTTTGTTATCTCTGTGTCTAAATTTGTCCTTTTCCTAGAATGTTTTATTTTATCTGCATGACAGGAATGCTTCATTTCAAACTATATGTCATGGGACTGGAATCTGTGGGGAGTGTAGAAATGTTACATGTGTTATGAAAAATGACTCTTGTTTGAAATGAGATTGTATTTAAACATTTTCAAGGATTATTTTTTTTTAAGCCATTCCTCTATCTGCTATTAGTATGTTTATGATTGTGTTCAGGAGTAAACTTTTCCATAAGACTACATATTACTGAAGGGGATTGAGGCTCTCAAACAAAGCTGTGCATAGAGATATAACTTTCTGAAATATTTTTAGACATAAGAAAAATGTGTCACTATTTCTCTTTCAAAGGAAACTGTTTCAGACAGGGTGGCAGTTTTGAAAGCTGTGTAAGGCATGTCATGTGGAATTCCTCCCTGGTGTAAGAATTCCATTAATAGCAAAGGGATTATTACCAGAATAAGTCAGAACTTTTGTCCACTTCTCTGGTGTGTTCCCTCACATCCCATAATATTTACAGGTGAGTGCACTTTAAAAGCTGGAGAATTTCAGAGTTATGGGAAAATGCATATGTTTGAGTTCCTTGCACACACTCTGTAATCTATGTTTTTCCTCGGGGGTTATTTCTTCCTAGAAATCTTACAGCACACAATTATTATCCAGATTTCTTCGAAGAGATTCCCCCCCCCTTTCTGTCAGTTAAACTCTGTTTCAAACACATTTGAAAATATGTAGTGAGATTCAGCCATTGTAAAAATTTCTGTAGACAATGTCTTGTCTCTAATCAGTGTTGTTGTTGTTTTACAATCATTGATTTTCTTTTTAAAGCCTATTTACTACGTGGAGGGTATGAAGCTTTAAAAAGATTGTTTTAGTTCTTTTTGTTTATAACAGTTTGTTAGTTCTTGACTGCAGAAATAATTTTGTTGTTTACATTAATCCATTTTGGCAGTATTAACTTCAAATCATACATAAATATAATTATTGATCATTACCAGTCGTAATTCAGTGTTAGAATTACAGATTTACATAATTGTGCTATTAAGTGTAAACTTGAACTTCATATATGGGGGTCACAAATAACTGGAGGCAATAGGAAGCAGAAATCTCTGATAATATATGTCATTCATATTTTAACACGCTGTTGCAATTTTGAACTGTGGTAATGTAAATATTTCTATGTTCCATAGAGCAATGAGATGTTAATGGTTGGAAATTACAACCATATTGATCTAGCTAATAAAATGGAATGCATTAGTACAAGATAGTATTTATTATCTGCTTCAAAAATTACTGTACATCATCTGCTTGAAAAACATTTGTTCGTCAAGGATAGAAAAGGAATGCTTGCTGGATGTGGTCGAAGTTCCCTCTGAAGTGTGTGTGTGTGTGTGTGTGTGTGTTTAAATGGCCATAGGCAGGCTCTTGATTGATAAAGATTCACACTAGAACTGTGTGTAAAACCATAGATTAGGTTCCTGGTCAGCTAGGGTAGGGACTCACTGCACCCTGCTTCCAGTCAGTATGAATTGGCATCTCTGGATTTTCTGTGTGTCTTTGCTGAGTGAGTCCCACCAGAGCTCTGGGCAGTTCTTGAAGATGACAACTTGCCACAGATCAGCTATTTTTTACAGGTGTTCAACACTGCACCACAAAGGACTATTATATATATGTATATGTATATGTATATGTATATGTATATGTATATGTATATGTATATTAAGGCTTCGTAAAGGAAGTATGATGATTACCCATGTCGAGACTGGGCAGAACCTTCTAGCACCGTGTGGGCTCTTCCGTGTGGAAGAGTTGCCATGGGGCTGGCCTTTACTAGGACTTGTTCAGGCAACCTGGTGGTACTCCTCAGAGCCAGCTGGGAAACTTGGGCTTGCTGAACAACTGATTTCGTAGGGCACTGCACAAGGCCAGGTGAGCCATCACAATTTGTGACCCGTCAGCTCTGTGAACTCATGGATCTCCTCCTACCAATGTGCCCTTCATTATACTGAGTCACACCAGTGGTCCATCTAGCCCAGTATTATCAACACTGGCTGGCAGCAGGTTTCTGCGGTTTCAGGCAGGAATTTTTATAGCCCTACCTGGAGATGTTGGGGATTGAACTTGGGACCTTCTGCAGACAAAGCTTGTGCTCTACCACGGAGCTGTGCTCCCTCCCTTTAGAATGCCTCAGTAGGGTTTCCACTGTTAATCCCTTGAGGCCTCTGGCCCTGCTGTCCTTCCTCCTTACTATTGCTCCCTGTTCACCGGCCCTGACTGAGTGAGCAGCAACTGGAGAAGGAACAAGGAGGAGAAGCAGCCTTCACTTGCCTCACACCCGTCCTTCTGGAGCTTAAACTGTTACTCTGAAGACGTCGCCCGCCTTTCTTTCTTGTTTTACTCTCAAGTGAGCACAATGGCCCAGTCCAGAGTGGGAAACTAGCATTTGGGGTAGGGGATGTTAACCTTTTCCGCTTCTTGTGGTACACTTCGGATTGGAGGCCCCATGACTGTAATTTTAATTGCCAAAAAAAGTGATCCATTAAAATGAATTTTGCAGGATGCCCAGTTGCACCAAGAGCAGCTGGCTGTGTTCAGACCTTCATCTGGCTGTGTGGCACTTGTGAATGGGGACAGTAGAGCTGAGCCCAGTTTCCACAGACTATATATACAGGCTAAGAAATTCTTTCTTCAGAATAAACACAATCCCCATTTAATTTATAGTCCTAATTTTGTATAAGCATATTTCATGGTATTCTGGAGTATTTCTCTTTGATATCTAATCTTGCTTTCATGTCAAATCATTCCAGTGGCTGATTAGTGACATTTTGCTGTACACTTCTTAAATTTCTGATGTTCCACAACACAACTGTTGCTACTCCTGGATAAACTTTGACTCTATTATTCCCTGCTGTTCCCTCTTGCAATAATAAGCCACATAAATGTGTTCCCTTTGAAAAGAAGGATCAGATGTTTTATGGCAATCAAACTACATATTCATATGCAGTGTCCATAACAACTAAGTCAACCTTTTTAATTAGGCTGAATGACCTTGGGCAGAATAGAAACTGTCCACACAATTTCTTACAAATGGATGAGCAAATCAAGAGGCCTGCCTTCCATTAGGGCACATGAAATTATGCTCCAAAAGCTGTTTGCCCTTTGGAGAGTGCATATGCAAGTCCATTTTGTATCACCACATTACCTCTAGCAATCCTGATTTGTGGTGGGCTCTATAAGTATGTACAGATGAATGGTGGGGGTGGGGGGGAGTTGACAATGCAGACCTTGGAGGTTGCTTTCACACTGCTTCCCTTTGTTTATTTCAGCTATATTTATTAGTATTTACTTCTGTTGTAGTAAAACCTGGATACTTCAGTCATGGATCCATCCTACTGTTCCCTGAAGAGAAGAAGGGATAGCCTATTAGCTCACAGAGCATTATAAATACATCACAGGAAGATGCTTGCAGAATAAAACCATGAAATAATTATTACTTCATCAGCTAACGATCAATCTTAGCCTGTAACCAGACTCTGTTAGGCTGCATTCAGATGATAACATTTCACAGGCTTGGAGGCAATACAGGTCTTGCAGCTTTTTTGAAACCCATTTGACTAGAAATGACAATAGAACAGAAAAAAATGAAATGTGTCTGCCCAGGGGCAATGATTTCATTCTGCCAATGAGTCCTTAAATCTATTTCTGTAGGAGGTGATGGAGGGATGTGTTTTTCAGAAGGGCAAGAATTCATATTATATGCGTATCTTATAGATAGATTTGGGGTTTATCTGAGAGATCACTTCTATGCTACCCTTACATTTCATCATAACATCTCAAGCTGATCAAGATATTCCTCTTAATACCGTATGAGTAGTCAGTGTCTTCTCTGCTCAAAAACAAACTTGGATATCCTTCACTCTGTAAGTAGTTGTAGAAATAGAGTTGCTAACATCACCTTTTCTACATTCTTTACAGATTATTTATCTCATGAAAAGATGCCATGAATTGGGACCGATGCATTGGGACCGATTCATGGTGTCGTGGTACTTCACATGCTTGCTCAGGGTTTCCACACTGTTGCCAGAATGTATTTAAGCTAGAACCACACAAACCAGGCAGAGAAGACATGTACATAGCACTCCTTGAGGGCCTTTGGTGCTGGCATAGGAAGTAACCCCTTCAGCCATTTGACCTATGTGATCCCCAGTTACAAATGCTACTGCTGTAGCATTGGAGCCCTGACCACGTGTAAACAACCATCACAGTACAGTGGTTCCTATGAATCAATTCATATAAAGTTGAATTGGTGGAAGACAATTGTAAAAAAAATACACATCAGCTCAGATATTCAGAGGAGCAACTTTTCCATTGAGGACTTGATAAACCAAGTTATTTCCTATAAAGCATCCAAATTCTGGTGATTTTTTGGCCCAAATCTCCAACATTCAGTTAATTATAATTTCGTTCGTTTTTATGTCCCTTTCCCATTTTATATTCATATTCTTTCATATGAACAAGATAATTTTAGCCCCGTGGAATTAGTAACATTACCAACCTGACAAGAATGCCTTAGGATCAAAATGTCTTGGATGGGATGAGCTATATAATAGTGCCTATGAATAGCTTTTCCATCTGCTGTTCACAGATGGGTATAACAAGTTCTCACAGTATATGACCTCTCCACATTTATACACACTGGAGGTGACAAAATCATGCATTAATGTAATCTGAGCTACTCAGGAGGCTATAGCAATAGGCCAGTTGGAAAGTAGAGTTAATGCAAAATATGGCTGTTCATCTAACAACAGAAAACTTTATAGAATGATTGAATAACATTAACACTTGAGAGAACAGCATCAATAAAGATCAAATGAGAGAAGGCACATGACTAAACATAGAACAGATGCAGTAAGTGACTCTTCCAGAGGTGTATATGCACCAGATCCATACATACATAGAAGTTCCACCACATACCCCAGAGTTATTTGGGCCCATAGATTCTGCTGCTAAACAAGAAACTGACTGAGAAACTCAGTGGTCAAAATAAAATGAAAATGGTCCAGCCTCACTGTATTACCTGGTGGTAACTTGGGCGTATATTCATAATGCTTTTTAATTTTGCCGTGAACACTTGTGACTACCGCAAATCCTCTGCTTTGAAATTCAAGGGAAATTTATTATTTTAAAAATTTCTAATGGCTAGATATTCTATAGCCACCAACATGGAAGGCTTTAAAGGGGGACTATGCATACTGATGGACGATAATGCTATCAATGGCTCCACCAATTCCCCAAACCTCCCTCCTCTTTCATTTCCACTTCTCTTCATTTTCACCTGCAGTAGTAATCCAATTCAGCCCTGGAGGAAGCAGTAGCAAGCCACAGAGAGACAAAGAAGGAAAGTAGGGAGGTCTCTTCCCCACTCCTCTCTCTAGACTATTGGTTGCCCCTGGGAAAACTACTTTTCCCAGGAGCTAATTGTAACCTCCCATCTTCCCTTATCCCAAAACTTGCTGCTGCTGAATCACTTCCCAGGGATGGGGACTCAGACTCCAGGACTCGACTCGTGAGTCGGACTGAGTCCCCCCTCTGACTCGAGTCAGACTCGAGTCCCAATATTTTTAATGGGACTCGAGACTCGACTCGGGACTCAAGACCATCCAAGGACTCGACTTGAGACTCGTGTTCCAAAATCATGTTCCTCAAATGCAACATGGATAAGTTTTAGGAAGTACAGCAAGTTTATTTTTTAAAATCATTTCCCTAAACTGCAACCTTTCAGACATTTTGGGTTTGGCTGCCTCTGCCTGCCTGTTTGGGGTGCCCTGCCTCCTCTGCCTGCCTGGTTATTTTGGGTTTGTCTGCCTGGTCTGTTCTTGCCAAAATCAGTTGCAGAGTTTTGAAATAAAAAGGCACACTTTTGCCTAGAATTTATTTAAGCCACACATCTGAAATAGTCTTATTTTGGCGGGGGGGAAACCCCCATTGATTTTAATAGGGACTCGTGGAGTCAGCTTTGGGAGTGACTCGTGACTCGTGAGTCACCATTTTGGACCAAGGACTCGGACTCGGACTCGAGACTCGGGTCCAAAGACTCGTGACTCGACTCGTGACTTAAGACCAAGGACTCTTCCACATCCCTGTCACTTCCAGTAAGTGGGGTTGAAGGGGAGAGAGGGGGCTGGGTGGGTGAAGGAGGGGTTGTTGAGCTGGCTAGGTAAAAAGATTGAAGGAGAATTAAAATCTAAGCCAGAGAAGAATTCAAGGGTTGTAATACTTGTTGCCTCATATTTTAGGTTATTATTGAGAGCCCTCTGAAACACATACGTCTGAGCCTTGAAGTACACATACAGTGACATCACTGGTATTTTCTCACTTGATGGGAACATAATGGCAAATGTTATAACATACTTCATCATTTAGATACCTGAACTAGACTCTTTCTCTGAGAAATATCAGATACAATTTGAATGAAGTAAATCTCCTTTGCTGCAGTTTTGCCAGAAGATATAGCTCTTATCCTGATTTGGAACCTGTGAAAAATTGTAAAGTTAAAAACTGTATGTTGGTGATAGTGCTTGATCCATGTTTCAAGAGCAAGAAATGAAACTAACCTCCCATGGGTTGCCAACAGATCATAAAAAAAGATGTTCGTATAAGCAAAATGCTGTGGGTCTTTCTTCTTGCTCTCTCTGTCTATGGAATGAATTTTTTAAAAGTTCCAGAACTCTATATATGTCTAAAAGTTTTCCATCCAGCTAAACTAAAAACTAGCATCCAATCTTCTGCTGATAGAGGCGGACATATTTTGTTTACTTTTGCCATGTATCCAAGTCATAACTTTAAAAGCTTGTGAAATATCACAACTCAAAAATAAACATCATGCACATAAAATATAGTTGTATATGTTGGCCAAATGGTATGACAATATAATTGCACTCAATGTCAGATGCTGTTCATCATGGAGGACATTATTGGCTGATAAATGCATATTAAAGCATATAAGGAAGGACCAGTTATGTGTGTTGCAGTCAATGTGACCTGAGTGGAGAATGCAAAATAAAGAGCCACTGTGCTCCCAGTGTTGTGCACATTAATGCTTCTGTTGCATATCTACACTTACTGGATGCACTGGACCTGGCCTAAGTTTTTTTTTTATTAGTGATGGAATAGCAAAGCAGAAGAAATAAGAACAGATTCACTCAGCCAGCCATGTGTTGGCTGCGTTGGAATCCAAACTGCATGAAGGCTGCTCAACACGATGAGTTGTTAATGTAAACCTGCGTGAGTTGAAAGAAGGTCCAGCACTCACATATGGATTTCACCATGCCACCACACCACACAAACTGCCAAAAACAATAATTTGCAGTCAGCAGATTCTTGTGACAATCAGCTCCATAAGAAGAGCTCACCATGTGGAGCAGTCCCCTGTGCAGTATGGATCGAGCCTAAAGCTTGGAACACTGCATCAGAAGGACTGTTAAAATTCTGTGCCAGGTTTACTGTAGTGGCCCATGTTCCATTTTTCGGGTGCAAATTGAAGTTTAAACCAGTTTAGGAACTCCGACTTTACTGCTCATTTTCTTTTTCCTGCATTTTAGCCTGAACACAGCCATTTGCAAATAGTTGGAAAAGGCAGTGATGTAAGACTGTCAGCAAACTGCTGAGGAACAGGGATGTATTCTTAGTAGGAAAAACCTTTACAATTCAGGCAACTGATCACCATGCCCCAAACAAAATAACGCTCTTTGTATATATGAGTGCAAATGACATATTCACCCTCATCAGATTCAAGTCGACCTTCTTCTTCTTCTCCTTCCTCCTCCTCTTTTTCACTTTATTTTTACTGAATGCTATGAGTATTACATCCAATATAAGTTACACTGTATATGATCTCAGCTTCAATACACTGCTATATCATATGATATCATACCAAGCCCTTGCATTTGTTGGGCAAATTAATGGAATGCCCTGACCCCTTATACTTAACAATAACATTATAAATTAATCCTGCTGTGAGGATAATTCCTTCTCCCCATCTTTCTAGTTCTTGTTCTCATTCTGTTTCCTTTCCTGCCTATTTTACAACATGCATATGCATTTATAAGGCTCCAGTCTAGCTACCGATGGTTTATTTATGTCTGTATGTGCTAGAAAAGACACTCGTGCATTCAAAGTGGGTTTCCCCCCCCCCTGCAGGCCTTTGGCTATTTGGTCTTGCTCAGGTAGTTTTTGCACAATTGCCGTGTACCATACATACCTTATGCACAAGTATTGCGGCATCTGGGAATTCTGTGCCATTCATAACGTAGCTGGTGCTACTAAGCTTATGGAACACACCAGCACCACAAAGGAGAAGCAAACAGAAATCAGCAGGTGCAGGAGACAAGTGTATTTGTCCAAGAGATATAAATTATAAATCCCAGTCCTTTTTGAGCAATAAGCTTTTCATCAGAGGTCTGTCTTAAAACACATAAGAAATTATGGTCAACAATAAGAGTAGTGATTTTTTTTCTTCTTCTAGCAGATGCACATAAAATGAAGACTTTGTGCAATAAAACATACAATAATAAATATCAATAATCTTACAAAGGAACCATAGCATATTCAGTGCAAAACTGGGGCAGGGGTGGGGAGTAAGGGATCGAATTATATTTCCCAAAAAGCAAATGTAGAACAGGGGTCCTCAAACTTTTTAAACAGGGGGCCAGTTCATTGTCCCTCAGACTGTTGGGGGGCCTGGACTATAGTTTGAAAAAAATATGAACGAATGGATCAAGTAAAAAAAAAACACACATACAGAGGCAGAAATCAAATTCACTAGGCAGTTTGGAAGTATATGCAACTTTAATCTTGCATATACTTAAGCCATAAAACACTACCTAACTAACATCTCAAAGTTAGATGAACTCCCAAATATCACAGCAGGATTAAGGCTACAATCCTATGCCCACCTACCTGGGAGTAAGCCCCATCGAACTCAATAGGACTTACTTCTGAGTAGACAAGTATAGGATTGCACTAAAGTAGACAACACAATGCAGTTATACCGAAAGATGGAAACATCTTGCATAGTTTCATTACTGACTTAGGTTGCAATCCTATGCACTTTCCTCGGAGAAAAGCCAACTGAACACAGTAGTCTTTATTCCAGAGCAGGCAAGCATAAGATTGCGCTCAAACCACTAAGAAAGCAAACTGCAGCCGCGTCTTAAAGTTATTGGTGACTAGCATACTTTTAAAGGTGCATGATGATGCTTTTCATGAGTAGTCTCACTGGGGGGGGGGAGAGAGACCAAGTTCGGGGGGGGAACACATGATCACAACGGAGAAAGAAAAACACTCAAGTGTTTTGTTCAAGAAGCCCCCCTCTCCCCCGCTAACTTTTAGGAAACTCAACGTAAGCGATGCTGTTTGGAACACTCGAAACTCCTTTCGGTTTCCCAAGCGTTGCGCAATCTCTGTAGCCCCCAAAGCAGATGGGGGCCAAGCATCAATACATTTCAGGGGAGGGGGTAGCAAACAACAACACCGTTATCTACCAGTCTGCTTTGCTCAGAACTGCTCCTCCCCGTCCCCAAAAACTTTTTCGGGAGCTCCCCAATAAGCCCACGGCGACATGCTCTGGAGGGGAAGCCGTGGGGGGGGGACACACACACAGTGGCTAGCCGCCTCTGCTGCGCTTCCTCCTCTCAGGGACCCCGATTCGAGCCGAGAGAGGGGACGGAGAGGGGCGGAGAGTGACTGGCGGCTGCTTCTTCCCTTTGGAAGGAGGTGGGGGAGAACCCAAAGCCTTGCCTGCGCGCCTTGCTCTGGTTGGCGGGGAAGATGACTCCCTTGCCTGGCGCCCACTCCCTGGGATGTCGTGGGGGGGGCTGTGGGGGAGGAGGAGAGGTAAATAATCATGAGGGAGAAAAAAGGATGCCCCTCTGAAACCCACTGGCCAGAGCACGTGAATGGAGGTGGGGCAGAAAGCAGACATCAAGGCTCTGGAAGCAGATTCTCCTCCTCCGAAAACTCTGCCTACCTGGCTAATGTTCAATGAATGACTTTCTCAAATTAGAGCTGCTGCCTGCCTCCGCCGCTGCTGCCGCTGCCACCACCACCACAACTTGGGGGCCCTCCTCCTCAAGTCACTCACGTGGGCTCCTGCTGATCTCATGCCCCCTCCCCATTCTCCTCCCTCTTCCCCCTAGCGGGAGCGTCATGCTAAGGCGCTACTCCTGTAGCGAAGCAGCAGCAACTTTTGCCCGAGGGAATTCTTTTCTCCTCTAGAGTAGGCTAGATCGGCCACCGGGCCGGATGAAAGGACCCGCCGAGCCGGGTGTGTCCCGCGGGCTGTAGTTTGAAGATCCCTGCTGTAGAATTAACCAGGGGTCCATAGGTAATGTCATCAGGCGATCACTCGTGACCGAGTAAGATTGTCTTCCAGGATAAAAGGAGGAAATTCTAAAGAAGATTGTGTGACTCTAGCGATGGGCCCATAAGTGACTGTGGAGGCCAATTCTAGATCCACACAGCTTCCCACAGTGAGGACACAGGTTACCAGATGGAAGATGGTCCTGTAAAGGATTCATTTGACGTGCTTTTCGCTTAGCACGTTTCTCCCTTTCACCTTGCACTCGGGCTTCTTCAAAGTCCATGGAATGGAACTTTACATTATAGGTAATGTACATCTTGGATCATACCAGAAACCGCTTTCTGGACTGAGCACACTAGAGAATTAATACATCCTGAGGAGAAAGATAGTTTAAATGTTGTATACATTTCTAAAAATAAGAGTGTGTTAAGTAATATAATGTTATAGAGACTGTGACTGGTAAGCTCTGAGAAGTGAAAAGCTTAGCAGTTTACCTCTAATAAAGGCCTAAGAGTTACATCAATGTGAAGCCTCTAGCTGCAGGCTGACAAGAGTCAATCCTGCTACACTTACCAAGGCAATGATTAAGTGCCTAAAGGTGCAATCCTATACATGTGCAGACAGAAAAAAAGGCCTACAACTTCCAGCATCCCCAACCAGACATGCTGGCTGGGGCATGCTGGGAGTTGTAGAACTTTGTAGGTTTACACTTAGGTACAATGGTTTTTATGCTGGTCAGTAGAACCAAAACATCAGGCTGCAATAGGTCCATAAGAAAATATTCTATTTAAACGCATGGGTTGAAGTACAGGCTAATGGACTGACACTTAGCCAGGTGTTGAAATGTGATTGGTCAGAGGATGCTGAAGAGTATATAAGGATAGATACAATACTATCCAGGGTCAATCAGTCCAGATAGTCAACTGATAATCTGAGGCTAAGAGCTGGAACTAGGCAGAGAAGAGCCAGAGGGAGAAGAAGTCAGCAATAGAGCCTAAATGAAGAGGCTGAGGAAGAAATAGAGCTGAAATCATAGAAGGCAGAAGCTGTGGAAATCTGATGAGAGAGGAAGCCTCTAGCAGCAGTTTGTAATGGAAACTTCTGGCAAGATTGTCAGCTGAAGGCTGCTGCCCTTAGAAAGCATTGAATCTTTGGAAGGAGGTATCTGGAAAAGCTCATCTATGTCATTGTCAGTGAGTCCCTGACCAGAAAGAAGACTTCAGATGAAGTTGAACCCAATCCCTAGATGAAGACCAATCATCTTAGGAAATTGTGAGGAGAGAAAGAGTCAGAGAGAGGAAGAGTGCTAGCTGAGAGACTTGTTTCCTTCCCAGTGAGCTCCTGAGAAGAAGGAGGATTTCAGGTTTAAACCCCCGAGATATTCTGTGAGGACTCACTGGGGTGGAGGTAGGAAAAGGGAAAATAGAAATTGATTTTCGCTAGCGGTGTGAACTAAATTAAGGTAATAGCTGCTTCCTTCAAGTAACAGTAATATTTAAAGAAAGACACAAGTAAAGCATATTTTAATATCTAACATTTTTACTACCTGAGGTGAGACTATACCACTTCGGAATAGGGATGCTTGAGTAATTTGATCTTTGTGAACTGACCGCCTGGACTAATGTGCAGAACAGAATGTAATTATCCTCTGGATTTTACTCTTCTCCAAATTTTGCTAAATTTGTTGCTGGCTAAAACATGTACCAAAATGCATTTAAAATGCATTAGGTTAAAATACATTTAGAAATGCATACATTCAAATAAAATAGTTTATAAATCTGTATTTTGTGAGAAAATGTGTTCAAAATATGCATTATATATGAATTGTTGTACAGATTAAAAAACAACAACACATACACATGTATTAATTTAGGAATGGAATGGACTTAGAATGAACACATGCAAAACTGACACAGTCCAGAAATAAAATGATCCATCCCTGCTTCAGAACAGTGGTGGGGGCCACACATTCAAACACTTCTTTTTGAAAAGCCTCAGGAAATAGAAAATATAGAATAGCAAGGATTTAGCTGGTCCAGAACCTTTCTCCCTGATGTGCTAGCTTATTGTTTTGTTGCCTTGAAGAGATGTTTAAAAATATAGGGGAATATTTTAAAAATGGCACACACATACCGCCACAACCTGCACATACAGACACACCTGCAGCTTGAAGTATTTATAGTCCATCCCACTGTTTCAGGGTACTGCCACCTATTTTTGCTCCATATATAAACCAAGCTTACAAAATTTATAAGGAGGGTCCAAAAGTAAATTTGGAGCCTAAACCTTTCTGTTACTTACAGTGGCAAAGTATCTCAAACATGAAATGTTTTATTCTTTTTAAAAGAGATGGGTGCATATATTTCATTGCTTTACCGATGTCTAAGAATAGTGAACTTGGAGCACACACAATATGGCTCTGAGCAAGTGTGGAAGCTTTTCTCACAGGTAGAGTTTTGAAGCCATCAGTGTCCATTACACACATAACTCCGATTGATTTTTCAGTGGTGTGTCATTTAACAGCCATTTGTGCTTCCTAGCCAATCTCCTTTTTTTAATTGGTTTTTAATTTGTGCACAGTTTTAACATCTGCAGGTAGCTTAACCCTGCCCCCATCCTCCCAAAATGCTTATAGTAAAAGTTGAGTGGTACACAGTCCACATGAAACAGAATATTTTCAGCTGAGGCTGAAAGGCAAGCTATACATATGGTGCCTGGTGGATAATCTGTTCTTTTTCAACACAGCCCTTACATTTGAAGTATCACTTCTCAAACTGATGCAACTGTCACAGATAACTTAAAACCAAAACCAAAAGGGGGAAAAAATGTGTTCTTAAGAATCATTGATGTGACACTGTGAACAATATGTACTTTGCACCAAGTCCTGCCGCATCGCCTGTCACTATGCCGTGCAGCAATGAACGCCGTGTGCAAGCTGACACTCCACAAGCACCTGCATTTCAAAACACCATTCTCTTACAAGTAAATATTATTAATTATACATGAATGGTACAGATCTGGGGATAATTAAATACCTGCTTCTCTGTGTTGAACAAAAGTATATAATGTGGGCCTAACAGGTGTGAACTGCACACATACATCTTTTCCATTTATATGAAGCCACTTTTGCCTGTAAAAAAATGTCTGTTTGATATGCCTTTTGCAATGACTCGATGCATCAAAAGCAAACAGACTACAGCAATACACTGGGTAAACATGCAGGGCCGGATCCAACGGTGCCCTTCCGCATGCCAAAGGTGTCTTTCACTCATGGATAGGTGATGTCGTACCTTGCACTAAGGTGCTGAATGACAAAAGTGAAACGAAATCCGACAATGTTCAGCTTGCACAAAAGCTTGTGCAAACTCTTGCACAATTGGACATGAGAACTGCTGTGGAACCTACCTGAAGAGTACTGCATGGACTCTTGTGCAAGAGAACTCCGGTGATGAACAGTGTCAGAAGCTGTTTTCCTTCTACACACAGGTCTTTGCATCCAACCCAGTAAGTTGTGTATACCTACTGAAATCAATGGGACTTGAGGCCCAATCCAATTTACTTAGAAGTGAGTTCCACTGTGTTCATAGAACTGTACTCTGTATTCCCATTGATTTCAGTGATATTTAAGGCCAGGCACTAATGGGACAACCCTGTACTTGGAGATAAGCTGCCTTAGGGGCTATCAGATAAGGCAGAAGCCCATTACACCAATGTAAGACAAGATATACCAGTGCAACTACTTGGATACAGCAGCAGAGCACACTGCCAGTGGAACTGCTACACTGATGGAACAGCCAAAACAGGCAGAGACATGGCTGACTCAGGGGAAGAGCAGACTTATGCCATATCCTCTACTCACTCAGACCATGATGACCATGCCCCCTTCAATGGCACAACATTACACCAACAATTGAGATGGCACAAGGAAATTTGCTCCTACTGAACACAATGGAGAGGGGAAAATGAATAAGCACACACACACACATACACACACATGGATGACTGGCCAGCTCCTGTTACTATGCCAAAGTATAAGATATGGTTTACAGATATGGATTAATATGTCAGCTTTGTTTTCTCCCACATTCACTTTTTTTCTTCTTTTTTCCTGAATATGAACAACTTTGCATATTTTGGTAAATTCTTATCAGAAACAAATGGAAATGGCATTGTCATCCACATCTGCACCAGCCAAATTCAATAGGTACAGCTATTCGCAGCATGGAGAGGACCATGATGTATCTGCCTGCCATACAGCTGTTAAAGGTGAGGATCCTATCAGGAAAAATAAGAGGTGCTGACCCTAATTAAGCACTAACAGGGTTGAATACACATGGATTCAAACCCAGACTTTTAAGAGCAAAGCGCTCAAAGCCTGGATGGATTAATCTATTTGCAAGTTTCAGTTTCTCCCACATTTTCTTTTTTTAAAAGATTCCAGTTCTTTTTGTCCCGAATATGGAGAACTTTGCAAATTTTGGTAAATTCTTATCAAAACTGAACTGAAACAAAATTCTCACCCATCCTACTCTTCACCAAATTACAGCACACCAACACCCGTATAAAAACCACAAACAAAGATTCCATAACTCAGATGATAGGATGTGCAGCATGGGGCTACATCTCTCTGGCCTCAGGTCATGCACACTAAGAGGACACAAGGGAGAACTCTGGTGAAGGGAAACAGGGAGAAAGGGCATCTTGCGCAAAACAACACCAGGCCTCACAATCTACATAGGAACATGAGCACTTTGCTAACACTTCTCTTCCAAGACCCCTTACTGGTACCTTACCTTGAGGCTCCAGACACAAGCACCCAAAAACCTCCCATTCCACTCCCATAACTGGGGATGCAAGGACTGAGCAGCCACACAGGTAACAGGGCCAGGGAGCATCCATGCTGCAAAGCAGAACTGCTGCAAATATCTCCCATGTCTCTTGCAGGGATGGGGACTCGGACTCGAGGACTCAACTCGTGAGTCGGACTGAGTCCCCCCTCTGACTCGACTCAGACTCGAGTCCCAATATTTTTAATGGGACTCGAGACTCGACTCGGGACTCGAGACCAAGGACTCTTCAACATCCCTGGGCTGTGCCAGAAGGAGTGGAGAGGAACGTGATTGCCGGCGAAGAGCGCATGGAAGCGAGGTGTGCCGCTGCTCGGCCACTATGGACGGCTACCAGGAGTGCAGCCCCAACAGTGTGTCAAGATTTATTTTGATTGATGTGTTGCGTACTTGGGAGAGGCAGAAGAAGGACCTGAGATTACTCTGTGTGGCTGCTCTGAGTGTGTTTCTGGTTCCAGCAAGTTCATCACCAGTGAAGTGGGTGTTCAGTGAGGGTGGAATTGTGATGAGATCTCACTGTTCCAGAATGGGGGCCAAACATTTAGAAAAAATCATGTTCCTCAAATGCAACATGGATAAGTTTTAGGAAGTACAGCAAGTTTATTTTTTAAAATCATTTTTCTAAAATGCAACCTTTCAGACATTTTGGGTTTGGCTGCCTCTGCCTGCCTGTTTGGGGTTCCCAGCCTCCTCTGCCTGCCTGGTCTCTTCTTGACCAGTTCAACAGTTGAATTGTCCAAGACAAAGGCCTCTGCCTGCCTGCTTTGGGGTTCCCTGCCTCCTCTGCCTGCCTGGTTATTTTGGGTTTTTCTGCCTGATCTGTTCTTGCCAAAATTAGTTGCAGAGTTTTGAAATAAAAAGGCACATTTGTGCCTAGAATTTATTTAAACCACACATCTGAAGTAGCCTTATTTTGTTGGGAAAAAACCCCATTGATTTTAATAGGGACTCGTGGAGTCAGCTTTGGGAGTGACTCGTGACTCATGAGTCACCATTTTGGACCAAGGACTCGGACTCGGACTCGAGACTCGGGTCCAAAGACTTGTGACTCGACTCGTGACTCGAGACCAAGGACTCTTCAACATCCCTGGTCTCTTCCTCCCACCTTGTTTACAATATGTGAAATACTGTATCTTACAGTCTAAACTCCATCCATTGCTGAAACAATTTTGCCCCTCAGCAGTGGGGAGCAGCATTGACCACAGACAGGAAGACTCGCCTGCTCTGTTGGCAAAGGTTAGGCAGTCTGCTCCAACCAGTGTCACTATTGGTCAAACACACATGAGATTCTTTGCCTTGCAAATAGCAATAGCATTAGCAGCAGTCTCCTGATCATGGTCCGCAGCAACTGGTTTTTAGAGGAATACTGCCTCTGGTATTGGAGGTAATATATAGCCACTGTGACTTGCACTCATTTCTAGCTTTATCCTCTGTGAGTGACTAAAAAGGATATTGTAGAGTTGGAAAAAGTGCAGAAAAGGGCAACTGCTGTGTAAAACGCAAATTCCATGTTGGGCATAATTAGGAAAGGAACTGAAAATAAAACTGGCAATATCATACTCCCCCTATACAAATCTTTGATGCAGCCACACTTAGAATACTGTGTACAGTTCTGGTCACCGCACCTAAAAAAGGATCATAGAATCATAGAAAAGTAGAGTTGGAAGGGGCCTACAAGGCCATCGAGTCCAACCCCCTGCTCAATGCAGGAATCCAGGTCAAAGCATCTCTGACAGATGTCTGTCCAGCCGCACCTTGAATGCCTCCAGACTGGGAGAGCCCACCACCTCCCTAGGTAGTTGATTCCATTGTCTTATTGCTCTGACAGTCAGGAAATTTTTCCTGATGTTTAGGTGGAATCTAGGTTCCTGTAACTTGAGCCCATTATTCCGTGTCCTGCAAACTGGGATGAACGAGAAGAGATCTTTGCCCTCCTCTGTGTGACACCCCTTCAAATACTGGAAGAGTGCGATCATATCTCCCCTCAGTCTCCTCTTCTGAAGGCTAAACATGCCCAGTTCTTTCAGTCTCTCCTCATAGGGCCTTGTTTCCAGTCCCTTTATCATCCTTGTTGCCCTCCTCTGAACCCTCTCCAGTTTGTCTATGTCCTTCTTAAAGTGAGGTGCCCAGAACTGGACGCAGTACTCAAGATGAGGCCTAACCAGTGCCGAGTAAAGGGGAATTATCACTTCCCGCGATTTGGAAGCTATACTTCTATTAATACAGCCCAAAATTGCATTTGCCTTCTTTGCAGCCACGTCGCATTGCTGGCTCATATTCAGTTTGTGATCTACCACAATTCCAAGATCCTTCTCACTTGTAGTATTGTTGAGCCAAGTGTCCCCCATTCTGTAACTCTGCATTTGGTTTCCTCTCCCTAGGTGCAGCACTTGGCATTTATCCCTGTTAAATTTCATTCTGTTGTTTTCGGCCCAGCGCTCCAGCCTATCGAGGTCACTTTGAATTTTGTTTCTGTCTTCCAGAGTATTAGCTGTTCCACCCAACTTTGTGTCATCTGCAAATTTGATAAGCATTCCCTGTACCTCCTCATCCAAGTCATTCATAAAAATGTTGAAGAGCACCGGGCCCAGGACCGAGCCCTGTGGTACCCCGCTCGTTACCTCTCCCCAGTTTGAGAAGGAACCATTGATAAGCACTCTTTGAGTCCAATTCTTTAGCCAATTGTGGATCCACCTGATAGTTGTTCCATCTAGCCCACTCTTAGCTAGCTTACTAATCAGGATATCATGAGGCACTTTGTCGAAAGCTTTGCTGAAGTCCAGGTATATAATGTCCACAGCATTCCCACAGTCCACAAGGGAGGTTACCCGATCAAAAAATGAGATCAGATTAGTCTGACAGGATTTGTTCTTGACAAATCCATGCTGGCTTCTAGTAATCACTGCATTGTTTTCAAGGTGCTTGCAGACTGACTTCTTTATAATCTGCTCAAAAATCTTCCCGGGGATTGATGTCAGACTGACTGGCCTATAGTTCCCAGGTTCCTCCTTCTTGCCCTTTTTGAAGATGGGAACAACATTTGCCCTTCTCCAGTCGTCTGGCACTTCACCTGTCCTCCATGATTTCTCAAAGATAATAGACAGTGGTTCTGAGAGTTCTTCTGCCAGTTCCTTTATTACTCTAGGATGCAGCTCATCAGGCCCTGGAGATTTAAACTCGTTCAGAGTAATCAGGTGCTCCTTGACCATTTGCCTATCAATCTCAAGCTGCAATTCTGCCCCTTCAGTCTGCACTTCAGGTTTGCCAGGGGGGTCATAGACCCTCTTTTGGGAGAAGACCCAGCCGAAGTAGGAATTGAACACTTCTGCCTTTTCTTTGTCTTCTGTTATCAATTTGCCATCCTCATTGCGTAGTTGAACCACCAGTTCTTTCTTCTGTCTTTTACTGTGCATGTATCTGAAGAAAGCTTTTTTGTTGCTTTTAGCATTCCTCGCTAACCTTAGCTCATTCTCAGCTTTAGCCTTCCTGACACTATTCCTGCAGTTCTGTGCTACCTGCCTGTACTCTTCCCCTGTAGCCTGTCCTTCCTTCCACTTCCTATACGTGTCCTTTTTTGTTTTCAGGTCATCTTTGAGTTTATTGTGAAGCCACATTGGCTTCTTCTGTTGCCCTCTGCCTTTTTTCCTTGTGGGAATTGTTTGCAATTGTGCCTTTAAAATTTCCTTTTTAAAAAACTCCCACCCCTCCTGGGCTCCCTTTCTCGTGAGAGTCACTTGCCATGGGATCTTACTAATCATTGTTCTGAGTTTGTTAAAATTGGCTTTCCTAAAATCCAGGGTACGTGTTTGGCTACACTCAGCTTTTGCTTCTGTTAGAATCAAGAACTCAAGTATAACATGGTCACTTTCCCCCAGAGTTCCCGAAACTGCCACTTTATCCACTAACTCGTCTCTGTTGGTTAGAATCAGGTCAAGGATAGCCGATCCTCTAGTTCCTTCCTCCACTTTCTGTAGGAGGAAGTTATCAGCAGCACAGCTCAGGAATTTCTTGGAGGGGCCATGTTTGGCTGAATAAGTCTCCCAACAGATATCAGGGAAATTGAAGTCTCCCATTACTACCACATCGTGCCTCCTTGAAACACTGGCAATTTGCTTTTCAAAAGTTCCATCCTCGTCTTCTCCTTGATTGGGTGGTCGGTAGTAGACTCCAACCGCCATGTTCGCTTTATTCTTTGCCCCCTTTATTTTAACCCAGATGCTCTCAATGGGGCTGCCAAGCTCCTCTTCCTGTATCTCTGTGCAGAGATACGTATTTTTAACATACAGTGCAACTCCACCTCCCTTTCTGTTGCTTCTGTTCCTTTTGAACAAGTTATACCCTTCAATTGCTGTATTCCAGTCATGGGAGTCATCTCACCAGGTTTCAGTTATCCCTATCAAGTCGTACTTGCCCTCATGTATCAAGAGTTCAAGTTCGTCTTGTTTATTGCCCATACTCTGGGCATTAGTATAGAGACATTGAAGACTATGTGCTTTATAGTCCGACTTTCCCCCTACATTTTGTGGTAGACTATCAATGGGCACCGCTGGAGCTGTTCTTTCCATTGTGGCATAGAGGCCTTCTTCTATTGGTACCCCCGAGTTTATGTCTCCCTCCCCTGTTGGATTCAGTTTAAAGCCCTCCTGATTAAGTTCCTCATGCTGTGTCCAAACACATTCTTCCCAGTCCTTGTGAGGTGCAACCCATCCTTTGCCAGCAGTCCATCTTCCAGGAAGTGTAGCCCGTGGTCCCAGAATCCAAATCCCTCACGTCGGCTCCACCTTCGTAGCCAGTCATTCACTCGGAGTATTTTTCTTTCCCTTTCTATGCCTCTTCCAAGTACTGGAAGGATGGATGAGAAAACTATCTGGGCCCCGAAGTTCTTGAGTTCCCTTCCCAGCTCTTCAAAGTCTGCCGTGATTTCTTTGTAACTCCGCTTGGCAGTATCATTTGTACCCACGTGGAAGAGAAGAAAGGGGTATGTGTCGGTGGGCTGCATGAGCCTCGGCAGCTGCTCTGTCACATCCTTAATCCGTGCCCCAGGGAGACAGCACACCTGGCGAGTCATGGGTCTTCGCGACATACTTTGGCTTCGATCCCCCGCAGGAGGGAGTCTCCCACTACGAGTACTCTTCTCTTCCTCTTGCTGTAGGCCTTGGTTTGATTGCCTCCACTTGACTGATATTGTAGAGTTGGAAAAAGTGCAGAAAAGGGCAACTAAAATGAACAAGGGGCTGGGAGCAACTTCCCTATGAGGAAAGGTTACAGCAGCTGGGATTGTCTAGCTGGAGAAGGGGCAAGTAAAGGGAGACATGATAGAGGTGTACAAAATCATGTACGGTGTGGTTGTGGTGAAAGTGGATAGGGAGACATTTTTCTCCCTCTCTCATAAGACTAGAACCCGGGGTCATCCCATGAAGCTGATTGGTGGGAGATTCAGGACAGATAAAAGGAAGTACTTCTTCACACAGCGCATAGTTAAACTATGAAATTCACTTCCACAAGGTGTAGTGATGGCCACCAATTTGGATGACTTGAAAAGGGGATTGGACAAATTCATGGAGGAGAAGGCTATCAATGACTACTGGTCCTGATTAGCTATATGCTTCCTCCAGTATCATAGGCAGTATGCCTATGCACACCAATTGCTGGAGAACATGGGCAGGAAGGTGCTGGTGAACTCATGTCCTGCTTGTGGGTTTCCCACGAGCAGCTGGTTGGTCACTGTGTGAACAGAATGCTGGAATAGATGGACCCTTGGTCTTATACAGCATGGCTCTTATGTTCTTACTTTGTCTAATCTCCTGTTAAAGCCATATAAGTTGGCAAACATCAGTACATCTTTTGGTAGCAAGTCTCTCAGTTTAACTATGCACTGTGTGATGAAGAACGACTATCTTTTGTCTATCCTGAATCTCTCACCATTCAGCTTCATTAGATGATCCCCGGTTCTAGCATTATGGGAGAGGGAGAAAAACCTCTCCCCAATTTTATACACCTCTATCATGTCCCCCTAACTTGCCTTTTCCTTAAGCTAAAAAGCCCCTAATGTTGTAACCTTTGCTCCAGCCCCCTGGTCATTTTGGTTGCCCTTTTCTGCACTTTTTCTAGGTTTAAAATGTCCTGTTTTGAGATGCAGTGACCAGAACAGTACACAGCATTCCAGGTGTAGTAACACTACAGAGTTATATAAAGGCATTTTAATACTGGCAGTTTTATTTTTTATTCCTTTCCTAATAATCCCCATGGTTGGAATGTGCAACTACACACTCTGCTGGCTTGTATGTCACAACAATTCCTGGGTTATTTATTGAGGTCCAACAGTGAGCAAGTGCGCGCTGCCTCTCACATGCTCATTGCTTCCACTTTCAATCAACAACCCAATAATGCCCTATTTCTTGGCTGTTATTGTGACACCCAAACCCAGAACTCTGGGATTAACAATGGCCATGGGCAATTGTTGGGTTAACTCTGGATTGTTTAACCCCTAAACATCCCAGAGTTCCAGGTTCAGATGTCACGATAACAACCCAGGAATGGGGCATTCCAGGGTTGATTGAAAGCAGAAGCAATGAGCATGGGGGAGACAGTGCACTCTGTCACTGCTGCTTGGCCTGAACAATTCCTGCGCTAGCAACCCAGAAATTCTTGTGATGTCTCTATCAAGCTATCCACCATAATGCCAAGATCCATTTTCTGCTTGGTGATCATCATTGCCTCAAACCCTATGAGCATATGTGAAGTTAGAATTTTTGACTCAATCTACATCACTTTACACTTGCTTACATTGAACTGCATTTGCCATTTTAATGCCCATTCTCCCAGTTTGGGTAGATCCTTTTGGAACTGTACACTGCCCCTTTTTGTATTAAGCACACTAAATAACTTGGTGTTGTGAGCAAACTTGTCCACCTAATTGCTCGCCTCTATATGAACAAATTGAAAAACACCAGTCCCAATACTGGTGCTTGGTGGACCTAACCAGTTTTACATTTCTCCATTGAGAGAACTGTCCATTTATCCCTATAACTCTCTTCTTTCTGTTCTTTAACCAGTTACTAATCCATAAGAGGACCTCTCCTCTTATCCCATGACTGCTACATTTGCTCAGGAGTCTTCAGTGAAGGACTTTGTCAAAAGCTTTTTGAAAGTCCAAATAAGCAATGTAGAAACCAATCCCATATAGCCAATTATATGCCAATATTCAACAGGTATACTACACTACCAAAAATATATATCAAGTACTTCTCAATATTAATGGCTTCCTCTCTCAAAACATGACTTCTGCTACTGCCACTGTGATCACTATGCAGTCATCTGCCCTAGTATAAATGGATTATTCCCATAGATCATCACATTTCTACAAAGTAGAGAAATATTTTATTTATTTGTGCTCTTTCTGGTCTGGATTTATTAATCAGTTTGTGGGCAACAAAAATCACAATTTCAACTCATACCACAAATTTCATAAAAAATGCATTGAGGGCGCAATCCTGTGTCCCTCCAATCTTGTATGGAGGAACATAGGAAGAGGCATAGATGGTGCTGCAGCCGTGGAAATCCTTACCGAGGTCGCAGTACCTCAGAGCGCCTGCCACCGGGCTCCACCTCAGTGCCGGTGCAGTGCTTTCCATGCCGGAGGGTATCCTGTTCCCTGTGCGCCTCCTGCCCTGCATAGGATGCCCGCAATCCTTCGGGTTCAGAGGGTTGTGAGCACCCTCACATACTCTCCAATTGCTCTGAATTTGCCAGGACAGTCCCACAAACACTTAAGCCATCACGGCTTCTTACTTTGTTATGCAAAGTCCTGATTTGTTATGCAGATCCCGGAATTCCCCTGCTTCCTCCCGCAAGCTATTTAGCTTACCTGCTGATTTTGCCCATGGACCCTTTAAGCAGGAAGGAAACAGACCAAGGATGTGTGTGTGCTCTACCTGCTGCCTTTGACCAGGCCCCTGGTAAGTAAGTAAGACCCATTGAAGACATTTGTACTTATTCCCGAGTAACTGTGTGTAGGATTGCACTGTTTGTTTTAACTTAATTCAAGTTAGTTAAATTCTGTAAGATTATTCCAGTTTAAGTGTTTCTTTAAATCTAAATTGTGTAAATAGAAAACAAAAAGTGCTTTAAAGTGGGGCCTTTCCACAATAATAAACAATAAGAAAGCTGTTCAGCCCCTGAAAGTTACTCCTTGTGCTTACCAGAGCTGTAGAGGTGTTGGAGCAAAACGCTGAAGGGGCTCAAAACCCCAATGTGTCTTTTTGTATTTTCACCCACCCAAAAGCTCCCCCTCCTCCACATCTCCTTCTTTTCTTCTCCTTCTCCAACTGCCCTGAAAATGCCAGGACCAATCCTGACAATTTTAAAACAAAAAGAAAGAGATTGCCCTGCAAGCACTGACCGCCCCCCCCCCCAGATATCAATTAAGGGTTTAAGTAAGGTTAAAAAAATACAAAAGCCACTAATAATATATTATAAAATAATTTATAATATAATAATGTAATAATTATGATATATAAGATTTTGTGTGTTTCCTCTAATAACTTTTGTACTTGACCATTCCCTTTGGCTGCCTGGCCATACCCTTGGCCATGCCCATGCCCTCATGTTGCCTGGCCACACCCTCTTGATGTTGCTTAACCATACCTCTTACAAATTCACGTGTGTCCCTATTTTCATCTGTGAAATGTTGGAGGGTATGCCCTCATAGGACTGGGCTGCCCATTATTGTTGTTTTTAACCCACCTTCCCTTGAAGGTGCCCAGGATGGTGTACATGGGCCCCCCTTCACACATTTTATCTACACCTGAACCTCATTTTCATGGGTTTTCATTTTTGTGCCAAAATTGGCCTTTCATCCAAAGCAAATTGCATGAACATGCGAGGCTGCAGGTGGAGCCAGGATGGGGATGTTACCAGTCACATGGTCTAGGGCCTAGAGAGAGGATAGAACGGGGCTCTGCCTCAGCTTTAGTTCAGGCAGGCCTGGGAGCTTTTCCCAGTTTGGTCAGACAAGTCTTCTCAAGGCTTGAGAGCTTCCCTGAGATGCTCCCTATAGGGAAGTTGAAAGCACACTGCTGAACAGAAGTGTGTTCTGTTGTTGTTTTTTACAGTAAGGAAAGCAATAATATTATATTTCAACTCGGCTGTAATTTAATCCTCACAGCAACCCAGTGCAGTAGATTAGGCCAAGACAGTCAAAGTGTACCTGGCCCAAGATCACCTAGTAAGCTTCACCAAGTGAGAGCGGGGATTTGAACATAGGTTTCCCCAATCCAGGTCCAAGGCTCTAGCCACTACACCACGCTGACTTTCGCATCTCTAAACTGAACAATGAAAAACAGCATTTCCCCCCATTTCACTTAAAGATGTACTGGGACTTATCTGGAAGTAATTATTCACTGAGCTAGCAAAGGTATTAAAGTTAATCTCTGCAGTGTTCCTTTAACCTGCCATTTGTACATGACATCCAGTTCTAGGATTACATTTTTGTTTTGACACACACAATAATATCTAATTGCTGGATGGAATGAGATTATCACCTCAAATTCTTCCACAGGAAAAATAAAAAATCCTGTACCTCAAAAATACTAAAATCTATACTTTAAAGAGGCATACAGAAATACTACTCAGATGAGTAATATAAACCCCTCATAATCGCAATCCCTTGAAGTGTGCTGTATGTTTTGGAAAACATACACTGGCTAGCGTGTGTGAGGGGTATTGCGATAGATTGCAATCACTCTCCTGGCCTCCCTCTCATTCCTCCGTTATCCCTCTGTTGTGTAGGTTGGAGACTGGTAATGTTGCTGCTTTCCCAAGTAAACTTAACATGAAGGTAGTGTTTGAAGACCCACGCAGTGGGTGAATATTTACACATAACACAACAAACGCCAACAGAACAAACACCAATGATAGATCACATTTCCCCTCCCTCAACCCCCCCCCCCCCACATGCCCCATATCTACACCAGAGGGTTGGGGGTCCAGTGCAGATTTGTGGGTATGTGGGGAGGCTGTAGGAGGCTGTAGGAGGCTGTACAGTGTAGGAGTGAGGCAGGCAAGGGAAACTCCTCCACTCACACAACCCAACAAAAGGAAACAATGTGTAACCTCCGTCCAGTGTGTAAGTCCCTCAATGCAGTTTTAATATGATTTCCAAAGTTTTGCCATTTCAAACATTTTGCTCTAAGGCTGAGAGCTGGTGGGGAGTCAAAGTGAAAAGGGAGAAATGTGATGGTATGTAGATGTTTTGAATGTGTTGGATATATTGTCACAGAAAGGTACACAACTTCAGCTACCATGAACTGTAGATATATGCTTTATGGAAGTCTTATAGAGGATCTGTGTTGTAATGTTGGCCTTCCTAATGGAAGGCATACAGTCCTCAAATCCCATGCTTCATCCATATTGCCTAAGTCACAAAATGGTCATGGAGATGCAGTATAACTATTTATTTTTCTTATGACACTCAAAAATGTTTTAATAAATCACTTCAAATTCATCACCCATAGAGTGAAAAAGTTTGAAGGCTCATTTTCACAGTGGAAAAATATGTCCCCTTCATCAAGGAAGGCAGATGAAGTAAGTGTAAAAAATATAAAAAAGGGGGACTGTGTTAAAAATCCTGACTAAAACAATACCTAGAAACTTAAAAGTCAAGAGAAATATATATAATAATAACCAAAAATATAACCATTAAAGTATAGTAAAATAGACTTAATTTGTAATATCAAAATTTCCAGAAATATTTTTTTAAAAAATTATATAAAACATGTATAAGCCAGAAACATATAGATATGTAAAATATAGCTTCTCAAAGGCTGAGGATAATCTTGAATGTCTTTTCAGACTGGAGGGCTTTTATCTCTGGGTGCGGTATTGTTAGTGCCAATGTTTTTTGTTTGTTTCTTCCCGAGATAAGTCCTCTCAGCATAGAAGCTTTCCTGCTATTAGGTGGCGAAGCCAAACGCGTTTCGGCCAAAGGCCTTCTTCAGTGGCGCTGTAGTTCCCACTCAATTCTTTTTACTATCTATTGCTCTGTATTCTCAATTCAATGCTGGTCTCCTTTGCCAACCTCCTGAGACAATGCTGTTTAAGCCCTGTTGCCCTGGTTCCTCCCACCAAAACAGAGCGCGGGCGGGGGTCCAGCGTGACGGAGCGCAGGAGCAGGTAGGACGGCTGCGATAGGGCGGGGGCAGCAGGGGGGTCCTCTGGCGGCGGCGGCAGCAGCGGGGGGGTCCTGCAGCGGCGGCGGCTTGAGCGGCTCAAGCAGCGCGGAGAATGCTCCACGTTGCTCTGAAGAGTGCGATCGGGCCGCCGCCACTCACGGGGGGGGCGAGCGGCGAGCCAGAGCGAGCCTCCAGCCGACTCCAGCCTCGGCCCCACCACTAGTAGGTGATCACTCGTGACCGAGTAAGATTGTCTTCCAGGATAAAATTACAAAAGAAAATTATAAAAGGAGGAAATTCAAAAAAATTGTGTAGACTCTAGCAATGGGTCCGCAAGTGACTGTGGAATGTCCAGATTCACAGTCCTGCTGCCCCCGTCGCCAGTCGCCATGGGACTTTTTTTGTTTGTTTGGTTGGTTGGGTTGGAAGACGCCTGTGCGTGAAATTGTTTTATGTGGGGAGATCGGTGCACAAACAAATCACCACACAAACTTGACAGAGTACGGCAATGATCCAATGGCACGGTTACCATGACGATTGGAAAACCATTCTCTGCTGCAGCCTTCATCTGCCTTCACAGCCGTTGTAATTTAGGTTTAATTATCTTCCTCCTGTTCTGCCATTGAGGACTTTATGTTTTGGATCATTCTTTGTCTGGTTCCTCTCCCCGGACCTTACCGCCATGGGTGACCCTACTGGGAGTACATAGCTCCTGACGGCATTGCTCACAGGGTTCATCGGAACACGCAAGCCCACTCACCACTTCAAGGTGACGATCCGGCGAGAGGTCACCTCAGTACTGCAGTGCTGCAAAGGTATTTGCAATACTGGGAGGAAGCGGGTAAAGGAGGAGGGAAGAGAACTAAAAACCCTGGGATTGAAAAAATGAACTGCAGTTTGTTTGATCATCTGCAAGACACACCCTGGGTAGGGCAAAAAACCATGTTTAAATAATCCATAGGTTAGTGTTATGTGTGAACCAGGGCATTAACATTGTAGTGGTTTACACTGGCTCAGCTTGTCTGAGTGTGGAAAGCTAAGCAGGGTCAAGCCTGGTTATTACTTGGATGGGAGACCCCTCCTCTAGTTTCCTGCATTGAGCAGGGGGTTGGACTCAATAGCCTTGTAGGCTCCTTCCAACTCTAGGATCTATGAAATCTATGCACAGTCTTCTGCATTTCCACATTTTGAGGAATGTCTTGAAAAAGAAAGTAATGGATCTATGAATAAATTATTAAAATTGTATTTGTGTATTTACAATTCTGATAGCAGCTTGCTAGTAACTCTCAAAATGTTTATACTTGGTTTGGATAATCACCAATTATAATAAGAATATTATTTTTGTTTTCATGACTTCGCAAGGTCTTAAGAGATAATGTATTAAAGTAGTCATGACTCTGATAAACAGATATTAAAAATGTCAGAATATACAAGTGACATTGCCCAAAGCATACAATGCCATCCCCTGAGATTTCCTTAGTAGTCCCTATTATTCCAACTCGATGGAAAATTCTTTTGAAGTAATATTGATGACTTTTTCTCTTTCTTTCTTTCTTTCTTTTTTTTTTTTGCTAACTCTCTTCTACAGGTGCTGTCACTCTTTTGACATGCTTTACCGCAATGTGTGTGTGAGATAGTTTGTGTACTAATTTAAACCAAGGAAGACAAATGTATTTTTAAAAATTGCCCCAAACTGACAGGCAGAGTGATCGTGTTGCGTTCTGCCTTTTGCAAGTGAAGAAGAAAAATCATGGTATCGCATTTAGATTTTTTTTAAAAGAAAAGAAAGAAACCCTACATTAAACATTCAACATTAAAGTTTCAAGAATTTAAAAATAAATCATAAAACCTGCTTCCAAAATTGTTGCTGTCAATTATGCTTGTTTCTTTTTCAAATAACAGGATATTGTAAGAAAGAATATTTTAACTTAACTTCAGGCAGGGCTGCAGTGGGATTATAGTATTATGGACCATGAGACATACCAAGTAATATGAAGCTGCAATCCTATGCACCTTTGCTTAGGAATATGCCCCAAGTAAGTGAACCTACCAGAATTTACTTCTGAGCAAATATGGCATAAGATTGGGTTGCAAGTGTCAAACAAGCAGTTGTCTTCCTTAAACTAGAGGCATGTACTGTATGCAGACGAAGCTAGATGAGGAAACATAACCTTAGCTAGATGAGGAAACATTGATTGATTTATGGATGGATGGATTGATTGAAATATTTATATCCTGTTTTTCTATCCTCTAATGCAGCCTTTCCCAAGCTGGTGCCTTCCAGATGTGCTGGGCTACAACTCCTTACCAAAGCAAAGCAAAGTATATGTACACAATATGTTTACTTAGTCCATTCAATAAATAGAAACCTATGTCAATACAAAGATGAAATGCACATTACAAATACTACATCAGAATATATCAATACATAGATGAAAATACAAACAGAAACCCATGTTGTATTGACATATGTTTCTATATATTGAGTGGAGAATGTAAACGTATTGTGTATGTATATTGGGTTCTGGTTTGATTAATTTTGGTTGGATTAATTTTGAGAAGACCCATATTGTGCTTTGGAGTTGAACTACAACTCCCACCATCCCCAGCCAGCATGACCCTTGGTAATGCTGGCTGGTGGTGATGGGAGTTGTAGTCCAACATGTTGGGAGAGCACCAGGCTGGGGAAAGGTGCACTAATCAGTTCCTCAGTTTAAAAATATTAAATATAAAAAATACAACACAACAGATAAAACAGCAATATGGAAGCAAGCCTAAAGTATACAGAAAGAGAGAAAGAGAGGGAGGGAGGCTCAGTTATTCCCCATGGCTAAAGCACACTTGAATAACACAATTTTCACCTAGCATCTACATGCCAACAGGGAGGATTCCACTTTCTGGAATAGAGTTCCATCATCTCTGTGCTCTTTCCCATGTGCTCACCAGCACATGCTTCTGATGGTGGAGGGACATGAAACAGAGCAAACGGTCGGATCATATGGAAGGAGATGTTCCTTTTAGATATCCTGCCCCCACGTTGTTTATACACACTGTTATAACCATGTTACAAAGTCACTCTCTTTTGAGTGAGCAGTACCAACTCCATTTTGAGACAATGCCAATAAACCAGGCATCTTCATCCCCAGCTTCAACTGAGGTGGGGAACAGTACAGGGATGGGTTAGGAGCGGTCATGTAAGACTAGATTGAGCAATTTAGCAAAGACGGGGGGGGGGGGGAGTGGTAAAAATTGAGCAAAACATGAATGCGCTGAATACCAAGTAAGGTGCCTGGTCAACGACCTGCAATATGCTCCTACTGCTGCAATCCAACCTTTTTGACACCTGCCATTAAGACAGTCATTAGCATTAAAGGTAATCTTTTTGTTAATAGGATGGAGATAGCAGGAAGGACCTGTAGGTCTTTTGCTTCCAGCAAGTACAGCCATCATCCCCAAGCACTCTCTTTTGTCATACAGGATGATGATCCCATTCAGTCTTTGTCCCATAGCAAGAATCACCATTTCCAATCTTAACAAACTTTTGTGAGCTTTGTGTGTTGGTCAGCCCAGCTGTGATTTCACAGCCTTTGTCTGAACAGATTTGGGCAGTCAGGGGGTCCCTCCTCCTAGAGACATGGGGTCATGCTGCTGAAATCACTTGGTGCCTCACCTCCCAGGGGAAAGGTGCCAAACTGCAGCTGGAATCACTCAGAGACTGGGTTCAGACAGCATAATATCCCACACTCAAGGGTTGAGTATGGGTTGAGTGTGGGTTGCCGTCATTGAACTGTGGATTCTTGTTGAAACGTGGGTAATCATGTTATCTGAACCCAGCCAAGATAACAAAACATGGGGAACAACCCACAGTTCACAACCCAACAACAAACCATGGGTTCTCTTCATGGGTTGTTTGTGGTTAACAAGCCAGGGCTTGTTAGCACAGCTGGGTTCAAACAACACGATAACCCACATTTCAACAACAACCCCTGGTTCAACGATTCACACTCAACCTATACTCCACCCTTGGGTGTGAGTTATCATGTTGTCTGAAACCAGTCATTGTCTCTCCTCCCACAGGAAATTCTTCATGCTGAAATCACTGAAGGACTAGCCTCCTTCCCACTAAAATCACTGGGCTCCTTGCTTGCCAGAGCAAGTGCCATCACTGGGTGCCTTGCCTCCCATAGGCAAGACTTCCTGCTGCTGAAATTGCTAGGGTGGCCTTTTGGTCACAATTTTTCTATTGGTGTCCAACCACAGCTGATTGAAACCCTTTTGGGGATCCAAGCTATAAGACTTTACCTAGCTTGGAGGAGACTCCCCACTCCCCTGATTAGTGTGTTTCCTTCCTCTTCACCTGACACCAATAGTTGCAATGCTCACTAGTCCCGATCTGCAGGAAAGGGCTTCAGCCGAGGGAAAAATATATTGCTCTTGGAGGTTCTTAATACAAATTGTAGCCTGCACCCCCTCTTTCTATGTGTGTGTGCATTTGCATGGTTTTTTCAAGCCTCAGGGAGACTCCTTTCCACAGTTTTGAAAGCTGCATTGAGAATAGATGGGGCACTATATCCCCCCTCCCTTTAGAATAGACTCCCTGGACCCACTATTTCCTCTCCACTCTCTCTCCAACCCTACGCTCTCCTCCCTTTTTGCTCCCATGAGTGCTAGGTACTCCTATTTACCCAGACCCCACCTCTTTTATCTATTACCCCAACACACTCCTCCCCTAGAAACACAAGCAGCTTACACATATCAGTAGCCTCTCTTTTAGGCCTGGAGCCCAGCTTTGCTGAGAATGCAGCTAATATTCCCATCACATCATAACTCTCAGTGAAGGCTGGAGCATCCCCAACTGGTGTAATGGTTTCATAGATTCATTGATTCTAGAGTTGGAAGGGGCCTACAAGGCCATCGAGTCCAACCCCCTGCTCAATGCAGGAAACTAAAGGAGGGGTCTCCCATCCAAGTAATAACCAGGTCTGACATGCTAATTCCCCCAACATCAGCTTGTGCATTTGAATCACTGAAAACCTCAATAAATGTGCCCTTGTGGCATTACCCTCTTCAACGTTGTCTGAGTGTGGATCTCTTTGGGTGGGAATTGCCTTCTTAGCCATAGATGCTCTATTTGCCAATGTCTACAGATTCCTTATAAGTGGGTATGAGAATCCCATTGGAATATCCACAGGTTTGTACACGATTCTAATGAGAGCACATCACGTAACAACCAGCATTTTGAATTGGGCTCAGAAACAGGCAGGAAGCCAATGAAGATGGTGCAGCATCAGAGTATCATGATCCCACAAAATAGGTCCAGATTTGAACTCATAGTTGCAACTTGCAACATTCCGCAGCAGCTGTCATTTCCAAACATTAGGAGGTCCCATGTAGACTGCATTGCAATGTGGATATGGCTTGGATGGTTTTAAAAGGAGATTGGACAAATTCATGGAGGAGAAGGCTATCACTGGCTACTAGTCCTGATTGGTTATATGCTACCTCCAGTATCAGAGGCAGTATGCCTATGTACACCAGTTGCCGGGTGCTGTTGCACTCATATCCTGCTTGCGGGATCCCGTGGGCAGCTGGTTGGCCACTGTGTGAACAGAATGCTGGACTAGATGGACCCTTGGTCTGATCCAGCATGGCTGTTCTTATGTTCCTATGAGTAAGGCAGGTATGACAGTGGCTAGTTCTGCCTTGTGCAGGAAAATGTGTAGCTAGCTCACCCTTGAGTTTACGTTGCAGAAAAGCACTCTGGGCCACAGCACCCACCTGGCTCCCCAGAAGCAAAGCCAGTCCCAGGAGAATTCCCAATCCAAAGCTGTAAACCTGGTCCTTCAAATGGAGTACAGTACAGCCCCATACAAAACAGCCTGTACTCCTAACCCCAGATCAGCTTTTCTACTGACACAAAACACATCTGTCTTGCCTATGTTTAACCTCAGTTTATTAGTTCACATCCAGTTCAACACTGACCGCAGGCTTCTGTTTAGGACATGACTATTGGCCATGCTGGCTGGGAATTATAGGAGCTGCAGTCCAATACAACCAGAGGGCACCAGATTGGGTAAGGCTAGTTTAGGAAATTCACTCATCCCATGAAACTGAATGGTGGGAGATGCAGGACAAACAAAAGATGTTTCTTCACACAGCTCATAGTTGGAACTATGGGATTTGCTTCCACAAGATGAAGTGATGGCCACCAGCCTGGACAGCTTTAAAAGCGGTTAGACAGATCCATGGAGGACAAGGCTACTAATGGCTCCTCATGATGGCTATATACTACCTCCAGTATCAGGGGCAGTATGCCTTTCAATTCTAGTTTCTGGGAAACATCAACGGGAGAGGGTTATTACCTTCATGTCCTGCTTGTGGGCTTCCATAGGCATCTAGTTGGCCACTGTGGGAATAGAATGCTGAATTAGATAGGCCTTTGGTCTGATCCAGCATGGCTCTCCGTCTGTTCTTATGGTTATCTTGGGCTGCTGGATTCCACCCAAAGTTTTCCATGGTAACAGCCCCTCTGCAGCTTAATGGCAATTGATTTATTCTGTATGATGCTGGGTGTAGTTCAAAACAAAAATTGCCCATTTTTGGCAAAGAAGAAGAATTAGACCTAAACTGATGAAAAAGTTTGGTTTCCCATGGCATAATAAGGGAGGCAAAAATGCTGCTGCCAGAGCCCCTCTATTTGTTTTTCTCTTTAGCTAATGACATGATTAAATATTTATCTTCATAATTGTCCTCAGATGTTGGATACTTGTATGGAATGAAATGCACACAGTAAGGTGATTTAGCAAGCCCAGCTTGTAATTCTTTTTTTTTCTTTTTAAAAGCCTTGATAAGACAGGTTTAAACAATAAATTTATTAAAGCTTCTGCTGATCCTACAACATATTCAGTGCATGAAGTTACTCAGCAAATTTATTTGATGAGTTAAGTGAGAAGAATATACCTTCTAATTTGTTCTCATCCTTAATTATCCATTTATTCTTTTGATTCATATACAGTAATTTCATACCGTTGATTCCCTCTTGACCTTCTGCTTGTAACTGAATCCTGAGATCTGGCTTGTGGCCCAGGAATATGTAGAAAATTGTTTATATTAGCAGCAAGCTGCCTTGAGCTGTAGCACTTTGATTTAATGTTATAACTATACTAAAAGTAGCATAGCTTTCCCATGTATTCTCTATTCTGCTCAAATCCCTTGTCATTATAACAGATGTTTGGATTATTGTTCTGTAAACTATGTCAGAATTTCAATCTCTAGTATCTGTTTATTATTCTCCAAGGGTGATATTACAAATGTTCTCATGCACAGTTAATACTCATAATACAGCCTGTCTTTTTCCCATAAAAACTCTTAAGCAGAAAGTTTTTGTTAATCAGGGTAAATAGAACTAATTTTAGAAGTAGAGATTTTGGCAGCAAGTGCATAAGAGAAAGCCTCTGTAACGGAAAGTGCACAAATACAGTTTCCAAATATGATGGGGGGTGGGGGTGTCTTTTTGGAATAATCCCTCTAGAAACTGGATAATCCCAATGAAAATCTTAGCTACAGTATAAATAGTTGAAATATAATTATTTTACCATTGTGTCCTGAAGCCATAATAACCAGTTTTTATTCTGCTTTAGTCACACCCCCATTTCTAATCATTTCAGTGCATCCTGCCTGCCTTACCACCCTCCCCCGCCCCGTGCTTCTGTTATATTTCTGACAATGATAGCTCTTTGCAAAGAAGTGATCCTGCTAACTGAACCTGCTGTTTCAGCCAGGAGTAGCTAGATAACTTGGGGATTGTCTGGGAAATAGACAAGTGGTTCTACCAATGGTGACCCATTGATTTTGGAGCTGATGAAACAAGATTACAATCACACTTTTCTCCAGCATTCTAAATCCACATCTTGTTAAGATCAGTAATGTCAGCCTTGAGTGAATTCTGTTTTTGTTAGTTTGTTTGCTTTGTGCCCTTTGGTCTGTGCTGTTATTTTATTTTATTGTGCCTTTCGGTATCTGCAGATGTGGGGTGCCTGTTATGAGAGGGAAGTTTGCTTCAAGGCCTCCTTGAATCTCACTTGTTATACAGCATGCAATAGGATAATAGTGTTAGATGACTGGGAATTGGACTGGATGACCTCCTAAGGTCCCTCCCAATTCTGTGATTCGGTGGTTGTGAGATTGGGGTTTGACAGAAGATGGTTACTGGAACCAGTAGGACCATTGGAGGTTATCTTAATGGCCTTGAGAAGTATCTCCTTTGTTACAGAAATTGCAGGTAAATGTCCCACAATGACTAGGAAGTGGCCAGGGACTGTTCTAGAAGGGGAGATTCATTTTGGAGAAGGGTGTATGCTTTTCTTTCCCCACCTCCTGCCCCCCAGGTTGATGTAATCAAGGGGTGTGTGTCACACAGTGTGTGTGTGTGTGTGTGTGTGTGTGTAAAAAAGCAAAGGAGTCTGAAAATTGACTGATAAGAGTCAGAGAGCTGGGTTGGCTGTGGAAGCATTTCAGGGTGCAGGCTGCTCCCCTAGAAAATCTGATATGGGAGCAGCAGTTTTTGGAGTGTCTCTTGGAGTGTTAAGCTGTGCCTTTTGACCTGTGCTCAGTCTGTATTTGTAAATATATGCAAATATTACAAAAAAACAACAATTTTCCCTTCTCCCCCCCCCCTTCTTTCTTTCATTCCCTCCCCTTTCTATGGAGTTTTTTTGTTTTTTGTTTTGTTTTGGTGTATTTCACTTTTAAAAACTTATATATATATATATATATATATATATATATAAAAGCCTCCAGTGACCTCATTCAAAAAGAAACCACAGCCGAGTAAGTGCTGCACGGCACACCTGGACGTTCTCACCACTTGAAGAATTGGGGCACGCATCACAATATGATATGCTGGTTATTAGAGAAGGAACAGGAGAGAGAATCTTGGAAAGATTTTTAAAATTTGGATGCAAGCACTACTGTTTTTCAAAGGCAATGAACTTTGGTAGAAATCCTCATTAGCTGCAAAAAATAATACTGAATGTTACTAACAGATATTTCCCACCCTAGCATTTTTAAAGCCTGAAATGTTACTTTCCATATGCTTTCAATACTTGTTATAGCTTCTCCTTAAAACACCATGAGAGCTCTGGAATATTATTTTCTGAGGTCATTTGATCCAATCTGAGGTCATCTGGGGCTAACTAGTCTAAAACATGTTTGGTTCTCACACGTATGTGTGGGATATATATATATATATATATATATATATATATCACACCTCATAAAAGTGATATCAAAAACCTCTAGAGTCTAGATAGTTTCCATGCCAGAGAACAATGTAGAATATCAGTCATGTTTCAAGTGGGAACAATCTACAAGACTCCAGAATGAGTTTGTTGCATTGATTAAGCTCAACCAACGCTATCTGAGCACCATATTAGGAGAGCTCTTAGAACTGCATTTCCTCAGTGGCTGTCCCAGTTATGTAGTCCCCTCATCTTAATACTTAAAGAACCATCAAAATAAAACCTTTGGATCTCTCCAAGCCACTGTGACATATTTTGATCGGGGCTGCCTTTTCCAAGACCAGAATTAAAACCAGTAGAGAGTTAGCATTTCTATGTAGTCCCCACATTTTATCTTCAGAACAACCCATATGAGGTAGATTAGGGTAAGAGATCATGATTGGCCTAAGGTCACCCAGTGAGCATCATGGCTTTTCTGCTTTATTTATTTATATTTATTTAATATATTTATTCATATAAATAAATGAATAAATGGCTTAACAGGGATTTGAACCCAGATCTCCTGCTCCAACACTCTGACCAATACATAACACAATGATGTTCATACAGAAACAGAAAATGTGAATATGTTGTCACTAAGCCTGCACCAAATGTCCACTAATTTCTATATTCTTCAAAATTAGCATTTGAATGCTGCTTAACTAATTACTAAAAAACTTACCTTGGCAAACATTCATGTCATATTGATAATGTTCACCCTCCTTTTGTTCCTATGGCTGCTCTTGCTGCTTCTTGGCAAGATATTTCTCCTCCTCCTCCACTGCTATTTAATCTGATTGGTTGATAAACCCACAAGATTTTGTTTAGGGTGCTTGTAATCTTGCCATGTCAGGAAAGCTTTTTGACACCCTTGACAAAATGCTGAAACAGCACTAAAACAACCTGAATATGTTTGCAACAAAATTTTAAAAATAATGACTATAAAGAGGAGGCCCTTTTCAACACTCTCCATGAACACAAAGCTCAGTTTTCATTGTCTTTCACTCTGAGCCTCCAGAAGGGACTGAGCTGTACATTTAAATAAATGAATGCAGGAAGCTAGGACTTAAATTGGAAATTGACATTTAAAGTGGAAATAATACACTTCTGTTTTTGTTAAATATCACTTTTAGTTTATTGTATGCATTTTAGCCAAGGGCCAAACTACCGGTACGTATGATGCTAAATGCATAATTAGAAAGCACATCAGGTTTTTTTTGTTTATTTAATAACAGGCACGAGGGCCCCCAATATCAACTGGTTCTGCAGCATAAGGGAATGTTTAATACTCCCCAGCGTGATCCCAATGAAAAACTTAGAAAAAAGAAAACCTTAGGGAAAAAGCTCCCATTAGCACCTTTCCCTACACGCTGCAGCCCTGATTGGGGGCGGGGGGCGGGGAGACATCTATTGTTAAACAAAGAAACAAACCTCTAATAGGCTTTCTAATGATGCCTATTATCATCACATGTAGTTTGGCCCTAAACTGTTTTATACTGGGGGCTTGATTCCCATTGTTATTCTCCACCCAGAGTTCTAACTGAACTCATTTGTGAAAAAAAATTAACTATGTCAAGAACCCCTCCCTACAAATCAAAACTAGTCCAGTTCTTCTAACAGAAAATGCAGATATTTGTTAGGAAGCTGAGAATTAAAAAAAAAATAAAAAAAAAGGTCCTAAAGAAGTGATGGAAAACTGGGGTGGGGGGACACACAAGATCTATTAGTATGGATTTAATTCCCCCTATTAGCAAGGTGTCGAGGCTGTTCTTCATTACACCATTCCTTTAAAAGACAACATTACTTCAGCCCACTTCAAAGTTCTGCTGGAATTCCTACATGTATTATGTTTGCATTTGGGATGGTGGAGAAAAAAGAAAAAAAAACAAGGTCAGCTTTGGAAATGATGAATGCCTTTTTGCTGAAAGCTGTACTGAATGTCCTTGAGTTTAATCAAAACTATTTGTTTTTAGTCAGCTTTGCTGTTGTCTCTTTTACTCTTGTCCACTGATAGCTTGACATTAATGACATCATAAATCATGTGAAGTGGTGGCTTGGGTTTGGTAGCATTTCAAGTGTTTGTTGAGATGTCCTGGACAAGCTAAGGAGCTGGTGTAAGGATGGAAATCAGCTGGGTCTAAGCCTTCGGTCTGTGGCATTATTCTGCTCTGAAATCCATGTGGTATATTTCTTGAAACGACAGGCTTTTATTACAAGGTGGCTGTGTATTCCTTTTCCCAGTGTAATATTTGTTACAAAATTAGGACATGTTTGTCCTTTTGACTTTCCTCCACAATTTAAGTGCTTCTGAAACCTTGTTAAAAACCTGTGCGTATAATGCATATATATATATATATATATATATATATATATATATCCCCTCTCGATGCCAATTCCTCACGGTCACTGCTGTTGTTGGAAGACCACAGGGTAAAGCTATGTACTCCACATCAATACACTGTGTTGTCAATTGAAAATTGAGAAATGTATACAATTGGGGCGGGGGATCTGTCAGTGGCAGTTTAAGAATTTGGTTAAACACAAAACATCTGCACCTAGAAAATGTTTCCTTTGAAAAATGGTTAGCCTTTATCAGTTATTTGTTTGGGAAAGATTTCACCAGATCTTTGTATGCTTTATGACTTGTTATCTGCATGATTGTAGCCTTGGAACATGCTTTCCATTATCATTGTACCATACCGTCTGGGGGAATGGAACACTCATCTTTTAGCTGTTATTTATTCAGCTGTGCTCTGTTATATTGCAGCACATTATATTTTGCAGACTAAAACACAGAGTGTTTCTCAGCTCTACACCTTCATATATCGATTTCCTGGAAGAAAGGATTTTGCTTAATTGTATGGTGGACTTCATAGATAAGGTCTAAGTTAGTAATTGTCAGGGCTGGCTCAGAACATTTTGCTGCCTGAGGTGGACAAGATTCCCCCCACCCATGTACGGAAGCCAACCAGACTGGCAGTTGAATCTTACTTCAAGCCTGGCAATGGGGCAGCAGCCTTAACTGTACCTGAAGGAAGCCTGCTAGGTTAGGGATGCAGGGCAGACCATGGGGTATACACAGCTTGGTCCTCCAGCACATTGCTGTTGCTCCCCACACACCGCTGGCCAGAATCTTCCACCTGAGGCAGCTGCTTCACTCTGCCTAATGACAGGGCCAGCCCTGACATTTGCCCAGGTCTAACATGTCTTATTATTGACATTTGCTGAGGTTTTCACAGGCAGCCAGGAATTTCTAACTAGTCTAATGGCCTAGTTCTCACCGACAGGGCTTTTTTTCTGGTGGAACTCACAGGAACTGAGTTCCAGCACCTTTTCTTCTATTAATTGCATTACAATTTAATCGCCATCTACTCCCGAGGAAATGTAATCCAAGAGTTCCGGTACCCTTTTCTCCAGGAAAAAAAGCACTGCTCACCGAGATGGTAATGCGTCTTGATTCGACTACTTCAGACTATAAGTGGGGGTTCACAAGATGGAATGGACCCTTATATATAAAAATAATATTTCTACATGTCCTGGCTTTGGTTGGGCCCCAGGAAAAGCAACTGGTCAGTCAGGCACTCAAGAAGGCTCTAGTAGCAGAGAGCTATGACTGGCAAGGGTCACATTTGATCAGCAGTTATGCCAAGTTAATATAAGCAGAGGAAGGTGGAGACTAATAGCACCTTGGACAGCACTATGCAGGAGCTGCTAGGCTGGGATACTTCCTCATCAAAGGAGCTGTTGTTCCAACAAAGAACTAGTTGTAACTGAGGGCTTAAGTAGAGCAGTCAGCTCAGAAGCTCCACCTCCCAGTGGGTACAGTCTGCAGCTTTAAAGGGCCCATGTTCATTTCCATAGCCTTAAGCACTGAGGGACCAGAGAGCCTTTTGGAGAGTCATTCCTGGAGGCCGAGGTTGATGAGAGAGCTTGGGTCCAGGGGATGCATCAAGGGTTTACTAATGGTCCCCTTTGGGTTGATGCTGATCCTCCATACCTGGAGTGATGACATTACATATTGAAAACTTTTGTGTTAGGGTGAAGGTTATGCTACAACCTTTCTCCCTTATATTTAGTTTTCTATGTGCCAGAATGTTTCATTTTGTATGGGGGGGGGGGGGTTCATCATATAAGCCGCAGTCTGAAGTGGTACAGTCCAGGCATAAATTTATCAACTCAAGGCCTAAATGGCTTACAGCTCAATGGTTCACTCCTATTCTAGCTTATTCATTTCCCCCTGTAGTGTGCAATCACTAGTTTGAAGTATCTGGGGTCAGCCTCTTTGATATCCTATACAAAGCCCTTTGGTATTTAGACATACTAATTTGTATTCGATATATTTGCCAGATAGTGTAGAATCTGGAGCTAATGTTTCCAGTCCTATGGTATCAGAGAAAGATTTGAAAATGTGTAGGGAAGCTCCCCTGAAATCTTAGAACCCAATGGAGTGAGATGGTAGATATCCGTTCTGTACACCGTACACCAGCTTCTACTGACTGTCCATTCATTTTTCTTGCTTTCTGTCAAACTTGCTCTTGGCAAATATTCTAATACCCTGCTTTCTGTCTTTCTGGGTGGTTGCGTGCTAGCATTGGCATGAGTACCATTTGTGCTAGCATTAGCATGAGTACCTCCATTTGTACCATTGTTCCTTATCCTGAAATTGTACTGCCTCATCCTTCCCATATGCGTCTCTGCTTACACAGCATCTCATAGTGCAAAGCCATTATAACTTATCTGTTTTGCTTATGCTTAAGCACAAACTTTAATGGGGGAAAGTAGTAGCAGGGCACTCAGTGCCTTAAGGCTGGATACAATAGCACTGCATATCACTATATTCATGCAGTGATAAATGTCAATCTGTCATTTAACAGAGTATTTCTTATATACATTAAAGTTAATTAAAAGCACTATTGACTGTGTATAAAAGTGACTTGGCAGAAACAGCTGAATTTGGCCTCCTTTCCAAGATGTGTACAGTTTCTTGCTGCCGCAGCAGGAAATTACTTGAGATTAAAAGTGTTCTCATGTTACAATGGTTAAGATGCCAATAGGTGTCAGTAAGGGATTAGGATAATATAAGAAAGCACCTCAATGTAGTTAATATTTTTGCTGGCAGTAACTTTCTGTTAACCTAGCAGAGAAAAATTAAGAATAAATAAACATAAAATGGAAATCATCAAAAGTGACTCAGTATTCTGACATTGCTGAGATCCCACGTCAATTTCATGTCTGGAAGGGCAACTTCTCAGCACACTGTAGAAAAGGATTTTTAGGTCTGATTCTCTCTCTACAAATATAATGAAGTAAGAGGTATAATTTGGCCTACTATTTATCCAGCTAGGATACACTGACCTGGTTTGCACATAATGCTAACTCATGGTTTATTTAACCCATAGTTTCTTGCCCTACCCAGGGTTTGTCTAGCAGATGATCAAACAAACTGTGGTTTGTTTACTCAATCCCTGGGTTGTTTGTTTCCCTTCTCTTCCATCCACTCCCTCCCTTTATCCCAAATGCTTTTGCAGTGCCAGAGTACTGGCATGTAGAGTGGCTGTTGTTGTTTTACCACTCTTGCCTGCTGCCCCCATAGCCTGGTGAAACAACCCATGGTTTAAACAACCGAAGTTCAAACCCAGAAACAATCAATGGGTTCTCTTTCTGGGTTGTTTGTGAATAACAAACCATGGTTTGTAAGTGCAGCTGGATTCACTCATCACAACAACCCAGAATTCAACAACCCATGGGTTACAGAAACTGTGGGTTAGTGTTATGTGTGAATCAGGTCTGTGGCACATTTTTACAGCCATGCAGAACCCCGAGACTGTTACTGTCAAACCACTTAATTTATAGTAGCCCAAATTAAGTATATTCCGGGTTCTCCTTTAAGTACTCTAACCAAAAAAGCTGATGCAGAATCCATGAAGTTGGCGTAATGAGCTTTTAGTCAATGTTATCCTATTCCATTTAATTAAACCAAACACCCGTCAAATCCTAAATGTTCATATTAACTCTATAGCCCAGTTTTTCCCAAACTAATTTAGCCACAGAACACCTTTGGGCTTGAAATATATTGATGGAACCCGTAACTGCTGGTCGGGGGGGCAGTATAGAATGCCCCCCCAGGGAAATTTTGGAGAAAAATAGATAGAGGAAATTAAGCCTATTTCCATACAAAAAAATTGCCGCACCTAATATTCAAAAAGTACATCTGAGTTTTTATTTCAGTTTTTAAAAGTTACTTGGGGGGGTATGTTTTATATTTTACAAAGAACAAATAATAAAGAGGGTAGAATTAAGGGAAATTATCTGAGTGAACAACTGTCCTTCTGACAGGAGGATGATTAGCAACTCTCTCTATAAAAATTAAATTAAATACAAAACCATCACAAAACATCAGTATAATAATAGTCAAAAAAAGGATGGTTAAAGTTCTTCCTGTGTACAAAAGTAGGAAGAACAATTTTGTTCAAAAAAGGACAGTCCTTCCTTAAAGCTAAAAAGTATGTATATGAAAAGTAAATGCAAAGCAAAATATGGAAATATATTTTTATTTTTTATTCTTTTATTAATTTAGAGAGCAATCCTATGGCCCCTAGACTGCAACTAGGGGGCCATAGGATAATTTGGATTCCCAGATCTGAGGTCAGAGCTCTGAGCTGGGGATCCATGCTCTGCCCCCCCCTCCTCAGCCAGTATTGGGGGGGGGGGGAAACCATTATGGCTGCCTCTCCTCAGTCAGGAACTCAAATATGGAGAGTGGGTAAAAGGGGAGTTCCTGGGGCTAGGGAGGGGAGGAGGCCGGGGGTGCCAGGATACAAGACATCCCCCTCCAAAGCACCTCAGCTAGATGGCTGAAATCAGCCATCTAGTTGAAATGTAGAGCGAGAGGTGCGGGGAGGCAGAGATTGCCTCCACCACTCCTCCTGCTCTGCTCTGGATGCTCATAAGCCCCTGAGTTCAGGGGCTTTTGAGTATTAGGAGCAGCAATTTTTTTGTATAGTGAAATTGATAAGACTGCACCCTTATTCTTATTACAGAAAAATACTGGAAAATAGAAATAGCTAACAAAAAACTTCAGTCAATTATTTTAAAGGAAATACACATTTTGACAGGTTGGTTTTTTTTTTAATGGGAAGTGTTTTTGCATCTTTTGTTGACAAATCTGCTTAATATTATGAATGATGCTGGAGAGCTCAATCCTTATATCAGGTGCAGTATCAAGCCTATTCCAGTATTTTGTTTTCATTGCAGTATAATATCAAAATCCAAAGTTGTAGCAACGGGAAGGAGCATTCAAACTGCACACTTTGCCACATTTGGCAAGCCTAGAGTTCTAAAAAATCTATTTGCAGAGCCTAGAGCTGCACCCAAGTTGTAAAAAAATAAAATAAAATGGATATGTTCCTGCTACTTCTGGTGGATGCTGCTGTCTGCTGAGGTTCTGGAATAGGGAAGTTGGAGAAATCCACAATGGATTCAAATGAGTTCAGATTCAAAGGAATCCGAGGCACAGATTCCACAGTGGACTGGCTTTTATCAAGTTGGGTGGACTCGCAGACTGGTTGTTTTTTTTTTTAACTTTCTGGAATTGTATGCAAATTTAATCATACAAAATATGAAGCAAATAAAAACACAGACCAAAAATGTGCATTCTCCCTACACTAAAGCATGAAAATGTGGATTTAGGGAGAAATTCTGTATTTCTCAATATTTGTTTTCCATTTTGGGGGAGATTTGCACAAATTCGCATTAACTAATGTGCATTAATAATAATCTGCACATGTGAATTAGAACAAGAAGAACGAAATTCTCCTACAAAAATCTAAGTCCATGGATGAGCAGATGATGGGACAAAAGACACCTGACAATCCAGAAAACACAGATAGAACAGATTTAGACTACTTAGTCGAATAGTATTGCTACTAGACTACTGTAATGCGCTCTACGTGGGGTTACCATGGAAGACGGTTCGGAAGCTACAGCTGGTACAGAACACGGCGGCTCGCCTGCTTAAAGGCAGCCGCCGGCGGGATCACATCACGCCAGTGCTCAAGGAGTTGCACTGGCTACCAGTTGCTTGCTGAGCTGAATTCAAGGTGTTGGTTTTGACCTTTAAAACCCTATATGGCTCCGGTTCAGTCTATCTCAAGCAGCGTCTCCAGCAACACCAAGTAGGTCGCTCAACAAGATGTGCCACAGACGGCCTTCTCCTTGTCCCTTCAGGCAGAGCAGCTAGACTGGTGGGGACGAGGAAGAGGGCCTTTTCTGTGGCGGCCCCCATACTGTGGAACTCTCTCCCTAGTGACCTCCACTGCCATGCCCCCTCTCTGCTGAGCTTCTGCCGCTCACTAAAAACATGGCTGTTCAGGCGGGAATATGGGGTGGGCTAAGATTTTAAAATATTATACTGTTTTAAATGTATTTTATTCTGTATTTTATCGTGTTGTACATCGCCCAGAGCGGCCAGTTTGCCGGCCAGATGGGAGATCCATAAATGTAACAAATAAATAAATAATAAATAAATTTAACAAAATCCATACATCCCTAGTCTGGAAGGATTCAAGCTGGTTGCCAGGCTTGCAGGCTGCCCCCGCACCCCACTCCCACAGAATTAAGAAACAAATATTAAACAAACACACACACATACACACAGAGAGAGACTCTGCTCAGCCACCTGCTGCTGCTACCTACAGAAGAGACTGAGGCTTAGCTTGAAACTTTGCTCTCTGTTAGCCCATATCCTGAGTTCTGCCTCTGGCTACATACACCAGCCATGCAGTGCAGAAGATGTGCTCTGATAAGGCCCTGTGTTCTCATGGTCACCCATAATCGCCTGAGGAGGGGCGGAGGTTGCATTACCTTCCTCTTTGGCTTCAGCTTGCAGGAGCCAATGAGTCTTCGTTATGGCCACGTCACAAAAGCAGCCTTTACCACCTAAATACTATTCAACTAAGTAATTTTGATACATTCATAACTTCATATTTAATATTTTAGAGGAGGAAATGTTTCTAGCATCAACATTTTCTCAACAAACCCATATTCGCATCGTCCAGAACACCAGGGTAACACAGAACATAGTTCGGGAAACACTGCTATAGCCCTTTTCATACATTTGGGGTGCTTCTACACACCTCCAGTGAGCATAGGGCAAGGGATGGCATCTCATCAGAGGCTCTGACCCCAACCACATGTGCATTCATTGGCGCATCTGCAATGCATCGGTGATTGGTGTAGCATATAATTTTTCTCTCAAGCTCGATTAAGACCTGCAAACAGCAGTATGATAGCCAATTGAAAGTCCAATGGAAAGGAGGCAGCTCCATGTGCTAAGTGGTTCTTGAGTCACTTATCACAAACAGCTTGCCATATAGAGGAGATTCCATTGAATTTACCCATCTAGCTACTACACTGCTGTTTGAACATGTGAATGGACCTTTGAAATAGATCAGAGATGACACTGATGTGGGACATGCATGGTCTTGTGTAACGGATCTAACAACCTCCAGCTTTCACGGATAGCTAGATCCCAAGTATTGTTCTGATTGTGGCTAAAATCTATAAATGATTTATTCAGGATTATTCCAATGGATGATAATTAAAAATCTCCTAAAAAGGCTGGTGACGATTACAAATTATGATTTTTTAAAAACCCTCTAAGAAAAGACGCATGTCTCTTTGGGATTCTTTCCATGTGAAAATTTGGTCCCAACATTGCATATTACTGATATTAGCCCCCTTGTAATGTTAAAAAATTCCATTGCAATGAAGTACATTTACACCTTGCTTCATTTATGGCTGGTCTGTATTCAATTCTGTATGGATTATATTCAAATAGCACCCCCTAGTAATATTCAGGTGGACTCTGACTAGGAAATGTGAATGTGGGATACTCCATTTAGGCTGAAATCCTTAGCCCACATACCTGGGAGTAAGCCCCACTGAATTCAATGGGATTTACTTCTGAGTAGACATGCATAGGATTAAGCTGTTAGAAAAGAAGATTATATACAATACAATGAAAATAAAATGAATGATTGCATCAGACCAATGATCTAGTTTCCTATTCCATGAATTGTGATCACACACACACACACACACCAGCATCTCTGTTCTCTGATATTAGAATAAGTGACATGGGCTCTTTGTGAGGAAGGGCAGGATAGAAATATAATAATAAATTATTGGGGGGGAGCACTTCATGATTTATTGTATGTTGATTATGTTATATTTGTGTGATAATCTTATATTTTGTTATATATATTTTTGTTATAATTTGTTTTGAAAAATAAATAAAATATTTTAAAAAAAGAAATATAATAAAATAATGTGTGTGTGTGTGTGTGTGTTCCTAGATTGTACTAATTTCATTTCTGTGAGAGTGTTGGACTGGGACTCTGAAGATCCGGGTTCTAGTCCCCGCTTGGCCATGAAACTCACTGGGTGACTTTGGGCCAGTCACTGACTTTCAGCCCAACCTACCTCACAGGGTTGTTGTGAGGATAAAATGGAGAGGAGGAGGATTATGTAAGCCGCCTTGGGTTCCTTGCAGGAAAAAAGGCGGGGTATAAATATAATTAATAAATAAATAAATAGTGGTATGTAGTGGTCAAGTGGAAGTGTACTGCTGAATGGCCATCTCCAATTTACAAGCAGTTGTGTGTGGGGGGTGAGTGGGTGTTCCCTTACTTAATCTTGCACTAGAAGCCTGAGAGATAGGCACCTTTAAGCGGTTTCTGAATTTATTCCAGCCTGAGCCCAAATACAATCGTGCATCCATGACTCTCTCTCTCTCTCTCTCTCTCTCTCTCTATATATATATATATATATATATATGAATGAAGGTAATTACAGTGAAGGGACTAGGGTATTATTTATTTCCAACTAACAGACAGCACCTGACAGTCTTTGTATATCAAGTTGTTATTAAAATCTTGTGTCAGGATGCTAAGCTGACTTACTCTACAGCTAATCTTCTTTCACAACTAATCATGAACTATGTATAGAGTTTGGTAAGTAAATTAATCTAATTTGACAAGGGACATATTAAAATCAGAGAATTTGTGTTATAAAACAGACTTTAGGGGGGAAATTATGTTTATCAAAGGTAGTTTGGAACACACATTGATGTAAACAGTTTTGAGTGGTCCAACTCCTGTTAAATATGATTTTGCATGGCAATGCTTCATTTTATAATTTATTTCTATTTTCTGAGGATCTATCTTACAAATTAGGGTGCAGTCAAGAACAGATGGTTCTCCACAGTCAGGCCCAATATTTTACCAGATTTCCATCAAGGGTAAGGATAGGGGTGCATCAGTGTCATATGTTCTATGACAACCAAAGTGATAGATGTAACCAGTGGGATGTGGATCTTGGCCATAGGGAAGGCCAAATTGATTTTCTGTTGTTGTTTTGTTTTGGTGGCAACCATACTGCATTGGTATCATATGAATGGGGCCCAAGAATTTACTGCTTCTAGTACATTTCTTGCCCCCTGGAAAAAAAACTCCATTTTAAATCACTGTACATGTGGAGGCGGGTGGCTCCAATGCCAGCAGGGCTGTGTATCCACTATGGATTTTACTCTGAACTTTTAAGGCCCCATCCAGGGTGCTGAACCCTACCCCCAAAATAGGTTCGGCACCGTGAATAGCTCCTTAGCCTCCAGCCTCCACGATGTGCATTCAGATTCTAGTCATAACTGAGTCGCTCTAGCAGCCATTTACCAGCAGGGCCTTCCCTCCTGTGACACCAGCACTCAGGCTCCTCAGAAAGCCAGGAAGACCAGGGGTACTGGACTTCTTTCAGCCCAAGGGCCAAATCAATCCCATTTCCTAGAAGCATTCCAGTGGAGGCCGAAGGCTAAAGGGGGCAGGCCCCCAAATGCCAGCATGTTGTAGCTTAAAGCCCCTACTGCCAGTAACTAAGCCTTAGGAGAGATATTTCAACCTTTTAGAATGGGGAAAAAACTACACGGAAGCTGGAAAACCACCAAACAATTGGTGATTGGGGGGAAAGGGCATGGCTATCTGGAGAACCCTGCAGGGTTGGATTTGGCCCCTGGCCTGAAGTTCTGCACCCCTGCCTAGACCTGAAGGAAAATGGTGCCCTGTAGGCTACAGTTCTAGCCTGAAGAGAGTCAGCTGACCTCCCAACTTCATATTTCCAAATGACTCTCCAAGCCAATCAGGATACACCAGATCCAGCAAAGTCCTTGCATCCATCTGAGCAATTTCTCTTAAGTATGTTGCCCTGACGGCTTTGGTTACAGGGCACCTCATAAAACAATCAAATAAATAAATAAAGTGTGAGGACTCTGCCTACTCTCCTGCTTCCTTTCCCTGTTGTCTTGGGTTGTGACCCCTGCTCACTTTTTTGACCATGCATCTGCTTCTGGTCCCTCCAACTTCATGACCCAGGAGTCCAGCAGTGACATGGACTCGGAGGCTGAAGAACCAGAGGTGCCAACAGAGGAAACTTCAGGCCTAGCTAGGCATCACTGCAGAACCTGAGACCCCCGAGCCTGAACTGTCAGAGATCCCCAAGAATGAAACACCCGAGCTAAGCTCCAGCACCGGGCCAGCACCCACTTCTCCAAGAGCCCCACATTCCATGGAGCCAATGCACCAAGGCTGGCAGCATGCTAGGTGTGAGCTCTTGAAGGGATGAAGAAGTGCTAGGCTCCAGCCCACATGCCTGTCCCTTTAAGGCTTTCATTTTGTAGTAAAGGTGAGGTCTGGGACTGTAGCATAAAAGCGTTCAGTGTGGTCTCAGACTTTGCCAGAGTAAGTTGCTTACTAAGAGCTCTCACAGGGCTCAGTGCTGACAGCTGCCTTGCACTGAGCCCCATGGGCTTCTGCTCAGATCAGAACACAACATAATGATGCCTTGGAACTTGACTTTCTACCTGGCTCTGATTCTGCACTTGCTTCTGGCCCATTGATCCCCATCTGCCTGAGCTACTCCCTGAGCCCCAGCCTGTCTGTGGCCACATCTAGTGTCTCCAGCCCTTTGTTTCTGCCTGGTCCAATACATGACCTACTGCTTCTCCATGACAATGTCCGTGGCCCTTTTACTCCTTGCCCACCTGTACTCGAACTCAACCCCTATCTCAGAGCTAGGCTAAGGCCTGACACTCCGAGCCAGTGTGGCATAGTGGTTAGAGTGTTGGACTGGGACTCTGGAGATCCAGGTTCTAGTTCCCGCTCGGCCATGAAACTCACTGGGTGACTTTGGGCCAGTCACTGACTCTCAGCCTAACGTACCTCACAGGGTTGTTGTGAGGATAAAATGGAGAGGAGGAGGAGGATTATGTAAGCCGCCTTGGGTTCCTTTCAGGAAAAAAGGTAGGGTATAAATATAATAAATAATAAATAAATAAATAATGCTCTGGCATCGGTAATAAAGTTAAACTGTCCCATCTCACAATCCCAGTGTGCTTCACTGGATCATCTTGCATTTTTCATGGGACACCTGGGCTCAGTTAGCTGCTCACCTATAAAATCACTGGCTTTGGGCAAGTCATTGACTTTCTTACCATCCTTTCTCTATTTGTAAAATGGAAATAACTGTTGAATGAGATCTGATGTAGTTAATATTAATAGTACTTAATAAATAAATGCTTATCCTGCTCTTCTACTTAAAGCAGACCGAGCAGCATATAATATGATCAATAAAAATGCAAGTACAACAAACAATTTCTAAAATCAATAACCAAAAACAACCAACATTTATAGTATATGCATAGTATAAATGCATACTATACATGCATAGCTAGCTGCATTTTTGTACTGATAGTAACCTATGTCTTTTTTTATACAGTTACCCTTTAGTATTATGTGCCTGTGTGATGGTACTGATGAGAGAGAATGTGGGGGAGCCTTTATTGACAGAATCATGGACAGAGGGAGGTTGGCAGTGCACTAGGGTTGGGCTAGCCAGACAAGGAAAGAGCAATGAGACATCTAAGATGTCTCCAAAGGCAGCATCTTCCGGCCCTTCTCCTGCATCCAACATGATTCTATTTTATGGCTTTTATTGCATATTTATCATTCACTGCCCTGATATCTTTTGTTGAAAGGCAGTTTAAAATATCTAGATCAATACATACATGCATACATACGTACAATTTAAAATGAAGCAAAACACAGACCTAGCAGCAGCAAGAGAACAAAATGTTTTACATTAAAACTAGCAATAATAAAACCAGGTGCTAAGTATTAAAAGCCCATCAAAATAAAAGTGTCTTCAATTTCTGGTGAAAGAGACACAAAGAGGAAGCCTGGTGAATTTCGAATGGAAGGGCATTCCAGTCACCGAACTGCCACAGAGAAGGCCTTGTATCTTATGCTCACACACCAAATCTCCCAAGTTGGCACTGAGAGCAAGGCCTCTGACATTGATCTTAATTTCCAGTCAGGCCTAAATAGGAGCAAGGAGCTCCTAAAGTAACCGGGCACTAAGCCATTTAGGACTTTCAAGACTAGAACCAGCACTATTAATGGAGCCCAGAAACAGATAGGAAGCTAATCGAGTTGACATAAGATTGAAAGTATATATGCTCCAACCTGGCTGCAAGTGGCAAGTGCCAGACAAAAGTCTGGCTGCTATGTTTTGGACCAACTGAAGTGCCCAGATTGTCTTCAAGGGTAGCCTCACATAGAGCGCCTTACAATAATCCAATCTGGAGGTAACTAAAGCATAGATCACTGAAGTCAAGTCCGGTATAGATCACTGAAGCCAAGTCCGGTAAGGTCACAGCTGGCATCAGTTGAAGCCGATAAAAGGCCCTCCTAGCAACCACCACCACCTGAAACTTGCTCTCCACTATGACTGGGAGTAATGATTTTGTGGGCACTTACTTCCCAACTCTATATAATTCTGCTCCATGTGGTGTGGCCATAGCAAGGAGGTTGCCAGAGCCTCTTTTCTTTAGTTGGCACACTGCAGGGGTTGCCTTCATCACACACACACACACACACACACACACACACACACACGAGGCTGGGGACTCCTATGTCAGTGGGGCTCCATATCCCTTTGCAGCTTTTATTTTGAGCTTTATAAGAGCTATCCATGGTACTCCATGGTGGTGAACCTATTTTGGGGATGAAGTTCAGCACCATGGATAGCTCCTATAAAGCTCAAAATACAAACTGCAATGGATAAGGAGTACCACTAACATAGGAGTCATCAGCCTGCCCTGCACATGTGCATGCACACACACACCGCTCAGTGGCAGAGCACATGCTTTGCATGCAAAAGGGTCCCAGGTTCAGTCCTTGATATTATCCTGGTAGCATTAGGAAAGAATCTTGCCTGAAACCCTGAGGAGTTACTGACAATCAGTGTTGACAGTACTGGGCTAGATGGACCAATGTTCTGATTCAGTATAAGGCAACTTCCTATGTTCCTAACTAGCTCCACAGATTTCATCTAAGGCATACATTTTGCTACTTCCCCCCCCCCCCATGGATTTAGCAAACTAGGTAGATCAGGGATGAAGCAGGGTGCTATGTGCCCAGTACCACTGCAATGAATGCCTACAATGATGGCTTAATGCTTGAGGACACAGACAGGGTAGATACAGAAGGGTGGGGCTAGCATATCACAAGAGAATACGCTCAGGGTAGCTCCAAATGTTCAATAATGAAAGTAGTAGCAGATGAACTATGAGCAACTCCCACTTCTTTCCCCTTTGTTTCCATGTCTCATGGAAAGGAAGGTTATGCACATAATCCTTGTGGGGAAATGCAGCTCTTCTGATATGGTTACAGAAGTAGCATTTCCTTGCTGGTGATATGCACATTTCTCTTCCCCCATCCCCTAATCCCATCTTCATAGGGCACTCCATATGAAGTGAGAGGAAGAATGAGTCACTCATGCTAAGAAGATAAGACCTGTGCTGGATCACACGAAAGACTTATCTAGTCCAGCATTCTGTTTCCACGGTGTTCAACCAGATGTCTATGGGAAGTCCACTGGCAGGACATGAGCACACTAGCACCCTCCCACTCAAGTTCTCCAGAAACTGGTACTGCCTTTGAAACTGGAGGTAATATATGGCCATCATGACTAGATTTCATAGATCATAGAGTTGGAAGGAGCCTACAAGGCTATCAAGTCCAACCCCCTGCTCAATGCAGGAAACTAGAGGTAGCCTTATCCTCCATGAATGTGTGTAATCTCCTTTTAAAGCCATCCAAGTTGAAGGCCATAACTTTATCTTGTGGTAACAAATTCCATAGTTTAACTAAGCACTGGCTGAAGAAGTACTTCCTTTTGTCTCTCCTGAACCTACAACCAGGTTCTGGTATGTAGGGGTGTGTGAGGAATCTGATTCGGCCCCCTGGATTCCAGTTTGCCAGCCCTGCATTGGCACCAACGCACTACAATGTGAGTCAAGCCAGCTCGATGACTTCCATCTCTAAGACGGGCTGTGGTTTGCACATTTAAAAAAAAAAAAAAAAAAGCTAAGGAAATTTGTGCAAATGACAGTATTTGTACAATTTGCGTAACTTTACGCAATGTGTGTAAATTGCAGTATTTTGCATGTTTTGCACAAATCGGCACCTGAAAAGCATGTAGATCTAGTTCAATTGGCTGACTTCATGCAAATTGTGCTAGATCCAAGTGCTTTTCGGGTGCTGATTTGCACAAAACATGCAAAATACTATGAGTTATGCAATTTGCAGCTAAGTTACACAAATTGCATAAAGTTCCACAAATTGCGCCATTTATGCAAATTTCCTTATCATTTTTTTAAATGTGCAAACTGTGGTCCGTCTTAGAGATGGAAGTCCATGGAAAAAACCCTGACTCGGCCCGCTTCCAATCATCAGATCAGAAGTGGGCAGGAAGTCCATCAATCTCAAACAAGTTGGACTTCCCAGCGTCAGCACATATTATGACACTTCCTTGCAGAAAGTGTGAAGGACCATTAATATCTGAGGTTTCAAAGGTATAAAAGCACCAATAATTCATGAAAGACTGCCAGTTCCTAATACAGAAGACAACAACAGGGAGGGAGGGAGGGAGGGAGGTGTGTGTATGTATGGCTACCAATGAAACCCATGAAGGTGCCTCACACTAAGACAGATGGTTGCTTCATCTGGCCCACTATCAGCTACTGTAACAGGCAGTGACTCTCCAGGGTTTCAGGCAGGGCTCTTTCTCAGCCCTACTACTTGCTGAGACTCTTTAACTCATCCTTCCCCAACCTGGGTCCCTACAGATCTTTTGGACCACAAGTCCACCATCCCAGACCATTGGCCTTGCTGGCTGGGGTCTTGAGAGTTGTCGTCTAAAACATCTGGAGGGACCTAGGTTGGGTAAGGCTGCTTTAACGGGAGATTCCAGGGACTTAACACAGAACCCTGTGCATGCAAAGCATGTGTTGTACCACTGAGTGTACCCTGAAAAACATGTAATTAATTACTGTAATTACATTTTTATTTTGCTTTTCCTTGACAGAGTTCACAGTGGCATATGTGGCTTCCTCCCCAACCCTGACAGCAACAACCCGGTGAGGTTGGTTAGGCTGAGCAACAATGACACACTCACATTCACCCAGTGAGCTTGAGCTTCATGGCTGAACACAAATTGGAAACCCAGGCCTCCGTGGTCTATCTCCAACAATCTCTAACTCCCACACCACGCTGCCCATCATCACTGCCTCTCTCTTCCTTATGGAGAATAGCCTCAGAATAATACTAACTGCCTGGCTTGTACTATGAATATAACACCCACTTGATATTTTTAAGGTAGGTGAATTTTGTTCATTTAAAGGTGCTTTTAAAAATAAAAATAAAAATAAAGATAATTATGATAAACCATTAAAATCCCGTGGATCATAAAAGCATTGTGAATAGCAAAAAAGGCGGAAAATCCACAAGAGGTCATATGACGTTTGCACCCGACAGTACTATATCCCTATAAAAGCATGGACCCCTGCTGGCATATGTAATTTAATGTGCAGCATGGCTCTCCTAATTCAATCAAGTCTCTACATCCCTTCTTTTATATCCAATTGGATTCCATGTGCTAAAGCCATCAAGATTTTCAGGATGAAATGAATGCCTGTATTAATCCTGCAATTTCCATTTAAAACACAGCATCGATTTGATTAATAAGGTTTGATGCAGAATAATTATATGGCAAATATGGAAGGTATAGGAAAACCACAGATGTGACCACCAGCAAAAGCCTTGTGGGAGAAAGGGGTCAAAGGGAAGCAATGGCCATGACTGAGGTGATGAATTCTTTGGCTTTTCTCTTATGCAATTAACAAGCAGAGCTTCTATTAATTTGTCCCCCACCCCAGAGTGTTCACTGGTCAGATGTCTCAGGGTCAAGGGTCAGAGGGGAAGTGCAGGGGTCAGCATCACAGCAGCACTGAAACAAAATAGGAAATCTGAGGAAATCCAAATTAAAAGGAAGAATATATACAATCAGGAGTCTGTGTTTAGGGAGAAAGATAAGGGAGGGAGTGCTTTAATGTTAAGAACACTGTTTTAGAATAATAAAAATGTTCTCTGCACATTTAATTCAAAGTAATCAATCTGAGGTGCAGTGCTTGAGCATCCAATAAAAGAAAATCAATGCGGTCCGTACAAGGGAAGACAAACAATGCTAGATTTTACTAAAGGGATTATAGGTTAACATTTATTCAGTGTATTGTAATCTGATGTCAAGTGGTATAAAATCAAGCCAACATTCCATTACCGCCCTTTATAGGCTGGGTGCTGATCCCATGCAAATTGACTTTTCGTAGAACTTATTAAATCATTTCTGTGTTCTGTCTATAGGCCATTTTTACACGGCAACCAAGCATCAATAAATTCTATTTCATACCTACACTGCTGATTATCACAAAGATAAAGATTTGTCATTTCAAAGTGCAATTTAACTTTTCTCTGGGTTTCCTTACGTTTGCCATCTATTAATCAAAACTGGATGTGTTGTTTCTGATTTGTAAGGGACAAAATGGAATGTAGCTTTAATTTGGGAGGCACTGCAATAACAAACCTTCTAAATGTCAATTTCATTTTGCATAATCTCTGAGAGAGAAAAATGCCAGTCTCAGACTGGAAACAGTATTCAAAAGCATAATAGAATGACCCAGCATTGCCATTTAAATGCAATTGCTCTAAACTGCAGGAAATGTTGTTGCTTCCAATGAACGTCCGTTCCATTGTACTCTGGCGTGAAATGCACTGGAATTATAGCATTGACACCATACAATATTAGCATTATTACAGGGTGATCATGCACTTACTTATGACCAGGGCTTTTTTTCTGGTGGAACTCACCGGAACTGAGTTCCAGCACCTTTTCTTCTATTAATTGCATTACAATTTAATCGCCATCTACTCCCGAGGAAATGTAATCCAAGAGTTCCGGTACCCTTTTCTCCAGAAAAAAAGCACTGCTTATGACCACCACAGCACATTCTACATAAGACAATAGGGCAGGCCTGATTAGTAGTTATGGAAAGTATGCTGCAGAGTAGGGCTCCTAATGAAACTATCAGGGTCAGTTATCTGTGAGCTGTTACCCAAAGCACTGGAAGCCTCCTCCTTTCATCTGACATGAGCACAGATAGGAGTCTGCATACCATCACAAGCTACCTTGCAGTGGACTGAGCTCTGGTGCACTCACTCATAACAGAAAACTCACAGTAGTGCTTTGTTATGAAATAGAAGTAGATGAATCAGCCTATTCCCTGCCGGTGCCAGTTTTGAATGCACATACTCAATCATACAATTTCTGCATCAGTCTGCAATGTACAAAAGCACATGAAAATTTGCAATTATTTTCATATGCAATTTCCCCTAACATACACATTTTTGTATGCAATTTCCCCTAATATACACATTTATGTACACAGTTCCCTAATATACACAGTTTTCTATGCAATGTTCCCTAGTATGCACATTTTTGTATGTACCTTTGGAGTTGAGAACCGGATCGCAAAATTCAGACAGAAGTGCAATCTGAAGAATGACTGTGCTGCAATCTGCATATTATTCTGGGAAGGGAGAATTATATCAGTTCACTTTAAAATGTGGGACAAAGGAAATTCTCCCTCATCCTTATTATGAACACACCTGAATCCAGACTATCAGCCACTTAATAGAAAAGAATGGCCTTTCCCCAGGGCCAATGCTACCATTAGGCCAACTAGGCAGCTGCCTAGAGCGCAGGGCTAAAGGGGGCGCCGTTTCTGGCTGAGCCGCGGAGGAGGAGGCTGTTAATAACAGTCTCCGCCGCCACGGCTCAGCCAGAAACAGCGAGTTCAATGGTTCTGAAACTCCTTTAATAGTCTCCATCGCCCTGGCCGCCAAAACCTAAAGCCTCCCTAAAAGAACAAAACAAAACAAACCCGCTAACAACAGCAGTGTCGCTCTTTTGGGTTTTGAGCGATCTTTTAAAGTAAGTGCAGACCTTAGAAGCTGGGTGTACGATGAGAGAGAAAGGAAAGAGGCTGCTGGATTTAAAACCTGTTCTGGTAAAGATCTCGCAGCCGCCTTAGCAAAAGCGGCCAGAAAGGAAGCCGAGTGAAAGAAAATAAAAATTCCCCCCCCCCCGCAGCTTGTTTGCCGGTTGAGGAGAAAGGGGGGGAGCGAGAGCACGGGGAGGAGGTTTGTGTGGGCGTGGGTTGTGAGCTGGCATCGCGCCTAAACGGGCAGCTTTCCCGTCTGGAGCTTCGCCCTGGTTGTTGTGCTTCTTTTTGTGTTGTGCCGGTGAACAGGGGGAAGGAACGGGGGGGGCAAAGCAAGCCGTCCTTGCGGGCAACTTGCCTGAGGCAAGGAAACTCATCAGGAAAGGAGCTCCTCGCCTCAGCGGGAGAGGGGAGCACCCTCGGCGGCGACGTGAACGCGTCCCAAGAGCCAGCTTGGTTTGCCCCCTTGCCTGGCCCTCTCACAGCAGCCACAGCAGCGAGGGGAACAGAGAGGAGAGGAGCCCCATGTTTATAGCCCTCCTCTTCGGCTGCATTGTCCGGGAGCAGCAGGGGGAGGACATTGAGGAGAAGCGACCTGAACTCCTTCTTACGCCAATGTAATGCATCGCTGCCAGCTTTCCCCTCTAAGGAGGGAGGGAGGAGCACAGAACGACAGCCGCGTGCAGAAGGGGCTGCAGCAAACAACAGCAGCAGCAGCAGCAGCACCGCCGCCGCCGTTGCCACCGCCAGAATCCGCTGCGACGGGCGCGCTCGTGCCGAGCTCGAGCCTCTTGTAATCGCCCCTCTCGGCCCCGCCCACTTCGCTTCTCCCCTGCACGAGGTTTACAGTCTCAGCCCCTGGCGAAGGAGGCCGCTGCAACTCCGCGTGTAGACGCTGGGGGCAGCAGCTCACAAGGGAGGTGCTACCTACCTAGCAGCCCCGGGGATCCTTTCTATGGATGAGGATAGTGGTAATGGTAATGGTGGTGGTGGTGACGACGACGACGACGACGACAATAATAATAATAATAATAATAATAATAATAATAATAATAATATTCTTTTTGTGCTTCTCAGAAAAGCACTTAGGCGCACCGGGAGCTGCCTTGCCCTGAGTCAGACACACACCCCGTCCATCTAGCCCAGCATTGTGACTCTGAACCTGGGACCTTCTGCATGCAAAGCGGGGGCTCTACCCATGAGCCATGCCCCCCTACATGAAGCGAGGGAGCACAGAGGGTGGAGGGGGTTGAGCTCCTCTCACCGGCCCACTCCTTTCTGTGCATAAATAAATAATAATTGACCCTTTTGGGTGGGCGGGGCAGTCATGTGCATAAATCTGGCTGGGTGACTGGCCAGATGGGCGATTAACGGGGGGGGGGGCGCTAAATATCTGATCTTGCCTAGGGCACCAAACTGCCTTGCACCGGCCCTGCCTTTCCCACAACTAATGGTCACCTGAAATGTTCTGTCCTTTTCTCTGCCTTTGGCCCCTTAAATATCTCTCTGAATAGAACATTTTTACTGTTACATTTCTTTTAATAACATGGAAAACTGTGCTCACATATATCCATTTGTGAACATATGTAAAATACTTGTAAGCATCGGAAGCTAGCCCTTTTCAACATGCAAAATCCCATGAACACAGGGGGGCGAGGAGCAGTATCCCAGTGTCAGGTTCCCATATACATGTGAAGGTCAAAATAAAGCTTCCATGCATAACACTACACTTGTAGGACTCCCTCTTTCCGTTTTGCATGTGTTCAATCATAAGTCTGTTCCATCCCATTTTCTGTGATTTTTTTAATTTAAAAAAAAGTTGCATAAAAATTCACATTTTAGTTATATGTATTATCCCCGAAAATATACATTTTGCACACATTTTTGATCCAAGAACTGCACTGCGAAATTCAGAGAAGGTGTAATCCAAAAGATAACCGCATTCTGATCCATTTATTAGTCTGGGAAGTATGAATTAAGTCAGGTCACTTAAGAATGTAGACTGAACAAATTCTCCAACATCCCTACGGGCGGGCGTGTTTTTCAAGGTTACTCGGTGGTATGGAGAGAACCCTGTGCACAAGCAGTTGCAGCGCATAAACTCCACATCCCAACATTCAACTGAATGTGGCGTAGGGGTGTGCAAATTATGTTAAATCCTTTCCACCTGTGTCTTGCAGATTGTCAGGCACCTTTCATTCATTCTGTCATCTGTGTATTCACAGAATCAGATTTTTTCAATTTCCCAAACTTGTGTTCGTGCGCACTTCTGCAAATTGGCACTTGCAAAAATGTGCAAATCCCCTGAAAGTGTGCATTTTCATTATTTCACCTCTGGGGAGAAATGAGCTTTTTATTTTTAATTTTTTTCTGAGGCTACATTTGCGTAAAATTCCAGAAAGCAAAAAACCAGTCCACAAAGCCACAGGATCCATGTGACTTGAGAGAAGCTGGTCCACTGTGGAATCCATGGGTCGGATTCCTAGAAATCTGAACTCATTTGAATTCATTACAGATTTCTCCAACATCCCTAAATATGGGGAAGTTGGAGCAATGGGTGGATCTCTCTCCCCCTCCACAGATTTACTGAACTCTGGGTATCATCTCAAATGGGAACCATATTCACAACCAGCAGATTTCACTCATGTGGTCAGTCAGGAGTGGTAGGTTTGTAACAGAATACAGTTACCCACTTGTCTATGTGCCTGTAGAAAGCTATTGTACTTTATTGATTACATGGCACCTTCTTTATGTTCTTTTTGTTGTCAGGTGAAGACCTTTTTATTCACCCAGGCCTTTTAAACGACCATTGGGCTCATACTATTTTAGTATAGTTTTAATCTGAGCTGCCAGTTTATTTATGCAGCCTGTAGTAGAAGGAAAGTTTTTGTGCTGAATTGTCATTGTTTGTTATTTTTAATTATTGTATTTGGGTGGGGGTGGTTATTACATTTTGTTTTGTTTGTCTTGATCTGTAAGCCACCCAGAGAATATTTGTTGATGGTCGGCTATATAAATGTAATAAATCAAATCAGTGAGGGGGTCTTAGGTGAGCCACTATCTCGCAATTTCAGCTCCCCACCTGTAATACTGGAATAATAAAAGCGTTCTGTCTTAGGAAGCGCTTATAGATTGTATCGAGATCATTGATGTGAAATGATTTGGGCATTTAGGAAAAGTGTTGTGTAAACAGTTGGGATGACCGTTATTTGCCTATCTGAATTCAAGCCAAGTCTGTAGTGGGGTGTATTGTTGAGTAAGAAAAGGCACTGCGTCATTGTTCGTCATGGGGTCTTTAGTAGGATTTACTCATGAGGAAATTCCTTTAAGATTGAAGACCTCAGTCTGCCTTTAATAAAGGTGCTCCAGCAAGTAGTAAAGATGCTTTCAATGATGCAGCATTAAGATGTATATCAAACACAGATTTTCCTGCCAGGTGCTAATTCATACCAAGGCAGTTTTTTCTAACACCGGAAAAGGTATGCTGTCCTGTTGATTGATTACTTTTCTAATCACTATTTATTGTGCTTTCCCTCGACAACAATGGATGTTATGGTGATTGTCTGTAGGACTGGGGGAAGAAACAGAGATTTTCAATTTGATTTAAAAAAATTTAATAATGTGATTTTAAAAAAAGAAGTTAATACAGCTTTTCTGCATGCTATGGTTGGGTCGGTTTTATATCTGAGGAAAAGCATTACCACATGTTTGAAAAGACTGCTGATATTTTGCAGATTGTCTTTCACTGCAGCCTTCCAGTGCTTCAGAACATTTCAGAGCTCCATGCTGTTTGAGGAAGAAAATTGAACTTGACATTAGTTTTATTATAAGTGTTAAGTTTCATTTTTCCCCACATTTTAACTGTGAAGGGTTCCTGTGTCATCGTCCCCCCCCCATATTTGAAATAGCAGTTTATATATTTTAGCATCGGGACATTCGAAAGAAATCTAAACTCTTTTATTCCCAGTGTTCCATAGATTCAACTTTATGCTCTTTGGACACTAGATTCTAGATGCTGGTGCTGGAGCAAGGCTATGAGTCATGGGAAGAGTTTGGATGATCAGACCTCAGCTTAATAAGAGGAGATGTGAATGATCCTTTTCACCATGCACATATCCCCTTTGTTCCTCCCTTTGCGGTGGGAGCAACAAATCAGGAAGTCTTCAGAATTCAGTCCCCAGAATTCAGTCTAATGATGGACAGTGCATGCTGATTTGACTAGTATATGGCCCTAAAATCTTATCAAGGAATTAGTTAATAGGTTGCACAGCTTTGGATACGGAAGCTCACTATCTGATTTAGTTCTTTTACATTGGCCTTCTCAGACCCTTGTGGGGTTATTAAAAAACAAAAACAAAAAAAGGAGATAGCCTATTGGCATTTGTAAAAAGACCAAAACTTTCTCTAATTATCCAAACAAGATTGCCAGAATGAGTTCTGTTCTGAAGCAAACGGCTTCTCTGATTCCAAAGTCATTCCTGCAGAGCCCTCAACATTGCTGCCAAATGTGCAGTGCAACTAAAAGGTTAATGGATATACTTGAAGATTAAAATGTCAAATCCACTTTTAAAATCCTCCCCGATGTGTGGTTTATGTTTTCAAAATGTCTAAGGCGAATTCGAGGCTTTAGGTTTCGTTACATTTTTATTTGCAAAAATACTGCCTGGTGAAATAACATCCCAAGCTCATGAATTATGTCTTAAAATTTGAGAAGGCTGCAAATACGTAAATGACTAGTAAATAGAAATGACTGACAAAATCTGAAAACTGCTTGTGTGTGTGCACGCGCGTGTGCAGATTCTGTGAGTCTCATGCTGGACTTTTAAAAAATGGGACTCTTTTTGAAAATGTATTGAAAAGCAGAGATTTGTCCTCTTTTTGCTGTGTGTGTGTGTGTGCGCGCGCGCGCACGTGTGTAGGCTGGATAATAAAAGGTTGCCATTGGGGTATTGTAAAACTACTGTTGCTGGTGGATTTTAGATAGACACAACCAGTTAAAGGTGATTGAATATCAAGGGCTGAGTGGTGCTTATAATACCTGCTGTTGTGAGACTCCAATTCATTATTGTAACAGAATGAAAGAACATTGCTTCTGTACAGGACATGGTTGTAGTATTGATTGAGTTTCTCAAAAGTCTTCTCTTAGGATGCAGAGTGCAGTCAAACATGCACAAACATCATTCAGCTCCCCTGATTCTGTCATGTGTTCCTTGTACCTCAAACTAAAGCAGCCTCGAGATACAGGAAAAAGCCTCCTCAGTTGAAGGCAGACAGAGCTCTAAGCCTGACTCAGGGGGGTTATGCAGATGTTGTGACCTTTCTTCCACAGACCAGATTTTACACTCAAATTGCCATTAAAGCTCTTTTTTCCCTAGAGGCCCACAGTCAACTTGTGTGTTTTCTCCATTAGGGTTAAAAGTCAGCATGGCACCATGCCCACACAGCATACTAAATGGAATGGAACATAAACAAACTGCAAAATGGCCTTGCATCTGAGGGAATTGGCAGTATTCGGTTAACACAAGCTATCATATGGAAAATAATTAATTAGAATAATGTGGGATCCATACTGCAAGCATAGAAAAGGCACTCTTCCATTTTCCCTGTTGGCCTTGCTTCCCTTTTGCGTCTGAATTTGAATATACATCAATTTGTGCGATTCCCTCCTTTCCCGTCCAAGCCCTTCTGAACAAGGTTTACGAGGGGGCTCCTCATAAGGGAGAGGTTGTAGCTCAGTGGCAGAGCACATGCTTTGCATGCAGAAGGTCCCAGGTTCAATCCCAGGCATCTCCAGGTAGGGCTAAGAAAGGATCCTGCCTGAAACCCTGGAGAGCCACTGCTGCCAGTCAGTGTCGACAGTACTGGGCTAGATGGACCAATGGTCTGACGTGGTATAAGGCAGCTTCTTATGTTCCTGTTCTGCTATAAACATTACCAGTGATGGAGCTTGTCCCTTAATCTTTAGCTAGAGTGCAGTTGTGGCGTAGTGGTTAGAGTGTTGGACTGGGACTCAGGAGATCTGGGATCTACTCCCCACTCGAGCCATGGAGCTCACTGGGTGACTTTGAGCCAGTCACAGACTCTTACCCTAACCAACCTCACAGGGTTATTGTGAGGATATAAATGGAGAGGAGGAGGACCATGTAAGCTGCCTTGGGTTCCTTGCAAGAGGGGGGGGGGAGGCAGGATATAAATGTAATAATAAATAAAATAAAAATGTATCAATTCCCTGCATTCGGGTATGAAAACATTAGCCTCTCCCTCTCTCTCTCTCTCTCTCCCTCTCTCTCTCTCTCTCTCTCTCACGCATACTGAATGCAATGAGGGGGGAGTGGGACCATGCCCACTGGCCCCCACCACTGACATCCTTGTGCCTGCCAGAGCTGCACCTAAGGATGGGTGAATTTATCCATTTCATTTTCTCCCACTTTCACATTTCTAAAATTGCAAGTTCCTTCTCTCCCAAATAGGAAGAACTTTGTGCGAATTTTGGTAAATTCTTATTAAAAACAAAATCCTCACTCATTTGCACAAGCCAAATTCAATAGATATTCGCAACATGGAGAGGACCACGATATACTGTACCTGACTGCCATATAGGTGTGGAAGATGGGGAGCCTGTCAGAAAACAGAGGTGGCTGGCAACCTTAATTAAGCAGGCTGAGTACACACGGATTGAAATGCAGACTTTTAAGAGCAAAGCACGCAAAGCCCTTTGCATGCATGGATGAATCTGTCAGTGCCGGTTTCTCCCACAGTCACATTTTTAAAATAGCAAGTTATTTTTCTCTCAGATATGGAGAACTTTGCAAAATTTTTGTAAATTCTTAGCAAAGCCAAACTATATTGAAATTCTCTCCCATCCCTACCTGTACCCCATGTCTGCACAGTCAGCATTAGTGTGCAAGGGGCTCTAGGCACATACAGCCATATGCGTGTATGGTATGGCTCCTCCATGCAGCAGGAAACCCTGTGGCAATCATGGATTCTGATCCCATGGAGGATCCTAAATCCATAAAGTCCTTTTCACACTGTGGAGGTCAGGGGGCAAGGCCAGTAGATGAGGTCTTACTCTCCTTCTGCTAGTTCAATACACACATGGGGGGATATGCAGACCCCAGTGACAGGACTGAAAGAGGCTTAGAGGCAGCAATGCTCAGTTCCTTCCATGTAGTCATCCCTGGATTTGTATCTGCCCACAACTCTGTGGAGGTGAACCATAGGGGGGAAAGTGCTGCTGAGATAATGGGAAATTCTTCAACTCCCATGTAGACATGTATGCATGTACTTCAAGTTCAGACTGGTCTGTCTCCATGTGGCCATGGGCACGTGTGAACCCAAGGCTGATTGCACAGATGAAATTTGAAATTTGGCAGTACCCTAAGTATGGACCAGTCCTAACATGCATCCATACACAATATGTGCATATTGATCATTCCCTGATTTTGGCTCAATGTCCAGCAATTCAATTTCATCTCAGCTGTCACCTATAACACAACTCTGGCCCAGGTAGGATGCCATTGTGTGAATGGCTTTCCATGTGGCTAAAGCAAATTTTGACCATGCCAAGCCAATGCAATCCTCTAAAACAAAGGGGTTGCATAGTCTTAGTTCTTCTGAAATGATGTGAACAGCCACGCACACAGAGGTTTTACCACACAGAGTTCCACACACAATTGTATTACAAATGGCAACCCACGTGAACGCTGCAGGTATGAACTGGACATTAGTGAATTTCCCTAAGGATGATGATTGCAATATTATATTGATTTATTACATTTTTATTATGCCTTTCCTCCAAAAAGCTCAGGGTGGTATACCTGATTCTCCCTGTTTATGCTCACAACAACCCTATGAGATAGGTTAGTCTAAGAGATAGGGACTGGCACAAAATCACCCAGTAGACTTTGTGGCTGGGTGGGAATTTGAACCTAGACCTTTCTGGAATAATCCACAAATTCTTGCCACTACGCCACATCAGTTCCTTTTATATGGTAGCTTTGTTCTATGAAAGAGAATAGCCTTATGACATGAAAAGCAAACTTGACAAAGCCATGATTTTATTAGGCATTAACCTAATCCACCCATGAATACTGCAACTAGGAATGGAGGAGAATTTTGTGAAGTCCAGAGTTTTAAGCAAACTGACCTAGTTCATACTTCCTAAACTAATATGCAGATTGGAACACAGTTCTCCTTCAGACTGAGAATTTCTCCAGATTTTGCAATTGAGTTCTTGGCTAAAACATTGCATACAAAATGCATACATTCAGGAAAGTTGTGAACAATGATGCCTATACATTTGGGAAAGTTGCATAAAAAATGAGTATGTTAGGGAAAATTGTGTTTGAAAATAAATGTGAACTTTTGTGCTTTAAAAACACACACACATACATTTGCAGAATCTTGCAGAAATTGGACAGACCTGACATATGATTAAATACATGTGAAACTGACATGGACTGGGTATAGACTGATTTGTCCATCCCTAATTGTGTAACCCGTGACTCTGAGTCTGGAAAGGTGGACACATTTGTGATGAAACCTAATCCTGATAGGAAATGGCACAGTGCCCTTTGTTGTCTGAGGAGGAAACCAGGGGAAATACACATAGCTATTCCAACACCACTTTTCACACACAGCCCCACACTTCAGGAATATGTCTGCCCAAAGGCAGGAGATTCACGGACAATTTTAGAAGAAGAAAAGTTAATTTTAAAAGGCATTCTAAAGTTTTCTCCTCATGAGAGAGTGTCTTTCACTCAAACCATCAAAACCTGAGACTGACAAAGTGGGTTTTACAAGCATTGCTGCTAAAACAAATGATACTGGAGTGTGCTATGATCTTTCATATGGAAGTTGGGTATTCCACAAAAGACAAGATGAAAAGAGAGCCTTCCTTCATTTCAGAGATCCACTGTAAAAAGAACTAGGAAAAGATGGCATTCTGTGGGACTTTGCACCTACGGATGTCTGATTCTATACATATTCACAGTTGGTATTTGAGTTAATTAAAGTATGAATAACATCCACCCCAGTCTTTTTCTAAGCCCACATTGCTAACCACTGTTTGATGTGTGGGGCTGCCTGATCTTGGCTTAAACTAAATTATAGAATATAATATCTTTTTTTCTTGTTAACTGTTTAAATGCTTACAGCTCAAGAATGACATTACTTGAAAAAGTTGAGAGATGTAGACTAGGTCTACACAAGTAGTGGAATGAGGTAGTAATGAGGTCTTGAGGTGGCAAAATTCCCTGTACCACTAAAGAATGCAGTTGATGGAATCACATTTTTAATGTTCCCCTTAAAAAAAAAAAAAGAAGAAGCTAGCATATCAGGGAGCAGGCTGTCCTAGAAGCTTTCTCCTTGGGTGCTAGAGAGCACATATATGCTTGTCTGTGCTGCGTCACACCACTAGGGATGGGGGAGAAATTCATTAGGTTCACATTTTGATGCTAACTTACCTAATATCACACTTTCAAACCAATACGTGAACCAAAACTAAGTTATCCTTCTAAATTCACACTAAATCTTGCAGTGGAGTTCTCCAGTCAAAACATGTGAACAAAAATTAATAATGAGGGAAAAGTGCACAAAAAAGGCATATATTCCTGAAAATAACATTCAAAACTCATTATATTAGGAAACTTGCTTGCAAACGCTGAGTATGTTAGTCTAAGTTGCACACAAAATGCATGTATTAGGAGAAAGCACACAAAGTTGCATTTTTTAAAATTTATGTTAAAAAAAGGATAACTGAACTAAAGATTGTACAAACCCTCAAAGTTCAGGATGGATCAAACTTAAGATTGGAAAAATGAGAAACTGAGAGAAACCAAAACTGGCAGATTCGTCCATCCTTAACATAGCCCTTTTTTGGTGTTCCCCTCCATGCAACAGCAATCATGTGAAAGGGGAGAATGGGGTGGATTCCACTGGCCCCACCCACCCCATCATGTTCCCCCACCAGCCCCTCCTCCCAACTATCCATGCCTTGGAAGAAATATTTGTAAAGGAGAACCTGCTGATTTATTTATTTATTCATTCATTCATGTCTTCCCTCCCACATACACATGGAAACAAATGATGGGGAAACACTTTCACTGCCACTTGAGCTCCTCCCCCTCAATCAGCAAAATATGCATTGCTTTTCAAGGGGGCTGAGAATGTTCATGAATGGTTTCCCCACCCCACCCCCAGGAATGGATTGGCAACCTCGGATTCATACATTCAGTGAGGGGCTGCTCTGCAACAGAATAAACCACGCCCTCTCATACCGTGACTTTGTTTGTATTATTTCCTCACTTCTTTTTGTTTTTGAGGTGGAGGAGGAATCGTGTGGAGTAAGCCTCTGTGCAATCAGGTGCTCATCCAGAAGGCCCATTTCTCCATGGGGGAAGGGGAGGAGCTTGCATTACTTCTCCGGCACAATGTTGCTGCAGCACCAGTACCACCCTGGCTAATCGGAGCACGGGTCTCTGTAAACAGTACACAGGTAATCTTCATTGCTGAGTTGTTCATCCTGAACTACCTAACCATGTTCACCTTTGTTCATGTGGTTGTAGCTTGTGTCTATTGATTGGGTCTTCAGCTGGTGAGCTTTGGAAGTGGCAATTCCACCTTGAAATGAATCCCCTCTGCAAGATGGCCAATTGCAACATGAAAATGAAATCATTTGAGATGATGGAGCTACACATTTAAATATTATTCAAAGGAATATTATTGACCCAGTACCTTGTAATTGCTCTCCCAGAGTGGTTGCAGTCTGTCATGTAGATTCTTGCTTAGTTTCCTATCGACCTACTGGCTGACACGGACTGTTGCTCTATACGTATACCTAGCAATATTCAGCATGATGACACGTGCTTTCCTCCTCCGATGCAGAAAAGCAAACACTTAAGAATGCAGCAACTTTGAAATGGAAAGGTACAAATCTTGACACCGAAGAATGCTCGCATTTGGCTTTTAGGAATAAAGCTTTTTTTTTTTTTTAATGTGGAAAATGTAAAGAGCGTACAAAGCAATAGAGGTTGCTGAGATGCGTGCGCGCATGCACACACACATACACGCGCCACCTTCTCTTCAACATAAAAAAAATGACATTTTAAAAAAATACTGTAAGAGAAATATAACATTTTATCCTGGTCCTCTGCGCCAAGTTTCCAGAGTGCATTTTTATAGCTGTGTGAAGAATAGGGGGTTATATTTAACAGAGGTTCCAGTATGCCCTGAGCATAATAAACATAGGTAGCATCAAAGGGGGGGGGGAATCAAACTGCTTAGAGAACTCCTGTAGACATGGTAGCCTTTTAACCCCTGCTGTGAGATAGCGAGGGATGAAGAGGCTGAGTAAAACAACACTTTGTGGCAATATGATAATTAAAGGATTGTAAGCAGTAATGTGTGTCACTGTACATGAAACAACAACCTTTAACCTACGTGGAATTGCTCTGAACATTGATTGCAGTTGGCACACACATTCGATCTGTTTCTGCTGGGGACAAGCAGGTTGATTTTGGCAACCTCAAATCCATCAGAAATACCCATTTTATTATACCTTTTACAAACATTAGGCTTCAGCTATCAGAGCTTTGAGAGCTTATTTAGAGCAGCCCCACCTACAGCGACTAACCCTCCTTTTTTTTTATTTTTTAACCTAGGACATAATTAAACTTCTCCAGATCCCCATTAACCTGTTCCTTTGATCTCTGCCGTGATGATATGCAAAGCCATACTGTAAGGCCTCATCTCTTACTCTTGGTTAGGATTTTTGATAACTCTATGCAGAGTTCTGAGGAAGCCAAATCTATTGAAGATTTTCTCAAGCTATGGACAAATCCAGCTCAAAAAGACCAATTTTTTTTAAAAAAAAATCCACGTATCAACCAAAGAGTCTTCATTAGGGGGCCTAAAACCCAAAAATAAAATACCAGTCCAGGGAAATTCCAAAGGTCTGTGACTGACCTTTCTTTGGTTTTAATCAGTGAAACTCCCGACAGCTTAATAAGTTGAAGGTGCTGGATCACAGTCAAACTTAATAAGGCCCACAGCAGAGCCTTGGCCATTCCTGATTGCTCCCATAAGTCTTAGCACATCTGGTCCTCTGTCCTTGGGTGAGAACTGTTTTCCATAACTTGCCTCATGCTCACCACCCTGCACATGAACTGTTTTTATTAACCCACAAATGATAGAGTGCTGCATTTTTGCGTGAGCATTGGCAGTTTCCTGCCTTCAACCTGATGACAGAGATGATTGTTCCCTCCCAAACAGAATTAAAGATGGTGGGTTCTCCAAACTCCTTTTTTAATCCTCTCCACCCCTTACATTACAGCAAGTTGCAGGGTTCAGCCTAACCTTCAGCTAAAACATGATTAAACTGCTAAATACTGCTACACGTTAGGAGGGACATAATGTTTTATATACATAGAGGGGGGAGAGAGAGAGGGAGGGAGAGAGAGGGAGAGAAATTATTCCATTTTTTAAAAACATTCAATAAAATAAAGACCAGGGGAAATATTAGACATGAAGAAGGTGCAACTGGTGCAAAAAAGAAAACAAAAAAGATAATGGGTAATACAGATTTTTAAAAATGATTACTGGGCATGTTTATTTCTGCAGTTTGTTGTACGGAGTAGGGGTGGAGCCCACACAGAACATCTAAGACAATTTCATACCATTTATGAGATCCCCTACATTTTCTTTTTTTAAAAAAAGTTTCCTGTCCCTGGAGTTGCCAACTGTTTTACCATATCTTGATCCTGTCTTTTAGCAGCAACTTGATCTGCAGCATGAGCACCTGATAATGCTCACCTGTGTTGCTTTGCCAGGTGTGTCACCTACCTCTTATTTTTGCAGACCAAGTTATTATCAAAAGCACAGACCAAAACTTTTTTTGGGGGGTCAGTTAGTAGCCTCGCTAGAGTGGCCACTTATGCATCACCAAAAAGGAAAAGACAAAAGAGAATACAGTTTTGTATAAATATGCTAATTGATATGTATAGATGCAAATTTAGAAATAGGTACTATAATTAAATAGAAATATAATACCATAGTGGGGAAGACTGTGGCCATACATAAAGGCCTGTGGCTTACGCTGGCTCAGCTTGTCTGAGTGTGGAAAGCTAAGCAGGGTCAGGCCTGGTTATTACTTGGATGGGAGACCCCTCCTCTAGTTTCCTGCATTGAGCAGGGGGTTGGACTCAATAGCCTTGTAGACTCCTTCCAACTCTGTGATCTATGAAATCTATGTGAGCCATGTACCTCTTCAGTCTGCTGTCCAGATATTAACTATAGATGGGCAAATTCAAGGCCCCTGTTCTTCCTTCTTATCATTCTTTTTCTTTAAACTGAACTTGGAATGGACAATCCTTCAAATAGAGGAGTGTCCTCTCTAAAGTAGGACACGTGGCCACCCTCAGCCCTACTTGTCCCTCATGCTTCCAAAGTACATCAGAAAATATGATGCTAAAAATGCTGATGGACTGAGAACTATGAAACATACAAAAAAGGAATTCCCTTTGTTTTCAGACTCTTGTGTTGTCTAAGTCTCCACAGCATGAATGGACTTGGTGGGTATCACTAATACTTCCTATGCATGATGCCATCAATAACTTGCAAACAACAGTGCTGTGTTCTTCCTCTCTTTTTTTTCTTATCATCATCATCAACATCATGATATTTGTTTGCATGATACTTTTCCAAACTATGCTCAAAGTAGCTCAAAAGAAGAATAAGGAAATCAATATATAGGTAAAACAAAAACATAGAATCATTAATAGATCAAACATATTCCATTATATATATATATATATATATATATATATTCACATTTTTTAAAAAAACATCAGCTTGGCTTAAGTATGAAAATCCTGAATGGATAGGGAAATTATTAATCTAGGGAAAATCAATTATTTTTGTGAAATGAAAAGATTATATTCGTATTTATGTAGCATTTGTAACATTTGTAACATTTGTACAATATGTTTTATCTCAAGTATTATTTATTTATTTATTTATTTATTATATTTATACCCTGCCTTTTTTCCTGCAAAGAACCCAAGGCGGCTTACATAATCCTCCTCCTCCTCTCCATTTTATCCTCACAACAACCCTGTGAGGTAGGTTAGGCTGAGAGAAGTATCCTGATAAGAGTCCTTTCAGAGATGTAAATCCAGGCACTCTAGTCCAGGGCAATGTTGCCTCTTAGGGTTCCTCCAGGGGGCAGGGCTTAGGCTCCAAGTCCCGCCTCAGGAGGAATCCCCTCGGAGAGCACCCCCACTGCTGTCTCTGATCTGAGGTTGGAGATAACAGTGGAGATTCCCCTGCTGGTGCATGCCAGCAGCAGAACCACCGCGGTGCTGTTATCTCTGATCTCAGATCAGAGGTAGCAGCAGGGTTGGGGGGGTGGTACGGTGGGACTCGCCCATGCCAGGGAGCGTGGCTGGTCTTCCCATGCAGGTGAGTCCCAAAGCCCAGGTCACCCTGCATCTCCACTGCTATCTCCAGTCTCAGTTCCATGCCTCCTTCCAGAATGAAGAAAAAAGAGAAAAAAGAAAAAGGGGGGTGATGTCAGGGGGCAGGGTCATGCCCCCTGATGTCATCCAGGCTATGGGGTATTCAGCCCCTCACCCCACACAGTTCTGCATCCCTGCTCTAGTCTAGTTTATGTTTTTGATTCTGCAGATAGAACTCCCGCTTACATAGGATGTCCCCACCTGATTTTCAAGGCTGCCCCCTTTCCCTTCAGCCCCCCATGCCACAGCACACCCAATTCAGGAGGGTCCCCCAACTCTCAGTAGCTTTTTCTGGGTGCTGCTAGGGGAAGGAGGTGTGGAAGCTAGCTTCTCGGAACTCCCTTCTTCCATCACAATATTGGATGACACCCATAATCTGTATCATTGTAATATCTGAACTAGTCCTGTATTTTCAAAAGCCATTCATAATCTTTGCAGTATAGATGCCTTAGTAATATTCTCTAGCTACATTTCACAAATGCATATGCTATTAACATTATACAAAGCTTCACGGTCTTAAATGCATGATGGTGTTCAAGCTTAAATCTATTATTATTATAGGTTTAAGTGATGATGATGATGATGATGATGATGATGATGATGACGACGATGCAGCCAGAAAGTCCCACTTTGTTTAATGAGGCACAGTTTCCATTGCCCGCTACTCGTGGAGGGTGAGTTTGTGAAGAAGAGAGCCTCCTGTATCCATAGGGGCTCTCCATGTGATTTTATAAAACCTGATTTTCCAGGGGGTTTGCTCATGTGGAGAGCCCCCATGGATACAGGAGACTCTCCTCTTCAGACAGTCACCTTCCACAAGTAGAGGGTGAAGATGTGACAACCAGAAGGGGCAGGGCTGGAGTTCTTCCTTCCCCTACACATTGCTTCTTCAGTATGCTGATGATAATGTGGTCTCTGCACATTCAGAGGATGATCTCCAAACTATCCTAAATGCTTTTGCAGAAGCATACGAAAAACTTGGTCTCTCACTTAACATCAAAAAAACCAAAGTGCTTCATCAGCAAGTGCAAGTTAACCCTTTGGTGATGCCATCTATCCAGGGATGGGGACTCGGACTCGAGGACTCGACTCGTGAGTCGGACTGAGTCCCCCCTCTGACTCGACTCGGACTCGAGTCCCAATATTTTTAATGGGACTCGAGACTCGACTCGGGACTCGAGACCAAGGACTCGTCAACATCCCTGGGCTGTTGACGAGTCTTCTGGCTGTGCCAGAAGGAGTGCGATCACCGGTGAAGAGCGCATGGAAGCGAGGCGCGCCGCTGCTCAGCCACTATGGACAGCTACCAGGAGCGCAGCCCCAACGATGTGTTGAGATTTATTTTGATTGATGTGTTGTTGTGGGGGCTTTGGGTTAGGGTCAGACATTTTGGGTTTGGCTGCCTCTGCCTGCCTGTTTGGGGTTCCCAGCCTCCTCTGCCTGCCTGGTCTCTTCTTGACCTGCTCAGCAGTTGAATTGTCCAAGACAAAGGCCTCTGCCTGCCTGCTTTGGGGTTCCCTGCCTCCTCTGCCTGCCTGGTTATTTTGGGTTTGTCTGCCTGGTCTGTTCTTGCCAAAATCAGTTGCAGAGTTTTGAAATAAAAAGGCACACTTGTGCCTAGAATTTATTTAAGCCACACATCTGAAGTAGCCTTATTTTGTTGGGGGGGAAACCCCATTGACTTTAATAGGGACTCGTGGAGTCAGTTTTGGGAGTGACTCAGGACTCGTGACTCGTGAGTCACCATTTTGGACCAAGGACTTGGACTCGGACTCGAGACTCGGGTCCAAAGACTCGTGACTCGACTCGTGACTCGAGACCAAGGACTCTTCAACATCCCTGCATCTATCTAGCTTGGTGGGGCAATAATGGAAAATGTCAATCATTTTCTCTATCTTGGCAGGCAGCTATCTTTCTGTTACAGCTAACATTGACACTGAAATCCAGCATCGTTTGAGCTCCGCAAGTGCTGCATTTTCTTGAATGAAACGTAGAGTGTTCGAGGATTGGGATATCTGTAAGACGACCAAAACACTGGTTTATGAAGCCATTGTATTACCAACTTTATTGTATGCCTGCGAAACATGGACTATCTATAAACTGTCATTTCCACCTCCTTGAAAGATTTCATCAACGTTGCCTCCGGAAAATCCTGCGAATTACTTGGGAAGATAGGCGAACAAATGTCAGTGTACTGGAAGAAGCAAAGACTACTAGCAGTTGAAAAAATGATCCTTCAACGCCAACTTCAGTGGACCGGTCATGTTGTTCGAATGCCTGACTGCCGTCTCCCAAAGCAGTTACTTTATTTCCAACTCAAGGATGGAAAGCAGAATATCGGTGGTCAGTATAAAAGGTTTAAAGATGTTCTTAAGACTAATCTAAAAAAATGCAATATAAACATCGAGAACTGGGAAGCTCTGGCCCATGAACGATCTAACTGGAGGTTGGCCTTTCACAAAGGTTCCATGGACTTGGAAGAAGCCCGAGTGCAAGGTGAAAGGGAGAAACGTGCTAAGCAAAAAGCACGTCAAACGAATCCTTTACAGGACCATCTTCCATCTGGTAACCTGTGTCCTCACTGTGGGAAGCTGTGTGGATCTAGAATTGGCCTCCACAGTCACTTACGGACCCATCGCTAGAGTCTACACATTTTTTTAGAATTTCCTCCTTTTATAATTTTCTTTTTGTAATTTTATCCTGGAAGACAATCTTACTCGGTCACGAGTGATCGCCTACTACTTATATATATATATATATATATATATATATATATATCCACACACACAATTGCTTGGTCTGAGAATAAGCCAGTTACAGGAACAACCTGCTTTCACTGATACAACACTCTGTACAAAGACAATATTGGACACACATTATGCTGCAAAAATAAATGTATCAATTTTTCTTCTTGCCAATCTAGGCTACAGATAATCCCAGTGTTATCTGTTTCAGCATTATTAGTTATTTTCCTATACTAAAGGAAAATTGCAAGATTAACATCCAATAACCTAATTTGGTTTGTAATCAGTTTCTCTTAAGAAACAGTTATTTTTGTAGTTGCTTCTAAATGTTTGCCTGCTACTTTTATTGCACCAGGAAATATAATAAAAGCTATTGAACTGAAGTATGTGTGTATTGTAAAGCAGGGATGGGGACCCTTTGGCCCACAGGCCGGATACAGACCATGAGGGTTCCCCATCCAGCCTACCAGTTTCATCTCCAGGCACTACCCCCTCTCCCAGAAGGGAAAAGCTCTTATCTCCAAGCAACAGCTATCGTAATTGGATACAAGAGCTTTCCCCTGCAGTGCAGAACAGGTGGGGCCTGAGGAGGAAGCTGCTGAGTTATTCACTCCTGCTTACTACTGAGGCTTGTTCTCCTTACTTTTGAGTAGACATGTGGAGTCTTGCCCTGCTAAATTCTGTGTAGAAATGCAGAGGCTCAGTATTTTGGATGCTATCTAAAGATGCTGCTAAGTGATTCAATCCTGCTTACTTGGGCCCACCCACCCACTGTGCCTTTGGCCACACCCATTCTGCCTTTGCTTTTGCCCACAGATAGAATGTGGCCCCACGACCTTCCCCAGATTGGAATTTGGCCCTTGGGCTAAAAAGTTTCCCTACCCCTGTCATAAGGGAATAAAAATGAACCATACTGGAACCCCTGCCCTTTTCTGAAAACAGTTCAAGTTGTTTATTTATTTATTTATTATATTTATACCCCGCCTTTTTTCCTGCAAGGAACCCAAGGCGGCTTACATAATCCTTCTCCTCCTCCTCTCCATTTTATCCTCACAACAACCCTGTGAGGTAGGTTAGGCTGAGAGTCAGTGGCTGGCCCAAAGTCACCCAGTGAGTTTCATGGATGAGCGGGGACTCGAACCCGGATCTCCCGAGTCCCAGTCCAACACTCTCACCACTACGCTACACTGGATTACACTACATTACCAGGGATGTGCCACTATGAACACATCTCTCCATTAAAAGCTCTGCAGTGGTTACCTATTTGTTTCCAGCCTCAATTCTAAGTGTAAGTTTGCATATTTGAAACTCTAAATGGCTTGGGACCAGGATACCTAAAGAACCACCTTCTTACAAACCTGCCCAACCTTTGAGATCTTCTCATCACCTTACATGATGAGAAAAGTAGCTCCCAGAGATAGGGCCTTTTCAGGAGTGGCAGTTCATCTCTGGAACACGAAGACAGAAAACTGATTCAAGAGACACTTTTACTGATGATATTCAGGCACCATGTCAAACTTTCTTATTTAACAAGGCCTTTACTTGATTTTTCTACTGTTTTATTGTATTAGCAGTTCTTTGTTTTGTTTTGTGTTTATCTATTTCTTTCTTAGGCCATTCCAGGCCTGAAATTGTACTATTTCAGTGGCCAAAATGTCTGCCAGAACTGAGAGTACATTAATAATTTTGGGGGGACAGGGCATGGGCCACACTCATGGGCCCATTGAAAACTCTTTAACTAATTGCTCCCAACCAAGGGATCCTGTGAACTGTAGTTCTGAGAAGGAGAAAAGCCTATCTAACAAATAATGTCCAGTGTCCCCACAGTGCTTTGACAGAAACCATGGTGGCTTCATTGAACTGGTTTAACTGAATTCTGATTGATTTTCACCCGTAGTGCAGATTCTCTCTTGATGATTAGAAAGATCTTTTCTTGTTAAGGTCTAGAATTGAAGCACAGGAAACGTAGGAACAATGCTGTATACCAGATTTCCCTATACTAGCAACTGTCCCAGGCAATCTCCATTTTTATTTTTGATATTTTATTTTATTTTATTTGCTCTTTGGGGTTTAATAGCATTCTTGTGCATGCATAGCTGGCTGGGGCATGCTGGGAGTTGTAGGCCAAAAACCTCTGGGGACCCAAGGCTGGAGAACACTGATTTATATGAAGGCTAAAAGCCACAACAGCAGTTTTGAAGATAAGGCCCAAGTCCCGTATGAAAATGCAATAACAAGCTCACCCCCTTACCCTCTGTATTCATTAATGCTGCCCATGCACAACGGACCAAATGTCCAGATCTGGAACCTGATCTGACATCCTTGTTCTTGGGGTGGATGCATTGCCCACCGGCCCCCTGGAATGCTCCAGGGGCCACGCCACTTCCTCACCACCACCGCATACTGCCACTATAGGCAAATCTTTGCAGCTTATGCCTTGCAACATATCCTAGTTATCTTTTTTATGGTTTGGGGTACATATTTCATATTCCTTTGTTTCATCTGCTTGCTCAATTGTTTCGTTGTTTGATGGCCATTTATTTTTCTTAACTCAATGTCTGCCTGTTGGGTGCCTGTAAGTTTTTCTCCACAGAGCAAACAGCAGTTTGTGGGAGGATAATTGTCACCTGGAAAGTCATGAAAGGCAAAACGGCTTATCCATTAAGCGTCGCTGAACCAAAGGGCAGAGATGCAGACCTGGTTCATACGTAATGATAACCCAGAGTATGGGTTGCTGTTGCATCATGGGTTATTGTTATGTGTGAACCCATATACTATGGTTTAAATATGGGTTGTTAGCCACAAACAACCCAGAGTTCACAACCCAACAGCAAACCATGGGCTCTCTTCCAGGCTTGTTTGTGGTTAACAACCCATAGTCAAACCATAGTGCAGGGTTCACATGTAATGACAACCCACAAATTCAACAATAACCCACAATTCAACGACAATCTACACTCCACCCATACTCTGGGTTGTCATTACATGTGAACCAGGCAAACGAGTAAGAAGATCACATTGGGCTCTCACAGAACAAATAGCAAAATTGCTATTTGTTCTTTTTCTGCATTTCCTAAAAGCTGCCTTCACACATTTTTCCACTTCAGTTTTTGCAGTGAGGTGAGCTTTGAGATCTTCTCTGGCTTGAATCTTTCAAGGTTCACTCCATGCCATGTCCCTTGATTAACCAGCTCACCATCCCTCCTTAAGGAGATATGACTAGATGATGATGAACAATTGTTTACAGAGTTTGGAACCACTTGGAAGCTGAAGAAAGCTCATGCTAATCAGCTCCCTTTATCCTGTGTGCAGCACTGTTTAATTTAGGATAAGTTCTAAAACCTGTGTCCTCCCCCTCTTTCCTCCTATTGTTAGCAGCTGCAAGCTGAATAGTTTTAGCCAAGGGAGTTGGACTGAAGCATATTCCCCTATGCAGCTGCAGATAAAAGGCAGGTTTTAGCAGCTGGAGTACAAAGAGGGGGAGCTGTTTTCAAAACCTGGGCATTTTGCCACAGGAGAGCTCAGTTCAAGGGTCCCAGGCAATCTCCATTTTTATTTTTGATATTTTATTTTATTTTATTTGCTCTTTGGGGTTTAATAGCATTCTTGTGCATGCATACAGAACACACCCTCGCTCTCGCCTTCCCAGGGTGGTCTGGAGGGCTGCTTATTGAGCTCGGGTACAAGAGATGTGATGCCTTGAATACAGTCACATATCTGTGGAAGTGATGATTAAGATAGTGTGAGGCCTCATTGTTCTCTTGGCTGACTAACCTTTTCCAGCAGTTGCAGTGAACCCTCAAGAGCCCACCCACTCAAAGCCCAAGATAAGTCCTGCAAGGAGGTAAAAAAAGTCTGCAGAGCAACTTTGGTAGCTGGGGTCTTGCCCTATGAGATGTGCAAAGTCTTACTGGCTTTCGGAGCTTGCCAAAACCTTGGAAATGTTGGCTGAAAAGGCAGGTGGAGGCCAAGACATCCAAGGATTTTCTACAGGGAAGCATCCATGCCAAGTATTTATTACTGTGTGGGGCTTTTTCCTAGATGGATTCAACCAAAGGGATAAAATCATTCTTACAAGCAATAGTTCATTTGTTTTTTTTCCCAGGCAGGCCAGTTTGCCTTTTGAATACAGTTCTTACTGTGGATAATCTTTTTCTTCTATTTCCATTTGTTCCGCTATCAAAATGGGTGGGGTGGGGGGTCTTACTGGGATGCAAATCCAATCAACAATCTGCAAATCTGTTTTGCCCTACTGATCTAATCTGATGGCCCAGTTGGGGAATAAAAAGCTGAGATGCTGCATCTGCCCACCAATACCTCACCTCAAGTAGACCAAGTGGCCAGTAATTTGCTATTGATGTTAACCAATTGCAAATGAATACCCATCCCAGCTCAAATAAGAAGGGCAAGGATAATTGCTTGTGTACATTTGATTTCTAAGGTATAAGAAATCAAGCAGCTAATGCACCCACATGTCTTTCATTGACTTGTGGCAACGTCATTATCTAGTAATATGAAACATTTCATTTTGCCACTGCCATAGAATAGGGCAGCCAACTCTACCCTTAAAAAGCTTTATACTGTTCAAGAGAGTAAAGTAAACCATGATGGTAACTTAGAACAGAATTTCAGATACAGTATAACTATGTTAATATGATTGTCATCTGTTGTAGTCATATCATACAGTCCCCATTCAGAGGCTAGGTCATCCTTTGGGTAGACAGACACTGTTCAAACATTTGGCAAAAAGGTTGTTCTTGCACTGATGGAGCACACAGTGTGTTTTTCTTGAAAACAGCTTTAAGTTAACTTCAGGAAGATAGAACTGACAGCATAATCAGTATCATAGAATCATAGAATCATAGAAAAGTAGAGTTGAAAGGGGCCTACCAAGCCATCGAGTCCAACCCCCTGCTCAATGTAGGAATCCAGGTCAAAGCATCCCTGACAGATGGCTGTCCAGCCGCAACTTGAATGCCTCCAGAGTGGGAGAGCCCACCACCTCCCTAGGTAGTTGGTTCCATTGTCTTATTGCTCTGACAATCAGGAAATTTTTCCTGATGTTTAGGTGGAATCTGGGTTCCTGTAACTTGAGCCCATTATTCTGTGTCCTGCAAACTGGGATGATCTAGAAGAGATCCTGGCCCTCCTCTGTGTGATAACCCTTTAAGTACTGGAAGAGTGCTATCATATCTCCCCTCAGTCTCCTCTTCTGAAGGCTAAACATGCCCAGTTCTTTCAGTCTCTCCTTATAGGCCTTGTTTCCAGTCCCGTTATCATCCTTGTTGCCCTCCTCTGATATTAAAATTTTGTAGATGTTGGCTGTAACCAGAATGTTCTGTCAATAAAGGATGTTTCAGGTGGGGGCAGCATAGAACCTTACAAACAAGTGACTGTCTTAGCAGTGCTGAACTGGAACTAGATCCCAGGAAGGCACTGGTGGCTTGGCCTACTGACACCATGAGTTTAAACAGAGAGGGGATATTCATGTGTTGGGGTATGTATTACTAGCTGTTGCCCGTGGCTGTGCTCGCGTGGATTTTAGGATTTGGTTCAATGGAAAAGATACAGTGTCTCTGACTGAAAGTGTAACATTTAGGCTGGGTGCTGGCAGCAGAAAACTTTTCTGACAGAAATATCTAATCTTAAAGAAAAATCAGGTTAATCTTGAGAGTCTACAGGTGATGAAGAGTGACCGTGCCAAGTTTGGGGTAGATCCGTCAAAACGTGATGGAGCCTATGCGACGACGCCCCACACACAACAGTCAGTCAGTCAGTCAGTCATTTAAAAAGTTTCCCTCCCTTTTCACCCTCTCAGAGAACATTCTAAATGGCCTAGGGGAGATTTGCATACCCACCCCTATTGGCCTCTGCAGGAATTCATACGAACATTCTAAGTGTCATAGGGGCTATTTGCATAACTGCTCCTATTGGCTCCTGCAGCAATTATGAGGTGAGGCCGATTTGCATAACTGCTCCCCTGTTGTTTTGCCCATAGGAGATATGAGAGTGGGGTGATTTTGCCCCCTTTTTTCACCCCCTTAGGGACGGAATTTCAAAAAATCCTTCCTTAGTGGGTGTCTACGTCATAAAAACTATGTTCCTTCTATGTTCCTTCAAAATTTCACATTCCTAGATTAAACGGTTTGAGCTGGACATTGATGAGTCAGTCAGTCAGTTAGTCAGGACTTCTTTTATATAGATAGATAGATAGATAAAGGGTCTTTCAGACCTTGATAACTGGGTGCTGAGATGGGGACACTCACAAGAGTCTCCCCATTAAGCAGCAGTGGCTGGTGGCCCCAATGTCAGTGGGGTGGTGTATCCACTCCAGGTTTCAGTCTGAACTTTAAAGAAGCTGCCCATAGTGCTGAACCTATTTTGGGGTTAGGGTTCAGCACCATAGATAGCTCCTTAAAAGTCCAGACTGAAATCCGGAGCAGATACACCACCCAACTGACATTGGAGCCACCAGTGTCCACTGCCATTAAGACAAATTTCAGGTTCTTATTCTGCTTCACAGTGCAGAATAAATTTCAGGTTCTTATTCTGCTTCATAGCTGATAGCGTATATGTTTTGGATGCAGAAGGTGACAAGTCCAATCCCCAGCAGGGGATAGCAGGACCGTAGGGATCAGTGCTGGCAGAAAACTTCCATCTGTTATCCTGGAGACACACTGGAAGTTGGAGTAGAGAGTACTGGGCTAGATGAACCCATGGTCTGATTCAGTGTATTAGGCAGTTTTATATGTTATTGAGAAGTGCTATTGTGACCAGCTCATGAGATTATGGTTGGTTGTTAGTTGGCTCACAGTTAATTATTATTATTTTTCTTAGATTACTCTTAAATGCAACTCCTGCTCCTAAATGATAAGATGTGCTGAATCAAAGGCATCCACATTATTGGAAACCATGTAATTAGAGTGTATACTAGTACTGGCCCCTCATTAACATTCTCCACAGTGAGTATAGTTGTGAAGTGCTTTCTCAGTAACTAGGTTCTGTAGATATAAATGTTTTTTAAAGTCTGCAATTTAATTGGAGTATTAACCTTGGAGCTGGACCAATTCCATGGTTGTTTCCCTTGGCTTCAGCATGCCACAGACCTCTACATATGCTAAATATATGTCTCTCAGAGGTCCCTGATGCTCATAGCTTGATGTGGTTACTGCCTGGCAGTTTATTCCAGTGAGTGTAACTCCTCATATTAAATAAGAAGTGCTTCAAACAAGGATCTTCAAATGAGAACAATCTGAAACAATGCCAGGAATTCGGAGTCAGGGTGCAACCCTAAATTGGTGTCAGGTAGCCATCTAAGTGTGCCGGAAGTTGTTTTGATATGCTTTCTCTACTACCCTGAAAAGAAATGTATTGGACTTCAGTGAATGAGGGGTGAAATAATTTCCACCACACTTTAGAATGTTACATCAGTCTTTATTCTTAAATAAACTTGGCTGGACACAGCAGGACTTACTACTTCACAGTAAACATGTTTACAAGGAGGTGGTCAGGTTGTAAAATAACACATTATAAGCCAATTTTCAGGCTGAAGGTAGACTGTTCAGCTTGCTTTGTCTGCTCAGGTTCCACATTATCTAGGGCGTGTTATCAGGAATAATTACTCACAGGAGAATTCAGCCAACATGGGATCTGGCTTAGTGGTGTCTGACCAAGAAAGAGATCTTGGGCTTGTGGTGGATAGCTCGAAGAAAATGTCAACCCAGTGTGCGGCTGCTGTGGAAAAGACAAATTCCATGCTAGGCATAATTAGGAAAAAAATCAAAAGTAAAGCTGCCAATATCATACTCCCCTTATACAAATCTATGGCATGACCACACTTGGAATACCATGTACATTTCTGGCCACCACACCTAAAAAAGGTTATTGTAGAATTGGAAAAAGTGCCAAAAAGGCTGGAAGAAAGGTTACAACATCTGGGATTGTTTAGCTTAGAAAAAAGGTAGTAAGGAGGAACATGATAAAGGTGTACAAAACTATGCATGGTGCGGAGAAAATGGATAGGGAGACATTTTTCTCCCTTTCTCCTAATACTGGAACCCAGAGTCATCCCATGAAGCTGATTGGTGGGAGATTCAAGACTGATAAAAGGAAGTGCTTCTTCACACAGAACATGTGCACAAATTTTCATGCAAACATTTTTTTTTAAAAAAATCAAGGTATGGGACAAACTGAATTTAAGATTGGAAAAATGAGAAACTCGGTAACTGAAATTGACAGATTCCCACATCCCTACGTAGGGCCCATTGTCACATTTGGCTAAATACCTGGAGGTTGGGGCCACCTGACATGATCCCCCCTCTCCCTTCCACATATTCAGTGAATGCAGAGATTATGTGAGAAGAGATAATGACAGAGAGTCTTGCAGCAATACCTTCACGACTAACACATGTATTATGGCACAAGGTACCGTATTTCCCACCCAGCATCCTAAGGGCATTTTAGGCCATGGGAGCACCAGGAATCTGTGTTTGGGGTGGGGCAGAAATTGTCCAGAAGGTGGAGGTAGATCTAGCCACCTCTACCCCATTCTCCAAGCTTAGAATTGTTCATATAGGGCTAGTGACATAGAGCTCACATTGCTGTAGCTAGGATGGAAGGGGGAAGAAGCACAGAGGGAAAAGAAACAGAAGCAAAAATAGCCAGGTGTTAGGAGATGGAAATGGACTGCTTTTAAAATTAAGGCTATAAGAGCTCCTCAGGTTTGAGATGAGCCATCAAATCCACTTGTACCTAGTTCTTATGATTTATTAAATCACCATTAAACTACTCAATGACATTGTAATTCATGGCTTCCTAGCTTTTCTTCTCTTTATTGTATAATAACTCATTTTATAGATATTACATAGAACACACACATATAAAAGAGCAGATAATGGTGGGCTGAATATGTAGTCATGCATTCTGGATGCAGCACTTGTAGCGAGAAAAGTGGGGAGGGATCAAGTTTTGAAAGTCTAGCAGCTGAGAATCAAGCTAACTCTTCCTGTTCATTAAATGCACGCTTTGTCAAGTGGCAGTATCTAGAGGCAAGATGCATGATATTGAAAACATAGCATCCCTCACTATTTTAATGATTTTATTATTTAGGAACTGAAGAACAATCCTTGTAAGGTCAGCCAAGAGTCATCACTGCAGAAAAATATGTGAGATCACACAGAGATTAAAGATGAAATATATTCAATTCATCCAAACATCACAATAATAGGATTATAAAAAATAATAGGATTATAAATTTAAACCTTTGGGGATAAACTCTTTTTTTGAGAAGAACTGTAGCTGGATCTCTTGATTGTGGGCCATCTTTGCACCTAGTTTAGGGATTGGGGATCAGTTTAACCTTTCCTGACATAGATCAGCAACACAGTATTAAGTGAATCCTATAAAACAGCACTTTACCACTGTCATTTTACTGTCCAAGTGTCTTATGGTGGAAGGTATGCAAAATAATGTAGCGATAAACGAATTTGAAATTACATACATAAGCCCTGAGCCAGCTATAGTTAGTCATGGCAAGCAGTGCAATACAGTGTACGGGGGAAGAACCATCAGTGGTAACAGTGGTAAAGCACATGTTTTGCATGCAGAAGGTCTCAGCTTTAATCCCTGGCATTTCCAGTTTAAAAGGGTTCAGGTACGTAGCAGCTGATGGTAAAGATCTCTGTCTGAGGCCCTAGATCAGGGGTGGGGAAACTTTTCAGTCCAAGGGCTGAATTCCAATCTGGGAAAGGTCTCAGGTGCCACATTCCATCTGTGGGCAGGGCTAAGGGCAAAGTGGGTGTGGCCAAAGGCAGAGTGGGTGGGGGCAAAATATTCTTACTGATTTTGAGCCTACTCAGAAGTAAGCAGGACAAGCTTCTGCATGTCTGCTCAGAAATAATAAGCAGGATTGAATCACTCAGCAGCACTTTCAAATATTATCCCAAATACCAAACGTCTGCATGTCCACTCAGAAGTAAGCATGAGCAGCATGTCTACCAGAAGTAAGCAGGACAAGACTCAGAAGTAAGCAGGCCGCATCGCCCCGCCCCTGCAGAGAAAAGTTCTTATCTCTAAACTGTTATCAGCAGTTTATCAGAGATAAGAGCAGTTCCCCACTGACCACTGAGAAAGGGAGCCTTTTTCAATACCCAGCAGGTTCCAGCAGCCAGGGAAGGGCAAATCCAAGGTGAAATGGGAGTGGTTTTTAAAGGGGAGTGTCCACTGGCAAAGGCTTCACTGGCCAGATTACCAGATCATGGGACCAGATTAGGCCCATGAGAAGGAATTTCCCCACCCCTACCCTAGAGAGCCCAGGAGGGGGTGGAAATCCACCAGAAAACTCTTCAGCCACAACCTGCCCACTTTGCCCCTGGCCAGCAGGCCTTTGGAAGTGGTGGACCATCTTCCACTTCACTGCCCCAGCGTAAGATTGCTCTGCCCGTCATGATTAATTTCAGTCCAATCCAATTGCTATCTGTGGAGCTTAGTTAAATCTATGACCTACTTTACTTGGAGCAGAGCCACCAAGGCTCCACAGGGCAGTGATATGCACATTCAAAGCTCTGGATTCAAAACTTTGGATGCAACACTTGTAGTGAAAAATGGGGGGAATCAAGTTTCAAGTCTAGCAGCTGAGAATCATGCTAGCCCAGCCTATTCCTTAAATGTAGCCATTATAAAATGGTTGCCCCATTCTGCAAAATGTCACCAAAAACATAATTCCAACGGTGTGTGCAGACCTTTCCTCCACTTAGAAGAGACTGTGGCAGTCTGTGATCATGCAGGGCTCCATGAGTTTATTGGCATCCCTCTATATGTGTCAAACTGAAGCAGAACAGAAAAGTAGGAAACTACAATTCTGGGAACACTTGATGTGCTTGGATTTTACATCAGCGCTTGATTGTACATCAATTATGTTGTGTCTGCTTCCAAAGAGAAGGGCCCCGTTTTTGATGAATAGCTAAGAGGTCAGATCATTCTTAAAGGTGGGAGTGATTAATAAGGGCTATGCATAAGTTTTCATGAGTGTAAATAAGATGTATCATTCACATTAAGGGGCAGCACTTGGCAGAATGATTCATTGATGATTTGAAAGCATAAGATGACAAAGTTAGGGACTTCTGTGAGCATGTCATGAACTAATCTGTTCATCTAAAATATTAATAGAAAAAGTACAAACTCTTATAGATGTTCTTTCATAGAGATTTTTTTTTAAAGTGCCTTTGTTTTGAAAAAAATCAAGGAAGAAAAAGCTGAAGGAGAGTCCATTAAGATTAAATGGATGGTGGCAGTGCTACATCATTTGCTCCTTAAAATTCATTCATTCCCATAAAGGTTTGCTGTAATATCTTTAAAGGGTGAAGATTTCATGAGCAGAAGTGCAATACAGTGCCCACTCCAGGTTTTTCAGGACCCTTGGTCAAGACACCCTGAATGCCCCCCCCCCTGTCTGTGAGTCTATCTTCTCACCACCATTGTCTTCTTCATCCTCTCTACCACCTACTTGCTTGATAGGCAGAGAGTCCGTGATCAAACCGGCGGTGGCTCCTCCTTCTCACCATCACCGTTGTCTGGGCCGGAGTGAGAGGCAGGTGCGCAAACAGGTGAAGAGGAAGAGCAACTCGGGGGTGGTGGCCTTGACAGTGGGCCCCTGCTATAGTGAGGGCCCTCAGCAGGTGCCCAACCATGCCTACCCTTGACGCCAGCCCTGGTGCCATACAATTATGAATTTGTGTTATAGAAAGCTGTGAAGGGGTTTCCTTGTTGAGGGAGGCCCTTTCGGCTCACAGTCCCTCCCAAAGCCCAAGATGTGGAGTGTGTGCTCCAGGCAGTCCTCAAAGGGTGTTCCTTTAGCCCTCCCAGGATCCTGGGGGAGCCCAAAGGACAAATCTAGGGAACTCTCTTTCACCATAAAGATTCCTCAGGGTGCTCACTGAGGATTGCCTGCTGATCTTTCTCCCGCAATACCCTGCCACTGTGACCAACCTATTTAATTGACACACTGCCTTATCCAATCTCCCATACTTCCTAACTTCAGTTAGTGCAGGGTAGGTTAAAAAAAAAACCTGCCCCCAAGGAAGGATTGGGGGCAGATAACAAAAAAAAAATATCCTACAAAGCCTGGCTGAAGTCTGTGCTGACCAGACTAGGGCAGGTGGGCAGGCACTGAGCAGACAAGAAAGAGGCCAGAGATAGGGCAGAGTGAGCCTTCATGCCCCATGGGCCAGCCCTGACGCCAGCCATGTTGCAGCACTGTGCGTGCCATGCACATCAAGCTTATTTCTGCTTCCTTGCAGAGGCATGCACAATATCACACACACACACAGCCAGGCAGCCACCCAGATGGGCACAGCCTAGGGGAGCCCCAATAATAGGTGGGCCACCATATTTAGGGAAGCCACTTACACATTGCCAAAAAAAGAGGACAAAAGATAATACCAATTTGCATAAAATTTGCATAAATTTGCTAATTTATACATAAAGGGCAGTATCCAAGGTCTGTCCACATGCCAGTGGGACCAGCCACTAGTGTAAGGTGGAGTTAGTGGTTTAAATAGCAAGCAGAAATGAGTGGAAACACTTGTTTCTAGAATGGGGAGGCCCCAGCAATTCAGGCAGAGGACTGTTCTCTGTAAGGTAGAATCATGGCCACCCTAAACACATTCTCTATTAGCTGAACTATAGTATTGAGAGAGTAAAGCAGAGAGTGAATGAAAGGGAGAGAAAGTGTACCTTCAAGTAGTTGATCCCCCAGCTGCAGTCTGAACTGACGTGTCGTGTAGGGTGGCCCAATGCAAAAGAGGACCAGCCTCCTAGTTGTGTAGAAGGCAGATGCAGTCCGTCATGGCAGGCATACTTCAGAGTAAACTTGCTTAGGACCATGAGCTGAGACGTGGTGGGCGGGCTGCTCAAGTGAACTATGTAGCATTGGAAGAGGCTACTCAGAAAACACCTCATGGTCACTTCTAGTCTGGGGGGAAAGATTTTCACAATCTGTTCAGCAATCTGAAAAATGTAAGAACACTTTGAGAAATTTTCCTTTCACAGGACATTCAACTTAGGAAGGAGAATTTCAAAAAGACTGACTCAATGGGATCTGACTTTTTAAAAGACTCTGGATTCTGAAATGTATCCTATTATAGGGCAGGGGGGGAAACCCATCTTGCACTTCTGTCAAGGTTCTATTTCTGTTCTCTTATATGATGATCCTGTGCTCTGACTAATCTTTATGCTGGTTTCTGAGCAGCAATTTTGTATGTTCCTATTTGGGTTCTTTCTTTCTTTTTAATTCTAACAAAGGGCGCCACAGGTTTCAGAATAAATGACAGCCAAGATACATAAACTTTATTGTTATTATTACCCATGTGATGAGCAAGGGTCCCATGTGGTTGTCTATTGGCTATTCAAATGGAAAACAAAAGCCTGTTTATCAGCTGGCTAATTATACTAAAATATGAAATAAGACTCCCAAAGGGAAAGCTGCCTCCCTTTTCTGTTTCCCCTCCCAAGCATCAACCTCCTGATGAAGCAGACACTTCACAGTGCTCAAATGTTTATCACAGAAAACCACACCTGACTGTTGACCTTTCCTTTCCAGAAAGCTCCCTGATTGCCGGCTATGGAACCCTGGTAAAAGAGGAAGCACATTTCTTAACATTTTCAAACTTCTCTTTATCTCTGTTTCTCACTTCAGGTATGACCAGGAAATTAAAATCAACCCACTGCTGTCTGAATTTCTTAAAAGTAATCTGGTGAAAACAATAGTGTGGGACTGTATCTTCCCACCATGACACAATCTACAGCAGTAGTGGGGGAAATCCAACATGCAGAGGCCATTTCCAGCTTCCCCAATGAGATGAAGGTCATGTATAGACAAGCCCTTCAACTTCAATAGGTTTTTAATGGATGACAATGGATGTAATACTCCATTATTTTTTTAATTATTTTTTTAATATTCCATCATTATCTAGCACAGCCTTCCCCAATGTGATGCCTTCCAGATGTGTTTGGACTATAACTCCTACCATCCCCAGATATCATGCTGGCTGTGGGTGATGGAACTGTAGTCCAAAGACATCTGGAGGAAACCAGGTTGGGGAAGGCTGGTCTGGCATCATCAGGCACTTTCTCCAAAGTATTTGATAGTTGCAAAAGAAAAGATAGCCAGACAGATATACTGACTGAACATGGACATAACTCCACTTCCCCAATGGTGGCATAATATTTTTCAAGGACTGAAATCTCTAGTGGTGACTGCCTACAGATGTTTAGCATCACATTTACAAGAGACTGAAACATAAAAAGATATCCTCAGAAACAGACCTACTGAAAATGTTCAATTCCAGTGGATTCCTTTATTTGAATTTTACAGATTTAGCAGACTCCCATCTCAACATACTTGCTGCCAGATAAAAAATAGCTGAAGGCAGAAAAATGAGTTACAATCCTCCTAATCTCAGTTTCACAAACCAGATTCCGGCAGGGGGAATTGTATCCTTCTTCAACAGCTTGGCCTGTTGTGCTCCAGTTGGATTCACCTTGAGGGAAAGCAACAGGGACCCTGTAGAAATCCCACTCCTTGTCCTGAACTGTAAATCAAAATGCATTTTCTCTCCATCCAGAAAAGAAGTTTGTGAACCTTTCAACACACACACACACACACACACACACACATATAGCAGGTATGATATTATTCATATGTTCTGTATGTCCTAATACAATTGCATTTGAGATTTTTTCCCTTTTTACTTTAAGCCATGGGTTGGAAAGTGAAAACCCTCATGTGTCTTCATGTCTGTCCACCTCATGCACAGGTTCCTTCCGTCTGTGCTACCCCATCACTAGTTCCACACAACTGACAGGATCGTTGACTTACAAAAGATCCCTAATTTCCCAAGACTGCTAGAGATGAAGCCTATGCAAGTGTTAATTTCCCTCGTGCAATTAGAATTGTGTAAGGGAAAAGTACACTAGTCACGCCCGCCCCCCATCACTGTCTTTGTCACCCTCCACAATTTGGAGAGTGGCTGTCTTCAGTGGGGAGCATGCTCTATTTGTGGGGGTTCTCTGAACAATTTGGGTCCCTGGGAAAATGAGGGTTCTGAAACATGCAGAGAACTTACATGAGTAGCACAGGCTTCCTGCGGCAAACAGTCACCCTCCAACGTGTGGAGGGGGCGACAGGCATGCTCTCCCCCATCACATGGGGAATTTAGAAAATCAGAATAATACAGCTGCTAGACATGATTTTCTACTGGTTTATATATTGTCCATGGGGTCAACATTGCTTCCTCAACCTAGCCATGATGCCTCTGTGAATTTGGGACCTTATCAAATGGAAAAGTTATAACATAATCCACTCTGCAACCTCAGTAATTCCATATGTAAGACTGAAACAAATTTCAGTCAGGAAAAAAGTAAAATATTGAGTGGAACCATACCCCTGTCCAGAAACATTTTTTAAATGTTCTTGTCTTGAACATCCAGCCTGAGTTTTGATAATGCAAATGCTCACATTCTTTATGATAAACACTGGTTATTGCTAATGTGGCAGGGTCCTTCTGGGACTGTCCCACTTAAGACTGCAGATACGGAACCACATAGAATGCTCTCACTACTGTTACCAACATGTGATTTCAAAAACATTGTCCCCATGGATAATTTCACAGGGTACAGCTGTGGCAGGAACAGAACCTGTTGGGACATGGATGGAAACTGAAGTAGTCTGGCAGGTCAGCTATAGAATTTTAGGGAGTCTGATTGGTCATGGGTGAGCAGGACAAAAATTGATGGCTTACGGGTGGAGCCTAGCAAAGTCTGGTAAATCCTGGACAGTGCTGTGCATTACTGCGTTTTTCAGCAGTAGTGTTTTATGGCAGAGCCCTTTATACCAGCACTACTGAGTTGAGGGCAGTATTCAGCCTTTAGATTCAGTTAACATATATGTTTTCTATTCAGGCAGTAGACAGGTGCTGCATCATCATCTCAAGGAGTGAGTTATGCCCAAAAGTAGGGTGGCCAAATATCTTATTTTAATCTGGACAGTCCTCCATCTGTTTTCCAGTGCAATTTGTCCAACACAGGGATCCCAGGCAGCTGATTTCATGTATATCTATGGACACAGCAACACCATTTGTATGTGTCACACGCACATACATACATCTCACATGCATGTTTATACAATGGGGAAAATTGGGCTTTTATTCATAATTTGTTTCTTGTTTGCAAGATGTTTCTGTACAAAAAACTTTGACTTTTTGCAGAGACTGGAAAATAATGATTTGTTTGTTTGTGGGTTTATGGAATAATAAGTGAATTTGGGACAACGGGAAGAAAGAGATTTCTCATTCTGATTATCGAGTAAGAAAAATTATTGTTACCTATATTTGCTATAGAAGAAAATCGGAGTTCTATTTTGTTTTGTTTATTGTTATATGTTTGATATTATGTGTTTGTTTCACATAGAAATAAAATTAAAATTGCAAAAAAAAAAAAAGCAAGGTGTTTCTGTACATCTTTCTGTCTCAGCATACCTGCCCATGTGTCCTCTTTGTGCTTTCCACTATTTGAAGCATCTTTCATTCTAGATTTTTAAAATTAGATCTTGTGAAAAACAAGAAATAAGGGGATGTGGATTCATTTATGGATGGCAACATTTTCTCAAATTCAGAATAGCAGCTTCTTCTGTATTTTATAGATTCACAATTGGCACAGGGTTCTCATGACTGATGTGAATTCAACATTGTCCACTTTCCAGTCATTTGAAGTGTTGTCTAACACTTCAGCTGAACTCCATTTTGGATTAAGATGTTAACCTTTTTTTAACAGGAGTTAACTAATAAACAGGATCTAACAGATATAGGAGCATATTTCAGAAAAGCCCTAAGGCAGAAATTGCTGACTGTGATCTAGGGTACCCCAGTATTCCATGGAAGCATATCAGGGATTGTTCAATGAGAAAGTTCAATAATGGCAGGCAGGCAGGCAGGCTTCTTTGAAAGTCAGCAATCTGGAGTTGCAGGGGAGCGCTGCATGTGTTCTAGACTCTCTGAGTAAAATTAGATCTGTGTTCTAATTTGTTAGTTCTAGTTTGTTAGTTTGTATGTGCGTGTGACACATACAAATGGTGTTGCTGTGTCCATAGATATACATGAAATCAGCTGCCTGGGATCCCTGTGTTGGACAAATTGCACTGGAAAACAGATGGAGGACTGTCCAGATTAAAATAAGATATTTGGCCACCCTACTTTTGGGCATAACTCACTCCTTGAGATGATGATGCAGCACCTGTCTACTGCCTGAATAGAAAACATATATGTTAACTGAATCTAAAGGCTGAATACTGCCCTCAACTCAGTAGTGCTGGTATAAAGGGCTCTGCCATAAAACACTACTGCTGAAAAACGCAGTAATGCACAGCACTGTCCAGGATTTACCAGACTTTGCTAGGCTCCACCCGTCTGTGGAGCCTAGCAGATCTGTGGCCCTCTTCTAACACTAATGCAGGGTGGGAAGACTTACAGTAGGGAACCAGCAGCTTAGATGGAGTGCTTAATCCTTCCTACATCTGCAGATTCTCCCCTGCAAAGATTTAATTGGCTTAATTCTCCCAGTCTGTGTTTAAATGGTCCCCCCTCCATGTTTGCTAATTCAGCCCTCAGTTATGTCAGGTGACAGTGACAAGCTCAACAGGCTTAGGCAGTGCCCTGAATGAACTGAATTGTCCTTAGCAGAGATAGACAAATCCACCTCTTTCACTTTCTATAACATTCACATTTTTTTTTCATGCATGAGTTCATTGCATCCCATTTCCATATCCGTTTATGGGGCCAGGGACTGAAGACTGCACGAACATTTGTATGCATTTGCATGCACATTTTCATGCATATGAAAATTCGTATGCATTTTTGTATGCAGTTTCTCTAATATATACATTTTTTACAAGGCCATTCCCATAATATATGCATTTATCCATGCAGCTTTCTCTAATGCACTCATTTTTGCATATATATTTTTCCATGGGAAAGGAGACCTGCATCACAAAATTTGGGGAACTGCAAGAACCAAAGGATAATCACGTATTAGTTTGGGAAGTGTGAATTATTGGGCTGCTTCATATTAAGATGCAAAGTAAATGAATTTCAAGTCCATCCCTAGTCCTTAGGTTAGGGTGTATCCCAAAATCCTCTAAAGGAGTCCCATAACAAATGTGCTCATGTTTCTCGACAGTTATGTCAAGATGGAATGGATTTCCACAGGGTAGAAAGTTTGAAAATCACTGCCTTAAGGCACTGATCCCTAACTTTCAGCTGTGTATTTTAAATGCTTTAAATAAAGCACAAAGAAATCCTCCCTAGAATAAATAATATTTGCCATCTCCAAAAGGATCTTTTCCTTTTTAGCCTGAAAATACACTTCCTCTATTTTTCTTGTTGCATGCCACTTTTCACTCCCTCTCTCATTCCATCATTCCTCTCTAAAGATCCATAATGTTCAGCAACACCTGTTGGGGCGGTTACAGCCATTTGAGCTTTCGCCGTTAACTATACCCTGCTCATTTTTAAAGTGTTGCAGATCGCTTAGAAGTCCTTCTGACTGTCCACCCCTCGGCTACATCCGTACACTGAGGGATATCCATACTCCAGAGCAACCCTCATGTCTAGCAGGGCGATACCAAGAAATGAGAGAGTCCCATTTACCATTGTTAGGAACTGGTGATGCCGAGAATAGCAGCAAAGCCTGACCGGTACAGATGGTCAGCAGACTTAAGCGAGCTTGAGCAGAGGCCAGATCCGCTTTAATTACCCAGCCTCTGCCGTTCCAAGAGTGCTTAACTCGCTGCTCCGAGACTTTCTCTTAGCACACGAAACATGTCAGTAAATACCTGCCAACTTAGAATGTATTATTTAAATAGCCCTGTTTCTTTTCCTACTTGCGTTTGTTCAACTCTTCTCGGGGAAAGCCTGAATATCATTTCTATGGATTTATGGAGATGTGAAAGCCTAAAGTAATATTTCAGAACTAACAAATGTGGGTAGATGTGACTTTAAAAAAACACAAGCTGATCATATACTGGAACAACAAAGACCTAAAGGATTAAGGCAGTCAGGAAAGATGAAAGTGTAGGCACAGTTAGCAGGGGTGGAGGGGAGGGTGAGCTTGAGAGGCATTCTGAAACAGGTTGAACACACTCAACATTTAAAAGATTTGCCCTTGTGATTTTCCTCAACCAATCAAGAGATCACAGCCCTCCAGGTGCTTACGCCTTCTTCTTTGATCTCATACCCTCCAACATTTCACAGATGAAAATAGGGACACATGTGAATTTGTAAGAGATACAGTTAAGCAACATGAAGGTGCGATCAAGAGGGTGTGGCCAGGCAACATGAGGGCGTGGCCAAGGGTATGGCCAGGCAACCAAAGGGCATGGTCAAGTACAAAAGTTATTAGAGGAAACACACAAAATCTTATATATTATAATTATTACATTATTATATATTATTTTATATTATTTTATAAGTGGCTTTTGTAATATTGTTTTTTACCTTACTTAAACCCTTAATTGTTGATATCTGGTGTTTTTCATGGGTGGGTGTGTCAGTGCTTGCAGGGCAATCTTTCTTTTTGTTTTAAAATGGTCAGGATAAGCACAAATTCAACAGGTGAAGCTTACCCACCCACTCCACACCTCCAAACATGGAGCTTCAGAGAGAAGGGGAAGTTTCTTGCATTTCCTTCTGACACTGTAACCTCACCTGTTAGAGACACACAGTCAGCTCTGTTAGGAAATAAAATATTTGGCAATATAAAGATCGGAATCCTGTGATAAATTCCCTCATTCACCTCTCCATTGGTCCAGGCCAGTGGGTTCAGCATGTGTGTGTGTGTGCGTGCGCGTGTGTGCTCATGCATACGCGCGCACACACCCACACACACACCCTCGCATCTGTTCCCTCCTTGCTTACTGTCTCTTAAAGGGGCCAGCTTAGCTGCAATTTTGCCCATGGCCCCTTTAAGACAGCTTAAAGTAACTTGCTTTTGCAGGAGGCACGAGGCAGGGGAATTCAGGACTCGGCATGACAAAGTGAGAAGCCCTGACGACTTAAGGGTTTTCCTGAGGGTCCCGGCATTTTCGTGGCAGTTGGAGACTATGTGATCTCTACAGGCCAAAATATTTGGGGAAGCCCCCTTGGTTTGGTCCCCTTTGCAACACCCTTTAAACATGGGATATTCCTTCAAAATGCTTTCAAATATATTGGCAAATAAATGGGAAAAAACATTCCGGAAGTATCAAACAGTTGCATGGATTACTAACAGCACCATCCTGTGTGTGTCTACTCAGAAGCAAGTCCCATTATGTTGAATGGGGCTTGCTCCCAGGTACCTTGGTATAGAATTGCAGCTTAAGTTAATTAGTATCTCCCTCCCCCATCCTTTGCAAATGAACTGGCACTCTTAAAAGGACTGAGGACTGGAGTTTCTCCCTTGTACTGAACACCCAGATTTTTTTTTTCTTGTTTGAGCAATTCCAAGAAGTGATAACTCTGGAGTCTGAGCATTGTGCTGACAGTCAGCTGTCATTCATTGTCCTTTCTTCTGACAACCTCAGGCATTCAGGCCTGGATTCATGAGTTTTTCCTTTCTCTCGATTTTTAAAAGGGGATGGGGGATGGGTGAGTATATCAGAGGATTCAGCTGTGAATAGACTTTTGTTTTTCTCTTTCTTTTGCCGCCTGACTGTGTCAAATGCAGTGTGTCTCTCATGCAGTTTCACTCTTTAGAGAGCCTTCCCTGGGCCAGCTAGTTAGTATTCAGAAACAAGCCAAAAAGGATAAAATTCTTCGCTCCGGCTTGCTGAGACTGCAAATAAGCACTTAGACTAAAAAGTGGTGTACTGGAAAAAGAAGACTTTTGCAGCCCTTGTTTGTTGACTGGGACCTGCCAATATATTCTCCCTCCGAATCGCATAAAAGAGAAATATCTAGGCAGTAGGAGGGATAGATGACAGTTAATACACTTGTAGTGTATTTGCTCGAAGACAGCTTACTTGTGCGCTGTACTCTGAACTGTAGGATTTGCCATTTAATCTTGTTTACTTATTGTAATGAGAATCAAATGGGGAAGTTAGCAGTGGAAATGAAAAATTCATCCTTTCCTCATATGTAATACAGTCAGTTCTCAGAAAGGCACAGATCAAAGTAGTCAGGGTTTCTGTTCCTATTTCATTTCTTGCTGAAACTCACTCTCAGAATATATCAACCACTTTCCCCCTATCTGGGGCATAATATTAAGGGGGTGTTGTGGAGCGACAACATGCTCAAAAAAGTAGATATTTTCACTAGGGATGGGTGGAAATTTTGTTTCAGTTGGGTTTTGATAATAATATATCAACATTTGCTCCATTCTCCATATTCAGGACAAAAAGAACTTAAGCTTTAAAAAATCCAAATGTGGGAGAAACCAAACCTGATAGAAGCGTCCATCCAGGCCCAGGGATCCAAGATTAGCTCTTAAAAGTCTAGATTTGAATCCCTTTGTATTCAGCCATGTCAGTGCTGAATTAGGGTTGCCACCTCTCTTTTATCTGATAGGCTCCTCATTTTTAACAGCCATACCTCAGGCAGATACAACATGATCCTCTCCATGCTGGGAATAGATGTACTTAATGAATGTCTCTGGTACAGATGAGTGAGAATTTCTTTTCAGTTCATTTTTTATTAAGATTTATCAACATTCACCAAGTTCTTCATATTTGGGAGTGGAAGAACATGAGATTTTAAACATTCGAATGCAGGGGAAAGCAAAACTGACAGATTCACCCATCCCAAAGATTCACCTGGTGCTGGGATACCTGGTCAAAGTCCCTGCTAATCAGCATTGGGCTACTCGCTACCACAGGCAGACCAATTGTAAAAGTAATAGTGTGTCATTGCTTGCACCAGTGCAAACTAGTTTGGCTTCCTTAATATCCTGACTTAATATTTACAGTATACAGCACTTTTTCTACATAATCAAGAGTTTCACATACATAACCTAAATAATCCTTCCAAGAATCCTGTACTATTAATATCGCGGGGGGGGGGGCAGTGCTGAGGTTCAGAGATATGGCCAAACTGGACAATATGTTAAATGTGTGATGGCATTTAATATGTCTAGTTTGTTCTTTTAAATAAGAGCTGTGAAGTACCTAATCAGAAGGGGTTCATCCTTTTCCCCACCACAGTACTGACAAAAATCCCCTCCCCCCAAAATCCTGCTATTTATCGCAGGATGGAAGTTGCTATTGATGCCAACTATTAAGAGTTTACAGCTTTTTAAAAAAAAAAAAGGTGTGGGACGGGAATTTTAACATGCTACATTGCAATCCCACATTTAATGTGGTGTCTAGTTTGGCCCATAGTGCCGTGCCTAAGGTGCCGTGCACACAGTAAATGCATGACTGAGGTGACATTTGAGCCAGGAATTTTCTGGTTCAAAGGCCACTCTCTTAACTACTCTAAACTAGTTCTTTGTTGCCATCGTACGGTATGGGATTGGTGAGAATTTTGTTTCAGTTCGGTTTTCATAAGAATGTACAAAAATTTGCAAAGTTCTCCATATTTGAGATTTAAAAAAGAACTGGAGATTAGGAATAAAATGAGTGTGGGAGAAACTGAAACTAACAAATTTGTCCTTCCAAGCCCAGGGCTTTGGGGGCTTTACTCTTAAACGTCTGCATTTGAATCCTTGTGTATTCAGCCATGTTAGTGCTGAATTAGTGCTGTACACAATTTGAACAATTTCCTCTTTATATAATTTTCTCTTTGCAATTTTATCCTGGAAGACAATCCTAATCAGTCACGAGTGATCGCCTACCTACCCTAGGGCTGCCATCTCTGTTTTCTTACAGGATCCTCCTCTTTAACAACTGCATGGCAGGCAAGCATAACATGGTCTTCTCCATGCTGGGAATAGCTGTGCCTATTGAAATTGGCCAGTGCAGATGGGCGAGAATGTAATTTCAGTTCACTTTCAATAAGAATTTATCAAAATTCATGGTGTCCTTCATATTTGGGAGAGAAGGAACTTAAGATTTTTTTAAAAAAATTGAATGTGGGAGAAAATGAAACTGACCGATTTACCCATCCTCCCCGTAGAACCCTCCTTTATCCTGACCCTACCAAAGACTCTCTTTGCCCATGTCTAAGTCATGCTCTACTGGAGCAACACATTGTGCACATCCAACACCACAGTGTACTAACACCGCAGTGATATAAAAGCCCTTGCAGCTGATTCTGTCCAACTTTTGCCTTGCATAGCAGATCCAAAGTATGGGCTGTTCATCCCCATTCTCCATCCATAAAATGGGAATCAAGTGTTGTGGTATGCCAGCACGTAAGATCCAGATTGCAAGGCATTTTGCTTATTAGTAGTGCTATGATGACACTTATCTTCAATGTTTACAATTTTTACATCTATCAAATGCTTTCCCCATTTTTGCTAATGAAATGATGCACTCACTTCTTTCCTGCTTAGTTTGCTTTTTTCTGCTGGCCCCTTCCACAATTTCCTTTTCTTCTAAATATGACCAGAATGCTACTATATTTCTCCCTCTGCTAACTTCCCATAAAAACACTTCTTTGCTGGTATCTATTAGGAGTTGGTAAGACAAGAGCACTTGATTGCGAACCAGCTGGGTGTAGTTGAGGTTACTATTTTGAAGGATGTAATTTGTCTTGAAATTGCACATAATCTAATTGTATCCCTACTGCCTACATTGCTGTTCTTCTGTGATGACTATAACAAAGAGACAGTGGGCACAATCCAGCAGGAAACTCCTCTGCAGAAACCCCATTGAGAGGAATGGGAGCATTGCAAGATCACATTCCATGCTCCTGCACAAGCCTATTTTGGCTTGCATAGAACTTCACTTTGGATTGTCCACAGAATCACATTTGGATTGTGCCCAGTTGCTGGTATTAAAATAAAGGAACCTACATTTAGAGCTGAATTAAAGGGGAGCTGAATTTTCATCCCCTACCCTCCAAATACTGCCCCCCCCTTGGGGTGTTCTTTCAGAAGGGCTCAGAAAAACATTAAAATGTTTGCTTGGGAGATGAGAAAAATATATCCCACTTGCTTCAGCAATAGGATGTTCCCTCTCCCCATACTATGTTCAAACTAGGACAAAGCATTGGTTTTAGTTGCCTTCAGTGATATCACCACATAGCCAATTCTGATTGGCTAGATTGCACCATGATGCCATCACGGTTCCTTGTGTGACCCCTGATTGGCTCTAGTATCACTGGAGGAGGAGAAAACCCAGCCCAAACAAAGTAGGGGGGGAGCTGCAAACCACTGCAAACTGCTGTGTGGAAAAAAGATATAGTGGGGGTTTTTTCAGGGCGTTACTCCCCCTTTTGTATCAAACATGTTCAAGAAGAAAAATGTATTTCAGGCAGTACTACCTAAATATAATAGTTTCTTCTCTACAGAAGACTTCAGCATGCTCTCTCTTGTACGAAATGACGGTGTTCTCTATTCTGCTATATGGCAATTAAACAATGTTTGTTGAATTGTTTAATGATAAAACAAAATGAAGCAGTTGCCAGACAGAGCTACATATGCCAGCACAGGTACTTAGCTTTTTTGTGACTGATACATTATGCCTCCCATGTCTACCTTAAGGCTTTATCTCACTGCTTTTGAAGCAAATGGGAGTTTAAGTGGGCTTTTAACTGAAGAGCATCTGTGCTCAGCCCTGGAGTATCATCAGCACTCACAGATCCTGCAGTTTGTAAGCTCTAACCTGCCATGTAGCTCTGGCTGATCCGAAGCTCAGATTTCTAGTCATCTAAGCTTTACAAAATTGAAGGAATTAAGAAGGGAAATAAATGCAAACAGGTGGAGATCTACAAACATTACAAAGATGTTGTGAGTGGAACTTGCTCCCAAGCATATGGGAGCCATGCTGGTAGCTAATTAAGTAGAAGGTGCTGTTGTAGGTTTAGAGAACCTTCATCCAGAACCTACCACATACCCTGCATGCACAGTGCTAATCAAATGATTGGCATTGTCACCTTGCACAATGCAGATCACATGTTGGGGGAGAAAAAAGTTATCACTGGGGAAAAAACTGGTACCATCTCCCCTCACCTCCATGCACTGCCAGATCCATTACTGAATTTGAAATAGGTTGTCTTTGCCTGAAATTTCCAAATGAAGTGCTAGTCTGGTTTATTCCTCTTGAGATGTGGGTAGCTTCAATCCTGCCCATAGATGGGTCAACATGACCATTTCCCTGCCTCCACAAGGTGATGTTTTGTAGCCACCTCATATGTAGAGATGGGAAAGGGGTCTAATAAACACAGGCAATTTGGATCATCATGTTTGACGCACTTGAGTTTTTAGGCTTGGCAAATTTGTGTGAACTCATTATCTCAACTGGCTCTTTATTGTGTGATAACTTCAAAGAACCATCTCATGGTGAGAAGAATAGCAATGGACTCCACTGTCAGGAGTGTGAAAGCTGGAGCTTCCTGTAGAAAAGCTGCAGCCATTGCTCTCTTGATTCTATAGTGTTCTAGAAGTTTGGTCCTTTGTAGCATGTGTCAAATACATGTCATAGCAGTATATATGCAAAGGATAAGTATTATTTGCAAAGTAGCTTTGAGAGAATTGTAAACAAGCACAGCAAATTTACTGAGAGAAAAAGAAATGAGGTTCATCCAGCCATAATAAAACCTCTGAATCTTGATCATTCATCCATAATCTATCAAAAGACAGGATATCGCCTCCAGGATGAGGGATGATGGGATTTCTGTTACAAATCTGAGACAAATAAATGCAGAAAAGAGTGGCATCATACACTGCTACCTTGTTCAAGTGCATGAAATGGATAGGGGGATGGAGGATGAATATAATTCATTTTTAAAAGAGGGCATACGCAGACATAATTTCTGAATGTACAAATATTCAGCAGGAACAGTAAAAAGGAGAATAGCTTGACTCCTTATTTGTAGCTCACTTTGCAAGGCAACTTTATTAGTTCTTGTTATCAGAGGTTTTTCAGTATCTTCATATGCTACTAAAATCTATATTTACAGATTACATTTTTTCTTCTATCTAACCAGACATTTCCTACCTATGCAACATGGATTTTTTTCATGTATTACTAGAGCATTTGTTTGGGAGTTTTTACACCAAGCTATCTACATGTTGTTCCCCTCATCTGAGTCCTTCCTTGTAATAAGAAATTAATGCTGTCAAACTGTAGAAAGTTGGTGTCTGTTTCTTCTCTTCACAAAGCATTTTGCAGTAGGTGGTGAAGTATTTCAGCCATTTCAAATTCATGTCAACTATCCCAGATATGCATGGGTAAGAAGAAGGCAAGGCTGTACTTCATTATTTGCAGCAATGAATTGACATGAAAGAAAACATTTTGAAGAGTCCAGGGACTTCATCTTCTTTGTGTGCTGAATACCAAGGGCTCCATACCATGAATGTTTTGCCTATGTAATGTATAATGAATTCATTGATAAGCTACGCATAGATCTTTATGTCAGTAGGAGAGCACAGTCATAGTGAACTTTTGGACTTCTCTGAAGATACAAAATTATATCATACATTCTAGCTATAAACAAGTACTTCAGCTGTTCCAGAATGCTGAGGCCAGACTGTTGACCAGGGCTGGTTATAGGGAGCATATGACTTCCTTGTTACAACAGCTTCACTGGCTACCAGCATGTTTCCAGGCACAATTCAAAGTGCTGTTTCTGTCCTATGAAGCCTGATATGGTTTGGGACCAGGCTACCTGAAAGACCGCCTTCTCCCATATGAGCCTGCCTGGATTTTACGATCTTTGAGAGAGGCCCTTCTCTCTCGGTAGGATTTGAAGACAATTTAAATTTTATCAGTAAAGTATTAATCATTATTGAAAGAGAAAGCTAACCTTCAAAAATTGTTGAATAACTTTATCTTGGAAGGATGAATTTCACAATAGACAGTTCATAGTCAAGTTTGGAGGACCAAGCCTGAAGATCTTCATATTTCTGAACCTAAATATTTCTAACTGTTGGGTACTATGGTAGGAATATGATAGGTAAGAGAAAGGAGGAGGACCTTGCAAACAGCAGAGTCATCACTGCTGAATAATCCAATTCCATCTAGGTATAAGAGGTAGGTAGACCAATTCTCTATCCCTGAGAATTCTCATGAAGGGCTGCAGTGTGGTCCTAGCCATGGTTCATCAGAAATAAGGACCACTGGGTTCAAAGGATGAAATTTACTTGGCAGGAATTAGCAGCTGAGGTGCAAGGGTTCCAGCATCTTTACTGAAACTCATTCCAGACAAGACATACATAGGCACTGTTTGTAGGTGGTTACTCTGTATGGATAAGTGCAGTTTAGCCTGTTCTTGATGGGACTGCACTCCCTTTAAAGGGCCAGGTTTAGGCATGCTCCTAGATCTGTCACTGGAGGCACAAATGGCCTCAGTGGTGTGGAGTGCCTTTTCCCAGCTTAGGTTGGTATCCCAGCTACAACCCTATATGGATCTGGCTAACTTGGCCTCAGCCATCCATGCTCTGGTAACCTCCCATTTCAGTTACTGTAACTTGTTGTACATGGGGCCACCTTTGAAGATGATCCAGAGACTTCACCTCTGCGTGGAGCAGATTGCACCAACTGATCCTGCATCACATCTTGGGAAAACAGCTGCCTGGGACTGGTGTTTTCCCCAACACAGCTAAGAGCAGCCATGTATGTTTGTGGCGGGATTAGGTCAGGGAAATGGTACAGGGGGAAGGGGTTAAATACCCCACCCAGCAGTGCCATTGCTCCAAGTGAATGGAGCCCTCCTGACTGAGGAACTTCAAAGTGAAAATAAAAACATTGGGAGATACAAACACAGATTGCTCATGTAGCAGGTAGTTTGGCCCTAATAATCATGAAACATGGTTTGTAGATTTCTCCTCTGCAGTGCTGCCCAGGCTAGATAAGCATGAAATCTGTACTACTCACAGAATTTTTTTGATGGCATGTGTACCTGTGTATCAGGTTTATATCTGCTGCAGCAGTTACACATTAAAGTCATTGGGAAATTTGTGATCAGCTTCAGTGGGATTTTTAGTCGTGTGTGTGTGCGCGCGCACACACACACACACACACACTTGCAAATTCAAGATGTTTTTTGAGGTATAATGATCAGTTTGAGCCAGGCATGGCTGCAAAAGAGCCTTCTAGCATCATAGTCTCTACAGTGAACCCTTGATTGTAACTAGGAATGGATTAATCTGTCCATTTCGGTTTCTCTCCATTTCTAATTTTTCTAGTCTCAGATCCATCTCTGCATCAGTTTTCAATTAAAAGCAAACAAACAACGCCTGCACAGAAATGAAGGCAAACAGAGAGCCAGTGTAGCATAGTGGTGAGAGTGTTGGACTGGGACTTGGGAGATCCGGGTTCTATTCCCCACTCGGCCATAAAACTCACTGGGTGACTTTGAGCCAGTTACTGACTCTCAGCCTAACCTACCTCGAGTCACAGGGTTGTTGTGAGGATAAAATGGAGAGGAGGAGGAGGATTATGTAAGCCGCCTTGGGTTCCTTGCAGGAAAAAAGGCGGGGTATAAATATAATAAATAAATAAATAAATAAATAAATCGACAGACTCCTCTGTACTTCTTGCTAAGAAAACTTGAGGATTTCATTCAGTCCAAATTTTTAAGTGAACCAACTTGATTCACACATCCTGGACTAATATGTGCATCAGAATGGAGTTATTCTTGTGTTGGATCCAGATTTAAGCTGGATCAACTGCACTGGCAGAAGCTACTTCCTTGCCCCGTTCTCCCAGCAACAGCCCCTCCAGCAATTTAAAAATGTTACACCGAGTGTCTTAAGACCCCACTGAGTGGGGTGAGCTGTGGTGTGGAGGGAGAGCAGACTCCCTAAATTGGGTGGAGGGATCTTCTGCTAGTGGAGTTCTTCCTCTCACAGAAGTTCCCTTCCTTTCATTGAAGGCAGACCCTTCTGTGTTATATGCTTTCCTCAATTTTGCAATGCAATTCTCAGCTCAGAAAACATACAGAATTTGCAGAAAGATGCATATTTTAGGATAAAATGTATTTTAAAATGTGTATTTAACTTTCTATTTAAATGCAACTCTGTGTGTGTGTGTGTGTGTGTGCGTGCGTGCGCGCGCGCTTGTGTGTGTGTTTAAAAATGCACAGATAGATGCAAAAACTGGATGGAACAGACTTATGAATTTGGAACTTACATGGGCTTGGAGTAGTGTGATTTGTCCATCCTTGCTTTTCTTCACCCACTGTGGATTGTTGCAGGTCCCTATCTGCATAATGCTAGTGCCAAGCAAAGAGAGTTGCCCTGATCAGAGACCAACTGAATACACAGCCATAAAAGACCACTGCTATTAATATAGTTGTCTCATAGAATGTGTTTTTTTTTGTTTGTTTAGGACTGCTCTAGTCACAACACATACACAGCGCTACTGCCAGAATACCTAACATTGGGGTTGGGGGAGGTTTCTTTGCAAAGCATAGCTTATTCCTATGTTTCCATCTTTTCTTTCCACAATTCTTACTATGTTGCATTTTTTTTTTACTGTTCTTGCCATTCAGAAGCAATGGCAATGTACGCAGCAAATGACAATTAGAAGAAAAAAAATGTAGCCAAAGGGTTAAAAAAAATATCTCTATATATTTTGAGATACAGTATTTTGAAAGCACTGACCTAAGCATGACCACAGGATTTTTTTATTAGGAAAGTCTAAAAATATTTGGAGGTGAGCTCTCTTCTCCTGTAATAGCCTAAAAGAGCTGACGTGTTATCATGTATGGTTGAAATGTCTTTATCTAGTTAGCTTCATCCCTGTTTGAGAAGGAGGGGAAAAAATCCACTTCCATCTGAGTGTGCCCAAAAAGGTTATTGAGTGTCAGATGTCAGGGCTCAGACTAGGTCAATCAGGGATGCAGAAATGTGCAAAAATATGATAAATGGCTTCAGAGGGGGAAAAACGCAAAACCAAAGCTTTTGTAATAAGCAATCTTTTAAGCAGCTGTCTTCAAGGTCAGCATGGTGTAGAACTACTGTACTTTTATGGGAAATGGTTACTCTATATATAAACTGGAACACTGTAAAGTGGAAAATTGAGGGAAGCTGGTGGGGGAATGATATTCATACAGAATTTATCTTCTGCTACTCACTAAGAATGATATGCTAAAAAGTCCCTATGTGCTTAACACTAGTCAGAATCTCAGTTCTCATTAGATGTTAGTATGAGTCATTCTGGCCTGATGATAATGGCTTGCATCTTCCACTGCTGCATGTGGTACAGTATTTTGTAATTCCCAAATGAGGAATGGAGCAATTGAATACCTTTGCAGCTCCCCCTGCCCAAATGTGTATACCTTGTTGAGACAGTGGTTGCTCTAGCAATAATGCCAGGCTGTGGTCAAGATCCTGCAACTTGCAACCAAGCCAAGATACAATGTGAGAAATAGGGTGGTTACACTCAGCATACAAACGTGTTGACCCAACCCACTGCAGATATCAGTCAGGAATGATATCGTACAGGAAAATTCAGTGCTTACACTGCTTCTGGATCATATCAAAGCATGGGACAGTTACTGATGAAGTGATGACACCAGGCTGCTACCACATCCAGCGACTCAGCTGCCTGTTGACGTCCAACAATCAAGTCGAAAATGCAGTATAAATCACATGGGCACCTCTGTGAACACAAACCAAGGACATGGACTAATTCAGATTCTATTTCAGTTATTACACCAGTGATCACACCAGGCTGTTGCATGAAACCTGTGGCTCTGATCCACACTGGTACACAGTTGATGTCCATCTCAGCCATCAATCTGTTCCTCATTAATATGCAACTCACATTAAGACAACTGAACTGGTGATTTTGCATCACTACAGGTACAGGATCAGATATGATGTGCTACTGAACATGTGTTTAACATAGAGAGTAGCAACTATTACATGTGTGTAGTGTTATATAATATCATGTCATGCAAGAACATTGCAGTGGAGTTCCAGGCACAACTGAGCAAATAGGATTGGAGTGTTAAGTTGTTATCCCAGACTAAAGTCATCTGTTTATTTTGAGTTTACCTTTATTTCATATATATGTGTGTGTGTGTGTGTGTGTGTGTGTGTATCCATAGAATATAGGACATTCCTCACATGAGAACATTACTCCTTCATATAACTCTGCAGTACAAGCTCCACGGTGTCTTATACTTTTGATATTTTATCTAGTAACTCATTTAAGGCACTTTCAAATATCCCCCATATTATATATTTTATCACAACGCATCCATGCTTAGTGCTGAATTGTTCTTGGCCAGCTTTGTGATATTAGAAGGTGCTTGCCCCTTGATAAGGACTACAGATCAATTACTTTATGGGTCTGGAACAGAAACTATTGAAAAATGTGAAGATATTCCTCAGGTCCAATCACATAGCTGCAGTGTGTTTATCAAGGAGTAAAGCAAGCCTTTTCGGGTATCACAGAATCAGTCCAGAGCAGCTTTATATCAAGGTGACAGAATAGCTATCTCAGGTTGATTTTGTTATGTATGAAAGTGAACTTTGGATCCTAAGTGTTATGGCTGCCTTTCAAAATCTAGCTCTTCCATTTTTTACATTTCTTTAACCTAAAAGGTTGCTAGGATTCATTTATTTATGTGGTCTTAAAAGCCAACTGGAAGCTTCATGGAGTAGTAAAGTGCCACAGCCTTTAACCTAAAATTACAGCTTCCATCTTGCAATTAGAAGTTTAAGAAGGAAACCAACATCTATGTGGAATTCGATCTTAGCATCAAAATCTAAACACAAGGTTTGTCCATACATTTGTCTGAACGTACTGCACTGAAGTAAAACCCAGGGGGAAAAAATGCAAAATTGTGAATTTGTAAGAGGTATGGTTAAGCAACATGAAGGTCTGACCAAGAGGGTGTGGCCAGGCAACATGAAGGCATGGCCAAGGGTATGGCCAGGCAACCAAAGGGCATGGTCAAGTACAAAAGTTGTTAGAGGAAACACAAAATCTTATATAGATCCGGGTTCTCGTCCCCGCTCAGCCATGAAACTCACTGGGTGACTTTGGGCCAGTCACTGACTCTCAACCTAACCTACCTCACAGGGTTGTTGTGAGGATAAAATAGAGAGGAGGAGGAGGATTGTGTAAGCCGCCTTGGATTCCTTGCAGGAAAAAAGGCAGGGTATAAATATAATAATAAATAAATAAATATTACATTATTATATATTATTTTATAATATTTTATAAGTGGCTTTTGTAATATTGGTTTTACCTATCTTAAACCCTTAATTGTTGATATCTGGTGTTTTTCATGGGTGGGTGGGTGGGTGTGTCAGTGCTTGCAGGGCAATCTCTTTCTTTTTGTTTTAAAACGGTCAGGATTGGCACAAATTCAACAGGTGAAGTTTACCCACCCACTCCACGCCCCCAAACATGGAGCTTCAGAGAGAAGGGGAAGTTTCTTGCATTTCCTTCTGACATTGTAACCTCACCTGTTAGAGACACAGAGTCAGCTCTGCTAGGAAGTAAAATCATTGGCAATATAAAGATAGGAATCCTGTGATAAATTCCCTCATTCAACTCTCCATCAGTCCAGGCCAGTGGGTGCAGCCTCCACTTCCTTTTCTTTTCACCCAGCTAATTCCTTTCCCAGTGCAAGCCTAAGCAGAGAGCTACTCTTAAAGGGGCCATGGGCAAAATTGCAGCTAAGCTAGAACTGCAAGCTCAGCTGCAATTTTGCCCATGGCCCCTTTAAGGCAGCTTAAAGTAGCTTGCAGTTGCAGGAGGCAGGGGAATTTGGGACACTGCGTGACAAAGTGAGAAGCCGTGATGGCTTAAGGGTTTTCGTGACAGTCCAGGCATTTTTGGGGCAATTGGAGACTATGTAATTACAGAGTACCTTTGCCTATGTGAGCGGCAGGCAGCTTTCCCTCTTGCTTGTGCACACACTGCTTGTGCATCTCAAAGCAGGGTGAAGGGCATCCACAATAGGAGGGCGGTTTAAGCTCCAGCATTTCTCATTTTAGAAATTAAGCACGGTATGTACCAATAGAACCATTTCCATTCCAAAAGCAACTAGGCCAAAAAACAAACAAACAAGCCCCTGCTCAATTAGATTCCATTGTTACTTTTAATGAGGTATGAGGACTGTTGCAGAATAATTGGAAACATATGTTCAAAGTGACTACAAAACTGGACAGTGTTTTTTCCTACTCATTAGATTTGAATCTCACGGATTATTATTCCAGTGAAATTAAAAGAAGCCTAGATGACTATTGCTGATTACTTATTCTTTTTCCCCTCCTTTCCTTTTTTTAAAAAATCTATAGACCAGCCTTCCCCAACCTGGTGCCCTCCAAATGTCTTGGACTACAACTCCCATTAACCCCAGCCAGCATTACCAATGACTAAGTTGACTGGGGATGATGAGGTGGCAATCCAACACATCAGGTTGGGGAAGGCTGCTATAGACAATAGGTCTAGTTGCCTGCATGGTCATAACTGTGCAAAACTCAATAGCTCATCTCCTAGTGACCTCAGTGCTCATTTTCTTTTACAAAGCAACTTTCTAGTCCTCGTGGTGGCAACGTAAAACCAAAAAAGGGAGTTAGAGGAGTTTTTTCCCCAAAATGATAGAAAACATAAAAACTTTTCCAGTGTTCAGGGGATGAAAGTGGGTACTCAGGACCTTTCCAGAACCTATGGCTTTCCTGTGATGTCTGCACAGTCATCCTTAAACCCTTGTAGATGAGGTCTTTCCCACTAAAATGCTTCCATTGCAGAGAAATCACACAGTTTCCCAGAATGTAAATAATTAAATGGAGCTGATCAGCAATCCTTCTTCTTCTTCTTGTAAGAATGTTTATCCTGAATGTTAGTGCAGTGAGGCTTGTTGTTCTGCCTTTGCCACAGGCAACTATTGGGGTGTGCCCATGACATCACTACATGGAATGTCACATGTTCCTTCTCTACCTATCCATGACACTTGAATTCCTGACCAGAGCCAGCCCAGCTATTATGCAGAATGAGGTGGCTGCCATAGAAGGCAGATTTGGGGTGCCATTAAAGAACAGAAAATTGGCAGTTATTTCATGTATTATTAGATTTTTACTGTAGACATGAAGGTTCCCATTCAAATTGCCTGTCTCAGGCAAAGCTTCTGGAACAGAACCAAGGAACAGGGAGCCTGAAGATACTGTAGAACAGCCTTCCCTGACCCAGGTCCCTCCAGACATTTTGTACTTCAACTCCTATCAGCCCCAGCAAAAATGGCCAGTGGTCAGGAATGCTAGAAGCTGTAGTCCAAAACTTCTGGACAGCACCAGGTTAGGAAAGTATTTTTGGGATCATTTTGATCTAGAGACCCAGCCAGTCTGAGGACAGAAGTTTCCATTTGAGAGAAGCTGGCTACTCAAAATCTGTTGTCCCGAATCCCATATTATTGACTAAAAATCATCACCACTACCAGTAAGGGGATTGTACTGGATGGTTTACTCTAGAGGAGTAAATAAGGGAATTGGAGTTTGGGACCAGTATATCTGAAGGACTGCCTTCTCCCTCCCTATTTATTATGTGTCCCATTAATCCCCCTGATCCATTTAGTTGGGATCAGGAAGAGGGCCTTCTTGGTAGTTGCACCTAACTCGTAGGGATGTGGGAAGAATTCATTCCATTCATATTTTAATGTGAACTTACCAAATTTTGCACTGTTGAACCATTATGTGAACCAAAACTCAGTTTTCCTTTGAAACTTACACTTCTCCAAATTTTGCAATGAATTTTTCCAGTCCAAAACTGCATAGAAAAATGTGTATGTTAGGGGAAATAATATTCAAAAATGTATTTTATTTGGAAAATTGCTCACAAAAAAGCATATACAGTAATACCTTGGATTGAGAGCATAATTCGTTCCGGAACCGTGCTTGTAATCCAAAACACTCTTATATCAAAGCGAATCTCTGGCGGGTGTGAGCGGGGCCGATTTCGGCCCGCTACGCCCGCTCAAGGTGAGCGGTTACATCCCTAACTTGTATTGCAAGACGTCGCCTGTTTGTCAAGTCAAAATTTATTTTAAAAATTTGCTTGTTTTGCAAAACACTCTCAGACCAAGTTACTTGCAATCCAAGGTATTACTGTATTAGGTTAAAATGTCTACCAAAATGCATGTATTAGAAGAAATGTGCACAAAAATGCTTATGGATTTTTACCCAAATTTTTTTTAAAAAAAAATTCAGTGTTTGGGATGAACTGAACTTTAGTTAGTGTGGAAAAATGAGAAACAGAGTAACCAAAACTGACAGATTCATCCATCCCTAAACTGTGGAACTCTTTCCCAAAGATTATTCGCCTTCTTCCCTCTCTCACGACTCTCCATCATTTGGCAATTACTAACCTTCTTTTAATCTTGCCTGCTAGTGGTTTTTGCTAATGTTGATGGTTGCCTGCTGTTATTTTTATTCTAGCGGATTTATGTATTCATTTACATTTATTTCCTGCCTTATCTGCTTAAAGAGCCATCAATGCCATGTACAACAATTTAAAACAATGAAATCTTAAAACAACAATAAAAATGATGGTAGAATTTTTCATGGTCTTGCATGCCTTGGACAGTATCCAGTGCTGCTGCTCCGCCTCTGCTTATTCTGTTGTGCTTGCGGGAGCACAACAGGAACTAATGGTTCCAAAAGGAATCCCAGAAATGAGCAGAAATGCTTGTTTCCAGAATGAGACCGGTCAGCAGAGCTCCCTTATGCAAGCTCCACTGACCTGTGGCTTTCCAGAAATGAGCATTTCTGCTCATTTCTGTTTGCTTCGGGAACCATTAGCTTACCACTAGCGGGTTGATCCCGCTAGTGTGGGGGCAGTCTTGCGTACTGCCTGTGCTGTTTTATCTTGTTCCTGCTTTTGAGGATAATGTTTTATTCCGCTGTTTTCACATTTTAGTTGATGTGATTTGGGTTTGTGATTTTTTTTTTAATTGAATTTGAATTTGTTAACTACTTGAACTTTGAGAAAAGTGAGGTAAAAATAGCTGAATAAATGAAAATACAGTAATACCTTGGATTGCAAGCATAATTCATTCCGGAACCGTGCTTGTAATCCAAAATACTCTTATATCAAAACAAGTCTCTGGCGGGCATGAGCGGGGCCGATTTGGGGCGAGCGGTTACATCCCTACGACTACTTGTATTGCAAAATGTCGCTTGTTTATCACGTCAAAATTTATTTAAAAAATTAGCTTGTCTTGCAAAACGCTCTCAGACCAAGTTACTTGCAATCCAAGGTATTACTGTACATCAATATGATTCCACCTGCTGCTGCTAGATATATGCTACTAGGATGACCACTTACACATTGCCAAAAAAGAGGAAATGCATTACCAAAAAGGGGGGGGAGACACAGATGTGCATGAAATTTGCATATGATAACCTATAACAGTGATGGCGAACCTATGGCACGGGTGCCACAGCTGGCATGCAGGGACCTCTCTGTGGGCACTCGAGCCATTGGTCACCAGATCGTGAAAAGACCGTCCCCTTCTGCAAAACACTAATGATCTTGTTCTTTCTCACAGTGTGGAACAGAATTTTATTCTACAATTCCTGTTACAGAATTCTTTTCTACATTGTTATCACATTTAAAAGATTTTGAAGAATGATGCACAGAGCATGGCTTGGATGTAAAGCCCTAACAGTTGACCTGAGTGCTGCATGTTGTGTTGCTCTCAAACTAACGGAGTATGAGCCAAGGTTTGACAAATTATCAGCATGCATGCAATAGCAAAAATCACATTAATTGTGCAAAAGCATGCCCAATGCAAACTTTTACCTAATGCAGTGTTTGCAGTCCAAGACATAACGTGTTTAAAATGTGTTAAGCACGTTTAGTTTTCTTGTTTATCTTGCTCATCCTAGTACAGGTTGACTTTTACTTTTACTAATCCGACACCTGTAGAAGCAGGGAAAGGACCCGGGGTAAAGCTTGCCCCATACAATTTCAGTCTGGCATATAATCATATTACAAGTTGAGAATCCCTTATCCAAAAATACATGTGCCTAATTATTTAAAAAGTTTGTATAAATTCCCTTCAGGCTATGTGTACAATGTAGTACTATAATAATTTTTTGAGTTGATTTTTTTTCCCAACAAAAAACTGTTTGTATCATTGAAAGCTCTGCTATTGTGTTTTTCTTTAAAGACAAAAGATGTTAATTAGTTTGGACAACTGTATGAGTTGTTTTTCTAAAACTAAAACCTCGGTATTCAGGTTTAATGGCAGTGTTGGCACTTTGAAATAAATAAGTTGGTTTTGTGTTGCAGTTTGGGCACTCGGGCTCAAAAAGGTTCGCCATCACTGACCTATAAGTATGGGTGCAAAGGCAGAAATAGTAACTCTAATTTAAGCAGAAATAATCTCACCATAGTGGGGAAGACCGTGAGCCGAGGTGCTTCTGTGCAGCCGCCCCCCAGCACTACCAAACAAAAGACATTCTGCAGCTATTCCACCTTTCCCTCCTTAGCAGATTTACTGTGATTAAAAAAAAATTAAAGATGGATGAAGTAGTAGGAACACATGGGATGGTTACAAATAGAATATGATGCCGCCTGGATGCCCCATAAAATTGTATGAATGAGACAGAGTGATTGCACAATAAAAGCCTTGTCTGAAAGCACCCCTGGTAACCTATTTGCCTGCTCGGTTTGCTGTCCAGATGCTAACGGCTGATGGGCAGCTTCAAGGCCCCTGCTGCCCTCCCTTCTTATGGGACTTGGACTTTAAACCAGACTTGGACTGGACACCTTTTCAAATAGAGGATGTTTTCGAGTAGAGTACTGTCCCTGACAGCCTTTCAATTGGAGGACTGTCCCCTAAAGTAGGACACATGGCTACCTTATATATCATTGGGATCATTAGAGATATTGGGCTTGTTCACACGACACGACACGGGAACTGCAAGTCCCCCGTGGTTCCCGTGTCGTGTGCACGCCGACCGGGGGTGCCCCCGCGGGACAGCCGCGGGCGGGACGCACGCAAAGTGACCATGGTCGGTAGAAGGGTAAGCCTCTACCACGTGTGGTCACCGTGCCGTGCGAACAGTGGGCGGCCGTCCCACGGGGTCCCCACAGAGATGGCAGCCCAGAGCGGCCAGAGCCGCCGCCGCTCCAGACTGTAGGGGCAAACGGCCCCTCTGGGGATCCCGGGGCCCCGCCCCCTAGCCCCAGGAGTGCGGGGACTATGGGGTCTGCCCACGCGTGCAGGGCGCCGGTCGTGTGCAGCAGCCCCTTCAGACCCCGCGGACGGCCCCGTGGTTCCTCCCCCGCCGGCAGCCTGGGTCGTGTGAACCGGCCCATTGTGAGTGCACTTATAGGTATATTTGCTAGAGGTGGCATAATTCCAGCAGTACTGGGTCGTGTTTACAATACCCTTATTGCAAATGGTATAACACTCTTCTATGTACCAGGTACTCTTCCATGGTCCACGAATATACACTCCCCTTAACAGACAATAACACTAGTTATGTGTAACTATTAGGTATGTGCACCAACTACAAGTGTTGGTTCAGACCCTGATTTGGTGCTTAAGAAAAGAGCCCAATTTGGCTTGGACTAATCCAGAAGGTTCCCACTTCAACTTGGGTCCAAATCTGAATCTCAGTTCAGAAATCCATATCCTCATGCCTCCCATTAACTATCATTTGAAACCAACAAATGGCTATAACCTTTTTTCTGTCTGTCAGAATTGGATTATATTTGCAGACATAGTTGTCCCTTATGAGGGGACTGTGCTTGCCAAATTTCAGACAAATGGGTGCAGGGGGGCTTGTGCTACAAAAGACAATTTTGTTTTGCCTCCCCCCCCCGGAAGTTGACAATAACCTTTTTCTTTTAATTTTGTTCCAGAATTTGATGAAATATGCAAGGATAATTGCCCCTTCTGAGGGGATCAAGCCTGCCAAGTTTCAGATAAATAGGTAGAGAGAGCTTTGTGCAAAAGCAGTATTTACAGTTTGGGGGTTTCTAAAAAAAGGATGTGCTTTACCCACTATGGTTTTTTTTGTGGGCAATTGTTACGAACATGGCATACATCATAGAGGTGTCCCTTGGCAAGAACCTGAAAAATTTCACAAGGGTAAGTTCACGGGCAAGAGAGATGATAAATTAAAAACAGTTTAAGACTTTTGTTTTCTGCTCAGTTTGCACCAAGGTCACAGAAAGTGCAATAGAACTGGAGTGGATGATGGATGTGGAGCACAGAGTGGGAGAGACAGAAGGACTTGAACATCCAGTATTTTCCAAGAAAGCACCAAATGCTACACCCACCCAGGTCCCAGAAACTCTACCAAACCTCTCTTAGATTCCTGCTCCTGGGAGAGAGAACTAGAAAAGCACACTGAACACTAGATCAGTCCTGCAATATATTACTACTTCAACATCCCTCCCACAAAGCACTGGGACTGGAGAGCCCTGGTGAACCAGTCACTGTGATTAGAAGCTGGAGCTGCCAGTCAGAAAACTGCAAGCCCTCTTCTCACTCTCCCCTTTCTCCACCCTGGTGTTCTCCTTATATAGAGAGCTTGAGGAGAAACGTATCAATTTTTGGAGACACACTATGTATGTCTGTGTTCTTCCAAATCCTGAATCTTCAGGAGTACCCAGATTTGGATTTGGCCTGGTTCAACTGAGACATCTCCCAAATCTGTCTGAATCAGCCTGATTCAGTTTGAAATTCGGCCGAATCTGAAGCACACCACTAGTAACTATACAGTAATACCCTGGATTGCAAGTAACTTGAGGGTACTCTGTGAGGGTTTTGCAAGACAAGCAATTTTTTTTTTAACTTGATAAACAAGCAAGGTCTTGCAAGACAAGTGTAGGGATGTACCCGCTCGCCTTGAGCAGGCGTAGCGGGCCGAAATCGGCCCCGCTCACGCCCGCCAGAGACTCGCTTTGATATAAGAGTGTTTTGGATTACAAGCACGGTTCTTGAACGAATTGTGCTTGCAATCCAAGGTATTACTGTACTAGGAATATGATGAGAGAGGGCCTTATTGGTGGCTGCTTCTAGACACTGGAACTCCCTGTCAAGGGAGCCCAGGCTTCCTGCATTAGTGTTTTCCTTCTTTCTGCAAGCAAAGACATTTCTATTCAGGCAGACTTCAAGCCCTTAAACTGACTTGCTGCTGAAGTAGTTTTTAATCTGCTGGGTACTGTTATTTCTCTCTCATTGATGTATTTTTATTTGATACACTTTCATTTGATATACTTTATTTGATATATTTTTATCTCAAGAATTTTAATATTTTAACTATAATGTTGTGATTTTATCTGTATCGTATTGTTAGCTGCCTAACAAAACAAATAAATAAAATAAGCACACTTTATTACAACAAGTGGGATATAGCTCAGTGGTAGAGCACATGCCAAATGTCATGTGTTCAGTCCTTATGTCGCTCTGGAAAAGACTCTGTCTGAAAGCATGAAGACCAACTGCCAGTCAGTGACAATACTAAGTGAGATGGACGTGGACCAATGCTCTGACTCAATATAAAGCCAGGTTCCTGTGTTCCTAACAACTCTGTAAGGTAGGCCAGAATTGTTACGAACATGGTAGGCCAGAATAATAGTTTGAAAACTTCAGAAACGAAAAGAAGAAGAGGATGAAGCCTAGGAGAGAGAGAAAAAGAAAAGGGGGTGGGGAGTTTCTAGGCATCCAAGAATTTTAAGAAATCCAGGGCAGACTCATAAATGGGGAAAGCACTGCCAACCAGGGACCTTGGGAACGCTTGGCCAGGCATTTGGGCCCCTTAAAATAGAAGGAAAAAACTGCCAAAGCGACATGAATGACTCATTCCTGGTTGGCGCATTCATAGAGAGGCAGGCAGAGCTCATCTGGAAAAATCCAAGGCAGGCTGGAGACAAAACTTTTCCAGCATTATTATCCTGTTTGGATGTGCCTAATTAGTATATGTCCTCCTGAATGCTGCCCTCCTTCACCAGCCACAGCCGGAATGCATTGATATTGTCTCCTTAAAAGTTCAGAACCCCCCCAGTGACAGGAATATTAATGCACCCACCCTGACATATCTGTTTCAGCTCATACATATGCAATGTCTTTGTTTTCAGAGATTTATGTCAGACTTTGCTGGAGTGAGGTATTCTACCATTTTAGATAATAGCATGCCAAAGTGATGTTATCAGGCACATTCACCACTCACTCAGGCAAACGAGGAGCCATCCCTTCCCTTCTCCTTCCCTTCCTTCCCAGCTTCAGTGCCTAGAAACTGTTATTTATCCTTATTTGATGAAATCTTTCTGGGGGAAATGGTATATTTTTAGAAGAAGATTATGGTCATCCTGTGGATTATCTTTTAATTAAGAATGGATGATTTGTGCCCACTCTGCTGTAGCAAACGTCTTGCTGCTAATGAAGTTTAAACAGACTTACTTTATTTAATTACGGCTAATCACTAGGGTAAAATGTGGAATTGTCTTTGATCCACATGTAGACTGGTAATCCTTGTGGCAGATAGCATCTCATATTCCTCCCAACTCTTTCCTTTTCTTTTCTTTTCCTTTCCTTTCCTTTTTTTTTTTTTAAAGTTTCTCCAGGAGGTCCCAGCTCAACGAAGGGTTAATTGAGATAGCTGGAGTGGTGTGTGACTGACATATTTTATGCTCATCATCTCCCCCCCTCTTTTTTTTCTCTTTTTTAAAAGGACTATCCTCTGCCTGCTCTTTGCTCCCTCCCTCTGCCTGCCTCTCTCCATGTATTCACCTTCAGGCTGTGTAATGTAGTAGATCGCTGCTTGTTTGACAAAAGGGACCTGAGGGGGCTGAGGGCCTGCTGGATCCGGGAGAGAAAGAACAGAAACTGCTGGAAGAAAAGCAGAGGTTAGAAGAGGGCAGTCGAGACCAGTGTAAAGCAGAAGAGGGCACTAGTTAACTGACCTATTTCAGCCACCGACTCTTATACAGCCTCACAAAACAATTGCTTTCCACATGGGGCTGCAATACAATCCCCCCCCTCATTTATAACGTAAACGACGTTAATGAACGTTTTACAGTTTAACCTTATTCGGGGAGATTGTGCGAAGGCCTTTAGCATCTACTTGTCTCAAAATTCTTTCTTTATGGATGCTTAATAATAAAACATTTTTTTAAAGAGAGAGAGAGAGAGAGAGAGAGAGAGAATAAGAAGTTCAGTAAAGAATTTGATTTAATTCTGGGTGGGGTGTCCTGTCCCTACACTCACCGATCTGAAGCCCGATGTTTTCCCTCATGGGATGGCCCAGCCATCCTTGTGTAGGCAATGTGTGTCACTACGGGAAGCATTGCCATCACTGAAGAACTGATGTTTCCTGGCTCTCAAGCCACGAAAGCTGGATTTGGGGTGTCACTAAATGGACTGTAGCTTGGTATTAAATATATTCATTCCTGGGTTGTGCTGTGGAATCCTTCTCGCCGGATCGTCACCTTGAAGTGGTGAGTGGGCTTGCGTGTTCCGATGAACCCTGTAAGCAATGCCGTCGGGAGCTATATACTCCCAGTAGGGTCACCCATGGCGGTAAGGTCCGGGAGAGGAACCAGACAAAAAACGATCCAAAACAAAAAGTCCTCAATGGCAGAACAGGCGGAAGATCATTTAAACCTAAATTACAACGGCTGTGAAGGCGGATGAAGGCTGCAGCAGAGAATGGTTTTCCAATCGTCAGGGTAACCGTAGCCATTGGATCATTGCCGTCCTCTGTCAAGTTTGTGTGGTGATTTGTTGTGCACCGATCTCCCCACAGAAAACAGCTTCATGCACAGGCGTCTTCCAACCCAACCCAACCAACCCAACCCAACCAACCAACCAACCAACCAAAAAAGTCCCATGGCGACTGGCGAATGGCGACAGGGGCAGGACTGTGAATCTGGAGGCCCCTAGTCACGGACCAGCACATGGGCGGTGGATGCAGACTCAGTCACCCTGTTCAAGGAACGAGGTAGTCGAGCAGCTCGGCAGCTGTATCCATGACTGAGCAGCCCTATTTAGGATCCACTCTGCTCACCCCGTATGGGGAGGGGGCTAGAAAAAGTGCCCTAAACATAGTCTACTCTTTCTCCCCTGACTGGATTACCGCGTCCAGTGGGGGTCACCATTTTAGCGGTCGAAAAAGACATTTGAATTTTGGAACATGGAATATACAGACACTGCTGGATAACATAGATAGTGAACGCCCTGAGCGTAGGACTGCTATTATTGCAAGGCAGCTGAGACGGTTTAAAATTGACATAGCAGCACTTCAAGAAACTCGAAGGGCAGGAGAGGGACAGTTGAAGGAAGAAAAAGGAGGCTATACCTTCTTCTGGAAAGGACTACCTGAGCAGGACCGATGAATACATGGAGTAGGCTTTGCCATCAAAAATGAGCTAGTGAACTCTTTGTCAGAAGTTCCTGGCATTAACGAACGCCTGATAACTCTTCGATTAAAGCTCACCAATAACCAGCAGGTGACTATCTTGAGCGCTTATGCGCCAACATTAGATGCTGATGAAGACATCAAGGAAAACTTTTATACCCAGTTGGACACTCTCATGTCAGAGATACCTAAGGAGGATAAAATTATCCTCCTGGGCGATTTTAACGCAAGAGTCGGGTGTGACTTTGATTTATGGCCAGAAACTATTGGAAAAGACGGAGTTGGTAATAGCAACCCGAACGGAATCTTACTTTTGTCTATATGTGCAGAGCATAATCTCACTATCACAAACACGCTCTTTCGACAAAAGAATAAGTTTAAAACATCATGGCAGCACCCACGGTCAAAGCACTGGCATCTTCTGGATTATGTAATTGTCCGTGTTAGATATCGCCGCGATGTACTTCTTACTAGGGCTATGGTGAGTGCCAACGACTGCTGGACAGACCACCGACTAATCCGGTCCACTATGGTTATCAACATTGCTCCCCAACGTAGGCTTCAGGGAAGGAAACCAAGGCGTAAAATGAACATCCACGCCCTTCAAGATCCTATTAAGCAAACTCGTCTTCAATCACTTCTTAAGGAACATCTACCTACGGAACCTCCTAACAACATTGAGGACCATTGGTCTAAGATGAAAATCTCCATTACTGCAGCTTGTGAACAAACTATTGGATACGAAACTAAGAAACATCAGGATTGGTTTGATGAAAATGATAATGAGATTAAATATATAATTGACCAAAAAAGGAAAGCCTTCCAAATATGGCAAAATGATATTAACTGCGCTGCCAAGAAAAAAATCTACGCTAGTGCAAAGGCTGAGGTCCAAAGAAGAACAAGAGAACTTAAGAACGCCTGGTGGAAAAAGAAAGCTGAAGAAATTCAACAACTTGCAGAATCTCATGATGCACGGGGCTTTTTTAAGGCCACAAGGGCCATTTATGGACCAAAAACCTATGGTACAAACCCTTAACAATCAAAAGATGGCACCAAACTCTTAAAAGACAAAGAGTCTATTGCACTGCGTTGGAAAGAGCATTATTATGACCTTTTAAATCGTAAATCTAAGGTGGATAATGAGATTTTTTCGCAAATCCCGCAAAAACAAATTAAAGAGGAACTTGCAATACTCCCCACTTTGGATGAAGTAAAAAAAAGCCATTAATCAAATGAAGAATAACAAAGCTAGTGGACCAGATGGGATTCCTGCTGAAATCTTTAAAGAAGGGCCCCCCGAACTTGTACAACATCTTCATAAACTCATCCAAAAAATCTGGATAAGAGAAGAAATCCCAGAAGACTTCAGGGATGCCATAATTATCACCCTCTTTAAGAAAGGTGATAGAACAGACTGTGGAAACTATCGGGGCATTTCTCTCTTAGCTACCGCAGGTAAAATATTTGCCAGGATTCTCGCAAACCATCTTCTATCTATTTCAGAAGAGATCCTCCCTGAAACTCAATATGGTTTCCGCCCCTCTAGAGGGACAGTAGACATGATTTTTACTGCACGTCAGCTCCAAGAAAAATGCCGGGAGCAAAATCAACCCCTTTATATGGCATTTATTGATCTGGCTAAGGCCTTTGATACTGTAGACTGAACAGCTCTCTGGACTATCCTTATGAAAATTGGATGCCCCAATAAATTTGTGAATATCTTGCAACTTCTCCATGACAACATGACGGCTACGGTCTTGGACAACAACGGCTCTCATGGTGCTCCATTTAAAGTGGGATCAGGTGTTAAACAGGATGTGTTATTGCCCCAACATTATTTGCTATTTTCATCGCCATGATTTTACATCTTGTCGAGGGGAAACTTCCCACTGGTGTGGGAATTATATATCGAACAGATGGAAAGCTTTTTAATCTCAGCAGGCTGAAAGCAAAAAGTAAGGTAATTACAACCTCCGTTGTGGAACTTCAGTATGCTGATGATAATGTGGTCTCCGCACATTCAGAGGATGATCTCCAAACTATCCTAAATGCTTTTGCAGAAGCATGCGGAAAACTTGGCCTCTCACTTAACATCAAAAAAGCCAAAGTGCTTCATCAGCAAGTGCAAGCTAACCCTTTGGTGATGCCATCTATCCAGCTTGGCGGGACAATACTGGAAAATGTTGATCATTTTCTCTATCTTGGCAGCTATCTTTCTGTTACAGCTAACATCGACAGTGAAATCCAGCATCGTCTGAGCTCCGCAAGTGCCACGTTTTCTCAAATGAAACATAGAGTGTTCGAGGATCGGGATATTTGTAAGAAGACCAAAACAATGGTTTATGAAGCCATTGTATTACCAACTTTATTGTATGCCTGCGAAACATGGACTATCTATAAACGTCACCTCCAACTCCTTGAAAGATTTCATCAATGTTGCCTCCGGAAAATCCTGCGAATTACTTGGGAAGATAGGCGAACAAATGTCACTGTACTGGAAGAAGCAAAGACTACTAGCATTGAAAAAATGATCCTTTCAACGCCAACTTCAGTGGACCGGTCATGTTGTTCGAATGCCTGACTGCCGTCTCCCAAAGCAGTTACTTTATTCCCAACTCAAGGATGGAAAGCGGAATATCGGTGGTCAATATAAGAGGTTTAAAGATGTTCTTAAGGCTAATCTAAAAAAAATGCAACATAAACATCGAAAACTGGGAAGCTCTGGCCCATGAACGATCTAACTGGAGGTTGGCCTTTCACAAAGGTTCTATGGACTTTGAAGAAGCTCGAGTGCAAGGTGAAAGGGAGAAACGTGCTAAGCGAAAAGCCCGTCAAATGAATCCTTTACAAGACCATCTTCCATCTGGTAACCTGTGTCCTCACTGTGGGAAGCTGTGTGGATCTAGAATTGGCCTCCACAGTCACTTACGGACCCATCGCTAGAGTCTACACAATTTTCTTTAGAATTTTCCTCCTTTTAAAATCTCCTTTTTGTAAATTTTCTTTTTTTTATCCTGGAAGACAATCTTACTCGGTCACGAGTGATCGCCTGACTGACTGCTGTGGAATATTTAATTGGTTGCTTGTTTTTTAACAATGTCTCTTTAGGCTGTGTGTATTCAGAATTCTGTTTGGTTAGGATTGTAAGTGGATGTTTCATTGATTGGGAAATAATGTTGCATCTTGCACCTGACGGGGTGAAGTAATAAGGCACTAGGGCTATTGCATGGAGATGGGGAGCAGGGGCTGCACCCCCAGTGTTGCACATACTGCTTGATCTGCCCTTCAGCATCCATGGGCTCATCCCCAAACAACTGCAGATGAGTGCCTATGTGAGTCGCTGAATGCGTGTAGGTGCAACTCAGACCCCAGCATGATCAGCCATCCCATTTGCATGGAGTGCCTACACCGTGTCGAATCTCAGGCTCAGGGACCATATTTTGCCCAGCTGGAGTCCCAATCTGGGCTCACATCACCAGGTAGTTCCTGCTTCAACCCTCACCCTGCATGCATTCATTTGGTGATTTCACAGCTTTTGCATGTGTGTTTTCTCCCCATTCTAAGAGCTTTATAAGCCAAAATATGCTAGTATTTTTGGGGTATTTGGGCCCTGCCCATTTTTGCCTTTGGTTCCATCCCTATAAAATGCATTTGGCCCCGCCCACCACTGGGATGTGGCCCCTGAGAGCTTCTCCAAAATTGAATTCGGCCTTCAGACTGAAAGAGGTTTGGCACCTTGGCCTACGCTCATTCTGCCACTCCTGCTAAAAGCAAGGACATCTGAGAGAGCGGGCCAGTAAGGCTCACATTCTTGGGGGAGGGCGCAGCGGTGTGACCTGCCTTCTGCTTCTCCCCATAATAGCCATCCATGTGTATAATGTGTGAATAGGACTATAGGGGCAATATCCAAGTCTGCCCACACGCCAACTGGACCCACCGCTAGCGCAATGGGAAGCCGGCGGTTAAAAAAGCAACCAGAAACACACGGAAACACTCGTTTCCAGAATGGAGCAGGTCAGCGGAGCTTGCAGAAGAAAGCTCCACTGACCCATCCCGATCCAGAAATGAGCGTTTCCATTCATTTCTGGAGTGACTTTTTGAACCACCATTGGGTGAGCAGTGGGCCCCGCTGGTGCAACGGAATGAGCGGGAGCACAGCGGAAGTACTGGATACTGCCCTAGATCTCCACAGAGTGCTGGAAAGCCCATTGAGAATCTCTGCGGGGAGGAACAAGGGGTGTCAGTTGAAAGGAGACAATCTGACAAGAGTTCTGAGGGAGATGAGTAAAAAGAAAGCAAAAAGATGAAGACAAAGGGCATAGAAGGGAAAAGGGGGCTATGTTAAAGAAAGCAGCTGAAATAATGACACTTATGATTATAGGTATAGTTACACAAGAAGGAAAGGTAGCTATCGTAGGGATGGGCAAACAGGTTCTCCAAACATCCACTTGCTGCTCATCTCTCCTATTGTTGGCCATAAGAAAAAATATCCCCAAATCCATATTAGGGCAATACCTTTATTAGGTCAACCAAAATGTCACGAAATAATGTGCAAGCTCTCGAGTTCTCCAGAACTCAGGCTAGATGGTAAATAACGTAAGGGGGGGAGGGGATGAAAGCAGCTGCCTAATGTTGAAGCCATAATATCTGCATTTAGTTACAGTCTTAAGATGGAATGTGGGAGGAGGTGGCAGACATTCAGATTAGGCTCTACTAGGCAGAGCAATATATAGGAAAATTCAGTGCCATGCAAGCGACTTCTGCTTGCGCAACAGGACTTCCCCCAGCTCTCCTTCCCCCTGCAGCCCCCCACCCATACCCCAAATCTGGTCCAGAGGGTTCTCAAATCTACAGGAACCAGAGGGTGCATGGGGAGGGCATGCATTTGGAGGGGGGATCCTGCTGGGGGAAGCCATTCCCATCAGTGGGAAAGTTTAATTGAATATCACCCTAACTATTTTAACAAACTGTTTTAATCCCAAAGTGCATGATACTGAGATAGATATTATTTGTTTTTAATTCAATTTTTATTACATTTCCAAAAAAAGACAAAAACAAAAACAAAATACATACAACACCAACAACAAAAACTTAACAATATTAATACATAAACCCACCCCAATCCCTCCCCACTCAATCCACATTAGATTATTATATTTCACTTCTTTATAAACTACTTCTTTATAAACTACTTCTTTTCATGAATCGCACAATTTTTTATACGCTTCTATCAACATTGATCTATTTGAATCTTTTTGTGTTTTTCATTTTGTTTGATTTTGGTTTTCCTCCAAAGGAATTGTTTCTTTTTCAAAGAAACCCTGGCAAAGGAACTTGACAATTTTGTACGTCAAATACCCAAACGATGAGCGGAAGCCATTAGTCCTTTCAGATAGGACTTTACTACAAGACTTGGTGAAGTTGAGGCTCAATACACCAGAGTGCAGTTAAAATAGAACCCCCGAGGGGAGGCAGCAAATGTACGAAAAGGAAAGGATGAGGCAGGTGAAGTGCCCTGCCTGGATCAGCCACCTGGGCATGATGATAGGCAGTCGCTGAGAGAAGTGCTGTTGTCCGTTTGGCGACACTGGAAAACTCTGATTCTTGTTCCAGGAGGCATAATATTTGTATGTTAACATGGGGATCTGCTGTCTCTGCTAAGGGAACTGCTATGGGATCTCCACTGGGATAGCAGCAGTAGTGCTAGTATCACTGGCACCGAATTGAGGATGCCTATGACCTAACAGCATCACAAGTCCCTCTCCTGCCTGCCCACACCATTTCATACTCAACAACTTTCCCCCTTTTCCCTTCTTCCTTCAGAGACTGTGGGTTGTCTCCTATTGTGCCCATGCACTTGCACAAGCAACCGCTCATGCAGTGGCACTTTGGCACTTCTAAAAAAAAAAAATCTGGAACAAGCAGGAATGTTCATTTCTGGAATAGGGCAGATCAGCAGAGCTCATGGAAGGGAGCTCCAGTGACCTGTTCCAATCCAGGAACAAGCACTTCCACTTGTTTCTGAGGTTATTTTGAGGGGCACAAAAGCTCTGTTGCACGAGCAGTCGCTGCTGCAAGCACAACAGAACCAGTGGGCGCAGAGCAGCCCCATTGTATCCTGCCCTTCTAGTACCAGAATTCAGGTCTCCAAAAATAGAGTGGGAGGGTGGGCAGGGACACTGACTGACTATCCATCTGCAGCAAGGCTAATCCTACAGTCTTCCCTTATCTGGAGATGGGGGTATCATTTGATGTGTCTAGTACAAGCAAAGTGCTAAGAAATAATGGCACTGTCCTTAGGGGGGAAAGATATTGTCCGGAAAAGCCCTGGTTGTATTTGTATCATGGTGAATGGCTGTGTTACTTTCTCTTTTCCCTCCACCCACCCCGCCCCCGCCCTTCCTTCCTAGCTTTACAAATCATTGTGATCAGTAGCATGCCAGGAAGAGCCATGCTACCACTTAACACATGGCTGTGAAGTTTGCCTACACAGTCCAATGGAATACTCTGAAAAGGTTCTGCTGGAAATATTTCTACACCTGTTTGAGGAACATCAGTGGCACTGTATATGCATTAAAATTATGGGGGCTGGTCTCTCTGTTTTATCATTTATTCATGTTTCACGGACCAATTGGTTTTTAAAGATATTTCATTTTGAGATCTGGCTTTCGATATGTGTCCCTTTCTGGATGAATAAAACCATGTGTTCACCATGTACAACTCAACAATCTAGCTGTTACACCACATTGGTGCACACACTAAAGCCAGTCATGCAGACTGCACAAGACTGTTTTCCTTTTGCCTGTTTGGAATGGGTGAGGACCAGTGCAGTCTGAAGCCTCCTGTACATCTGTGCTGCGAATTCCAAGTATATTTTCTAGGCATGGGAGTATTCATTTCAAGGAAAAGACATGAAATTTAGGTTGACTCCCATAGATACAGCCACATCTAAATGTGCATTGATCTGTGGATCTGCACATATGAATGCAGCCGAGTCCTCAAAGTAAGCAAAAAACAGATGTGGCTTACTTGAGTCAGTCTTTGTGGTCAGTTGCCACAATAACTTGTTAAACAGCTGCAATGTTGTCTCTCCACTGGGATGCATACTTTTTCTGTGTCACTCACATCCTGATAACGTCCGCACATTTGCGATAGTTTTATATGTGATTTCATAATCATTCCCTTCCCAAGCAGTTGTCAGGACCCCACTTCTGACTGGCAGCAGTTTTTCACTTTCATTTGCTAGATTTTCACAATATGCAAGAATACCCTAAGCATCTTTCCTGCTTTGATATCTTCACACACACATACACACACACACACACACACACACGTTTTAATTTTTCCAAAATAATACATTTTTTTTCCTTGTGGGAAAATGTTCTCTCTCTCCGTTTCTCACTCTCTCTCTCTAGCACGCACACACACACACTTTCATATTTAAGTTTTAGGGACATTTTCTCCAATAAGAATGAGTATGCTTTCACCCTTCTGCATGGCAACAGCAGCTGCATTCACATGAAAATGCTAGCTTGTTAAACATCATGTAACACTGAATGTACTGAATATTTTAAAGGTCAGGTATTGACAGGCTTTGAGCTGCTTATGTTTCCCTAATGACCCCAATTACATCCAAGCTGAGTAAGTAGTCAATAAACAATAGCATTAACATATGTAGAAAAAGTGTTTATTTTACATTTCCAAGACAATCCGCAATCTCCTGGTTTGTCACCCTGATGCTGAGGCGAGATCATGGGTCCTTTGATGAATGAGAGGGGCCAGGGGTGTTAGAGACTTCAGGCCTGTCTGAGAAAGTTCAGGTTGCCTATCTCACACTCAGGCACACAAAGCGGATTTATCACTGCAATTATGCTTATGTAAATAATCCCAGGGAAGAAGATGTAACCCAGCATCTCATTCCATAGGGTTAGCGGAATATTTAGCAGGACTCTTGGGGGAGCCATGTTACTTTAAAAAGAAACTCACATTGGTTGTTTTTTACTTTCTCATGAGCTGAGCATAAACAAATCTCCCCATTTATTTTTAACATGTTTGTTTCCATGGTATAAGCAAAAAAAATTTTTTTTAATAAAATAAAATTAGCTTTCTTTAGACAAGGGTAATATTTTTCAAATCCCCTTGTTAATGCATGCATAAAATGTCCCACTCTCTGCCTCTCCCCCCCCCACAGGAACATAATGTTTATGCATTGGAAAGCACCCATTCAAGATAACAATGAGCAGAAAGATATATCAAAAGGTGTAATAAGAGACAGATAAAATATGCAAGGCAAAAACAACAAAGAATCTAAAACTTAACAAATTTACCGTGGCTTGCAGGAAAAAAGGAGGGGTATAAATAAAATGTAATAAATAAATAAATAAGCCATGGTGGGTTGTGGCATGTGTAGGCAGCCATTTTGAAAATTCAATGCCCAGCAGGGAATTGCCATGGTTTGATATGTCATCCAAATCTGGGCAACAGGGGTTGTTTGAGAGTTAAACAACCCTGAAATAACCCTAAAACAGCCCATGGGTTATTTGAGGGTTGTTTAACCCCCAAACAACTCCTGCCGCCCAGGTTCAGATGACACAACAAGCTGAGACCAGGACTTGAATTGGCAACCCATCGCCTGTGGCTCGTTGTGGCTTAAATAAGCCAGGGCGGGCTGCAGTGATTGTGCGAACCGGGTCACTGCGACAGACCATTGGTCCATCTAGCCCAGTACTGTCAACACTGACTGGCAGTAGCTCTCCGGTGTCTTAGGCCAGGGTTTTTCCAGCCCTGTCTGGAGATGCCTGGGATTGAACCTAGCACCTTCTACATGCAAACCATGTGCTCTACCTCTGAGCCATGGCCCCTCCCCTCAAGTGGATCTTCTTGTATGTGATGAAATGGGCTCTTCAGCCTATGAAAGTCTATGCCACAAAAGAATTGTTAGTCTTCAAGGTGCTACAAGACTCTTTGAGGGTTTTGCTGCAACAGACTAACATGGTGGCTACTCTGGAATACAAGACCAAGTTTCACATTCACTGAATTTTCTTCTTCAGTCACAGCCTAAAGATTTTGTGTGGTGGGTCTATCACCAAACAATTCACAACTTCCACAATCCTTGATAACTATTCAAGGAGTAACTGCAGTCAGCAGTTAGAATCAGTAAGGAAACAGACAAGCAAAACAAACAAACAAAAATCAGCTTAAAACCAGTACAATATACCAGCCTTGACTTCACATGTTGTACAAGATCCTAGATTACCCCAACATGGCAGTTTCAAGGTGACACATGTTTGGTTTGAGCGATAGTTATTTATTGTTATTTATTATTATTTACATTTATTAATCGCCCATCTGCCGGCAACCGGCCGGCCTGGGCAATGTACATAGAATAAAAACAATAAAATACATTTTAAAAAATGTATACCCATTATAAATCAATAGAGCTTCACGCTACCATGGAAGGACTGTAACTATCTCATCATAGGTAAACCTGGTGTTCATTGCATGAACTGCCCAGAGAGCTTCGGCTGTGGGGCGGTATAAAAATGAAATAAATGAAATGAAATGAAATGATAGGCAAGAAACGAAATCTTCCATTTTATTTTGAGCATTTGATCTCATTGGGCAAACAAATTTCTGTTTAGAAAATGATGCGAACACAATGGAACCAACTACCTAGGGAGGTTGTGGGCTCTCCCACACTGGAGGCATTCAAGCTGCAGCTGGACAGCCATCTGTCAGGGATGCTTTGACTTGGATTCCTGCATTGAGCAGGGGGTTGGACTCGATAGCCTTATAGGCCCCTTCCAACTCTACTATTCTATGATTCTATACAAAGTCCTACTAGCCACACTTGAGAAAAATCAGGAGTGAATTTTAGCCACCTGGCTACCAAATAATCTCTTGTGTTACCTTGAATGTAAATGTGTCTTTATTTACATTGTAGAAAAGTATGGCCAATGAAAAACCCCTCTAATTTTCCAAACTCATTAGGACTGAGAGGCATGCCAGGCAACTGATAGTCAAATATTGTCAATTCTCAGCTGTGAGCCGGGCGGCGCTGTATCAACTCCATCTGATACGGCAGCTGCGCCCCTACCTTCCTAACCATCTGCTCCTGTCAGTAGTTCATGCCTTGGTTTCCTCTCGCCTAGACTACTGTAATGCGCTCTATGTGGGGTTACCCTGGAAGATGGTTCAGAAGCTACAGCTGGTACAGAATGCGGTGGCTCGCCTGGTTAAAGGCAGACGCCAGTATGATCACATCACTCCAGTGCTTAAGAAGTTGCACTGGCTACCAGTTGCTTGAAGAGCTGAATTCAAGGTGTTGGTTTTGACCTTTAAAACCCTACATGGCTCTGGCCCAGTTTATCTCAAGGAGCACCTCCAGCAACATCAAGTAGGTCGCTCAACAAGATCTGCCACGGACGGCCTTCTCCTTGTCCCATCAACCAGAGCAGCCAGGCTGGTAGGGACAAGGAAGAGGGCCTTCTCTGTAGTAGTCCCCAAGTTATGGAACTCCCTCCCTAGTGACCTTTGCCATGCCCCCTCTGTGATGAGCTTCCGCCGGGCTTTAAAAACATGGTTTTTCTGGTGGGAATATGGGGTGGGCTAGGATTTTTTTTTAAAAAAAATTATACTGTTTTGTTATGTTGTGTTATTATTGTATTGTTTTAGCTGTACATCGCCCAGGGTGGCCGGGTGGCCAGCCAGATGGGCGATTCATAAATGTAATGATAAATAAATAAATAGATAAATAAATAAATAAATAAATAAATAAATAAATAAATTGACTACGTATTACAGACATTCTCCAGCCCTGTATTATGACCATAGCCACATAACTAAATTTTGTTTTATATCATTGTTGTGTAAACCTTTGAGTTAACCATGGAATTTCAGGAATACACATCAACTCTTTTATCTCTTGAATAATGTTCACAGACATTTTGATTTGCACAGGTTTGTTAGCTATACGGAATAATTAATTACACAAGCTTAGAATGTAATTTCAGTATTTCCTAACAACACTCAGCAAAGGCCTAGTTCTCTCAAACAGCAGATGAAGTGGCCAACCTGTTTCGACTGTACCACTTAAGACTGGGAAGGGAAGTTCACATAAGTTAACATCCCTCCATACATATATAAGATCCCTGCCCATAGAAAACTGATATGTAAAGGAGAATGCTAGCCTTTATTTATTTATTATTTATTTATTATATTTATGAATCGCCCATCTGGCCAGACATCTGGCCACTCTGAGCGATGTACAATCCAATAAAATACAGGGGAGGGGGACACACACACACAGTATAAAACACAATTAAAAACCGTACAAACTTTAAAAATCCTAACCCACCCCATATTCCTGCCTGAAAAGCCACATTTTTAATGCACGGCGGAAGCTAATCAAGGAAGGGGCATGGCAGAGGTCAATGGGGAGAGAGTTCCATAAATTGGGGGCTGCCACAGAAAAGGCCCTCCTCCTAGTCCCCACCAACCTGGTTTCTCTGTTTGATGGGACAGGAAGAAGGCCGTCCATGGCAAATCTTGTTGAGCACCCTTCTTGATGTTGCTGGAGGTGCTCCTTGAGATAAACTGGACCGGAGCCATACAGGGTTTAAAAGGTCAACACCGCCAACACCTTGAATTCGGCTTGGCAAACAACTGGTAGCCAGTGCAACTCTTTGAGCACTGGAGTGATGTGATCACACCGTCGGCAGCCTTTAACCAGGCGAGCTGCTGCGTTCTGTACCAGCTGCAACTTCCGAACCGTCTTACCAGGGTAACCCCATGTAGAGCACATTACAGTAGTCTAGGTGAGAGGAGACCAAGGCATGAACCACTGATGGGAGCAGATGATTAGGAAGGTAGGGGCGCAACTGCTGTATCAGGTGGAGCTGATACAGCACCGCCCGATTCACAGCTGACACCTGAGCTTCCATGGACAGCTGGAAGTCTAGAATGACTCCCAAGCTGCGGACCTGGTCCTTCAGGGGTAGATGTACCCCATTCAGCACCAGGTCAACATCCTCTAACCTTCCCTTGTCTCCCACCAGAAGTACCTCGGTCTTGTCGGGGTTCAGTCCTTCCCATCCAGCCACCCACTGCCGCCAGGCACTTGGACAGGGTTTCAACAGCCAACCTTGGTGAGGACTTGAAGGAGAGGTAGAGCTGCATGTCATCCTCATATTGATGACAGTGCACCCCAAACCTGCTGATGATAGCTCCCAGCGGCTTTAGGTAGATGTTAAATAACACTGGGGAGAGGATGGAACCCTGCGGCACCCCACAAGTGAGCGGCCGAGGGTCTGAAGCCTCCTCCCCAAGAACTACCCTCTGGTACCTTCCAGAGAGGAAGGACCGGAACCACTGCAATACAGTGCCTCCCATGCCCAACCCCTCCAGGCGGTCCAGGAGTATACCGTGGTCAATGGTATCAAAAGCCGCTGAGAGATCGAGGAGGACTAGAAAAGAGCATTCGCCCTATCCAAAGCCCTCCTCATATCATCCACCAAGGTGACCAAGGCCGTTTCTGTCCCATATCCAGGCCTGAAGCCCGACTGGCATGGATCTAAATAATCGGCTTCATCTAAATGTGCCTTCAACTGAGCCCCCACCACTTGCTCAATCAACTTGCCCAGAAATGGCAAATTGGAGACTGGGCAAAAGTTGTTCAAATCTTGGGGATCTAAGGAGGGCTTCTTTAGAAGTGGTCTTATTACTGCCTCCTTAAGGGCTGATGGCATCACTCCCTCCTCGAGGGAGGCATTCACTACCACCCTGATCTCCCCACCCAGTTTTTCCCTGCAGCTCATAACAAGCCAGGACGGGCAAGGATCAAGCAAGCAGGTGGTCAGCTTAACAGAAGAAAGCACCTTGTCCACTTCACCAAAAGGAAGAAGCTGGAACTAATTCCACAAAACCGGACTGCCACTGGCCTCCTCCCATTCACCCACTGTGTTCACGACGCACGGAATCCCACTCCTAATCCGATCAATTTTATCTGCAAAGTGCTTTGCTAAAGCCTCCCAGGAGGCTTTAGACTGTTCCAATGGATCCAGAGCAACTGGACCGACCAGGCTCTGGACCACTTGGAACAGCCTCCTGGGGCAGCACTCCGCAGACGCGATTGAGGCAGCATAGAAATTCTTCTTTGCTGCCTTCACCGCCACCTGGTAGGCTGAAGATGCAGCTCTGACCTGTGTCCGATCATCTTCAGAGTTGGATTTACGCCATCAGCACTCTAGCCTTCTCACCTCCCGCTTCAGAGCTCTCAGTGATGGAGTAAACCAAGGTGCCGTGCGAGCTCTGTTCAGGTGAAGAGGGCACTTTGGGGCCACTCGGTCTAATGCCCCGGTGATTGCAGCATTCCAGTCATCCACCAGGGTCTCAACCGACCTACTGTTTGTGTGCTCCAGTTCCCCAAGCGCGTTCAGGAATCCATCCGGATCCATAAGACGCCTTTATCCCTCACACCTACTTTTCTAGGCACAGGGAAAGTTTTAGCACGGAGGAGCTTCTAACCAAATTAATTTCCAAAATCAGTCTTAATGGGTCCAATGAAGAAACAGGTTTCCTAATGTATTTACCAAGGACTAGTCCTAACATAGGATTTTTTTTGGTAATTAATCTCTCTCTCTCTTTCTCTTTATTTCAATTTAATGTTTACTTGCCCATATTTGTCCAATGTTTGACCAGTCAATTGAACAGCCAAAATTGAGCCAATCCAAGATAGATTTTTTTTGCCTGTGAAAGTAGAAAGATTTTGAAGAAAAATGTTAGCTCTAATCCTAGGTACAGCTAGGCTGCTTAACTCCCAATGGAGTCAGTGGAATTTAAGCAGCCTAACTGCTTAAGGGTGGCCCAGGATATCAGGGTTCCTTTAATAAATGCTATGCTGTACACTGAGGAGTAATAAGTGGCCAATAAACAAACACATAAACAAATGTCCATTAAGTGCAGTGTTCTGGTGTAACATCAGGAAGAGAGCCTTCGGAAGGAACATTGTCTCTCATTCTTCATGTAAATTGACTCAAGGGAAGGTGCTACAGCATGAACCTCAAAAGATTCCATGCCATGCCTTCTGTCAGATAGGCACTGGATTTTCCTTTGAAACTCAAGTAGTGAGATTTCACACCCCACCTCTGGTAACTTTACTCAAGCAAAGGCCAAGCAGAGTGTCACTTGTGAGGAGGTCATTCCTACAAAGAGAAGGAAACTGAGAACCAATTCCAGACCAATCCTTGGGTAGCAGAATCGGTTGTAGCCTTTCTTTCTTGTACAACAGCATTATGGACTGGTGTACAACAGGACAACCAACATTAGAGCCGAGAGATTACATTTGTATGGTTGGGTTGTAATTTCTTTAAGAGCCAGATGCCTGATGGTGACTGAAGTGGAAGGTGTTGGTATGGAGTTGCATGTAATTTTACAGAACTTTGCAGAGCAACAGAAGAAAGAAACCACAAATAGCCTCCAGGCATGTGACTGGGATAGAGAAGTTATTGGCCATGGGGTTCATCTTTATCCATAAATAGCAAAATATTTAAGGTGAGTGGCATTTGGACATATGGAAGACTTCTATACTGCAAGGTCCTCTAGGTGTGCTGAATGTTTCTGTGTATACAAACTGTACCACCCCACCCCCAGTGCCATGGGATCCTTGAGAGTGGTTTTGCCATCTCCGTATGTATCCCCACATGCAGCATTTTCTTTTTCCTACGTTATAGTTAATGGCAACTATTTACATTACGGGAAAAAGTAAAGATGTGCAGACACTCAGAGCCATGTTATTATAAATGAGATGTCATTGTTGTACCACTGTTTTGTTGTTTTATGATTGGTTTTATAGTATTTTAGGATGTTTTTATCTTGTGAACTACTTTGGGGGGATGATGATGATGATGATGATGATGATGATGATGATGATGATGATGATGATGATGATTACTATTATTATATTTTAATGAAAAGCAGTATAGAAATTCTCTGCAATAGTAGCCCCATTCTGAGTTCTGTTTCTTGGTCACAATGGTGAGTAGACTGTAATGCTAAAGCATGACCCAGTCTTAGATACTTGCTTTTCACAAAGGGCATTCAGACCTCTCCCATCTGTTGAAAAATGCAGAAGGGGGTTGTTGAGCCAATGTACCCAGTGGGCCAAGGTCCCCACCCTCTGTGTGTTTGGCATGCCTCAGAAGGGGCTGTATGTGCATACCGATGCACATGTGTAGAGCTCCTCCAAGCTTGGGGGGACCCTAGACCAATCAGAATCCCACCTTGCATGAAAGAACTCTACATGTGTACATGAGTACACACATAGAAACCCTTCTGACATGCTCCAAGCACATGGAGGGAGGGATTATGGAAGCTGGATACATCAGCTGCCAAGGGCAAGGCTAGCTCATGTGGTCCCATGACCCCTTCACACTTTCTTTCAAGGAGTCATCTGAACACTACTCTCCCAGAGAGATATCCTGATGCACCTACTCTATGCTTGCCACAATTCAGTTCTCACAGTGAAATGGGGATGTTACATAAGCCAAAATAAATAGTTTCACAAACGTCTCCAGTCTTTAACTAATAAATAGGATAATATTTGACATGTTGAGATTGCTGAAAATATTACCCATTTCTAAGAACTCTAAGAAGTGACAAGTTATGGCATCATGTTAAGTCATAGACTTACATCCACAGTATTCTCCACCTAGGTGTTGGCTAAGCTATAAAAATATATATATTTCAAATTTAAGCCAGGCTGGATGGCTTTTTCACTCAGTTTAATGTAAGCCACACTTGCAACTACCACAAATGAATGATACTATTTTTCACTTGCTTTCCTTCATCTGTCCCAGGCTAGCAGAGAGAGTTTTTAGAAGGATATGCTCTTCTGGCAGGAGAGGTCTGCCTGATCAACATTTAAGAGTAACTTTTTTTCAAATCAACTTGGAGCATCAAAATGTTTATTTCCATTAAAGGTTAGCACAAAATGGCTTGCATTTTCTGTGCAGTGCCAGTTCAAAGGCTGCTTTTTTTGTTGTTAATCACACAAAGCAATTGTTTCCCCGCCTTAGCCTTATTAGAAGCTAATTTGAAAGAGATGTTGAATGGAGATCAGAGCAACGGCTGTGGTCCACATCCATGAACACGATCATGGAAGCCCGCCTGTGCAGCTTGTGAAAGGGTAGTTGGAGGGTGGCAAATTTAGCCATCACACTGCCCATATGGCTGCCACAGGAGCAGTAGGGTATGAAGGTCACAAACAAAGTCACGCTCTGCCGTGCCTTTGTTTATAAAAAAGCCTTTGGATTCAATACATGGCCATGCAATTGCTGAGGTGCTGCAGCCTAGGGTGTCACTGAAGGCCCAGTTTCATTAAGGCTCTTGAACCTTATCGTGTTACACTTCAGAAGGAGTGACCAGCTTATTTAAAACAAAGAAGCGCTGACCTTTCTCCCCTTTTGAAACTAAAAACAGATGAGGCTAAAGTGACTCATTTCCGGCTTTAAACAAGCTCTAAAAAATATTTTCCAAGTACAGTTTGTTAGCTTTTTCTGTTCTTTTTTCTTCTTCTTCTTGCACTCCTTCTTTGCATAAATATCTCATTCCCCTTCTTTTTTTGTCAAGGTCAACATATTTATTACTTGTATTCATGGTGTAGTTCTTTTTTCTTCCTTCTAGCTCACTTTCCTTCTTTTCTATTTTTTTTAATCTGCGTTGTTTATAACCATGACCCTTGATCCTCCAAGTCTTAAAACAGCTTGGCTTTCAGCAGCTAAAACTGACAAGGTCAGCATTTTTCTGTTTATTCTGAGAATACTATTTACCCTCTGGGGTTTTTAAAAGCAATTCTGTAAAGCATCACTTGGAAAAAGTTTGTAACATTCACTTCCATTAACTTCACATACAAGTAGCAGCAAAACTTTTCAGTTTGGTGAACTTCAGAACAAAACCAACACCCCACTTCCACACCCTGGCTTTTGCAAATAATAAAATAACTAAGTAGTGTCATAAATGCTTCAAAGCTTTAAAAAAAAAAAAACTTTGTTTCAAGCACTTTAGCAACTGAAAAATAGCCTAATCTTTCTGCAGTGTCAAAATGATTTTTTCTTGAAACTGGACACAATTTGTGCGGGCTATGCTATAAATTTTACAGCTATGTCAGACACACACAGACAGACACACACACATACATATCCTTAAGCTCTAAAGGAGGGGTGAGCAACTTGTGGCCGTGTCGTCCAGATGTTTTGGCCTATAACTCCCATCATCCCTCACCATTGGTTATGCTATGGTGAGGGCTGACAGGAGTTGTAGGCTAAAACATCTGGAGATCCACAAGTTGTCCACCCCTGCTCTAAAGGTAGCATGTGATTGCAATCAGAATAAAAACCAATTGTTAATGCTTTCAAAGATGTCTTTTTCCTCTTCCAGACAGATATAATGGGCACAATTTGCAAGGAGCCTTGCACATCCTGATCAGCAAGAATGGATGCTGTGGAACATCACAAATGTTCCTGTTCCTTTAATGCAGGAAACTATCCCAGGGGATTGCACGAATTTGCACCCAATTTAGATTAATCAGCATTCCTTTTTACATGTGGCATACTCTCTCTCTCTCTCTCTCTCTCTCTCTCTCTCTCCTCACTCACACACACACACACACACACACACACACAGATTCTACAAAGCACTAAACTGAAATGGGGTGTTTGTGCTAGAAATGTTTGGGCACTTCAAGGAATGTAGTATGTAGGCATAAGGAGCATCCTATTGAACCCAATGCCATACTTTCACTGGAAGTGTTTTGGACAGGTTGTCCGACATGGGCTTGGCCAACAGGATTGGCATCTTCTTTGTCATGGAGATGACTAAAAAAAATATCCAAGCATCTCTCCCAGGATCCACTAGCATACCTTGGAGGATTTCGGCTAGCAGTGGTCACTGTGCCACTTCCCACAAGGTAATGGATACTCATCTTGAAGGATATCCATCTTGAAGAATGAGGTAACTTCCTTGGACAGAGGCCTTGAAAAAGCGAGAGAAGGGCCTGCAGTGCTCGTCTCCCAGCCCCAGAGTCAGTGCAAGGCTATTATCTATGCCTTTTTGCATAGTGGGACTTACTTCCAAGTAAACATATATAGCAACTTGTGACCTTCCAGATGTTTTGGCCTACAATTCCCATCAGCCCTATCCAGCATAGCCAATGGTGAGGAATGATGGGAGTTGTAGGCCAAAACATCTGGAGGGCCACAAGTTTCCCACCCGTGGGATATATAGAATTCTCTGATATATAGAATAGGCTGCATGTATCACTGCCAAGCAACCCTTTTTAAGACCTGAACTATACAGTTCAAAGATCTCAGGTACAGGCATTTGTCCTGTTCATTCTCAAGTATATAAACAATAGCTCTGTGTGTGTATGAGTGTGTGTATAAGAAGCACTGGCAGAATACCAACTGTGTTTGGAACTTGAAATATTTCCCTGATTTGACAACTACGATCTTATAAGTGAGCGATGCTTTCTTTGTAATATATGCTCATGTGACACATATGATAACCACATACATACACAGGAGGTAGATGGGGCCTTTAATAATTGCATAAAAGAGGAAATTTCAGCAGGTCCAGCTTGTTATGCAGGGGTAAGAAAAATGCCATGTCCTTCTTTTCCAAGAGCCCTGTACTCCTTTGCATCTGATAATACTAGTAAAGTTTGTTAGCCCCAAGAAATAAGTAGTAGTTATTAGTATTTTTTAAGAGGGACCAGGGTTCAAGCCTGCTTTAAAGCCATCTGCTTTGAGCTGGAAGCCTTGTCTTCTAATCCCAAATGTTTGTGATTGGGTTGTGGTTACACAGGATAAGGAGAAAACAATCTGTATATGGTCAGAGGCACTTTCTCTGCTATCATTGTTTTGCATCTTCAAGGACTCAGCCCTACATGAAAAGAGAGGGGGGGAAAGGATTGGGGTGGACCTCCAGTTAAATTTATACAGCACAAATAGATTATTTCATCAGGTGCAAAAGTATTAGTGCATCATCATGGTTTAATCCTAACATGGACAAAACTGAGGAAATTCAAAGTTATGTTTCCCAAAGTGGCCATCATTTGTACACATAACACTTACTTACCAAAGACATTTATTTAGATAGAAAAATTATCACAACAACCCAGCAATAGGAAATATTATATATGTACAAGAGGTTTGATATATATTTGCTGTGGGAGCTATAACTTTGGCTTTGCTAACTTTTCAGCATGTAAAATCTCATCCATAATGTTCCATTTACATGGTTTTAATCACTAGCTCCTCATGGCATTTCTTGGAAAGAATTTGTTACCTTGCGTTAGTGGTTTCAGTACAAAACATGGTCTAGACATGTACATGTACCAGTGGAATTAAATCATCAATAATCACTATCTAAAATGAATTACGTTCCCAAAAGTACAGGCTAATGATTTATCTTTTCTTTGCGGAGCTGATCTCTATCAGATTGATTTATGTAGCAGCCAATCATGTTTCAGTAAACTGCAGCATGTGCATGCATCTTTAAGTGACGATAAGCTGTGACGGACTATTTATTTGTATACCACCAGCTCCCCCAAAATCCAACCTAATAGCACTCATGTCTGCAAAATACTTTCTGAACCACTAATGAATGCTATCTTTTGCTTCCCATGTGAAATACGTGGACAACCTGCTCTAATGATATGAATACAACATTTACTCAGGGGGAGGGGATGCCTCTTTTGTTCTATGACAGTCAGTTTTCAACCTTCGTTTTCTTTGCATGTTTACATTTATCTGCTTTGATAAAAGGTACTCTCTCCTTTTACATTATTTGCTTTGATGGTAGGTGTTTTTGTGTGTTGCTGGAGTGATCGACAGCCTCATGCTGTTCTGTTTAATTGTCTTTTCTATTCTGCAAGATTCAGTGTTTAAGAGACACCAGTTCAAAAATAAATGCAATGTATGTATACAGGTTTAATTTCGTCCTGGTTTGATTCTTCAGCAATTTGGGTACAGCAGTCGCTGTACTTGTTTATAATTCCTCTAGGTCTATGTCCAGTTAAAATATCTGAGCTATGCCTTCTTTGCTCTCTCACTGTGTTAGGAAGCCCTTGGGTGCTTATGTTTATAATTAAGATCCTCTCCAGTACTCTTTCTCCAGCAGGCCTTTACAGACTTTTCTTTAAAACGGTGAAGGTTATAATTTGGTTGGGTTTGAGGCTTGGACAATAATTTTAAAAGTTTTTCCTTCTAAATCCTAATTAGATTAATTGTGCATTTCCTCTTTCTTTTACATCAACTAAAAGCCTTTATTTTATTACTGGCAAAGCAAAATGAAACTTATGTTATTGTGCTACAAGGAATTAGAAGTAGCAGAGCCAGCAAGTGTGTATTAGTCAGTTTGACTGCAGTTAGAGTTCGAAGACAGTCACTGGAATGAGCCAGCTTAAGAGTCTGAAATGGTGGTGACACTGTAACGTTTCTGATCAGTCCACATAATATTGTATTTACTGATTCATGTGTTTCCAGGAACAATGGGGTCTCTGCCATACGTAATTTATTTCACTCACAGATTTTATTTTCCAGTAGCAAGACAAACTTTGCACAGTTTCACATGTGCACTTTGAGGCTTATTTTTCTTTTCTTTTTCTTTTCTTTTTCGGTGTGGTGTTTCCCCCACGAATGTTCCCCAGCAAGCAAGAGAGATGCAGATGCAAAGAGTTATACACCATCCATTTTTATCAACACACATCTGGGAAGCTCTGGCCCATGAACAATCTAACTGGAGGTCGGCCTTTCACAGAGGTTCTATGGACTTTGAAGAAGCCTGAGTGCAAGGTGAAAGGGAGAAACGTGCTAAGCGAAAAGCACGTCAAATGAATCCTTTACAGGACCACCTTCCATCTGGTAACCTGTGTCCTCACTGTGGGAAGCTGTGTGGATCTAGAATTGGCCTCCACAGTCACTTACGGACCCATAGCTAGAGTCTACACAATTTTTCTTTAGAATTTCCTCCTTTTAAAATCTCCTTTTTGTAAATTTTTATCCTGGAAGACAATCTTACTCGGTCACACAAGTGATCGCCTGATGATGATGATATCATCACATGCCTGGTGAAAAGCAGTCCAATAGCTGCTTTTTGCTAGCACTATACATGGTATCCCATTTCCCACATGTGCCTTTCTGTGTGGTAGGGAACACCATGAGGAAAGTTCAACCCGGACATGTACATATGTGAAGCTGCCATAAAAGTGCAAAAAATCACATTTATTTTTCTATGCAGCCTCACACAACATATGCCTATTGTATGCATCTTTCCCTAATATACACATTTTTGTGCATATCTTGCCCTCATATACACAGTTTTGTAAGCAACTTTTTCTAATCTACACATTAGAAAATGTTTTGGGACACAATTTTTGAGCTGAGAACTGCATCACAATAGTCAGAGAACTGTGGAACCTGGAGGACAACTGTGTTCTGACCTGTATATTAGCTCAGGAAATGTGAATTAGGTTGCTTCACTTAAAAATGCAGACCAAACCCAGTAAGCTCAGCCCTCCAAATAGAATAGACTGGTGACATGCCATGTAATATCTGTTGTCTAACTGGGGATCCTGAAAGACACATAATCTTGTGAGTATTGATCAGACAGCAAACTCAAGACTGTTGTAGTGTACACCTTGTTCAATGTCAGAGAAATAGCCACCATGCAGGATGAAGGGATGCCTTTAGCCCCATATCAAATGAAGACAGCCTGCTGTCGCAGCATGTGACCTCTCCAGCGCAGTTCGAGCTGACCTGAATTTCATAGATTTCATAGATCATAGAGTTGGAAGGAGCCTACAAGGCTATCGAGTCCAACCCAGGACCGGTGCAAGGCAGTTTGGTGCCCTAGGCAAGATCAGATATTTAGCGCCCCCCTTCCCACTTGAGAGCGCTGTATTTTCCCGCCGAGGTGTTTCTGGTGCCCCCTTTAGCCCTGCGCCCTAGGCGGCTGCCTAGTTGGCCTAATGGTAGCACCGGCCCTGGTCCAACCCCCTGCTCAATGCAGGAATCCAGGTCAAAGCATCCCTGACAGATGGCTGTCCAGCTGCACCTTGAATGCCTCCAGAGCGGGAGAGCCCACCACCTCCCAAGGTAGTTGGTTTCATAGATTTCATAGATCATAGAGTTGGAAGGAGCCTACAAGGCTATCGAGTCCAACCCCTGCTCAATGCAGGAAACTAGAGGTGGGGGTCTCCCATCCAAGTAATAACCAGGCTTGACCCTGCTTAGCTTTCCACACTAAGACAAGCTGAGCCAGCGTAAGCCACAGGCCTGTATAATTGTACCAGGATATTCCAAATGCTGCGGTCCCATTCACAAAGAACTCTGGCAGACTACATATTTATTGATACTTATGGATATACATTTCCTACATCTTTACTGCAAGTGATTCATTTTAATTTCTGTAAGAGAATTGTACTTTTTTCTTTCTTTTTCTTTTTTTTAAATAAGGTTTTTGTTTTGTTTGGTGTAATTCGCAGTTCTTTTTAAAAAAAAAACCCAAAGAACTCTGGCAGGATGTTAATGTTTATTTGGTTATTCATTTAAATATGTGTATCACAGTCTTTATGTAGTAACCTCTCTCAGAGACTAATAAGTTTAAATCAAAACCACCAATAAATACAAGTTTTAAAAAATCAGCATTGAACATGATCAGCAGAAAGGATACAAGCCAGATTTGAAATGTGTTCTGCTATCTTAACAGAAATGTATGACCATAAGCCAGCCTCTGTTGTAGAGAACAGTAAGCTGATATGCTGTATTCAAGGAATATGGCAGCGCAGGAAGTAGAGAAAAGGGGCCGGATCCAGATTTAGTCATACTTAGAGTAGACCCATGGAAATCAATGGGACGTACGTTTAGAGTGCCCTCCACACGGTAGATGTTCCATGAGCGATAGCCATTGCTATTTTTATGAAATCAATTTCATGTCTTCCCCTCCGCTTCTAGTCTAAAGATGTCTATATTGACAAAATCATTTTCAATTCGGTAGTGACAAAAAGGCCAGCTCCCACAACTCAGCCTATACAATCCATGTCACACTGTGCTAGAGAAAACACTCTCTTCACAGGATTGTAGAGCAAAGAACACTAGGATCTAGAGTCTAGAGAGATTATTCAAGCAAGTGAGCCAAGTCACATAATAGTTACAGGAGAAGGATTTTTAAAAACAGACATCACTAACTTTCTGGGGGGGGGATTCCCTCTTGACTTAAAATATTGTGGTCCATTATTTTCTAAGGATTTGAAAGCTGTCAAGTTAAATTTGGGCACACAACTCTATGGCACCTCATATCCTGTCTCTTCTCACAGCTCTCCCAGAAGCCCCACAGAAACCAAGAGGAAAGCAGAATAAAGTTAAATGAGTTTGCAAAACATGTAATTGTGATTATTACTCTCTTTAACAGAATAAGTATGTCAAGTGTCAAACCCCACTTTAAACCTGTGCTTCATTTTGAATCAAAATAAATTGCTTAATATTTATTCCTCTTCGCTGAATAGCTGAGGGAAGAAAACGATGCACCCGTTAAATTAACACATTTTTTGTGCACAACGGCAGTTCATTTGCACAGTAAATAAGTTAAAATCTGAATCTCCTGTAATCCACTATTCAAACTGTCTGACTGTAGAGCCTCCCTAATCAAATACATCTACATGATATTGTAAGCTACATTACAGTGTATTATTAGCTTGTAAAATGAAATTGCTGCAACGTTATGTTCTATATGTTGAAGCAGTAACAAATTTACCAGTGATAGATGTACTAATGGATACATTGCACTGAAATAAATATGAATTGAGAGTACCAACCGGAAAGCATTGAAGGTTGTGGTTTTTTTTAATGTATGTGTTTAGGCATTTATGAGGGTGAACTAGGTAGCAGTGAAAACAGTAGAATTTTTTCTACCATAGCCTCTCTTTTTTTGAAGGGGAACTGCTGAAGAGAGAAGAATGGTGGCCTTTTTGTGAAATAAAACTGTTATTTGTAACAGAATGAGGCTTGTGTGTAACACAGCAGTTCTTTGTGTTTAGCTATAATTTGCTTGTATACCAAAAAGTATTGTGCAACAAAAAAAAGTATTTTTCAACCTTCTTCAACTTTTTGTGTTTTCTTGTTGTTGCAACATGTGACCCAGACCATTAGTGTAGTTATTCTGTCTTTCCCTCCTTAATGTTTTTTTCTGTGGTAAGATAAACCTTTTTGCAGATTATATTTTGTTAATATTGGAAAAGCCCATGGAAAACTGTTGGAGGAGCAACTAGGAGTTTCTCAGATCCCAAGGCCAAGATGTACAGCACTCTGGAGGTTCCTACTCAGTGGCATGGTTGGTTCAGTAAATTAGGAATGTAGCCAAGCAGCCCATCGGACAGGAGCAAGGCCCGAACTGGGCCTGCCCGTGTCCGTGCAGGCTCTCAGCCACCCGCACGGGCTTTACCTGCAGGCTCTCCGTCCGCTGGTCCCGTCACATCACTTCTGGCAGCGGCGGAAGTGACGCGACGGGACCCTGCTCTGTCGCGCTGGACCCCCGCACTCTGTTTTTGGCGAGGGAAACCAGGGCAACAGGGCTGTTTAAGCCCTGTTGCCCTGGTTCCCCCCCCCCACCAAAACTGAGCGCAGGCGGGGTCCAGCCTGGATGGAGGACACGACGCTGGCAGCAGCGTGCAGGGGACCAGGTAGGGCGCCAGCGGGGGGCAGCAGCGGTGGAGGGGGTCCTGCAGCGGCAGCGGGGGGCGGGGGGTCCTCCGGCGGCGGTGGCAGCTCGAGCTGTGCGGAGAACGCTCCGTGCTGCTCTGAAGAGCGAGATCGGGCCGCCGCCACCGCGGAGGTCCGAGCCGCGGAGAACTTCGGGCCCAGGTAGGGCCCGAAGTACATCCCTAGTTCAGTTCTCTATGGGGGTGTGTGGGTAAGTCAGGCCTGGTTCTAAGATCCCTTCTCTTGTTGCAGGAGCATCTGGAATTGGTTCCGATCTTTTCCTTGAACCCTGATTGTGGAATGTCTAAAGGAGACATTTGAGTCCGTTCCCTGGTTGTGAAATGTCTGGGAAGATCATCTCCCAAAGATATTTGAAACCCTTTCCTTGAACCCTGAGCCCAAGAAACAACAATGGAGAAATGCAGTTCTCAGAATATTAATTGCAGTAAAGGTATACATGGTGGATTGATGTGAAACAATTTCAGGAACCTATAGCAAAATGCCATCAGCTATATGATTTCCAAAGGCTGTAACCATCAAGCTTATGCCATGGGATTTGCTGTAATAAAAGGATCTTACTGATTGGAGTCTCTGGTGTCAGACTGCTAGAATGTGTGATTGTAGGACTGGGACCTGGACAGATACTATGGTCAGCAGTATCAAAAGGCACCGTGAGATCAAAGAGAATCAACACTCCTCCTCTCCCTCTTCTGATATAGGGCATCATACAGGGCGACCAAGGGTGTTTCCATGCCAAAACCCAGCCTGAACCCCGACTGAAATGGATCCAGATAATGTTATGAGACCCATATGCACAATATTCTTGCCCAATCTGATGATTAGTGTGCCTGCTGCATTTCCTGTATTCTTCATTAGACTTAGACTTAGGATAATATTGACATTAGATTTACAATCATTATTTTTCTCCCCAATACCCTATTGTTTCCATCACAGCAAGCAAACTGTTGAATATTCCAAAATCCAAAGGATGCTGCAGGTTTCTGTATCAGTTGAAGGTTATCAAAATAAGATTCCATTTATACTGTTTCTAGAATTGGCAGAAATTCAGAAAAATGCTCTGGGTATTGTAATCTTCTTCACTTCCTTGTCACTGAGTGACCTTTTAATTAAGGAATCTTGATATGATAACATATGGAAATCCATGAGTATGAAAGATACTTCTCTATCTCTACATATACCCCTATTGCTCTATGAGCATGATGAACATTAAATAGTGTTCAGCCCAGTTCACAGCCCAGGCAGCCTAAAAGTTTTCATGTAAGCTATCATGTGACAGAAACCATCTTTCGGTACAAATATTTTGGTTTAACTGGGTTGGCAATGAGGCTGTCTATGAGATAATGAAGTTCTGTAACTTTCAATTTATTATTATTTGTTATGTATATCCCGCCTTTCCGCTAAGGAACCCAAGGCAGCATACATGATCCTCCTCTCCTTTTTATCCTCACAAAAACCCTGTGAGAGAGGATAAGCTGAGAGTCAGGTGCTGGCTCAAAGTCACCCAGTGACCTTCATGGCAGAGTGGTGAGTAGAACCCGGGTCTCCCGACTCCTAGTTCAACACTCTAGCTGCTACACCACACTGGGTCTCAGCATATTATTTCAAGGAAAAAGGAATGAGATTCATTCTTTTTGCGGAATGATGGGAAGTTTTAGCCAACATTCTGGGTCTCTTTCCCTGTTTAGAAACAGTAAAAGGTAGATAAGCATGACCATTTTCCAAGTGGTAACCTACCCCAGTGAGCATAAAACCACATGTGGAGCCAGTACTAAGTAATGTCTGCACAAAGTGAGAGAAATGATCCCACAGATTTGCTCCCAATTAGGAGAAGCAAGGACATAGGAAAATGACCCTACTATGGGCAGATGCTACAATTGGCTACCTTCTATGGGTGCAGGCCTTTCATGTAAGTTACCACTTGGTAAGTGGTCAACTGTATTCAGTCAGTATTATGTTGTTTAATCTGTTGTGGTATGATGTATGCACTAACTCATGGTGGACAGAGTTGTTCTCAGAGTTCTTCTCATTCCGTCTTAGCCCCTTGACCATACAGCCACAACGGGAGACATAATGTTATGGGGCATTGAACTGGTGCTAAACGTCTACAACAACAATTACTCTTTTGCGATCTTCGGTGGATGGACTTTGTTATTTGCTTAATTTTTTTATTCATTTCTATTACCAGTCACTCTGCATAATCCTGAGGATGTTGCTTTTGGCTGACCTGGAAACAACCCTACTTGTTAACACACCAATGCACTAAGAAAACAGTATGTTTACTTTTAAATGCTGCAACCTGGGTCAGCTGGGCCTGGGAAGTTATGGTCTCTGAATGCATCCTAACTAATTGTCATGCTTGGATCTTGGAAGGACTTTCCTATGTATCAGATTTATTGCCAGCTCTGGGGTCTTTCTGCCTTCCTGTGTAGTGTCTAGCTTCATGTTCTTGAAACATCTGAATCTGTTTTAATGTAAACAAAAAAATTAAAAAATTCCATACCCCAATTTCAAAACTGCCTTTTTAAAGTGACACAATAACAGCATAAAACAAAAGAAAAGCTCTCTCACACACACATATATACTAGCTGTTGCCCGCGGCTGCGCTCGCGTGGATTTTAGGATTTGGTACAATGGAAAAGATACAGTGTCTGACTGAAAGTGTAACATTTAGGCTGGGTGCTGGCAGCAGAAAACTTTTCTGACAGAAATATCTGATCTTAAAGAAAAATCAGGTTAATCTTGAGAGTCTACAGGTGATGAAGAGTGACCGTGCCAAGTTTGGGGTAGATCCGTCAAAACGTGATGGAGCCTATGCGACGACGCCCCACACACAACAGTCAGTCAGTCATATAAAAAGTTTCCCTCCCTTTTCACCCTCTCAGAGAACATTCTAAATGGCCTAGCGGAGATTTGCAAAGCCACCCCTATTGGCTCCTGCAGGAATTCATACGAACATTCTAAGTGTCGTATGGGCTATTTGCATAACTGCTCCTATTGGCTCCTGCAGCAATTATGAGGTGAGGCCGATTTGCATAACTGCTCCCCTGTTGTTCTGCCCATAGGAGATATGAGAGTGGGGCGATTTTGCCCCCTTTTTTCACCCCCTTAGGGACGGAATTTCCAAAAATCCTTCCTTAATGGGTGTCTATGTCATAAAAACTATGTTCCTTCAAAATTTCACGTTCCTAGATTAAACGGTTTGAGCTGGGTGTTGATGAGTCAGTCAGTCAGTCAGGACTTCTTCTTTTATATATATAGATATATATATAACCTTGCTTTTAATTTTATTTGTTCTTAGTTTATGCCACTAAAGAACAGACAAATGGTTTAACACCTTCTTCAAATTTAATCTTATCATTTTCAATTTAGAAATGACACATACATTTTTGTAGGAACAGACACTATCTTCCTTTCTTATAATGACCCATTTTGATTGCATCGGAAATTAAATAACTGCACTTCCAGACTAAGTTCTGATTAAAATTAAAAAGAGAAGACACATATGTGCAAAATACATTCCATTACTTTTTCAATTTGAGGAAAGTATCAGTTCAGCCTCAGTATGAATTGCAGGTGAAAGTTCAACAGTATTATACTCAAACTAGTTTGACTATTGCTATGAAATGTAAGTGTAACTCACCACACTTTCCCAATTCATTCTGCCAAATCCTGAAGTAGACAAATATTCCCTGACCCTATGTTTCATATGCATTTGGGGATGTTTTGGAAAGATATGGTATGAGAAGGTAGGGAGAGTTTCTGTATTTCAGTTTTTATAAAAAATACTAGAAAATGCCCATCATTGTGATGGGCAAGATGTGTGGACAGGAAGGCCTTTATGAGACACCAAATGGAGAACTCTGTGTCTGCACACAGGGACGCACTGTGCCTCCATGCAAGATTCTGAGAGGGAGGCAGGGCTGAGCCACCCAACATCGAGGAATCAATGGCAAGTTTCGCCCTCACAGAGGAAGGCAGTGCTTTGCTTTTCTCCAGGAGTAAATGGAAACAAAGGAGATACCAGTTGGATGGAAGCTAAAACTGATCCCTTCCCCTGGTAACCTAGCCAGTGGGAATCAAGCCTGCTCCTCTCTGCATAGTCCCCTACTGGATATTCTCGGGAATATCGAAAACTAGCTTTTATAGATGGTACCCCCATGCACTTTTGAATACTGAAGTATGGTAATGCTTTACTCTAATGATGACCATGATTAAAAATGATTAAAACTGTGAAAACAGGTCATCAGTAGTCAAGCCTGGCTCAGGCCCAGGGCATGAGCAAAGTAAACAGGACAGCAGGCTTATCCAAGTTTGTGTCAGCAAATTGGCCAAGGATTAGCCCCAAGTGATGAGATGAAACAAAACAGTGTCAGTAGAGAAGCCAGAAGCCCATCTGGGCTATCAGTCAGAGAGAGACTGGGAAGGCAGTTTGCAAAAACCTACCAAGAAATGCAGGATGGGGCAATGCTAAAGCTGAGGCTGAAACCAGAGTGGGGTCAATGTCTGGGAAACTAGAAAGGTCAATGTCTGAGAAACTGGAGAGAAACTGATCTTGTTCCAAAGGCAAGAAAAGAGATTTCCCTCCATGTAAATTACTGGAACTAGGAGCAATCAGAGATAGGATACAGATGAGCCAATATAGGACCCTGGATTTTTCACTGTAATGTATGGCATTTCATTCATCCCGTCATCCTTATAGTACATCCTCATTCCCAATAAATGATATTAACTAAAGCTAAAACCTGTGGAATGGCTGAATAACCCATGACCAGATGTCACATCTACCCTCAAGGCTCTTTCATCAAGACCTCCTCAAATACTGCTTTGGGTCCCCTTTAACACCCCAATGTCCATCAAAACACTGAGGGGATGCTGCTACAGTAGTGGTGGCGCTGGTCTTGGTCCCATTTTGAGGCCAGAAACCCATACTCTCTCTTACAAAGGGTACTTCATTAATTTTACTTCATTAGAGCTACCACAATGAAGAAATAAGAATGTTTAGGAAACATCAACTACACAGAATTCTACAGCACAAGTGCTTGACTTCAGGTTCATAAGAGTACCAAAATAGTCCCTTTGGCTGAGCTGCCATGTGTTTTGTAACCTTACTCCATTTAAATAATTCACATTCATTTCAGAAATGATTTTTAAAAGGATTTACCTAGCTCTTTCCAGACTCCAGTATCTGGAAAAGGAGTCATCACATGCTATCATGTTCTTATTGTTTCTGCCAGGGTTTTTTCCCCAGGTTTTCCATTGCCTGCAAATAGTTTGGAAACAATGATAAAATTGAGCTTACTTGTATCAGGAACAGGACTGTTGCCCCCAAGGAATCCTCCAGAGCAATACCTACTCCAGTCTTAGAGAAAATATGTAAAACATATTTTCCTGAATCAGTCCTCTTGCATTATGGTAATGCTTGTCTGGCTGATGTCATGAGAGCTTGCATTGATTTCTGTAGGTTTTGGTGAGATGGTAGTGATAGAAAGGTTGTCTGCAGTTTCAGCCAATATATGGTATTTGTACAAATAATCCCATTAACCATCTATCTTTGGCCTTGTGTTGTCCTATTTCTGCTCTCTGAAGAAAATGGGCTTATGCCAGGGATGGGGACTCGGACTCGAGGACTCGACTCGTGAGTCGGACTGAGTCCCCCCTCTGACTCGACTCGGGACTCGAGACCAAGGACTCTTCAACATCCCTGGGCTGTGCCAGAAGGAGTAGAGAGGAGCGTGATTGCCGGCGAAGAGCGCATGGAAGCGAGGTGTGCCGCTGCTCGGCCACTATGGATGGCTACCAGGAGTGCAGCCCCAACAGTGTGTCAAGATTTATTTTGATTGATGTGTTGCGTACTTGGGAGAGGCAGAAGAAGGACCTGAGATTACTCTGTGTGGCTGCTCTGAGTGTGTTTCTGGTTCCAGCAAGTTCATCACCAGTGGAGCGGGTGTTCAGTGAGGGTGGAATTGTGATGAGATCTCACCGTTCCAGAATGGGGGCCAAACATTTAGAAAAAATCATGTTCCTCAAATGCAACATGGATAAGTTTTAGGAAGTACAGCAAGTTTATTTTTTAAAATCATTTCCCTAAAATGCAACCTTTCAGACATTTTGGGTTTGGCTGCCTCTGCCTGCCTGTCTGGGGTTCCCAGCCTCCTCTACCTGCCTGGTCTCTTCTTGACCAGTTCAACAGTTGAATTGTCCAAGACAAAGGCCTCTGCCTGCCTGCTTTGGGGTTCCCTGCCTCCTCTGCCTGCCTGGTTATTTTGGGTTTGTCTGCCTAGTCTGTTCTTGCCAAAATCAGCTGCAGAGTTTTCAAATAAAAAGGCACACTTGTGCCTAGAATTTATTTAAACCACACATCTGAAGTAGCCTTATTTTGTTGGGAAAAAACCCCATTGATTTTAATAGGGACTCGTGGAGTCAGCTTTGGGAGTGACTCGTGACTTGTGACTCGTGAGTCACCATTTTGGACCAAGGACTCGGACTTGGACTCGAGACTCGGGTCCAAAGACTCGTGACTCGACTCGTGACTCGAGACCAAGGACTCTTCAACATCCCTGGCTTATGCTCAGCAGTAGTAAAGTGTTTCTACATAAAATCCGGAGGGCAAGACCCTTCTGATGTTTCTTAAGGTACCTTCTCTCTTATTTTCATGGTTATGTCTGCATGATCAAAAAGTGGTACAGCATGTCCTTCAACACATTGATCTGAAAAAATAAATGTGCCATTTTTGCAAGGGAAGGATTTTCCACAATGTTAGTTCACAACATGTCAGTTTGTATGTTAATACAACTTCGAGCGTTAGTCTGCATTGCTCCTGATTCAGGAAAAGGCACAGGGACCTTTTCTTTCCTTTTCTTTTCAAAAAGAGAACTGCATTCCCTTCCCGCCACGCTCCAAAGCAAGGGTGAGGGATGGGGGCCGCATTGCACTGGCCACAATGTGCTGTCATGCAAACACACACTGTGTCTAGATGGAGGCCATCAGTGGACAGAGCTAAATGCTTTTATAGGGACTATAAAAGGACCATAAAGGACTATAAAAGCCCATGCTGCCCATTACTGGGCCCTCTTTGGAACTTTGTGGCACTCACTCTGACACCCATAAGTTTTCGGTATAAGCATGACTGGTTACTATGGGGCCGAGTAGAAATAAACTTGTATTTATTATTTTTAATTTTTAATTTTATTTTATTTAAAATCTTTTTATACCATCCTTCATCTTACAGTACAAGAGCAGTATACAAAATTTATATTTAAAAAATCCTAGTATGCTATACAATTTTTAAAAACATTAAAACAACATCAACTACAGCAATAAAAGGCAGGGAATACATAAAATCGACAGCTCACATCCATCAGCTTAGAACGAACCCGTTTAAAATGCCTGGGCAAACAAATAGATTTTGAGGCGGTCAAAAAGAACATAATGTTGGTGGCAGTTGTACCTCCATGGGGAAAGTATTCCACAGTCACCTGCAGCCCTGTGGGACACAGGGATTTTCTCCCCGCCACCACCCCACTCTACACTGATCCAGAGGGAATAAAGGGAAGATTGGCTGGGAAGGGCAGGGTGCAAAAGTTTAAATGGGATGATAATAATGGCTGGACAATGCATGAAAGGAGATTACCAATACACTCATTGGTGAATACCATGAGGCACCTTGATGGTTAAAGGGGATTCCCTAGACAGGCCTGTTGGACCTGGAGGCAGGGAAAGGAACCACTTTGAGGCTTGCCTGGAGCACACACCTAAAGTCATGCAGCTTGGGAGTAGCTGCATGGCTTTAGGCGTGTGCTTCCTGTGTCCCCTTTCTCCCCTTCTACAAGTTACCATAAATAATCACACTGAACATAAAATATGCTGCTAAATTCTGGGGCTATCTCACCCTGACACCCCTCTGGTGAAGAACCTTGGATCACAAGGTGGCGTCCTTCCTCACAGCAAGGCATTGGCGTGGCGGGAAGGGAATGTAGTTCTCTTTTTGAAAAGAAAAGAAAAGAAAAGGTCCCTGTGTCTTTTCCTGAATCAGGAGCAATGCAGACTAACGCTCGAAGTTGTATTAACATACAACTTTTCTTTCTTTCCTCACAGCAAGGCATTGTGGGGTAAGAGGACCATGGAGAGAGCTTGTATGCCAATACACCAACAGAGGCATTTGTTGGTCCACCTCCGGCTGCAGAATATCTTGGGCCAGCCCTGTGAACCCAGAATTTAGCAGCATATTTTATGTTCAATATTATTACTTGTGGTAACTTGTAGAAGGGGAGAAAGGGGACACAGTAAGCAAAATGATGATGTGGCTGACTATTAATGGATTGAGCATTACACATATATCTCCCATTACTGTTAATGGAGCTTACATGCCGATTCATGCATTCATAGGAAAATAAAAGTTTTTCTTCTCCTTTTCTTTCTTTCAAAGTAAGAAATGCATTTTTAAAAAATTGAGTAGAAGTAACAAAAGTTTATCCAGGAACTAAACAATATACATGTGTTGTGCTGGATGCTTTTAAAAAGACAACACATACAACCCCCCCCCCCAAAAAACCCAGAAATCTGACAGCTAGCTCCCTAGATTAGATAGGAAAAGGAAATTAAAACTAGGATACTGCACTGCCTAAAATGCTAACAAGCAGAGAACAAAATGGATAACAGGAAGGGAACTGACCCAATATAAACAGTCGCAAAGGATATTGTTGGCAGGCTGTCAGATCCTGAGCTGGAGGAGGATAGAAATGTTTAATTGTTCAGGAAAAGACAACTTAAATGGGGGGGGAGGATTAACAAAGAATTTAAAAGTAAAATCCTGCAAAAAGGCCCTTCCATAGTACCCTTCCCATCCCCGAGATGGACCAGAATTGGAGTATTTGCCATGCTGTGAAGGAATAGACCATAATGTTCTGTACCGGCACTCATAGATCTCATAGATCATAGAGTTGGAAGGGGCCTACAAGGCCATCGAGTCCAACCCCCTGCTCAATGCAGGAAACTAGAGGAGGGGTCTCCCATCCAAGTAATAACCAGGCCTGACCCTGCTTAGCTTTCCACACTCAGACAAGCTGAGCCAGCATGAGCCTAATGTAGTCACATGCAGTGTGATCCTATACATGTCTACTCAGAAGTAAGCCCCATGGACCTCAATATGTCTTACTCCCAAATAAGTGTGCATAGGATTACAGGATTACTAAGAGTGCCAGCAGGGAAATTTGAAATCTAGTTCAAATGTCATCTTAGCCACAAACTTACTGGCTGGCCTTAGGATAGTCACTTTTTCTCAGCCCTACTCCCATCTGCAATATGGGTTAATATTTGGGCCTACTTTACAGCGTTGTTGCATGGAATATTGAAATAATGTATATGAAACACTTTGAACATGCAAAAAATGCTATTCTAGTAGTAGCAGTAGTTATCATTATATATAAACCAGTGTGCCAGAGCCATGTGGCATAGTGGTGAGAGTGTTGGACTGGGACTCGGGAGATCCGGGTTCTAGTCCCCGCTCGGCCATGAAACTCACTGGGTGACTTTGGGCCAGTCACTGACTCTCAGCCTAACCTACCTTACAGGGTTGCTGTGAGGATAAAATGGAGAGGAGGAGGAGGATTATGTAAGTTGCCTTGGGTTCCTTGCAGGAAATAAGGCGGGGTATATATATAATAAATAAATAAATATAAATAAATAAATAAATAAACCAAGTGACTCTTGAGAGACTCATTAGGACCTATTTCTGCCCAAGTCATTCTCTGCCAAGAAACCATATCTTTTCTTTTTAAGCAGGCTCTTCTCTTGGCACTGTCATTTTTGGAATGTAATGCAAGTGTTTATTTTCCTATGAGTTGTACAAGGATCAAGAAGACCCTGTGCACATTAGCTACCCAATCCATGTGTTTGTGGTGACATAAAACGTGTACAGTACTGTGCACTTTATAAGTGATATCAAATATGAAAAGTATGTGACCAAGGATATAAGAAGGGATACTCTGTCCACTACAGTAGCAAGATGCCATCAAGTTCTCACCGAGGTTTTAATTATGTGAATTCATGACATCACATCCATATATTTGCATGGAATGAAGATGCTGCTGAAAAGGTGATCTTTTCAGGCTGCACATGGATGTGAGGTGCCCACTGTGGGTAGTAAAAACAAAACAGACCAAAAAAATCCACCCTTATAACAGCACCATCTCAAATGGCATTCATCTCAGAATGTCATAAAATCATAGAATTTTAGAATTAGAAGAGGCCTTGGAGGTCATCTAGTCCAGCTGCCTGGTTTAATGCAGGATCTACAATGGAGAAGGCAACTACGGCAGTCTTCCCAAACCTGGTACCTTCCTGTTGTTTTAGACTTCAACATTCCTGACCTTTGGCCCTGCTGGCTGGGGTGATGGGAGTTCAGGTCCAAAATATCTTGGGGGCATCAGGTTGAGGAAGGCTGAGCTACAGCATCCCTGACAGATGGCTGTCAAGCTTCTGCTTAAATACCTCCAGTGAAAGAAAGGGCACTACTTTCCAAGGCAGTCAGTCATACTATCAAATACCTCTAGAACCAGTGGTGAAGGAAGTGGAGGCAGAGCTTGTAGGGATGCAGCGCCAGCACCTTTTGATTAGTAGGGACATTGACATCATCTGCCACCCCCTTCAGAATTCTCTGTTCCGTCTGGGCAGCAATTCTCACAGTGACTGGGTTGGTTCACATGACACATGTCATGCGAACCCAGACTGCTTCCCCCAGGGTGACTTATTTTAGGGTTATAAGCCACTCTGACAACCCTTAGCGACCACCAGTGCCAGCCGCCCCAAAAGTGGCCAAGTGGCACTTGGGGGCAGCTGATGCTGGATTTCCCCCCCCCACCCGCCCACCCGCCCTGCCACACTCATGATCCATTTTGGGCTTACTGCAGTTTTTCACTTTACCCTTTTTTTCAGAGATCACGAAAGCTGGCTGTCAAGCTGCCTTTCACAATCCCTGTTTTGGCAGCTATGAATGCCAAATCCCTGTTTTGGCAGCTCCAGTGGCACATTACAGGGGTTGCCAATGGTTGCCAAACATTTTTTGCCCCCTCCTAATTTTCGCAAATATCTGTGGGGGGGAATTATTAATTTTTACCCGCACTTGTGCAACTGCGGACATCCAGAATTGTGCAGGTGCAGGAATGGGGAGCCTCAGGTAGGCATTGTGCAGGGGGGTGCATGCTGACAAAGTCCAGCAGGTACCTACCCTGGGCATTGCCCCACAGAGGCTGCAGGTAAGCTTGTTTTCCCTTTTGGTTCCATTTGACAGCTGTCAGAAAGTGAGCTGTCAAATGGAACCAAAGGTGTGAGTGATCTTAGCTCACGAAAGTGGGTGCCTCATTCACCACCTCACGGAAAGACCCTTGTGTTTTTTGGGGGGTGCTCATATGTCCTAAGGGTGCCTGCAATTTTGCACTTGTTCCCGAGAATCTACCAGCTCAGGAACATGCAAAAGTGCAAGCCACCCCATTTACAGGAGTAGTTACTTTGATATCTGTCAAAACATTAACATTAACATAGCTGCATTAACATAGCTGCATATGTTAAAGCTCCATTTTTAAAGTGGGATTTAGAAAGGGTAAAAAAATTGACAGGAAACTGTACAGGTATATAGACTCTAGAAATGGTTTGTTAATATGCATCAACACACCTGCCTGAAATTTTGGACTCTCCTTAGTGGCATGGTTATGGGGACTGTCATGATGAGCACCTGCATTTCAAAATTTACCACTACACCACTGTCTAGAACTGCTGTGTACTCAGTCATATACATTAATACATTATCCCATTTCATCACTTTTCAAAAGTGGCGCTAAAGCTCTATCCATCTATCAGTTTTTCCTCGCCTTGAATTACCGATATGCATTAACAGCTATTAAGAATGGATTTCCTATGATTCCTAAAGAGCCTGTTACAGCTTAATCTGGGAGTTAATCAAACATGAAATTAACTATGGTCACTGGCAACATTAATGTACTCCAAACTGTCATTGGAACCTGACCCTATTGTATACCAGCTGGAAAGGAGTAGACCATAAATCCCTTTAATAAGCAAAAGGACCGTGATCTAGAGCAGGCCGGTCAAACTCATGGCTCCAGGGTCATTTGTAGCACACCAGTTATATGCTGTAGCTTACCAGGTGCTCGATAAACCATCTATTTATTGCAGCCTGTTTGGAGTCACCATATTAGGCAGAGTAATTAGGCAGCTGACAGTCCACGATACGATATATTATTTGCGGGGCATGATTTTGGCAGGCTCAGTCTAGAGGATAAGGAACCGAATTGGGTGCCATCATGTGCTCCAAATCTGATTTCTAATTGTAGCCAGCTCTATAAACCGTAAGAAGTTGGTGGTGCTCTAGCTTTGGATTTCTAGCTGGGGTGGTGCGGGGAGGTTAGACAAAATGGCCTACAAGACCCCCTTCCATCTCTTTGAGTGTATAAGTTCATCTTTCCAATGGTATATTTCTGTTAGAAATGCTGCGTACACACTTTCTGTACTGTATGAACCTGACCTGGCTGAACAAAAATGTAGTAGGAATAGTATGAGGTGAATGAGGTGATATGCAGCTATGTTAATGTCTGGGTACTGGGCAGGGATGCTGAATAATGCTTCCACAGATGACAAGTTGCGAAAAGCATCCTTTACATGTATCCTTTACATTTCAGCAGTTCAAATGTTAGTTTCTTCCACCATAATCATATGTCTGAATCCTCTGAGCCCTTCTACCATAGCTCTATATCCGAGCACTTGCTTTATCAAAGAGCCCAAGTAGTGCAGTTGTTAGGCTGTTGGATGTAGACCACAAAGAATCTGACTTTTCCACCACTATTGTGTCTGCACAGTGTCAGCCAGCAGACCTTTTTCAAGTGGTGAAACGTCTGCTCTCTGTAGGCTGAGCAGATCAGAACAAACCTTCAAAGGCTTGCTGACCAATCTGCATTACGTTTTGCAGGCAAAATTGGTCACATTCATTCTGACTTGGATGCCATTGCTTTGACAGAGTCAGAGATGGATGTGGACAGTGTTCCGTCTAGTCATGTTGTGTTGGATAGATAGACAGGTTATTTGAAGGTTTGAAACCCACTACTTGCTCTTTGGACCCATGCCCTTCCTCAGAGGTGGTTCATGATTCTCTAAGGGAGGGTGTGGTTCCCCCTGCTCTTAAGGAAGCAGTGGTTAAACACTTGTTTTAACAAAACCAAATCTGGATCCCTTAATTCTGGGCAATTATTCCCCTGTATCCAATGTACCATTCTTGAGTAAGATGCTAGAAAAGGTAGTGGATTCTCAACTCCAGGTGGTCTTGGATGATACTGATTATTTGGATCCATTCTAATCTAGTTTCTGACCTGGCTTGGGGACAGAAACAGCCTTGGTCACCTTGGTGGATGATTTACCATAGGGAATGGACAGGGGAAGTACAACCCTGTTAGTGCTTCTGGCCCTCTCAGAGACTTTCGATGCAATCAACCATGTTACCCTTCTGGTGTTCAGGCAAAAAAAAAAAGTTAGGATACTGCTTAGCAGAACCATGGTAATCCTTACTGCCTCCTTGCTAGTGTTACAGTTCTGAGTAGGGACCATGGTCAATGGACAGGAATGTGGCCTTCCACCACTTTCAAGAACCTACTCCTGATCCTAGAACTATTTGTCCATTTAGCTCAGTACTGTCGATTGTACCTAGCAAAGGCTTTCCAGGATTTCAAGCACAGGTCTTCCCATCACCTGCCACCAGATCCTTTTTTAAACTGATATGCCAGGGACTGAACCTGAGACTTCCTGCATGCAGGAGCTACGGTGTCACCTATGTAGGGTGGACATGTGTCCTACTTTACAGAGGACAGTCCTCCATTTGAAGATTCCTTCTATTCGAAGAGCTGTCCCATCCAAGTCCAGTTTAGAGATAGAAAGGAAGAGCAAGAACCTTGAAGTTGCCCATCAATAGTTAGCACCTTGTCAGCAGACTGAGCAGGCACACACAGTTCTACCCACTATGGCAAGATGTATGGTATTTCTATTTGAATTATAGTCATTATTTCTAAATTTGCATGCATATGTATAAATTAGCATATGCAAGTATAATGCAAATCTGTGCCCTCTTTTGTCCTCTTTTTTGATGATGTATTTGCTCTTTTTTGGCAGTGTGTAATGGCTACCCTACTCCGGTGTCTTCGTTGGCAGCACAACAAGCCACGGGTCTATGTGATAAATGCAAAATAAGTGAAATATCTATTGATTTCTCTTTGCCTTTGTTTCCTGCTTGGTCTGTTACAAGAATTAAGAGTAAAGGACTGCAGTATATTAGGTGTTTATATAGTACCTTGTGCTGTTGAACTCAATGTGAAGTGCAAGCCCACCAAAACCTCCTGTAATGCAGGGAACAAATAATGCAATATGTTTTGTAGCATTTGCATTCAGATAACATATATAATATATCGTTTAACTTTCCCCACCATCATATTTCTTTCCAACTTGCAAGTAAGGCCTTGTGTGGCAGGAAGGAATTTAAAGTGCAAATGCATGTACATTCTATGGCTAATTTCTGTACCATATGAAATCCCTTGTGTGTGAGAATCTGCACTGCTGACTGGGGCTTTAATATAAATGTACAGGTGAGCATAAAGAAGGTTAGATAAGACTGAAGCTGTAGAAGCAAATGCAGCCCAGGTATTTAGAAGATCAGAGAGTAGCTCATGCTGTGTTGTAATATCTTTCTCACTTTTTTGCGGATCCTACAGACTGTTACATGACAGATTAGCTTCTCACCAAGTCATATTAATAGCTTCTTAATCAAGGTATATTGACTTTCAGCTTAAGACTAAAGAGAACTCTTTTAACGATGTCGCATTTTTAGGAGTGTCTGGATCATTGTGGGGGGAGTGTGTACCCACACTTTAAAGGAATCTCTCTCTCTCTTTTAAAAAAACAATATTAGTATGTTTTCTTCAAGCACGGAATGTTCCCCACTCCCATTCACTCTCTCGCCAGCCTCCCTGAAATGAAAGTCTAATCAGTGAAAATCGGCATACTAAGTACTTTCATTTCAGAGTGTAATGCAACATTTAAATGTGAGAAGGGTTTTATTTAAATGAAGTTCAGATGCCAATTCAAAAACAATTCAATCCTGGTTTTGTTCTTAATTGCTCCATGAGACTCGTATTATTAGTTTGTTCTTTATATCACCCAATTCAGCTCTACAGTGTACAACATATAACAATTCTTTTTAAGTGATGCTGTAAAAAAAAAAATCAGCAGCATTTACTGCTCAGCATCTTCCCCATCACTACTTTTTTCAAGAAAGAATCTAAACATTTTTTCAGGGTTCAGGGCAATTGTTATGCACCTCAAAAGCGGGGTAAATTTTGATTTCAGAAAAGATAAGGGATCAATTAATATTATGTTATGTAGAGTCTGGCCTAGAGAAAGAGGGGAATTATCAGAAGAGCCATAGGGTTACTTTGGGTGGAGCTGGGGAATTCAGCTCCATTAGGAGCAAATAAAATGGTGAAATGGCATGGGAATCCAAAACACTGAATCAGGATTTTGGGGGAATGAGCAGGAATATCAGCCAGAGACCCCTGGAGACCAACAAAGCATATAAGAGACTTATGCTCTTACGTGGAAAAAGTTATGCACTCCCCTCCAAGTGATGCACAATGCATGCTACAGGGTTGAGTTTCCTTGGGATGAAAGAGAGCACCTCCCCTTCCCATACTATGGAGAGAAAGCTGGACCAGACACACACACATACACCACCACCTACATGATCTCTGCCTAGGGCAGAGGCAGGGCCGGTGCAAGGCAGTTTGGTGCCCTAGGCAAGATCAGATATTTAGCGCCCCCCCTTCCCACTTGAGAGCGCTGTAATTTTTTTTCAAGGCATTTCTGGCGCCCCCTTTAGCCCTGCGCCCTAGGCAGCTGCCTAGTTGGCCTAATGGTAGCACCGGCCCTGGGCAGAGGCAATTCAGTTCCGAGCAGTCATTTACATCAGCCTACATTAGCATTCCCCTCAAAGGGACACATCTACATACCCCCCAGTGGTTTCCCCTGGCAGTCTCAAATAGCTGCCAAACACCCTCAAGCACCCGAGGGGCACCAAGATCCTGGCAGGAAAAGCAGGTTCCACCTGTCAACAGGAAGGGAGGAGGAGCAAGGAGAGGGGGTAAAAGAGGGGCCCTGAAAGCCCCGGTAAGTTTGTTGGAAATATGGTGCAAGACTGCACGGACTCGTCCATGACTCCAGTCTGGACAAAGGAAATTCCACCCCAAGCAGGGCACTTGGTAACCCGCTGAAGCCTGAACAACTTGCGGTGAGACTCTTTCTAGGAACTTAGGTCTTTTAAGGTCAATACTGTCTATGCCTGTCTGCAAAGCCTCTTGCTGCTTGGCTTGCTAGCTGAATGTGGATTGGAGTTGCATGCTTCATTAAGTTTTATAGACTACTCTTGTTTACGGTGAAGTTCTTATCTGTGTTTTGTTATGCTCCATTAAACTTGTTATAAACAAATTCCCTTGCCTATCATTTCCAGCTTTTGCTCAGTGTCTATTGGTAGCGGTTACCGTCCGCTTAGCTGGGGACCACTTAAAGGGAGTTTTCTCAGTCCCGGTTAACCCCTTAACTCCCAAACTCACACAAAGGACTGGCGGTGGTCCTTCATACATACAACTTCCCACTCTTAGCTAGGGATGTATGGATTTTCTTAAATCCGTTCCATATGTGTTAAGTGGATTGTCAGGCATCTTTCATTCCATCATCCACTCGTTGAGGGAATAGAATTTTAGGGATGTACAAGAATTTTGTTCCACTTATGTAAATACGCATTTGGGCTAATGTGTACTTACACTAACGCACGCTTGTGTTAATGCACACTGGCATTAATGCATACTTGCATTAATGTGCATTAACACAAGTGTGAATTAGCACAAATCTGCCCCAAAAGTTTTTAAAAAATGGTCTGTAAGTCCACCGAATCCATGCGACTTGGGAATTGGGAAAAGCTGGTCTGCTATGGAATCCGCAGGTCCAATTTATAGAAATCCAAACACATTTGAATCTGTTGTGGATCTCTCCAATATCCCTACTCTTTGTCTCAGCTGATCTGGAGGTGTGTCTCCCATATTCACTGCCCTAGCATCTGGCTGCTCATTATTTACACGCAGGGCTCCCCACACCTTGCTCCTCCATGTCTTGTCTGACAGAATATACCTCCTACCTCTTTATAGGTTTCTTCTATATAAACACACACACACCAGTTCCTGAATGCCCCATCATCTCCACCCCAAACAGCACAGGTATTGTTTGCTCCCAAACTTTGCTGCTGAATCCACATCACCCACCTTTCAACCTCTCCCGGTATATCAACAACCTTCAGCACCTATTTCCCATACAAACACTGCTCCTCAGCCCTAGCTCTTTTGTAAACACTTCATACACCTCTCATCCTTCTTAACCAACACATACTGTACACTCCTCCTAGCAACTGTGTCTCAATGCCAATACATAAACTTCTCCCAATTCTTGCATAGATATGCATGGTTGATGCTAGGAGTATTATCTATATTATAGATATAGATAGATATCTGTATATCTATTAGGTAAGATTGCATTAATTAGGTAAGTTTGCATTAAAATGCAAACCAAATGATTTCTCCCCCGTCCCTATTTGATCTTGTAAGAAGTTATGAACCACACCGTCATGCAAACATGGATTTCAGGGCAGTATACAAAACAATTACAAATATATAACATATATAATATTGTATTAAGTACAGACCTTATGCATGCATGTACAGGTTTACATGCCTAAGGCTAGAGAAGGGAGAGGAATTTGTTCAGTTTGCATTATAATGCAACTTACCTAATTTCACACTTTCAAACTAATATGCAAACCAAAGCTCAGTTATCCTTTGAAATTTGCACTACTAATTTTGCAAAGGAGTTCTCCAGTCAAAAATGCATAGAAACATTTGTATATTAGGGAAACGTGCACAGAAAAAGGTGCACACACTAGTGAAAATAATGTTTAAAAATGCATTATATTTGGAAAATTGCTTGGAAAATGTGAAATAGGAAACATTGCATACAAAAATGCATGTTCTGTATTAGGAGAAACATGCACAACATTACATACTAATTTGCATGGGAACTTTTTTCCTCAAAGTTTGGGGCAAACTGAATTTAAGGCTGGAAAAATGAGAAACTGAGAAAACCTGAAATTGACAGATTCCTGCATCCCTAAACATATTAGCCATTTCCAGACTTCCTCCCCAAGCAAGGTCTTCCAATACCTGGCTGTTCCATTATATACACACACTTGTCCCAATGTTCAGCTGCTCCCAGTCATGTCTCATTCTCCACATCCTGCAACCATCAACCCTGTATGCCTTTCTCCACGACCCAAATTACAGTATATAAAGAACTCAGAGGATCAGCTAGAAATCCACTGCTCCTGTGCTTTCCTCAGCTTCAGTGTTGCCCTGATCTTGCTGAGGAAGAGGATTGGGGCTGAAAATCCAAGACAAATTGTGGTTGCATGGAGACTAAGTTCTAAGCAATCATGATATGTGAGGCTCCACAAGGTTTTTTTGCTGCTTACATGGTATGCACGTCAAAATGAGAGCCTTAACTTGCAATTCCCGTGCTTTGGGGAGCATGTTTGAATTTCTAAGAGCCTTAACTCTTCCCTTAAACTGCTTTTTATAGCCTAGAATTTTTTCCCCACCTTTATGTCTGCTTTAGTCTCTATAATGTTTACAAAAGATGCGTCCATCTCCGCCTAAATAGGCAATGTATCTCAGGACACTTTATGTCTTCAGACAATGTTTATAGGTGTAGACAACACAGTGTTAATTTAATCTCTGTTTACAAACTGTGAGGTGAAAGGGCAAAGTGTGCTTATTCTGCTTTGCGTCTCATGACAACTTGACACTAGTTCTTTTTGATGGCCTCTATCAGTAGGGAAGAAGAAAATGCTCTGAGAAGCTTTTTATGAAGTGGACTGTACATGAGCTGAAGAGTTAGGCCCCCAGAAGTTATATCTAATACTTTTATTAGTATTTAGGAATATTTAAAAAAAATCAATATTGGGTTTCGAAGAGTGAGCTTTAAACAAGTGACACTGGATGAAATATGAAGTACTCTCTCTTGGTCTCTTGCTCTTTTTCCTGCCTCCCTCTGGGCCAGGTAACTCTTCCCCTACATTCACCCTGACCCTGTGTCTTGTTGAATTCCAGTAAGGTTTCAAGACCACTCTGCCCTTTCTTGTTGATTTGGAGTTAGGCATGCCAGCGGCAGCTCCTTTTGCTGTCCTGTTACTCATTTGTCAGATTTGTATTGCATTCCTCCTCTGTGGATCTCCTCTACATTTATTCTCACAACAATCCTGCATGCCATGGGAGGTTGGACTGAGAGAGCATGACTGGTCCAGCTTCACCAAATGGGCTTCATAGCTGAGTGGGGATTTGACCCTGGATCTCCCTGGTCTAAGCCCAGCATTCTGTCCACTAAACAACACAGGCTGGTCGTCAGGAGGTCCTGCAAAAAGGAAGCAGGAAGAAGATGCTTGTTCAAGGAGACTGGCCAACTGTTTTGTCCAAAGCACCTTGATTGTGCTTCCCCAAACTCTGGTTCCCTGTTTTCAGACCTCTTGTTCTGCCTCGCTTGCACTCTTGTTATATTTTTCCATAGGTCTTGCTACCTCCCCTGAATTACCAGTCTTTGTCTCTAAATTCCCATTGCCTTCCTCATACCTCTCTGCTCTACTCATCCAGGACCTTATCCTATTTTGCCTTTGCACTACACATGCTTTACCCCCCAGGTCTGGTCATGTCACAACGTACCTCCAAACACTGCTCTTTTCCAAGGTAGCAACTGACATGGGTCCATCTCACTCCCTGTCCCACAGATGTAGCAGACGTTCCGTGATCCCCATTATTCCTCTCTCTCTTTTTTTTTTTTTTACACACTCTGCGGCTATCTATCATCTCAGTGGGCCTATTGCTGCTCACCTACCCTTGCTTTATATGCCAGCCTTTGCCTGCTCCTTCCATACTGCTGCCAAGCTTCTGTGTCTGGTTGTTCTTTTTCTCCCTGTGCACCTGCTCCTTTACCGATCTATTACCTTTTGATGTTCCTTACTGGCAATACCAATAGAAGTTGACTCCGATGTTCAGCATGACACAGAAAGCGCGAACAACATCAGCTAAGTACAACAAGATTATACAACATAGATAAGAGCACATCTGCTTCAGCCTGTGACCTGGAGTGATCTCTGGTTGAGACCAGTTGTGGTGGTAAGTTGCTCCTAAAGAGGCAGCTGAGCTCCTCACAGTGACATGCCCTCTAACATTTGTCAGATGAAATTAGGCACACTTGCTTCATGCTACATGTGAGAGTACCTCATCAGAGGGAGGAAGAAAATAAGCAATATGAATCAGCTGTTTCACAGGATCTAGTAGCTAGCACATGCTCTTAAATAATATACTAAACTTTAGAGTGACATTCTACCACCTAGAAAAAAAATATTGTTACTTTTAGATGTCACATAATTCAAACTTAAAATTCTTAAAGCCAGATGCATACAGTTGGCTGATGTGCTATAGAATTGGATATAAATACGGTATTAAGCTCACCTGACAGTCACACTGAGAAAATAAATACTGTGGGTTGAATTCAGATATGGGCTCATGGAAGAGTTGTCGCTCCATGAAAACATTGCGGAAGTGGTAGTGCAACATGCACAAATTGAAATCTGGCCTCCAAGTACGAGCACACAATACGTTGTGCAATGTTGCGCAAGAGCATAGCACTCATGGAATCCACTATGATGGATCAGGGTCCTAGCATTAGCACAGGTGGTCCAAGGGTCAGATTTCTCCACCCCTCCCCATACGTCTTTTAACTCCGTTCCACCCCTTTTCCTGACTCTGTGCCTAGAGAAAGGGACTCAGCCAGTGTCAAGCCTTCCTGCAAGTGCTGGGCTGACCCAGTCAGATGCCTCTTTCATGCACTGCACACTTGTCCAATTGGGGCAACGAGCAGCACGCAGAGGGAAGGGATTCAGCCAGCACTTGCAGGGGAGCTCCAGCAAGTACTGGTCACGTGCCCAGCCAGCATTTTTCCTGCTTCTCATTCCCCACACAAGCAAATATAGTGCTTGCAGGAGTGCTGGGCAAGTGTGCAGTACTTACCCTGCCGCTCTCTCAGGGGAATCCCCTAGTTATCTCCGATCTGTGATCAATTCTCAGTGGGAGGGGGAGTGACATGCAGGGGCATCCCCTTGTCATCTCCAGTCACAGATCAGAGAAAACAAGGGGATTCCTCTCCCTTCCTTCTCCTCAAGTTTCTGGAAGCCTCCAACCCAATACCTATTTAATAGGCATCATCTGCTGTGGCACTCAAAGTGTTTCCTTCTGCACTGCTTAGAGTTGCTTCATCTTAAGACTTGTTTCCTACTAAATAAAGGGCTGGTTCACACATGCTTTATATTACTTGGCTTTCTCTACCACTGACTGCTCTACTCTTGATAACTGGTAGCTTACTCGATGGACTGACTCCATTTAAGATCATTGTCTTTGAAGCCATATAAGGTGTGGTTGTATCCATGATCCATTCATCAAGTGATAAGCACGCATGTAAAAGCCACCGAATCCTGTGGCGCCTTAAGGACCAACCATTATATTATGGCATAAGCCTTTGAGCATCTGAACCTACTTTATCAGAAGTATGAATTGGGCAGACATGTCACAGGACTCTTGGTTTTTGGCTGCTGCAACAGACTAACATGGCTACTCTGCTAGAGTATGCATGTGTGAACAAGGCAAATTCTTCCACCAATAATTTAAGAATACTGCTCTAACTAAGGCACTTCAAAATCACTCTGATTTTCATTTTGATTATTTTAACAGAAACAGGAATGTCATATATAGGCACTTGGGATCTGGGTTTGGTGTTGTTGGTTTTTGGGTGTTCTTTTTTACTGTATAAATGCATATGAAATCTTTCCAAAGATCAGGTGCCGAGAGGGATAAATGCAGTCATTCTAAAATCCAGTGCCCAAACTTCTGTTTCCCATACAAAGAAGTCAGAGAGAGGAGTGAAAAGCTACCCAAGGTAATATGCTACTTCCTGGTTCACTCTATATACACCATGCATAAACTATTGCTAGGAAAGGAGCTCTTCTGTCTCCTAGGAGGCTGCAAGCACCTCAAATGAGCTGCACTGAGACCCCAATGACAGTAGGAAGCCTGGATTGTCCTGTACACATTAGCTCCAGTGGCTAATATGGTGGTGATGGTGATGCATAGTATGTGTCGGCTTCATAGAATCATAGAATCATAGAAAAGTAGAGTTGGAAGGGGCCTACAAGGCCATCGAGTCCAACGCCCTGCTCAATGCAGGAATCTAGGTCAAAGCATCTCTGACAGATGTCTGTCCAGCTGCACCTTGAATGCCTCCAGAGTGGGAGAGCCCACAACCTCCCTAGGTAGTTGATTCCATTGTCTTATTGCTCTGACAGTCAGGAAATTTTTCCTGATGTTTAGGTGGAATCTAGGTTCCTGTAACTTGAGCCCATTATTCCGTGTCCTGCAAACTGGGATGAACGAGAAGAGATCTTTGCCCTCCTCTGTGTGACATCCCTTCAAATACTGGAAGAGTGCGATCATATCTCCCCTCAGTCTCCTCTTCTGAAGGCTAAACATGCCCAGTTCTTTCAGTCTCTCCTCATAGGGCCTTGTTTCCAGTCCCTTTATCATCCTTGTTGCCCTCCTCTGAACCCTCTCCAGTTTGTCTATGTCCTTCTTAAAGTGAGGTGCCCAGAACTGGACGCAGTACTCAAGATGAGGCCTAACCAGTGCCGAGTAAAGGGGAATTATCACTTCCCGCGATTTGGAAGCTATACTTCTATTAATACAGCCCAAAATTGCATTTGCCTTCTTTGCAGCCACATCGCATTGCTGGCTCATATTCAGTTTGTGATCTACCACAATTCCAAGATCCTTCTCACTTGTAGTATTGTTGAGCCAAGTGTCCCCCATTCTGTAACTCTGCATTTGGTTTCCTCTCCCTAGGTGCAGCACTTGGCATTTATCCCTATTAAATTTCATTCTGTTGTTTTCGGCCCAGCGCTCCAGCCTATCGAGGTCACTTTGAATTTTGTTTCTGTCTTCCAGAGTATTAGCTGTTCCACCCAACTTTGTGTCATCTGCAAATTTGATAAGCATTCCCTGCACCTCCTCATCCAAGTCATTAATAAAAATGTTGAAGAGCACCGGGCCCAGGACCGAGCCCTGTGGTACCCCGCTCGTTACCTCTCCCCAGTTTGAGAAGGAACCATTGATAAGCACTCTTTGAGTCCGATTCTTTAGCCAATTGTGGATCCACCTGATAGTTGTTCCATCTAGCCCACTCTTAGCTAGCTTACTAATCAGGATATCATGAGGCACTTTGTCGAAAGCTTTGCTGAAGTCCAGGTATATAATGTCCACAGCATTCCCACAGTCCACAAGGGAGGTTACCCGATCAAAAAATGAGATCAGATTAGTCTGACAGGATTTGTTCTTGACAAATCCATGCTGGCTTCTAGTAATCACTGCATTGTTTTCAAGGTGCTTGCAGACTGACTTCTTTATAATCTGCTCAAAAATCTTCCCGGGGATTGATGTCAGACTGACTGGCCTATAGTTCCCAGGTTCCTCCTTCTTGCCCTTTTTGAAGATGGGAACAACATTTGCCCTCCTCCAGTCGTCTGGCACTTCACCTGTCCTCCATGATTTCTCAAAGATAATAGACAGTGGTTCTGAGAGTTCTTCTGCCAGTTCCTTTATTACTCTAGGATGCAGCTCATCAGGCCCTGGAGATTTAAACTCGTTCAGCGTAATCAGGTGCTCCTTGACCATTTGCCTATCAATCTCAAGCTGCAATTCTGCCCCTTCAGTCTGCACTTCAGGTTTGCCAGGGGGGTCATAGACCCTCTTTTGGGAGAAGACCGAGCCGAAGTAGGAATTGAACACTTCTGCCTTTTCTTTGTCTTCTGTTATCAATTTGCCATCCTCATTGCGTAGTTGAACCACCAGTTCTTTCTTCTGTCTTTTACTGTGCATGTATCTGAAGAAAGCTTTTTTGTTGCTTTTAGCATTCCTCGCTAACCTTAGCTCATTCTCAGCTTTAGCCTTCCTGACACTATTCCTGCAGTTCTGTGCTACCTGCCTGTACTCTTCCCCTGTAGCCTGTCCTTCCTTCCACTTCCTATACGTGTCCTTTTTTGTTTTCAGGTCATCTTTGAGTTTATTGTGAAGCCACATTGGCTTCTTCTGTTGCCCTCTGCCTTTTTTCCTTGTGGGAATTGTTTGCAATTGTGCCTTTAAAATTTCCTTTTTTAAAAACTCCCACCCCTCCTGGGCTCCCTTTCTCGTGAGAGTCACTTGCCATGGGATCTTACTAATCATTGTTCTGAGTTTGTTAAAATTGGCTTTCCTAAAATCCAGGGTACGTGTTTGGCTACACTCAGCTTTTGCTTCCGTTAGAATCAAGAACTCAAGTATAACATGGTCACTTTCCCCCAGAGTTCCCGAAACTGCCACTTTATCCACTAACTCGTCTCTGTTGGTTAGAATCAGGTCAAGGATAGCCGATCCTCTAGTTCCTTCCTCCACTTTCTGTAGGAGGAAGTTATCAGCAGCACAGCTCAGGAATTTCTTGGAGGGGCCATGTTTGGCTGAATAAGTCTCCCAACAGATATCAGGGAAATTGAAGTCTCCCATTACTACCACATCGTGCCTCCTTGAAACACTGGCAATTTGCTTTTCAAAAGTTCCATCCTCGTCTTCTCCTTGATTGGCTGGTCGGTAGTAGACTCCAACCGCCATGTTCGTTTTATTCTTTGCCCCCTTTATTTTAACCCAGATGCTCTCAATGGGGCTGCCAAGCACCTCTTCCTGTATCTCTGTGCAGAGATACGTATTTTTAACATACAGTGCAACTCCACCTCCCTTTCTGTTGCTTCTGTTCCTTTTGAACAAGTTATACCCTTCAATTGCTGTATTCCAGTCATGGGAGTCATCCCACCAGGTTTCAGTTATCCCTATCAAGTCGTACTTGCCCTCATGTATCAAGAGTTCAAGTTCGTCTTGTTTATTGCCCATACTCTGGGCATTAGTATAGAGACATTGAAGACTATGTGCTTTATAGTCCGACTTTCCCCCTACATTTTGTGGTATACTATCAATGGGCACCGCTGGAGCTGTTTTCTCCATTGTGGCATAGAGGCCTTCTTCCATTGGTACCCCCGAGTTTATGTCTCCCTCCCCTGTTGTATTCAGTTTAAAGCCCTCCTGATTAAGTTCCTCATGCTGTGTCCAAACACATTCTTCCCAGTCCTTGTGAGGTGCAACCCATCCTTTGCCAGCAGTCCATCTTCCAGGAAATGTAGCCCGTGGTCCCAGAATCCAAATCCCTCACGTCGGCTCCACCTTCGTAGCCAGTCATTCACTCGGAGTATTTTTCTTTCCCTTTCTATGCCTCTTCCAAGTACTGGAAGGATGGATGAGAAAACTATCTGGGCCCCGAAGTTCTTGAGTTCCCTTCCCAGCTCTTCAAAGTCTGCCGTGATTTCTTTGTAACTCCGCTTGGCAGTATCATTTGTACCCACGTGGAAGAGAAGAAAGGGGTATGTGTCGGTGGGCTGCATGAGCCTCGGCAGCTGCTCTGTCACATCCTTAATCCGTGCCCCAGGGAGACAGCACACCTGGCGAGTCCATGGGTCTTCGCGACATACTTTGGCTTCGATCCCCCGCAGGAGGGAGTCTCCCACTACGAGTACTCTTCTCTTCCTCTTGCTGTAGGCCTTGGTTTGACTGCCTCCACTTGACTGACCCTCAGCCTCCTGCTCGCTGTCACGTTGGGTGCCCGGTAATCCGTCCTCTGCAGGCTGTCCTCTGCTCTCGTCCTCAAGTACATGGAAGCGGTTCCATAGCTCCACTGCTTCCACAGGCGCAGAGTGTCTTGTAGTTCTTCTACTCCTAACAGTCACCTTTTTCCAGGGAGTTCCCCCTGCGTTATTTTCCCTTGCCCCTGCAGTCTCCGACTCCGCCTCATCCTGCAGTTGCCCTTCTGGCTCCTGTACTGTGCTTTGGTGCTGTAGATCCACCGTTCTGTCTAAGAACTCCTCGCTTTCTCTTATGCTCCTGAGGGTTGACACTTGCTGCTCCAGTCCTCTGACCTTTTCTTCCAACAGCATGACCAGCTTGCACTTGTTGAATGTGTAGGCCATGTCGATCTCCGGCAGGAAAACAAACATTGCACACCCCTTGCAGGTCACCACCACTGCTGAGTCCTTTACTTCCATGCTCTGTTTCTGTCTTCCTAGAATATATATATATATATATATATATATGTTTTTATTTTTTATTTTTATTTTTTTATTTTTATTTTAATTTTATTTTATTTTATTTATTTATTTATTTATTTTTAGGGACCTCCCCCTTGACCTCCCCTGCCGAACTCCGCTGCCAAACTCCTGTTTGCTCTCCCTGTTCGCTCGCTCTGTTCGCACTCTCTTTCTGGGAGCCTGCTTGACTACAGACAGGTGTCGATAGCACATGAGCATAACTCTTGAATGCTAAAAGAATCATAATGTTATTGAGCGGCTGTGGAAAACTATTTTCAAACAGTGGCTGAAATAATTTGAATACAAATTACTGTTAATCAGCAGCATTTAGCACTCAGATATTTGATTATCTTTTCTTTCAAACTTATTATACTAATGAAGAGCAAAATATTCCCTCTCATTATTTTTGTGCTCCTCAGAAAGATGCATCTAACTGATATGGTTTATCTTTTCTTATAGCTTTTATCCTATACCTTTCAATCTTTGGAAGTTTCTAACAGGCAATCCTACACATCTCTACTCAAAACTTGGGTTCAATGGGATTTACTCTCGGGTAGGTGTATATAGGATTGCAGTCTTAAAGTGGATTAAATGATATTTGCCAGTGATTTCTGAAATACAAAAGGGCCTTTGACCATATAATCTATTCCATTTTTTTTTCAACCCTAATATTCTTCAAATCTCATGTTTTTGTGTTCTTTTGCAATGGAAAAACATTTATATTGGATTTCCTTTAGAATTATTATTTTTTAAAAAAAACAAAACCAAAAGACATATTAAAGACTCCCTTAGACTTGTCATAGTATTATTATTATTTTTAATGATAATATGGAGAACTTTCAATTTGGAGAGAATGTAGAAGGATCCTGGAGTGTACAACTGACTAAAGGTTGAACTAGATTCTTACAAAATATACAAATATCCTAAATGAATGTATGCCTGTGGGCTGTTTCATATACTAGCAAACACACCACCACAGTATGTACCGTACTCACAACAGAGAGCCATAGCTAATCCTGGCTCCCTGATGCATATAATTGTATAATTCATTCAAAAGTTGAAGAACAAAACTTTCCCTAAAACAACATTCCTGGTTAACTTTGCTACTATGGAATGCATTCAAAGAAATCTCAGCATAATCCATCATTCCTTCCTTGTGCAAAGTGACAGCACAAACAAGACGTCCCTCTGATGATCTCTGGAGCCCCTTCTCAGTTTGAGCATCTTTCACTTGTCTCCTCAGCTCCCCTTTGCTGGGCATACACCTGCAAACCTCATCCCAAGTTATGCTTGGACATATGGCAAGCAGATATGTCTCAGATATGGTTGGTGCAAGCTGGGCTTTATAATGATCTTAAGACCTATGGAAAGTACAGAACCTGGAGCACTGGTACAATGAGATGCACACAACTAATCCCATCAGAGGGTAGGCCATTGCATTCTACATAGCTGTAGCTTCTAACAGTCTTGACATTTTGGTTTTAAAAGCACAAATTATAAATGGCATGTCAGAATCCAGAATGAAGAGCCACACCCTTTCCAACAGAGGAAGATGAAAAACAGTTGTGCACTGCCTAAATCTAAAGTACCACATGTAGTGCATCTAGGAGTACCCAAAAATGTCCCAATAATGAGGGGAGGTTGAACATCATCAACAATGAGTATCCATCCCTTCTCACCATGTCACAACTTGAGTGTTTGTCCTATTCTGTTTCAGCCAGCTTGTCTTTATCATCCCAGATCATCTGCTTCTTGTCTTCAGTCAATTTCTCTGCCAGGACTGCAACGGAGGATACAGACTTATATGATGACAATGTGGCAAGACTGGCAGTGCTCCTGTGCTGAGTAAAAGACTTTGGTTCACAGGACTAGAGTTATGATGGGCATGGTGAACATATGAAACTGCCTTACACTGACTCAGACCTTTCATCCATTCAGCCCAGTGCTGTCCGCTCTGAATGGCAGTGGCTCTCCACAGTTTTAAGAACAGGATCTTTCCCAGGGCTTCAAACTGAAATCTTTTAACTGGAGACAGGCAAGGTTTGAACCAACCAGGGACCCTCTGCATATGATTTTACTTTCTTTATTCATTGAAGGGGTTTTTACCCCACCCTTCAACAGGTTACCAGGCAGCCTACAAAGCAAATGCTCTACTACTGAGCTATAGCCCACTCCCCTCAATGCTAGGCTGAGAGCGTAATAAGCATGTTCAAGCAGCACTGGGGGCCAACTGTGACATGGTGAGCTGGGAATTGAAGAAGGTAGGTAGGTATGTCGTCCAACAGCCGCCTTCCTATGGCACACTAAACCATGGTTTAGTGCAATGTTCATGAGCTACAGTGAGCCTCAGACTCACATGCTTCCCATTCCCCTCCCTTCCTCCAGCATGGCCAACGGGAGGAGTTCAGAACAGAAGCTTTCACTTTCACTTTTACGTAACCACAGTTTGCCATGTCATTTGGACCCAGAATTGAGGTTAACACTAATTATGGTTGTTTAAACAAGCCAGCTTCAGAAACCATGGTTTGAACTTGTCTTGTCTTGTTTGCAAATAATCATAGTGTTAACACCAGATGACACACGAGATTAAGGAAAAGTGAAAGCAAAAGGTTCTGAACTCCTCCTCCCAGCTGCATGGGAAGGGAGGAGGGTAGAGGGAATACACAAGCCTGAGGCTCACTGTGGCCCATTACTTCTCATGCATGTCATGCTAAGCCGTGGTTTAGCATGATGTGCGATCGCAGCCAATATGATACTTGAGATTGCCTTCAAAGAGCCTAAGGAGTCAGTAGATGATGCTTCTTTCCATGGGCAAGGCAACATTAGAATGTAAGGAAATGCCATAGGCAAAAGTCATCCCTAATTGTGGAGGCTGCAATACTGAAATTTGTTTTATGAATCCATCTTCCAGGATAGCACTATACTTAGACCACTTTATAACTGAATTATTATTTGAATATTTGAAAATGAAATTATCCTCTTTAATGTTTCATACATATCAGTGACAAATTGTAATGCATGACAACTTCACTTAGAAATACATAACTACATTATGATACTTTAGGTGAAACAGATTATAGTAATCAGGTGCCAAATTCTATAGTAATTAAAGCTGAGATTATTTTTCCCCCATTTTCCAAACCCTATTTCATTCATGCTCAATTTTTGTCAAAGAAAAAAAATATCTCTTGTTTACCAAACTATTTGACATACATCCATGTCGGTGGATGGGAACAATTAACTCAGAGCATAATTAAAGCAATCAGAAGGGTTTAAATAGCCATGGAGTTATTATGTACCTACGTGATAATTAAATGATCAAGTGACTACACAGTAATTTCATGGTGATTTGTGCTATATACAATATTTACTATGCACAAAACAAACAATACTGTCAGTTCAAAAAGAAAGTGAAAAGCCATATGTCAACATTAAAATGTGTGCATGATATTTTTAATGTTGATTTACTTCCACAATTATCACTTTCTCACCACATTTTATGGCATGTTTTCACTGCTTTGCCTGTGAACAAAGTGTCATGACTAGTTTAATGAAAAATGTAAACCTTTGTGCATATATGACACACTATAGAAGACAGTAATGCAGAATATAAATACTTGAAGTATAAAACAACACTGAGAGGAAAACATTATGACACATGCTGGGAGCCTATTCTTAAATACTATTCTTCCTCTTAGGGTCTTATACAATCTAACCTAAAACAAAAATAAAATAGAGCAATGACACAACTGATTTCACAATTGATGACACAATGGCTACACTTGATTTCCAGATCAACTTCCCAGATCAAGGTACTTGCAGTCATGCAGCCAACCACGTGCCCTCTCAATCCCTGTCCCTGATGGCTAAGTAAGGTTAGCCAGCATGGCTTGGCTGGGTGGGTCCAGAGTGTGGTTAATGCCTCATTGTGTGAAAGAATGGTAACTGATGCTTTGAAGGAGGCACTAGTGTGACCACTCCTGAAGAGGCCCACCCTGGATCCAAGGATTTGTGACAACTATCTCCTAGGCATGAACATGCCATTTTAAGGTGAAGTGACTGAGAGGGTTGTGTTGGGACAACTGCCAGCATTCTTGGATAAAACCAATTATCTAGACCAGTGGTTCCCATCCTTGGGTCCCCAGATGTTGCTGGACTACAGCTCCCAGCATCCCTTGTCATTAGCCATGCTGGCTGGGTATGCTGGGAGCTATAGGCCAGCAACATCTGGGGATCCAAGGATGGGAACCACTGATCTAGACCCTTTCCAGTCAGGCCTTGTTTTGGGACCAAACTGGCCATGGTCACCCTATTGGATTATCTTTATTGAGAGAGGAATAGAAGGAATGTAACCTTGCTCCTCTTACTTGAGCTCTCTGCAGCTTTTGATACCATCTACCTATCCCCTTGGATCAGCTTTGTGGGATGGGTATTGGGGGCACTGTATTTCAGTGGTTCTGTTCCTACCTATTGGGTCAGTCTCAGACAGTGGTGTTGGAGAAGTGCACCTCGGGGCCCTGGCACTTCTGCAGGGCACTATTTTAATGCTATTCAGTCCCCATATGAAGCTTCTGGGAGCAGTCATTTGGAGCAAGGTGTCATAAGTATGCAGATAACACTATTTTTCATAACATCTGAATCAGGTGAGGCCCTGCAGGCTCTGGATCAGTGTTTGGATGCAGTGGTGGGCTAGATGAGGGCCAATAAACTGAGTTTGAATCCTGGAAAGGTGGAAGCACTGAAGGTGGTTGGGCCACAGGTCCGGGAAATAGGTCAATTTCATATTCCAGATGGGGTTGCACTCCACCTGAAGGAACAGTTTGGAGATACTCCTGGATTCATCTTTGTCACTTGAGGCCCAGGTGATTTCAGTGGCTAGGAGTGCCTTTTACCACCTTTGGCTGGTATGCCAACTACAGCCATTCCTGGACCATGATAACTTAGCCACAGTGATACAGGCCTCGGTAACCTCAAGATTGAATTCTTGTAATGCACTCTACGTGGGGCTACCACTGGGCTTCGTCTGGAAGCTGCAGCTGGTGCAGAATGCAGTGGCGAGGCTACTAACTGGGTCCTCCTTCCAACAGCAAGCTGCAACCTTGCTAAAAGAACTGCACTTTCTGCCAATAAGCAACTGGGCCAAGTTCAAAGTGTTGTTGTTAACATATAAAGCCCTAAACAACTTGGGAGCAGGTGACCTTAGGACTCCCTCCCCCTTTATGTCCCTGCCCAATCTCTGTGATCCTCAGATGAAGAACTTCTGAGGGTGCCACATGTTCCTCAGTTTTGCTTCAGGAGCACATACAGTACAACATTAGTGTTGCAACACCCACCCTCTCGAACACTTTACCAACGACATTAGACAGACCCCCCACAGTTGTGATGTTTAGATGTCTTCTTAAAATTCATCTCTTCACACAGACTTTCCCTGAGGTGTAACCCAGCCAGATATGGTTTGTAGCCCAAAGCAGTGTATGTGTGGTTTTATTGCTGATTAATTTGTATTGTGTTGTTTTTATTGTTATATTTATTGTTGTTTTGATGCCATTGGATTTGATGTTCTCTGTTTTGATAACTCTGTGGAAAGCAGCATATAAATTTGAATAATAAGTATAATAATAAAGTAAAGATGCTATAGTTACCATTAGGGATTCAGAAGAAATGCATTTGGGCAGCATCATTTTAATGCAAACCTACCAATTTCGCACATCCCAAACCAAGACCTGAACTGAAATGGATGTATTTTTTGGTATTTGCATTTTGCTGAATTTTATGATGCAGTTCTTTGATTTTTTAAAAATGTGTATATTAGGAAAATGTGCAAGAAAAATTGGTATATTCATGAAAATAATGTACAATGCATCCTTTCAGGGGAAATTGCTTGCAAAAATGCATAGATTAGGAAGAATTGCATAAAAATGTGTATACTGGGAGATATGAACATTAAAATGTATATGAATTTTTGTGCAGACTTCTAAAAAAAATTGCAAGCTGATGCAGAAATTGGATAGTACAAACATAAGATTGGAAAAATTAGAAGAGGAAAAAAATCGAAACTGACAGATTCACCCATTCCTAGTTACAATCAAGGGAGTACCCCGGAGAGACTATGGTACTGGAGAGACTATGGTACTAGAAGGCCATTTTGCAGCCAAGCATGGCTCAAAGTGATCTTTATTCTGCAAAAACCATCTTGAATTTGGAAGAATATACGAGACTGAAAATCCCACTGAAGCTGATCACAAATTTCCCAATGACTTTAATGTGTAACTGCTGCAGCAGATATAAACCTGATACACAGGTACACATGCCATCAAAAAAATTCTGTGAGTAGTACAGATTTCATGCTTATCTAGCCTGGGCAGCACTGCAGAGGAGAAATCTACAAACCATGTTTCATGATTATTAGGGCCAAACTACCTGCTACATGAGCAATCTGTGTTTGTATCTCCCAATGTTTTTATTTTCACTTTAAAGTTCCTCAGTCAGGAGGGCTCCATTCACTTGGAGCAATGGCACTGTTGGGTGGGGTATTTAACCCCTTCTTCCCCCTGTACCATTTCCCTGACCTAATCCCGCCACAAACATACATAGCTGCTCTTAGCTGTGTTGGGGAAAACACCAGTCCCAGGCAGCTGTTTTCCCAAGATGTGATGCAGGATCAGTTGGTGCAATCTGCTCCACGCAGAGGTGAAGTCTCTGGATCATCTCCAAAGGTGGCCCCATGTACAACAAGTTACAGTAACTGAAATGGGAGGTTACCAGAGCATGGATGGCTGAGGCCAAGTTAGCCAGATCCATATAGGGTTGTAGCTGGGATACCAACCTAAGCTGGGAAAAGGCACTCCACACCACTGAGGCCATTTGTGCCTCCAGTGACAGATCTAGGAGCATGCCTAAACCTGGCCCTTTAAAGGGAGTGCAGTCCCATCAAGAACAGGCTAAACTGCACTTATCCATACAGAGTAACCACCTACAAACAGTGCCTATGTCTTGTCTGGAATGAGTTTCAGTAAAGATGCTGGAACCCTTGCATCTCAGCTGCTAATTCCTGCCAAGTAAATTTCATCCTTTGAACCCAGTGGTCCTTATTTCTGATGAACCATGGCTTATTTCTGATTAACACTGCAGCCCTTCATGAGAATTCTCAGGTTATTAGGTTATTATTCACTGGTCTACCTACCTCTTATACCTAGATGGAATTGAATTATTCAGCAGTGATGACTCTGCTGTTTGCAAGGTCCTCCTCCTTTCTCTTCCCTATCATACTCCTACCCTACCATAGTACCCAACAGTTAGAAATATTTAGGTTCAGAAATATGAAGATCATCAGGCTTGGATCTCCAGACTCGACTATGAACTGTCTATTGTGAAATTCACTCTTCCAAGATAAAGTTATTTAACAATTTTTGAAGGTTAGCTTTCCCTTTCGATAATGACTACTACAAACCTCAAATACTTGACTGATAAATCTTTAATATTTTTGAAATGAATCATTGACCATTGTGCCCCACATGAATCTGGCCCTTTGTTTCTAATTCTGTAGTCTCGCTGCCATGCATTATGTTCACCACTAGTGCCTCGACAATGCTACAATGCCATTCATTCATCCCAGCAGCATGTAGAGATTGATGAGGCAACACCAGCTTTGCAGTTTGTTTCCTAAGGCAACTTTTTCCGGTATCTGATCTGTAGTTGCCTGATGGGAGGGATGTGCAATGTCTCATGCTGCTATTATGCACTATTCCCACCACGTAATGCTTTTGAAAAGTTCAGGAGTTTAATTCCTACCACAGATCATTTTCAAATGCCATATATAGAGCTGCCTTTCCTGCAATGGCTAATGACACTGGAGCCGATAAGTTCCTGCCATAATACAAATCATATTTATGGTGGAAGTAAATACTATTGATTCCAATGGAACTTCTTTCCAAATGTACAATTCTGTCAGCCACAGTGCCTACCCTACAGATCCTGGGTACACACAGACAATGCTTAAGGGTCCCTGCTTTTCCTAACAGTGCAATCACTACTTTTCTACTTGAATTCAGTGGGACTTACTTCCAGGTAAATGTGTAGAAGAAGCCCCAAAAAGAATCCTCCCGAGTTCCTGTAAAACAGTAGTTTTGTAATTGGGGTGGACAGATCTGTCAATCTTGGTCTTGCCAATAATGTCACTTTTTGGAGGTCAAGCTCATTGTGTTCTGTTTGTGTGTGAACTTGTGATTTATTTTTAAATCCATATGGAAACTCGTATGCATTTTTTGTAATGTACACATGAACATATATATCTATCTATCCAGGTACACATTTTTAAATGTACACATTTTTGATGCATGTATCCATTGACTAAAGTGTGTTGTAGTTTGTACAGATTTTGGAAAAGTATGCATTTTTCTTCTTGCATTTTTCAAATATGTGCATGTAGTCAAACGCATTTCTTTTGTTTTTGGTTTGCAGAACACAACACAAGCAAAATGCATTCAAGATCGTGTTTGGGTCCAGGAGATGCAAATTAGGTAAATCCATTTTTAAAAATTGACAGAGTGAAATTTTCACACATCCCTATTTGTAATTCAAGGGAAATCAGGGTGGGTTAGTTTGGGGTCAAATAACATCTACACCAGTAGCAGACTTTGGAAAAAAGTCTCATCATCACCAAATGGCTTCTTCTTGAACTCAAGGGAAGAGCAAAAGCCATTGCAAACCCTTGAAACTATCAAAGCCTCTTACAGTACATCATGTTGAGTGTCAATGGGCAAAACAGAATGCCGATATTAGTTTAAAAAAAACTTTGGAAAAGAGTTACGCTCTGTCGATAACCATAAATGTCTATGTGCCGATATCCATGAGTCTATCAATCTCTCTCTATACACATTTCAGACAGTATTAGTCTATTTGACAAATAAATGACAGAAAACTGATATCTTATTTTGATGCCTTGGTAGAAGTAGTGATAAATCAACTCCTTTTGCCAAGAACATATTTCTCCCTTAAAAAGAGGATTCTATTAGACTTCCTCCGTCCTAATATGTATTACTTCCTAGAAATTGTCTCCCAGCATGCATTTTTATTTTGCAGTGGTGGGGCCATTCTATAACAGGCAAGAGCTTGTTCGATATTGCAGGTTGGGCTGATGCAGTCCTCTTATCCCGGAATTACACCCACAGAAGGATTTGAAGGTCCTTTTGTAACAAACATGGCAGCAAACCCAGACTTCTACTTAATGTAAACTCAGCAAAGAGCTGAAGCCAATCCCTGATGAATGTATCCTGTGTGATATACATGTCTGTATGCTTGCAATACTCACAGTATAATTTTATGTGTACTCTTATGGCATCTTTGAACAGTGTACATGTAAAAATGTTATATGTGAAGCAATTGGGGGCAACCCAAGAGGGTAGTGGGGGACAGAAATAGGGAAGAAGTTGGCACTACACTAAACATTCTGGCTTTTCTGACTAGTTAGTGCTAGGAACCTGGCAAAAGGTGGGGGAGGCAAGCTCTTACTATGAGGTCTAAATCCCTTGCATTGTTTCCACTAGACAATTAAGTAACTGTAGTATCTCACACACTATGTCACTCACATCTCATTTTCTATTTCAACCTAACACAAGGCTGGCTGGGGAATCAGTTGTATTCCCTATATTTACTATATAATATCTTGAGCTACTTTTATGCAGGCGTGATAGTGCTTCATAAAGTTTAGTAATATATGAGAGCCAGTATAGCCCTAGTTTATAGAGATCAGAACTTGATTGGACTGGTAGATCTCAGTGCATTTGTGCTCTGGGTGTATGGCTGCCTGCTTCATATGTTATAGAAAAAACAAGTTCCCATGCTTCTAAATATTGACAGCCACAACTTTTTCTGTAACATCCAAAGGAGTGTTTCCTGTGTGAAAATACAGGGCTGGCCCTAGCATTAAGCAAAGTGAGACACCTGGGGCATTATGGAAGGGCAGCAAAATCTTATTTAATTTATAATTGCTGTATTCTTTTTACTTCCAAGGAGAGGCGCTTGTGGGATTTCCTCTCTTAGGGCACAATCCTATGCATGTTTAGACAGGGGGAAAAAATCCTACAACTCTCAGCATTCCCTAACCAGCATGGCTGGCTGTGGAATGCCGGGAGTTGTAGGATTTTTTTCTGTCTAAAGATGCATAGGATCGCATCCTTAGGTGCCAGCCAGCCTTGCATACTATACACAGGGGTACGGAATCTCTTTCAGCCCAAGGGCTGAATTCAGTTTTGGAGAAGCTCTCAGGATTTGCATTCCAGTGGTGAGTGGGGCCAAAGGGAAAAGGAGTGAGGCCAAAATAAATAAATAAATAAATGAATAACAACAACAACAACAACAACAACTGCATATTGTAGCTTAAAGCTCCTCCTGCCATTAACTAAGCCTTAGGAGAGGCATTTCAACCATTTAGAGTGGGGGGGGGAGCTGCACAAAAGCTGAGAAACCACCAAATGATCAGTGGTTGTGGGCAAACGGGTGGGACAGAGGAAGGGGGCTTGGCCTTCTGAGCAACATTAGAGGGCCAGATTTGTATGCCATGAGAGGGGTGGTTCTGCACCCCTGCTATGCACCTTGAGTTGGGGCAAGGTACCATTTGCTATTCTACCAGCCTTTGACCTGGACATGGAAATACAGCTTCTAGAACAGGGGTCCTCAAACTACGGCCCGCGGGCCACATGCGGCCCGCCGGGTCTTTTCATCCGGCCCGGCGGCCGATCTAGACTTGCGAGGGAAGGGGAGGAGGGGCGACTGAGCCGGTGGGGAGGGCACGGACCGCCTGCCTGCCCGCCGCTCTGCATCTCCTGTGGGGGGAGAGGGGAGGCGTGGCGGCTTAGCCAGTGGCGGGGCACGGACAGCGCCCATCCTCCTCCTTTCTCGTCCACCCGCGCAGGCTTTACCTTAGGAGAGCCTGCCTCGCCGCCCGCTGGTCCCGTCGTGTCACTTCCGGAGCGGCGGAAGTGACACAACAGGACCCTGCTCCGTCGCGTCCATCCTGGACCCCGCCCGCGCTCTGGTTTTGGCGGGGGAAACCAGGGCAACAGGGCTGTTTAAGCCCTGTTTCACTGGTTCCCCCCGCCAAAACTGAGCGCGGGCGGGGTCCAGGATGGACACGATGGAGCAGCTCCGGCGGCGGACTTGGGCGGAGGCAGCAGCAGCAGCATGCAGGGGACCAGGTAGGACGGCGGCGGGGATGGCAGGAGGGGGATGATGGCGGGGGGCGGCGGGGGCAGCGGGGGGGGTCCTGCAGCAGCGGCGGGGGCGGCGGGGGGGGTCCTGCAGCGGGGGGGTCCCCGGTGGCGGCGGCGGCGGCGGCTGCTCGAGCGGCGTGGAGAACGCTTCACACTGCTCTGAAGAGCGGGATATGGTGGGCGGCAGTTGGTGCAGAGCCGGGTGAAGGAGGCGGCACAGGGGAGCTGAGGGCCGCCGCCGGCCGAGCCACGGCAGGGCCCTGGGGGTGGTGGCAGCCGGTGAGTCCCGGTGAGTTGCGGCCGCCCGAGGCCGCAACTCTAACCCTGTGGTGCGGGGGGGCAACTGCGCCCCATATTCTGGCCTCCACACTCGGCTCTGCTGCTGCCCCACTCACCCCAAGAGGCAGAACCTGGAGCTGGTGTGGCCCAAGATCCGGGGGGGAGTGCAGAAATTCAAACAGCACCCCCCCGCCCCGCACACACTGGCCCCCCTTATAGTGCATGGAGGAGTCAGGAGGGGTCGTGGCTCCGTGGAGCCCCCCGCCCAGTCTCTGTGTTTGTACTTTTAAGGCTGTGATCCTTGTATTGTTTTTTCCTGTTTTTTTTGCACTACAAATAAGATATGTGCAGTGTACAAATCAAGCCTTTCTATTCCTTTTTAAAATTTAATGTATTTCAATTTTAGACAGCAAAATAATTTATAATTAATTTATTATTAATTTAATAACTTTCCATTTAATCAAGTAAAAAAAAAAAGGACCCCGGTCCTTTTTTTTTTACTTGATCCATTCGTTCATTTTTTTTTTCAAACTATAGTCCGCCCCCCCCAACAGTCTGAGGGACAATGAACTGGCCCCCCCGTTTAAAATGTTTGAGGACCCCTGTTCTAGAAGTTCCTTGGCACATGTCTCCCATACATTTTGCACACATTTGGCTTCCTTTCTAACGTTACAGGAATAACAGGTGACATGCTGTGGAAATAGAGAAATCCATCTTTTCCTGTGATGTGTGAATCAGCTCTCATTGTTGTAACTCTGTGCAAGATGTCATTTCTAAGCCTCATTTCCCCAGGAGTTTTACAGAATTGTCAAAGATAATAGCAATATACCTCACAGGTTGTTGTCAGCTACAACGGAATGGAGACTGTAATTTCATGTGGACTTTAAAGGCCACAATAAATGAGAAAGAGTACTAATAGTAATAGTAGTACAGTCATGCCTTGGATTGAGAGCATAATTCGTTGTGGAAACGTGCTTGTCCAAAACACTCTTATATCAAAACAAAATTCCCCCAAAAAAATTGTACAGAGATTTTTAATTTAAGCCGTACTACAGTACTTGTATTGCAAGACGTCACTCGTATATCAAATCCATTTTTTAAAATAAATATTTAAAAATTTGCTTGTCTTGCAAAACGCTCTCAAACCAAGTTACTTGCAATCCAAGGTAAAGTGAAGTTGAAATAACTGATGTTCTCCTTCCTATTACATTGGCATGAAGCCTAAAATACATATCACATACTGTATAGTGTACTCACACATCTCCAGTACAGGCCTCTCCTCTCATCCACATTTGCCGCCATATTTGAATTTTAATTAATGAAAGAATTTCCATACAGAATTGTTACCACAATTGCTTGGAAACACATGTTTCTGACATATGTCTGAATCTGATTCAGTGTCCTGGGTGAGTGCCTTCCTTCTGGAACAAAGGGCAATTGGAGAATTAGTGCAGTACTAGGGGAACCTCTTCCCTTTGCAACATTGGGTTCTGTTCCCATTTAAAAACAGAGACAGCTATCTATCTGGTAGAGCTGGCTCAGAAAACTAGCACCTTAGCCACATTAACAGGAGCCAGCATGTGTAACTTAGGTACTTTGGTCTAAAGAAATTGTAGTGTCACCACAAGATTTCCAGAAGGAAAGGCAAAGACATCCAGTATTATTAAAAGAAAGGGGGAGGCAATATCAAATTTTGAACACTTGTTTACAAGGTAAGGGTATCCATCTCAAGGCTAGCCCAAGAAGAGAGAAAGGAGCAAAACAGATAACTAATGAGCAACAGCAAATTAAGAGCAGCTACACAGTTGCCCTGTGGCAGATTGAGAAAGTGAAAAGAGAGGGAGGATGGGAAAGAAAAGGTACTTTTTACCTACTCACCTCAGAGACAAACAGAGAAAGGGGAATACTCAGCAGTAGCTAGATGCAGAAGAGCGGAGGTCAGACTGTAATATGTATGACCTTTCTCTTTAAGACACATGTCTGTGTTTGAGTAGAAGTTCCCCTTCCTCCCTGAGTGGCTGTGGTCTTCTCTGATCCAGTTGGAACTGGTTAGTGTATGTTAGTCTGTCTGCATAGCAAGTTGGTATCTGTTGTTCAAGAATAAAGAAGGTACTGAAAGTTACCTTGACTCCTGCTGCTTCTTGGCCACAGGTCAAGCATGTTGGAATGCCATCTCACACAATGAGTACTCTCCATCAAACCCACAGAACTAAACTAAGAAAATACCACTCAGACATTTCCAGGCCACAGGAGGGCACCCATCAGGCAAGAACAAGAGGTGATAGGGTGCAAAAACAGGCACCCAGGTGGGAGTTTGATGAGCAAGTCAGGCAGAAGTGGCTACTAACAAAATTGCTCTAGAAAAGCATGTGAAGTATAAGAATTCAAGGGCTATTCTACTTTTAGAAGACAAAAGACAGAGTGTCCACTGCAAAGGAAGTTTCAAGGGGAAACAAGAGTGGCAGAGGTAGTAAGGATGATTTCTGAAAGGTGTACAGCACTCCTGATATTGCCAATTAATAATTAACATCACACCCAAACAAAATATCTTGTTTGCATTTGGGTGTGGGTGTTGACTTAGCATGAACTCCCTTCAAATGCTCATCCAATCCCATCCTCATTCTGAAGGAGAGCTCTTTAGGCTGGGTGCAGTTCCGGCGGGCAATCAGATACCATTGGCTTGACTGAGCTGTCCGTCTTCACCAGCACGACAGCTATAGAAAACTATGGAAACTTTATGACAAAATGGAGCTGCTTTGGCAACAGGACCAGGGGTGGAATTAGGGGAGGGCCCAGGAATTGCCTAGCCTTTTTGGGGGTAATTATTTTATTATTACATTTATATCCTGCCTTGTTTTCCTCCAAGGAATCCAAGATGGCATACATGGTCTCCTCCTCTCCATTTTATCCTCACAACAACCCTGTGAGATTAGGCTGAAAGTTAGTGGCAGGCCCAAAGTAACCCAGTGAGCTTCATGGCCAAGTGGGGACTAACCTGGATCTCCCAAGTCCCAATCCAACACTCTAACCACTATGCCGCACAGGGCCAGCATAATATATACTCATGCACACAATACATAAATAAATATTCATACAAAAATATACATGCATAATCATGCACACAAACACCGCCCCCCCCCCCATTAAATGCCTCAGATATTCTGTCACATGTTTTGTTGCATGCTAAATAATGTCTACACAAGGAGGCACAATTTGACTTGATGGGTTGGGTTATATTTCTGAATTGGAGGTCCATTCACTTTGATGAAGAGTGGGCAAACAAGTGGTTTAATGGTGAGGAAAGAATGTTTTATCAGCTGGGGGGGGTACCTTCTTCTTGAGTCAGAATTCGACCTGTGGCCATCGTGACACACAAACAACTGTCTGTAGTGTAGATGAGAGAGTAGAAGTATATCTAGATAAAATGTAAAGCTATAAAATGGCTTATTCCTTTTCTGAGGTATGTGTGAAAGAAGCTACATCATGTTGACATAAAGAGTGCTTTATTGTACTATTAAAATATCAGAGGGAAGATGATACTGGATTCTTTCTATTGTTGTGGCTTGAATGGAATTAATAGGTTTTGTTGTGTGCATGCAATATTAGAGAACCTCCAAAGCAAACGCTCTGCTCCCCCCCTGCCCTTTTTTTCCTTTAATGGAACTGGAGAAATGTTTACATAGCAGCTCTAAGCTTCAGAGCAACACAAGAAAGCTAATACTTTTCAGAAAGGTGTCTGGAGACCAAAGGAAATGTTTCAACTGTCCAGCAAATGAGCCTGGTTACAGTCCCCTGACTGTTATGGAGGTGATGATCTGATTCTTAGTACAAGCAGCGAAGTCTTTACAATCCACCAGATTAAAGTACTGGTCAAGCCTTAGAGATCAGATCTTCCCACATGAAACATAATACACCATGAAATGAGCAGAAGAGCGATGCTGAGCTTTTAACCAGCCACTCTGTGACAACAGGGCTGAGTGTAAGCAGATGTTGCTGCTGTCTAAACAACTAAGCCCTTTGTCCACACAGGCTCTCAGAGTTTAGATTGTAATGGACTGGTGGATAGCTTTGATTTACACGGTAAAGCTCTGGTACTAGAAATACCCCTTTAAAAAGGGGAGGCATAGAGATAGCCATCTACTCATTTCTCTGCATCTTATGACCTACAAGGACAGTCATTTAATTTACCTAAGAGCAAAGCAAACACTTAAGGATCCTACTAACTAGAGGCCTGAACTATTGTCAGAAGGTAATGGCTTAAGAGTTAGACTGCTGCCTTTAAAGAAAATGCTTTAGACTAGAGCTTGAGGATATTTGTTTGAAGCTGTCTTCTCACAAGAGCCTGATAAGCGCAGAATATTTCAAGATACTCCTTTCTGTCCCTCCTACAGCTTTCAATGTCCTTACTTCCTTTATGGTGTTTATATTATATGTCTTCCCATTGGGTCTGCCATTTTAATTGACTGCCTCTAGCATATATATATATATATATATATATATATAGTATTGACACTGTTGGTAGCAGAGACCAATACTTAAGTCAGCCTTTCCCAGCCTAGTGACTTACTGATGTCTTGGGTTACATCTCCCATCATCCTCCACCAGCATTTTGGGGATGATGGGAGTTGCAGTCCAAGACATCCCAGACAGTACCAGATCAGGAAAGGCCAACTCACAGGTTATTCTGAAGTAGCTCAATTAGATTTGGTGAGACTAGTGCAAAGTAAAAGCTTTTTAAATTCTAGAGCTGTGAACAAATTGGAGGGCACTATCCATCCCTACATGGGGTAGCTCCCTGCATGCGGAGAGATTAGCATTGGACTCATTAGAGTTCTCCCTCCTTCTCCACAGCCTGGTGCATACAAACCACAATGTGCTGGGCCATTGCCAGGACTTCCCATATCACCATCCAGCCACCCTCTCATCTTGGTACAAGTTCCTCAACAGGGAGTGCTAGATGGGCCTCCCAATTGTGGTAATGGCCCAGTATTCTGTACTACAGGGGTAGGCAACTTGTGCCCCCCCAGAAGCTTTGGCCTACAACTCCTGTCATCCTTCACCATTGTCTATGCTGGCTAGGGCTGATGGGAGTTGTAGGCCAAAACATCTGGAGGGCCACAAGTTGCCCACCCCCACTGTAGAAAGTGCAAACATGCATGCATGATAAAGGGTGGGTGGGATAGGTGTGGTGTAGTGGTTAGAGTGTTAGGCTGGGACTCCAGAGATCCAGGTTCTTGTCCCCACTCAGTCATGAAGCTCACTAGGTGAGTTTGGGCCAGTCACTGACTCTCAGTCTAATCTACCTCACAGGGTTGATGCGAGGATAAAATGGAGAGGAGGAGGTAAGCCACCTTGGGTTCCTTGCAAGAAGAAAAAAGGCAAGATTTTGATGAAGAGGAAGAGGAAGAAGAAGAAGAAGAAGAAGAAGAAGAAGAAGAAGAAGAAGAAGAAGAAGAAGAAGAAGAAGAAGAAGAAGAAGAACGTGGCTGTGCCCATGTAATCAAATGCTTAATGCCCCATTCGGTTTTTTCAGTAGGTTACATGCATAGAAACAGAAGCCAATCTATTCATTCCAAACAAACACCCACATGTGGAGGTGTAGAATCTGCTTGGAAGTGCAACCAGAATTAGTGGGGAATGGCATGACATTCCCTCATGTAGCTTTGAGACCACACCTGAAAAATGCCATAATCCAGTGATGGAGCCTGAAGCCTCCTTCATTCCATCTCACAATATCTTCTGCATCTAAAGGGAGACATTTCTGCATTGCTTAGGGTTTCATATGTCTGTGCAGTGAATGACAGGCTCTTGTGCTTTAACTGTAGGCAGTATAGTAGCACTGGCAAAGGATATTTCATTGGCATTGATATATATAATATAGTCTCTTAAACAACACATCTGTATCTGATGGTATTCCCTCTGTGCAAATTTTATGGCTCATTTAGAACATACATGAAGAGAAAAATGATCGCATAATTTCCCAGCAAAACAGTAATGTCGTCATGATTAATCATTAAGATTGCTGTGATTGATCTAAAAGTTCCCATCCCATATGTTTGTCTAAATTTCTGACTATGTGGAGACAGATTCAGATTTGTTGTATGAACAGTAGAAACAAGGCACTTGAAAGAAGCATGAACCAAATGCTTCAGGTGAAAAACACCACTTATACATGATACTATATATATATATATATATATACAGTCATGCCTTGGATTGAGAGCATAATTCGTTCTGGAAACATGCTTGTAATCCAAAACACTCTTATATCAAAACGAAATCCCCCCAAAAAAAATTGTACAGAGATTTTTAATTTAAGCCGTACTACAGTACTTGTATTGCAAGACGTCGCTTGTATATCAAGTAAAAAATAAATAAATATTTTAAAATGTGCTTGTCTTGCAAAACGCTCTCAAACCAAGTTACTTGCAATCCAAGGTATTACTGTATTTGGGCTGCAGTCTATAGGCTGTATACATAGGGGGTTCCTGTTAACAGCTGTGGCAGATGAAAGTCTATGCACACATGCACAGGGCACCTTGATGCCAGCACAGCAACCAATTGAAGGGCCCTGCTTATCCATATGGGGACTGTACTATCCAGAGAAATCCCATTAGTCAGTGGAATTTCAGAATAATTATTTTAAGGATTTGAGCCACTGTGAGTAGGAATGGCCCAGCAGCCAGAAGTTTTGGACTGTAATCCAAAACTTCCAGAGGTTGTTCAATGACTGCAACAAAATAAGGGCCAAATCACTCTGCCCTGCTAGTACACAGCTCACCTGAAGGATCATCTCCTCCCATATATACCTGCCTAGAGACTATAGAGGCCCCCTTCCAGGTGCCCCCGCCAAATGAGGTGAGGTGGGTGGCTACTAAGGGGAGGGCCTTTTCAGTGGTGGCATCCTGGTTGCAGAATGCCCTTTCCAGAGAGGCTCACTTGGCACCTACATTGTGGTCTTTTGGTTGTCAGCAGGTGAAGGCTTTTTCATTTTCCCAGGCTGTTGGGTCCTTCAGTTTCGTTTTTAAATGTGTTATTGTGTTTTTAGATCTTTACTCTGCTGCTGGCATTGGTTTTATTCTGTTTTAAACCTTTAAAGGTTTTATATTATGTTTTATCATGTATTTTATTATTTTAATTTTTGTGAACCACCCAGAGAGCATTGGCTATTGGGTGGTATAGAAATGTAGTAAGATGATGATGATGATGATGATGATGATGATGATGATGATGATGACAACACTGGAAAACACTCAACCCATGCAGGGTTCCAGCTCCAGCAATACGCACTGAGGAAGTTGGGTGACAACTGTCAGCATGCTCTTAGCAATGCATGCTTCTGCTATCAGCAAGCCACTGCACCCAGGCATTATAACTGGGTACTTATAAGTGCTGTGTTAAAGTGCATGTGTACATAGACGATAGCAACACACCAAGACCTTCATAGGACCTCCACAGAGCACACTGCTGAGTGTTTAGCAGGGACAGCCCCACCCTCACAGCATCATGGACTCAGCCCTAACTCAGGAACAAATGAGTTGTGAATAAAAGTCTTTTGATCATCTGGGCTCAATCACAGCCATACAATCACTTGACCTCAATTGTAAAGCAGGGAGGAATGCCTAAGATACAAGGCAGCCAAGCAGATATCATTTTGTTCTGAGTTCACAGAGACCCTGCTCTGGCACACATTTTGTAAACCAAAGAACCCTCACCTCAAAATAATGCTCAGTCTTGATTTACTAAGAATGAGGACAGAGAGTCAAACTACACGTTACATTAACTGAATAGCATGTAGCTGAAGATTTATTCATTTTTAAAGTCTAGAGTAAGTGCACATGGCCCTGATTCAGACTGGGATCACCACACACTAGGAGGGGAGGATTAAATCTTCCACCCACCACCACCACCATTGCCCCCCCCCAATTCCTCCCACAAAGGGGGAGGTAAAAAGGGAAGGGGAAGCCTCCATTGACTGCAATTTTTCCTTTTTATAACCCCTCCATGGGGGAGGAATTTTGGGGGGTGGATGGGAAGCTTTAACCCTCCCCTCCTGGAGTGATGTGGTCCCAGTTTGAATAAGGGCTATGTCTGCTTACATGAGAGTAAAAAGGAAGACAGGCCTCAGCTACACACTACGTGTCGTTTGGGTCATATTCCAAGATACACAGAGATCTGTGCTTCCCTATGTGACATGCTCCCTCAGGAACTACCAGTCTCAGAATTCCTTGTGCATTGGCACAAGGGAGGGAAACTTGTTGGGAGGGGTAAAGTGCTATCATAATTAGAGACGTTGATCCCAGGGACAGTGGGAGCCAGTTCTGCTGGTGGGATTTACAGGCCCAAATTATGTGAGTAAACTTCTAGTTTGCACACTCATTTTCAGTGAAGTGTGGATTTTTCGTAGACAGCCAGTGACAGTGTCAGAAGCTGAAAGAAGTTTCAGCAAAACAGCACGCATCAAAAACCGTAGGCATTCTACAATGGGGCAAGAATGGTTAAGCCACCTAGCTATTTTGTTTATCAAATGCGAACTTTCAAGATAAATTGACTTTTTGGGAGTCAGTTCATGATTTTGCAAAGAAAAAGGCCAGATTAAACAATCTATTTATAACATGTTTGCCGCTGCATTGGCCCATTAGATTTTTAAAAAATTTAGATGTCAACAGGATGATAACTTTAAGACCAACCAAAAAGTTACAAGATAGTCAGCAAGCTTTGTAGGACTTTCCTTCAAGGTGGATGTTATGTTAAACAAAAATAGGAAAGGGGGTTGGGGCATGGTAGAAATGCCCCAGTGTGGGCCATGGTGTTAATTCCATAAATGTAGAAAATGCAATTTCAGATTTAAAATTGAAATATTTCTTTCATGGCTCATGAGATTGTATGTATGTGGGAAGAGGGCTGTCTTACAAGTTCGTATTGGGCCCCCAAAATAATAATGCTTGGACCCTGCTATAAGCATTACGTTATTTGCTCAGTCTAAACACTGAATCTGCAATTGCCCGAGTCACAAGCCACCTCAATATTTTGCAGTAAACAAATAGGTTGAGTGTTGGTTTTAAATCTCTTGACTTGAATTTTCAGACAAAACAAGGTCAAAGCACAAGTAATGCACCAGATAAACTAAGAGCAAAGGTCAATGGTTTTTAATGCTGGGTGATCGATATGCAAAGTGTTGGGATTTTGTTGAGATGCTGTGTGTGTAGGGGGGGGTGGAACAGACATCTTCTACTCAGGATATTTCCAAAGGGACCTTGTTTTAAACTATTTCTTTCAACAAACACCTCCCTAACAACAAAGCCCTTGAAGCCTGTGACATGCAAAAGTCATTAAGGTTTATCCCAAGAGACCTTCTAGAGTTGCTTCACATTGGAGTGGGTGTAAGTCTGCTTAAAATTAAATTACTTTAAAATAAAGTTAGAGCGCTAAGCAATATCCTGCCTTCAACTCGGCAGGGTTTCCCGTGAGAAAAGAGAGTAGGCAAAGAGAGCTTAGACAGACAGACAAACATATTTACCCCTAGGTGGAAGGTACAAATTAAATTAGCCTGCCACAAAAGGGGGATGTTTTCTCCTTCTGTTCAGATGTCATGGTAGTGAGGAAACATAGTCTTGGGGCCAAGAAAAATGGTACAAATGCATTCATCTAAACTACCATTCATCCTGTTCCAAGGTCTAAACAGCACACATAAAAGAACAGCACTGTTGAACCACTTCCTCTCCTTAGTTACCAAGCAGGGGCTTGCAAAGGAATATGGGAGCAGGGGGTGGTGATTTTTCCAGACGTTTTTGGCCTTGTGATGGGAGAATGATTGAAGAGGTTATCAACCTGATGGGACCTCAAGTGAAAATATCACAACTAAACCTGGATTTCATACTTCATGGCAAAGTTTCTTTTTCTTCCTTCCTTCCTTTCTCTCCCTTTCTCCCAGCCCCCTTGCTCTGGGTGGTTACATTTCAATGTACACTGCAAATCTTCTCTCTCTCTCTCTCCAGCTGGAAAACAATACTAGCACTTCCTGAGTCAAGTATATCTTTTATTGTGCCTCATTAATATGCATGTTTTTGGCACTCAGTTGGGTTCAGCTGGTATGCTTTCCAGTATCTCATTCTTTATTTATATGAGACTGGGAGGTGTGACCTATGGAGCCAGTTGGCTGTCATGAATTGGAATATTCATTAAGCCTTGTGAATTATGCATCTGACTGCTTATAATACTGTGATCAACATTGGATGCTGCCAGAACTCTCAGCGACTTCCTGTTAGGTGGAATGCTCCACAACTGGGTCGCAGAGGCCATGCACTCCGTGCACTTTGCCAGTAAAGCTGATTGGCTGTGTGTCTTTCCACTACTGAAATGCTTTGGGGCATGAGAACATATCATTGAAGGCATTTCTATCCCTACAAACCCTACAATAAAATAGTAGTCTGATATTTTAGCAATTCCACCCCATCATACCCCAAACCTTTTTGCTGTATGTATGATAGGGGTAATTTTTATTGTTTAGTGCAAAATGTTGGACATAGCAATAAAATGCTCTATTATTGAACTTTCAGTTTTGTTTTTATGAAGAAACTAGTGTGTTGTTGTGACAGCACTCCAGAAGTATCATGCTATAGCTGTTGGACACTAAAGAATGGTACAGTCTAAAAAAAACTGAGTCTAGAGTCTCGAGAGCCAGTGTAATGTCGTGATTAAAGTGTTGGACCAGGAGACCCAGGTTCAAATCCCCAGTCAGCCATGAAGCTCTCACTGAGTGACCTTGCGTCAGTCACTATCTTTCAGCCTACCTTAACTCATAGGGTTTTATGAAGATAAAATGATTGGTGAATGGGGAGAGACAAACATGTATTCCACCTTGATTTCCTTGGACGAGAGGCAGGACACATAAAGGTGAATTCAAAAATCACATGCTAATTTTTGTAAAAGTGATTATGATGTGATTTTTCCATTCAGTAAGCTACAGTGTCCTTTGAACATGCCCTCATAAAGTCAGACTGCAAGCTACCCCCACATGAAAGTCGTTTCATTTCCTGTCCTATCAAGTTCCAGCTTCTCTCCCATTTAAAATGATTTTCCTGTTGTTGTAAGATGCAGAAATCTGCTGTAATTCACCTTATAGTGATTGAAGTGAGCACTCACACATTGGCTGGGATCCAGAGAAGCACCAGCAAAAATGGGTGGGAGGAAGGTGGCTTTCCACCCTTTCCTCCTTCCATGAGTGGGCACTCATCTCACAAAAGTGCCTCCACCCAATTTTTGGTGATCCCCTCAACCCCTCTCTCTACAGTCTAACCTATTCCAGAGGCTTTCCCCCAAACCTCAGAAGAGGCTTTTCAGGGGGCTTGGGGGCTGCTAGGGGAAGAGGGGGCAGAAAAGTCACCTTCCACCCACCCCCTTCCACTGTCACTTCGTTGGATCCAAGCCATTCAGTTTATCTGGAATTATGCCCTGATTAATATTATATATGAACATACCCTAACAGTATCAACAAATCATTAAACTCGAAATGCATGTGTTACTTTTTCCCTTAATGAAATCAGTAGGATTGATCCAATTGTCTTTGGCACCTTTGTATTTATGGAGTCACACTTTTTCTTATTTATTTATTTATTTATTTCGGCTGATAGCTCATAGCACAACCGAACTGTATATGCAACTGAGCTGTAGGATGAATCCTACCAGAGTTAAGATCACAGGCCAATGTGACTACAGCAAAGTTGACTAATGATGGTGATATTTTTTTCAGAAATATGAGCTTCAAAATGCAGGCTCCCCCAGTTTCAAAAATCTCAAGCAATTATGAGCTGAACCTACCCCCACCCCAAGGTTTGGCTCATAATAGCTCAGGGATAGCACTCCACCACTGCTAGTTTCTCTCCTTCCCCTCCCCCTTCCCACATTTTACCAAACTTACCAAGTTACCAGAAGGAGGAAGGGAAACCAGCAAGAAAGAAGACAGGTGAAAGCTTATTTATTTATTTTCTCTATTCATTACATTTCTGTACTGCCCAATAGCCAAAACTCTCTAAGGTCTTATCTTAAGTTCTCATGGCTCCTATCTACAAAGAAGACTCCAAAGCAAGCTTAGAACTTCCACTGCTAACAAAAGAACTCTAGGAGCTCCAGTTCCTTTGTATTCCTGAGGAGGATTTTTAATTTAAAAAAAGAAAAGAAAAACCCCAATACCCTACCATTCCCAGAGTTTCTGCCAACAACTGAGGTTTCTGAGCATAATTAAGACTCTTCATTGCAGACAAGTGCTTCAGGATGGTTGGCCTATGGGCTGACTTTGGTGAGTAGCACCACCATGTACCTCAGCTACACCGAGCATTGGGCAGAGGTAAGTTACCCAAACCCTGGGAAAGCCAACGGCTTTGGGAGGAGGAGCTTGACCAGGAGGCTTGTGGGGCCTTGAGAAATTAAATTGCCTCTAAATTCCTGACCTTGGGCAGCAGCAGTGTCAGTACCAATGGGAGACCAAGGCAAGGGATGCTGATAGGATTTTGGTGTGGAAAACTGCAGTGAGATGGTAGCCATCTTAATCGGCCATAGCACTGCGATGTGAAAGGCAACGGGAAACCACCACCACATTATATTTTCCAAGTATACTCATCATGGTTAGACAGTCTAGCCATGATGATGTCCAACCTCCGGTAGGAGAGGAACAACAAGAAGAAGATTGCAGACAAGTACCATGGGAATTTAGGATGAGCCATGGATTGTTGGGGGTGAGCAGTCAAAACCTCAGGCCATATATGGGCGCATGATGTAATTGGGACCACAGAGTCTCTGCATCCTAGAGCAGACATTACCCAGGCCTCCTGTGGTGCAGGATGTGGGCGTAGCCAGTGCCTTCTCTTCCTGCCCTGGGAAACAGTCTGAGCCATGAACTTGTAAGTGCAGCATGTTTGAAGATGTAGCTGGAGAAGCAGTCCTGAACTTTTCCCAAGTTCAGAGCACATCAGCTACCAGATGATTCCTGCACAACTGTAAATACTTTCTTAAGCCTGCCTGTATCCAATCTGCAAGATCTGAGTGAGTAAACTCTGTTTTTAACCTCCAAAATGTTTGTCTTATTGGCAGTATAAAGGGGGAAACCAGGTAAAGATCCAGTCATCCCAGAAGGGCAGCCTGTAATTGCCAAATGCTATTGCTGCTTTAACCAGCAGCTCCACACGCTCACGTTTTTTCCGCTGTAGTTGGGGTCAGCTCTGCTGTACTTGCCAGGGATGGGGACTCAGACTCGAGGACTCGACTCGTGAGTCGGACTGAGTCCCCCCTCTGACTCGATTCGGACTCGAGTCCCAATATTTTTAATGGGACTCGAGACTCGACTCGGGACTCGAGACCAAGGACTCTTCAACATCCCTGGGCTGTGCCAGAAGGAGTGGAGAGGAGTGTGATTGCCAGCGAAGAGCGCATGGAAGCGAGGTGCGCCGCTGCTCGGCCACTATGGACGGCTACCAGGAGTGCAGCCCCAACAGTGTGTCAAGGTTTATTTTGATTGATGTGTTGCGTACTTGGGAGAGGCAGAAGAAGGACCTGAGATTACTCTGTGTGGCTGCTCTGAGTGTGTTTCTGGTTCCAGCAAGTTCATCACCAGTGGAGCGGGTGTTCAGTGAGGGTGGAATTGTGATGAGATCTCACCGTTCCAGAATGGGGGCCAAACATTTAGAAAAAATCATGTTCCTCAAATGCAACATGGATAAGTTTTAGGAAGTACAGTAAGTTTATTTTTTAAAATCATTTTTCTAAAATGCAACCTTTCAGACATTTTGGGTTTGGCTGCCTCTGCCTGCCTGTCTGGGGTTCCCAGCCTCCTCTGCCTGCCTGGTCTCTTCTTGACCAGTTCAACAGTTGAATTGTCCAAGACAAAGGCCTCTGCCTGCCTGCTTTGGGGTTCCCTGCCTCCTCTGCCTGCCTGGTTATTTTGGGTTTGTCTGCCTGGTCTGTTCTTGCCAAAATCAGTTGCAGAGTTTTGAAATAAAAAGGCACACTTGTGCCTATAATTTATTTAAGCCACACATCTGAAGTAGCCTTATTTTGTTGGGGAAACCCCCCATTGATTTTAATAGGGACTCGTGGAGTCAGTTTTGGGAGTGACTCGGGACTCGGGACTCGTGAGTCGCCATTTTGGACCAAGGACTCGGACTCGACTCGTGACTCGAGACCAAGGACTCTTCAACATCCCTGGTACTTTCTAACGCAAGAGGGGAGCGATAATAACTTTTAATATCCTCTCCCAGCTCGTTTAGCAATCCCCAACATGGATTGCCAGAATCATCCCTTCCTCCACAACTTGGTACATTGGGGAAGTGTCAGAGGGCAGGGGGAAAGCAGCAGAGGGCTGGGGATGCTGGGGGAGCTCCTCCTGCTAGGTCTTTTCAAGTTCTTTCAAGTTCGGTTTGCTCTGTAGTCACTAGAGATGTACTGCATCTAAGCGCAGAGGTTCCGTTTAGCCATTATGACTCACAGCCGTTGATACAACTAATAAGTGAGAATAAAATATTAGCGGTAGAAACTGTTTAAGCAGTGCCATCAATAATTTTCTCTTCTATGCATCTAGGAACCAAAAGGAACTTGGAACGCAAGGCTAGAAAATAAAAATGCGATACAGGGAGATCTCTCTGGGAGGCAAAATCAAGTGCTCTCCAAACATTTTCCTTAGACTTAGAATGGTTAAACTAAAAATGAATCAAGACAGAAAAAAATTGCCCCATTTTTTTGCCTCCCAGAGATCTCTCTGGGAGAAAATAAAAATGCGATACAGGGAGATCTCTCTGGGAGGCAAAATCAAGTGCTCTCCAAACATTTTCCTTAGACTTAGAATGGTTAAACTAAAAATGAATCAAGACAGAAAAAAACTGCCCCATTACTAAACCTGACTTGTGAGGCTTTCTAAATCCTTGCTGGCTTAGTTTGTTTGTTGCACCTTTCCCATGACATGGAGTTTCACAGTGAAATGGCTACAAAAAGTCCTCTTCTAATGTGGGTGTGGGATTGTCAGTCCACCCAAGTTAAGCACACTTTTTAGAGATTTCACTCCAGGGCAATTCACACGACCCTGGGCCTTTTATACAGAATGGCTCCAATCCAATACAACACATGTGGAGCTGCTGGGCTTCACACAGAGAACGCTTTTTAAAAAGCTAAAATCTCACCAATTGTTTGGTCAGCAGGGGGGACTGATCTCCAGGGTTTGTGTGTGTGTGTGTGTGTTTTAAAAGGACTCTGGGTAAAATTCAACAACAACTAGCAGATGCCTGCTAGTGCCACGGGACTTCCTCCCTCTTTTCTTCCCCCTGCAGCACTCTGTGGCACCCGGAAATTTCCACAGGGTTTCCCACCCATCCAGAGCAGAATTTGAAGGTGCACAGGGGGCTGCAGCCTGCAGTGGGGGGAGGGGGAATTGCCCCCATCTCGGCTTTGCTGACAGAAACAATTTCATCAGCAGAATGACACCATTGAATCCAACCCTCTGTGTGCAGTCTTGAATACAGAGTGCTAGCGATTTGCATCAGGAGAGGGACCATAATTTAGTGGTAGGGCATATGCTTTACATGCAGAAGGGCCCAACTTCAATCCCTGGCATTCCCAGTTATAAGGAAGAGGTATCAGGTGATACCAAATGCCTCTGACACCCTGAAGTGTCACTACCAGTCACAGTAGACAAGACTAGGCTAAATGGGCAAATAGTCTGATCTAATGAAAGAGAGCTTCTATGTTTCTATTCCTGCAGATGGATCAGGATGAGTAAATTCAAAGTGTATTATAATTTGTTGTGTATTACTTTATATTTGTCCTGCTCAGATTAATGCATGCTGAACACTGATTAGGATGTGAGGCAGAACAATTACATGACTACTACAGCCAGCTATAAATGCACTCTGGATTCATTGCATGCTTTGGGACTATTGAGGTGATATGAATCAGTTCTCATATTCAAACTGTCCACTTCCATGTTTGTTGCTCTTCCACTCTGTACAAACATAGAACTTTCATATAAATACTGTTTTTCAGAAGTTTCTTGAGAAAATTCCATTTGTGTTGACTACATCCTACCTCCCACCCCTACCCCGATAATCAGTTTTCTCCTTTGTCATTAAAAGCCACTGGTTAGTTTACTTTTTTAATATACTAAATAAATAATCTAGAAGTGGGATATCCTTAAAACCTGTCTTGTTTGAAATGTAGTGTGTTCCACATTTGTTTTTTAAAAGGACTTACAATAGAAGGAAGAAGGTTTCTTTTAAAGTCTAAAGTCTTGGCATAGAAAGATTAATGAAGGGTTTAATAGCTTTAGTAATCTCAATAGCCATACAAGTCTTAAAGCACAGCCTCGTCTTGCCACCTTATGACCTATACTACTGAGGTTTATTGTTTCAGGATGACCCCCATGCAAGCTGAAACTGTAAAATGGCCCTTTTGCAAAACTAAATTCATATTCGGTTTAACCAAGAACCTTGAACAGTCAGTCTTCTCAACACCAATAGAAGCAGCAACCTCCCTTCCGCTGCATTGCTGCCAGAGGTGAAGAGCAAAAAAAAAAAGGAAAAAAGCATGTGAAATAAGATTATGAAAAGTACAGCTTACAGCATAATCTATATTCACATTATTGTGTTTGATAGCTCCTGTGGCCAGGCCAGGCCTAGAAGTAGATAGGCTGATCTATATAAAGGTCATGGGTGAGCCCTGTGTAAAATGGCATTGTTTACAGGTTTTTTAGTAGAGAGATTAGCTGTCACTTATTTTCACGTACCTAACTGAAGAGCTTTAAAGGTTCCCAGTGAGAGCATGCTCTCTTCTCTTTCTCACCCTGTCACATCCTTGTCAGTTTCAATAAAATTACTTACCTGAATTATGCAGATGAGTTTTTGTTTTGTCCAGAACCCATCATTGTCCCTCTCCACGATGGCTGAAACTTCTAGCAGGATTCTTGCTTTTACTGTCTGATTCTAGCACTCCTTAGGTCAAGACCTTTCAACCTCAGGGCTTGACTTATGCCACAACCATTTGACAAATCGGCCAGGCCTTTACAAAAGCTGGTTGAGTTCTGGAGTGAGTGCTCTCTATGCACCACTGTTTCACAGTTTTGACATTTCCTTCTCACTTTGCCCTTCGGTAATTAGACAAAAGAAGAAAAAGACATTTGTGTCCAAGGAATGCTTTCATTTGGGATGTGATAAATGGCCATCCTTTCCCAGAAGTCATGGTCTCACTATATGACAGAAAGTTCCTTCACAAGAATTTTTGACTAGTTAAATATTACCTGTAAAACACACTTTCTATATCTGATTTTAGCTATAAGTCTAAAACCTGGAAGTATTATTAATTGGATCACTTTTTTTCTTAATCACCTAGACTGTGCAACATCTTCGAATAACTAACCAAATTTGGTATCATACACTGGAGATAAACTGGCAAGGAATAGTTGCCCTGTATGAATTGGAGACTGATGTTTTAAAGCAAATTTAGGCTCCAATCCTATGGTCCCTTCCTAGGGGGGCATCCCAGGCGCCACATGATAGTTTGGATCTTCCCTTCTAAGGGCAGAGAGAGACTCCACCATCAGAGTTGGAGACATGACCTCAGATGCCTCCTCCCAGCCCCGTGGAAACCTCTGTGGCTCTTGCCTCTCCTACATTAGAGCTTTGGTGTTTATAGAGCCCAAAAGGGGCAGATCAGGTGGTGTCAAGGTAGGCTTTGGATCTGCAGGATCCAAAACCCTCCCAGTTCCCAGACATGCCTCTAACATAGGGGGAAATGTACACCAGCCCTGGAGCAGGCATAGATAATGTATCTCCCATTGGCTCCAATGGAAGAAAACTCATTTAAAAAAGAAGAAGAAAAAGAAAAACCCAGAACAGGAAAAGAAAGGAGAATAAATGCTGCTCCTCCTGGGCTTTGCAGTTTTGGGACCTCTGATGTCAGAACTTTCCTTAACCAGGTATGATTGCTCTGTTAAGATGATAGGAAGAGGCCTGCTGGTTTAGACCATGGGTTAATCCCACCCAGCATCCTGTTTCAGCAGTGGTCAGCCACATGCTTCAGGGAAGCCTACAGGCAAGGCATGAAATCGGTTTGCTCTGTAGTCACTAGAGATGTACTGCATCTAAGCGCAGAGGTTCAATTTAGCCATTATGGCTCACAGCCGTTGATACAACTAATAAGTGAGAATAAAATATTAGTGGTAGAAACTGTTTAAGCAGTGCCATCAATAATTTTCTCTTCTATGCATCTAGGAACCAAAAGGAACTTGGAACGCAAGGCTAGAAAATAAAAATGTGATACAGGGCCTAGGAGTCTTTTTTGACTCATTCGTACTCTTCATCTCAGCACAGCTTTGCACATTATAGACAGCGCTACAAAGCACATGTCCACTATACTTTTACCCAGAAAAACACACAAAAATGGATATGAAGCTGCTTTTTAGTGAGTCACCCTCTTGCAATGGCCAATCTGTCTCTTCTGTTCATGACACTGCAGTAATCGGACCATTGCCAAATCACATTACCAAATAACTGAAATTACCTTTATGAGCCAATAGCACTTCATAAAGAAGAAGCCTACAAAGCTACCCAAGAACCTGTTTTTATGCATGACACATAAACCCCTTCAAAACTAAAAGCCTGCATCAAGACCAAAAGCAAAACAAAACTTAAACCATCCCTCTTACTAAATTATTCATTACAGTTATGCCATGGCCTTTATCAGATTCCTCTGGTTCTAAACATTACAGTCCTCTAATATATTTTTAACCTTCTCCTTTCACACTGGTAAAAAAGGAGTTTAAACAGTTGTATTTTGGAAGTTTAGCCCTTCTTTTCTGTCCATCTCTGCCTCTCCTCTACAAATTGTGTGAACAGAACTGGAAAATATCAGTGTTATTTCTAAAACAACAAATGTTTTTTTTTAAATTTGTCCTGCTTTAAAGACTTTTGAAGAACAAGGGGTCTTTAGGAGTTTTGCATAGGTATGCACTAGACCAACATCCTGATGCCTGCAATAAGGCACCCGTAGGCCAAATACTCTGGATGCATTCCACTTAACAGTTCCTTTCCACTGCACACAAATGCATTCAGTGGGGAGAAGGAAACCATGGGAACTCAATTGGTCAACCTTTAACTAATATGCTATATAGTCAGATGATTGTTTCACTTAACTGGCAAGAGCCAAGCCATACGTGTCTGAACATGCAGGAAATAAACACACTGCATGATAAATTTACAACCTGAAGGCAACATCCTGAAGTCCTTTCCCAGGCCAACTCAACACTGATGCCAGTGGAAGTTCTTTTTGAATAAAAGCTTATAGAGGTTGCCCCTTACTCTCTGAATTAATTATTTGTGTTGCACATTTCCTAAAAATGTAAAGTACCTAGGAAACCAATCCAAAGTACTGTGAGCATTGGGTATTTTCTTCTTCATCATCTGGCATGGGCTTTTGTTGCATGCAGATCAGTGACTAATTCACCATGTTCACATTTTAAGAACAATTGCTTGGAAGCTTCACGTTGTTAAAATTTCATGTGGTGAATTGATCTGATCACCTTATGCAACACTGGAGCAAGAGATATGGCAGCCCAGTAGATGTCTAGCATCCCAGTCCAAGACAACTTTAAAACAAATCCCGTTGATCAAAGTACAATTATTAATTAGAGCACACCTCTTGAAAGAGATTCAGAAACATGATTAATGCTTAGCCAAAATGGTGGGATGCATTTTGCAAATACTTTCATTCCCTTGAAAATGAGCCTTCCTTTTGGCTGTTTTTTTTTTTTTTTTTTGCACCCCTTGATGAAAAGGTAGTGAACTTTTCACAAAGAGGCAGGTGTCAGGATTTACATTCAGCTAAATACATTTTGAATTGAGACATACCATCTGTCAGAAGTGCGGCAATGTTTCATTACAACCATATTGAGAAACACTCCAGAAATCCAAAATTTGAATTGAAAGCATTTCACCAGATAGAAGTGTCAAAGGAAAATACAGCATTTGTAAGAAGATATGCTGATGATTCAGGTAAGTAGAATTACTGACCCCTGAACACTAGGCTGATGCTTCAACAAAATAGTTGATGACGCTGAATAGGTTGTGGTTTTATTTTCAAGAGGATTCTCTTTTTTATCATGAAATCTTATTTTAGTTTGAAATAAAGTTTTAAAAAATAAAGGCAACAAAAAGAAGAAGATACATATTAACAAGATCACTAAAGAAACAAAGAAATTCTCTGATTATAATTCTTCGTCTATCACCAATATGCTTGTGGAACATCTACAGTAAAACAGCCTACGTAGGAGCTCACTATCTAATGAAAGAATGAAAATACAAGTTAAACATTTCATTTCATTTATTATATTTCTATACCGCCCAATAGCCGAAGCTCTCTGGGTGGTTTACAAAGATTAAAACCTTAAAAATACATTATAAAAACCATATACATACAAACATAAAAACATACAACACAGAGAGAGGCAGGCACACATATATCTAAAAACAATTTAAACAAGTAACAACCGGAAAAAGTCCAGTCCTAATTAAAACCTTATCATATGCTGCGAAACTGCGTGAGAGAAGGTCTTCTTAACCTGGCACCAAAAAGATAGCAATGTTGGTGCCAGGCAGGCCTCACTGGGGGGGGGGGGATCATTCCGCAATTGGGGGGCCACCACCAGGAAGGCCCTCTCCCTCATTGCTGCCTTCTGAGCCTCCCTTGGAGCAGGCACCTGCAGGTGAACCTTAGATGATACAGCATATATAAGACTCTTCATAAGAATTAGCCCTTTTATTTCATTGTCTTGGGTAAATTTATATGATCCCTAGTGCTGTGTCTCTTATGTAGTATTTTCTTGTTACTTGTGCGTATGTCCTTGTGTGTGTGCGTGCTGTAACCTTTTCACATGCTAATGAGCAAGGAAGATATGAATTGCCTCGGAATGCCATATGAGTGCTGAATGCTGCGTTATTTTGAATCTAATCATCTGGTCCATCTAGCATACCTTCTTCACATATGTATGCATCAAGCACTGTACAATGGAATAAACCACATTCCATATCAGTGTTTCATGGTTATCAGAGTTCTCTTACAACCAGTGGATTTACTTCAGTTGTGTCCTTTAAAAAAAAAAAACTAAAAAAAACCTACTTTAGCTGAAGATTCTTCAATTATGAAAGAGTAATACATTGACCAACATTTCATTAAGCAACATTATTTCAAACATAAAAAAACAATTTTCACTTACATGTTTTTCAGAGTCACCAAAGATCAAATTCATTGATACATGCACACGCACACGCACACACATATTTAGTTTAGCAGGCGTTTTACATATCCCATTTTTATACATACCAGAAAGGTGAACCATTTCCCCAAGAAATCATACTTGAAATTAGGGTGCAAAGCATAGATATTTTGTCCATTATAAGCAATTCCCATACTTTGTCAGATGACCTCTTAATAGGTGGTACCTGGGGGCATTTCCATCATGAAGCCGGTTAAAGTTTGGCTACAGTTAACAAAAGGCCTATCCATTCACTTTCAGTACTTACTATTATTCTCTTTCTCTAAGTAACCCAACAGAACAGGATGTGGCTTCAAGGGGACTGTATACCCTGTAATGGACTTTATATAGCTAAGGATACTTGCCCACTATTGGATTACCTTTGAGCATGACCACCATATATGTAAATATGTTCCTTAAATTAAAAGAAAAATATAGTATAGGGTTAGTACAACAAAGGCTATTTGGTTAATCTGTTAAAAAAAAAACCTTTTGATGCATTAAAAAGATGCCCCCAATTAATCAGGCAGAAAGGTTTTCTTTTTTGTTTTTTTAAGGTTAATTATTCTTAATGCAAGTAGTTACAAAAATTGTAGGTGGTAAGCATCATCTTATAAGAGGCATTCCTCCTCTTCTCTTAAACAGGAGGATATGCCTCTTCTAAGCTGGTGCTTAGTTGGCACATCATGGAAAAACAATAGTTTTTCTTCAGAACTATTATGTTATCATATGTGGCCTTAATTGATTATAACACATGTGGTTAAGCAACTAAGATTTCATTATGTGACAGGTCTAGTAAGAACTTCAGCACAAGGACTCTGAAAAGCAAATTAACTGGTTGGTTCTGTTTAGCCTAGAGGAGAGAAGATTAACGTGAGACTTGATAGATGTCTTCAACTATCTGAAGGCCTGCCATGCAGAATATGGAGCAGATGTGTTCTCTGTGCCACCAGAGTGCAGAACTAGAACCAATGGGTGGAAATTGTAGGGAAGCAGATTTTGGCTAAAAATGAGGAGCAACTTCCTAGTGGTAATAGCTGTGTGACAGTGGGACAGACTGCCTTGGGAGATTGTGGTCTCTCCTTTGCTGGAGGTATTTACCGTAAGCAGAGAATGGACAGCCATCTTTGAGGGATACTATAAATGCATCCTGCATCATTGATCCTGCATTGAGCAAAGAGTTGAACTAGATGACTTCCAAGGTTCCTTCCACCTCTAAAATTCAATGATTCTTAAATTCAAACAGGTATAAATATAATAAATAAATAAATAAAGCACCATTTTAAGGTGCTCAAAACCTGCCTTTTCAGAAAACCTGATAGGACTAGTAAGACAGCTGGAATTAATTATTTAGACAACTGTTGGAGGCATACACATCTAACCACCTCCCTATATGTCATTATTTCCAAATGTGGAAGGTATGCCTTACTAAAGAGGAGTAGGTAGTTTTGAGCAGGGGGAATAAACACATCCTTCCTGGGAACAGCAGTTAATTTGATCTGCTTCATCTTGATCCTGCCAGGACATCCAGCATTGATCAGTCTAAATACATTTTAAAGTGCTGAATCATTTTCTCTCTTTTTTAGGTTGAGATTCAAATAGCTTTTCGTTATAATCTGTAATAGTGCTGGGAACTGAGTACATAAATGAAACACTGGAATTGACTTTTGGTTCAAAGATGGGTCATACTAGTAACACTGAGCGGCTGCTCATATTTGAAGTACAGCCAACTTCTACCAATGTTCCCGGATTGTCCTCCAGAGTTTGTAAGAAGATTGTATCAGTGTGGCAGTTAGAAGGAATGGTCATAGTCTCTCCCCCATTGTTGGCTTAGTAATTAAAATCCCCTTTAAAAATGCAAGGGATTTTTCCTGGAGTTTCCGGTGTTTGAGCTACTTCAGAAATATATGAAAAGGGAGGGGGGTTCCCACTAGTTTACAAATATTTGAAGAGAGAAAAGAGCAAGATGGCATTCTCAGAATAAATAAAGGGGTAAGTTTGTCAGTTATTGGATGTGAGGAGGTTTCCAGGATTTCAATTAAGTCACTCCACATTTTTGTTAATTTTATTCATCATTTTATTAACCCCTAAAGGAGTCAACTACTTGGACGTTCTTTCAGGTATGGGGTAAAGACAACCAAGTTTTTTGTTTGTTTGTTTGTTTGTTTAAATTTTTATTTAAATTTTTAAACAGTACAAAGAAAATAACACACACATATAACTAATATTGTGCTCCCATCACCATGGGACCAAATAATCCAATAACTCTATAATTGTTCATTATTCCAAAAATACAACATATCTTGACAGGGTAAACTCCCTTTCCCCTTTTTAAACACATATTCCAAAAATAAACCCCAGATATCCTTGAAAATATTTTTCTTTAATTGACCCCTTTTGCATTTAATATTACAAGTCAACATATCATTCAAAGCCATATCCCATACTTCTTTATACCAATCAGTAATAGTAAAAACTTGCTGAATTTTCCATTTCCTTGCTATCATTAGTCTACCTGCCGTTACCAAGTTTATAATTAATTCTTTAACATTTTGAGGACCGATTACCTTTTCCGTTATTGATAGCAAAGCTAGTTTAGGACAAACCTCTAAATCAGCTCCAACAATTTCTGATATTTCCTCAAAAATCATTTTCCAAAAATCCATTACATTTTTACAACTCCACCACATATGAGCATATGTACCCAACTCCTGACATCCTCGCCAACACATTGGAGAACATTTATTATCTATTCTATTTAATCTCACTGGAGTCAAATACCATCGCCAAATTAGCTTATAAAAATTCTCTTTAATTCTTATAGACATATTTTTCAATATTCGCCTATCCCAAATCTTGTTCCACTCATCCTTTGATATTTCCTCTTCAAACTCTATCCCAAACTATTTTAAGATTTTCTGCTTGCTCTTCTGATTTCTGCAACATTTTATATAACATCTTTGTAAGACCCCTAGCTGATGCATTTCCTTCTACAAGTTCTCTGGACATAACCAACTGCTCAAATGCGGTGAAATCCCTTTCATGCTCATGTCTCCTCTTCCATTTCTTACCCCATTGTACTAATTGAATTAAATTTAACCAAGAAATTCTTCCTGCCCCAACCCTATCAATTATTTGCTGTCTGGTCTCCATTTTTTCCAGCCAATCCATTAAACTTATCACCTTTTTCTCTCTAAAAATTCATTCTAAATAGTCTAACATTCTCGGGAAAATCTTCCATAACCACCACTGGAGTAAGCGGGGATATACCTGGTAAAAATATTTCCTTATTTCTACCCCAAATTTCTAACATGTTTTTTAAAAAGGGATTTTCTAATCTTTTTATCATAATATGTCCTTGTTTTGTAAATAAAAATTTCTCCACCCTATTACCCAATTCAAATGCTTCTATTTCCCACCACATAAAATCTTTTCTAACAATAATATCCATAATATATCTAAGTTGATTAGCTATATAATACCATTTTAAATTAGGGAGACCAAGTCCCCCTATTTTTTGAGCTTTATACCATCTATTCTTAGTAATCCTTGATCTTTTCCCCCCATTGCAATAGCTATTTAACATTACTTGCCACTCTTTGATTTCTTTCTCTGATATCTTATATGGTATCATTCTAAATAAAAAATTAAACTTCCGTAAAATCTTCATTTTAATCAAAGCTATCCTACCAAACCACGATAATCCCAATTTTTTATAATCCTCTATTTGATTTTTAACTTCATCTTTTAGTTTTTTAAAATTCCATTCCCCTATTTTATCCATATCTTTTAATATATCAATACCTAAATATTTAATTATATTTTTTATCTTTATATCTACTTTCCTTTGTTTAAATCCCCTTTCCTCCAGTTTACTATAATTAAATGTCATTATCTCTGATTTATCCCAATTAACTTTTAACCCTGTTACTTCTCTAAATTCATCTAAATGTTTCTCTATCCAATCCCAATTTTCCATAGGCCTTTCTAATGTTAACAATATATCATCTGCAAAAAGGTTTATCTTACATTTGGCCTCTATCCCTATCCCCAGTAATTTCTTCTCCTGTCTTATCGCATTCGCTAACAATTCCATAACTAACACAAATAATACAGGGGAAAGGGGACAACCCTGTCTAGTTCCCCGGCCTAGGCTAATAGTTTCTGTTATTCCATCATTTACAATTACCGACGTAACATTATGAGTATATAATTGATTAGTAATACCTATAATTTTTCTCCAAACCCCATAGTTTTTATTAACATCTTTAATGCAGGCCATTCCACGCAATCAAAGGCTTTAAAAATATCCAATGCAAGAACCCCCGCTTTCAAATTATTTTTCTTTATTAAATATATTATATTCAAAACCCTTCTTGTTAAGTCTGCCATTTGTCTTCCTTGAATGAAACCGCATTGATCTATCCCTATATACTTATTTAGAAAACTATTCATTCTTCTAGCTAAAATTGCTGTCAATAGTTTAGCATCTTGATTAATTAATGATATTGGTCTATAAGAACCTGGTTCTGCTAAATCCTTCCTTGGTTTCGGGATTAAAATAGTCAAGGACTGTTTCCATGACGGGGGGATCTCTCCCCCCTGTAAAATATCATTAAACAACCGTTTTAACTTTGGAATTAACATTTTTTTAAACACTTTATAATATTCCGCCCCCAGACCATCCAATCCTGGCGTTTTCCCCTGTTTCAATTTATTTATAGCATTTTCTATTTCAATTTCCGTGAATGGTTGCTCCATTTTCTCTCTATCTTCATCCTGGATTTTTATTTTTAATTTTTTTTCGATATATTTTCTACTCTCAGCTTCCGACCATTTTCCTGCCTTGTATAACTCCGTGTAATATTCATGAAAAATTTTCAATTTATCCTTTAATAGATTATATTCTTTACCCCTCTTGTCCTTAATCACCCCCACTAAGCTTTTTTCTTTTCTTTTTTTTTTGTGCTAATCTAGCCAACATTTTAGAGTTTTTATTACTATTCTCAAAATACTCCCTTTTTGTATAAATCAAATTCCTTTGTACCCTATCCAGTTCTTTATTCTCCAATTCTTTCCTTTTACCCTGTAATTCTGCAAAAATCTTTTTATCCCTCTTCTCTAAATACTTCTTTTCCAAATCCCTAATCTCCCCCTCTAGCTTTTGATAAAAAACTTCTTGTTGTTTCCTCAAATTTATTGCCTCTCTCAATCCTATTCCTCTCATTACACTCTTCATTGTATCCCATATTATCGCTTCAGTACATTCTTCTGTTTGGTTAAATTCCCAAATTTCCCTCAATTCCTTCTCTATTTTTTCTGTTAAATGTTTAAAACGAAAAATATTACAATTCAATCTCCATCTTTTCGCTTCTCTATAATCCTTATGTATCTTCAAATCCATATTAACCAAAGCATGATCTGTAACTTTTATCACTCCTATCTCTGTGCCCAAGACCCTTGAAAACAGTGTCCTGGACACAAATATAAAATCTATCCTAGAATAGTTCTTAGTTGCTGTTGAGTAAAATGTATATCTTTCCTCGTTCCCCTTGACCCCTCTCCAAACATCTAGCAACCCTTCCTTACTAATTGACTTATTCAAGATCGTTAAATTATTTCTCTGATCTTCTCTCGTCGGATTGGATTTGTCTTGTCTTCTATCCAATACCATGTTAAAGTCCCCAGCCATAATAACCCTTTGATTTTGAAAATTACCCATTTCTTTAAACACATGTTGATAAAATTCTCCTTGATTTTGATTGGGAGCATAAACATTAACTATAACATATTCTTCCCCTCCCAAGGTCCCATACATTATAATATATCTACCTGTACCATCCTTTTTCACCTTTAAAACATTAAAACCGCAATTCTTTGAAATTATAATTGCTACTCCTCTTGATTTAGATGATCCACATGCTATCTCATAGATTCTAGACCACCTCAATTTCAATTCATTGACTCCTTTCCTTGCCTGGTGCGTTTCTTGCAAGAATATAATATCTGCCTTATCCTTCTTAAGAAGTGCTTCTATTCGCCTCCTCTTAGTAACTGAACCTAGCCCCTTAACATTTAAAGTTGAAATTCTTAACTTATAATCCATCTATTAACATCATTTTTCCTTTTTTGGTCCCCAAAAGTGAATATACCAAACAATAATATGCCCCTTAACCCACCCCCACATTCATCTAAACTATCCCCCCTGCTAAGCCAGGGCAACTTGCACCGCCCTAAACCTACCCACCTATCCCAGCGGGGGGGGGGAGGACCCATCACCCGCCCGAACAGCAGCCCCTCGTTCCCTCCCGGATAACTTCTTTATAAAACATTTTCTCTTTCTTTTTTCTTCTCGTGCTGAAACAACCTCTTATGCAATTCCTCCGCTTGCTCCTTCTTCTTCCAGTTGACCCATCAATTCTGGACCCTCCGCATCATCATGAAGCCCCAACTCTCCCAGCAGGCCCATGCCTTGATCACATGATGAGATCTTGTATCTCTTACTGTTCCACACAAAAGTAAGAAAGACTGGATAACCCCAGTTGTATTGTAATCCCTTTCTGATCAAGACTGCTGTACACGGTTTAACACTTCGCCTCCAATTAATTGTTTGCTGACAGAGATCATTGTAGATTTGCAGAGTAGCTCCCTTAAAAGCTACTTGACCTTTCTTTCTGATCGCTTTCATGAAGACATCCTTCTTGTATAAATTTGCAAAATTTCATTACAACATCTCTGGATGTCATACCACGCCTTAATGTTCCCACTCTATGCACAATCTCAATGTCCATATCATCCCAAAGATTTGTTTCTCCAGAGACAGCTTCATTCATCCATTCCAAAATACTGCCTCTTAATTTATATCCAGTCTCCCCCATCTCCATGGGGAAGCCTCTGATCCGAATGTTGGAACGGCGTTGCCTGTCTTGCATGTTGATCATCTGTATTTCCATCTCATTAAATTTCGTTTCATACTTTTCAAAACTTTTTTCATCCTTCGCCTGGAGTTTTTCCACCTTATCAACTCTAATCTTGCAACTCTTTAATTTGAACCCCCATCCGATCCATGGACTCTCTCACCTGTTTCATATCCTCCTGATGCAATTTTTGAAATTTCTCAATTGCTTCTGTATGTTTCTGCTGGCCTGTTTCCATAGAGTTTTGAAACTGTAATAAAATCTTCTCCCAATCTGGTGCTGCCCCTTTAAGCTTAACTGGAGATATTGTCTTTGGCTTGGCACCAGCAGGGAATTTGCCAGCTGAATCCGCCATTTTTCCGCCCTTCCCCCTCACTGTCTCGGAACTTTCACTGCCTCGTAGCTTCTTTTCAGGACCCTGTTGCTCAAATTGATAAGAAAGTTCAGTATCTCTCGTGTCAAGGATCCTAATTAGCCTTTTCAAACTGTTATCCGAGGGATGCGCCCGATCGCGTTTCCAAAGAGGGGGTAGGGACTTTTTCACCCGTCTGGAGCTCATAAACAATCCAGAGCAAAGCACAGCAAAAGAAAACTGTTCTTTTTATTTCCTTTTTAACTCTGCATCTGCATACCTTCCAGAAAGCAAACAGCAAAGGAATTTTAACTCACGATTTGTCTTTCCTGTGTATTTTGCAGATGTTTTCAAATCATTCCGGGAGCTCTGCAGCAAGCTACTGTTCCATAGCTGGCGAAGCTCCTCCCCCAAGACAACCAAGTTTGATATCACCAACTGTGGCATCCTTCTGGGCTCTCTTGCAGGGATGGGGATGAGAACTTAGGTGGTTCCTGTAGACAGGTCCCAGAAGGGGGGGATTTCCACTCCGTCCTTTAACCATTGGCTTTTGACAGGGGTAGGCAACCTCCAGGTATTTTGAACTACAACTCCCATAACCTCTTACCATTGGCCATGCTGGCTGGGGCTAATGGGATTTGTAATCCAAAATATCTCGAAGGAACCAGGTTGCCTTTCCCGGCTTATGGGGTGCTAAGGTTCTGTTTTCTCTTCAATGCAATGTGAAACTACTGGATGAAGTCATCCAGAGGCTTGGGCTAAAATGTCATCAGAACTGATTATATTCAGCTCTGTCTCTCCTTTTCAGCAGTTCCTGGGGAGGCGATGTAAACCTTGAAATCCAGTCAATCCAGGGATAGGTATACAACCTGCCTTAGATGAAGTTGGGGTGTTTCTTGATGTAGCCCTGCTTTTAGTTACTCAGCTGGTGCTGGTGACTACAGATACTTTTTACCAGCTTTGTCTGATCCACCAGCTGCTCAGTTTCCTGCGAAGGCAAACCTGACCATTGTCATTCGTGCCTTAGTAACTTCCAGACTGGGCTTCTATAACATGCTGTATATGGGACTGTGTGTCCTGCGTTGGTTTAGCTCTGGCTTGGTCCCTGAGAAGAAAGCAACAAGGGAGCTAAGCCACCTGAAACGAGACTGGCCAAGCCCCAGAGAGTTAGGGCCGGTTCACACGACCCAGGCTGCCAGCGGGGGGAGGAACCACGGGGCCGTCCGCGGGGTCCGGCTGGGCGCCGCACACAACCAGCGCTCCGCGCACGTGGGCAGACCCTGTAGTCCCCGCACCGCAGTGCGGGCCTCCCGGCGGTAGGGGATGGGGCCCTGGGATGCCCAGAGGGGCCGTTTGCCCCTGCAGGCTGGAGCGGCAGTGACTCCGGCCGCTCTGGGCTGCCGTCTCTGTGGGGACCCCGCGGGATGGCCGCCTCCTGTTCGGACGGCACGGTGACCACACACGGTAGGGGCTTACCCCTCTACCGATCATGGTCACTTTGCGTGGGTCCCACCCGCGGCTGTCCCGTGGGGGCACCCCCGGTCAGCATGCACATGACACGGGAACCGCGGGGGAGCGCTGAACCTGGCCCTTACAGTTTCATTCCATTATCATGGCAATCCAGGAACGCAAGGTCTTGAGGAGAAACTGAGGTGAAACATGGTGAGGCACTCAAAAAACAGGCATGATCTAATAGCAGGGTCATGAGGTGAAGCCAAATCCAAGGGCAGGTGGGATTCCAGAAGCAAGGTATCAGCTGGGGTCCAGGAATCAGTAAGGGTAGGAAGCAGGAACAAGAAGTTGGGTGACACTGAGCTAAGGACCTGTGTTGTTCCAGCAACTAACAGACCCCAGCTGGGAGCTTATGTAGTCATGTCTCCCAGAACCCACCTAAGCCCAGCTGGAACCACAGCCAGTTAGCCCAGCCTTCAAAGTTCCCTACTAAATCCTCCCTCCTGGAGCACCACAGTCCCAATCTGAATTGGGGCCATGCATGCTTACACTGAATTAAATAAGAACATGATTTCAAGAATGTTTAGTTTGGCCCTCAGTAAGTACAGGCATAGGCAGCCAACTGGCTGGAGCATGCTGGTAGATGTAGGACTTCTTTCTGTCTAAACATGTGTTGGATTGTGCCCAAAATGTAGCAGGAATCCAAGTCAAAGCATCCCTGACAGATGGCTGTCCAGCTGCACCTTGAATGCCTCCAGAGTGAGAGAGCCCACCACCTCCCTAGGTAGTTGGTTGGTTCCATTGTCTTATTGCTCTAACAGACAGGAAATTTTTCCTGATGTTTAGACGGAATCTGGGTTCCTGTAACTTGAGCCCATTATTCCATGTCCTGCAAACTGGGATGATCGAGAAGAGATCCTGGCCCTCCTCTGTGTGACAACCCTTCAAGTACTGGAAGAGCGCGATCATATCTCCCCTCAGTCTCCTCTTCTGAAGGCTAAACATGCCCAGTTCTTTCAGTCTCTCCTCATAGGGCCTTGTTTCCAGTCCCTTTATCATCCTTGTTGCCCTCCTCTGAACCCTCTCCAGTTTGTCTACGTCCTTCTGAAAGTGTGGTGCCCAGAACTAGATGCAGTACTCAAGATGAGGCCTAACCAGTGCTGAGTAAAGGGGAATTATCACTTCACATGATTTGGAAGCTATACTTCTATTAATACAGCCCAAAATAGCATTTGCCTTTTTTGCAGCCACATCACATTGCTGGCTCATATTCAGTTTGTGATCTACCACAATTCCAAGATGCTTCTCACTTGTGGTATTGTTAAGCCAAGTGTCCCTCATTCTGTATCTGTGCATTTGGTTTCCTTTCCCTAGGTGCAGCACTTGGCATTTATCCCTATTAAATTTCATTCTGTTTTTGGCCCAGCACTCCAGCCTATCGAGATCTCTTTGAATTTTGTTTCTGTCTTCCAGAGTATTAGCTGTTCCACCCAACTTTGTGTCATCTGCAAATTTGATCAGCATTCCCTGCACCTCCTCATCCAAGTCATTAATAAAAATGTTGAAGAGCACTGGGCCCAGGACCGAGCCCTGCGGTACCCTGCTTGTTACCTCTCCCCAGTTTGAGAAGGAACCATTGATAAGCACTCTTTGAGTCCGATTCTGTAGCCAATTGTGGATCCACCTGATAGTTGTTCCATCCAGCCCACTTTTAGCTAGGTTGCTAATCAGGATATCATGAGGCACTTTGTCGAATCAGTATATGAATGCTCAGAGATGAGAAACAAGGCCTTGGAGAGCTTTAAAGAGAAGTTTTTAAAAAGCATTTGTGCTGTATGCAGAATTGACACAAGATGTAGCACCATTTCAGTACTTTCTTGGAGGAAAAAAAGGGAGGACTGCAGATGGCCTCACCAAGGAGCGCTCTCTCTCTCTCTCTCTCTCTCTCTCTCTCTCTATCTCTCATACTATGCTAACAAAGAGTGAAAGAGCACTTTTTAAACTGAATTGAAAGAGAGCAAGAAAAAGTAAGTGCCACCCCCAAAACAGTTTGTGGTATTTCTTCACCACCACAACCACCAAAAAATAGTGAAAATGGCCAAGGCCAGTGAAGGGGGGGGGGCTTTTTGACTCAGCCCTGTAGAAGCATCACATTTCTGAATGATAAGAGATGTGGCAAGGTGCTCGAGTGAATGGTTGCTGTCTGAGCAACTCCATGATTTCTTGGATGAAGCTGATTTTCTAGATCCATTTCATGATCCATTGGATGATGTCATCCAGAGAAAATAGCAAATATTAAAAAAGAGAACCCTGAAGAACCTGAACAGAGAGGGGAAGGGGGAAGTTGAAGAACTTTCTTCAGTGACAGCATCCGTGGCTATACTGCACCAAACAATGATCAATCAACCAGCCATAAAAAAAAAATCAGGACAATAAAGATTAAAACAGATCCCCATTTTTTAAAAAGCAATTTTTTAAAAAAAATTTAAGGTCAACATTTGTCAAGCCATCTGAGTTCGCAAAAGCAAAGGGGCAAGCTAGTCTACCTTTGTAAGAAACTTTTTGTTAAAATGTTGAGCCCTTTGTTGAAAATGTCATTGTGTTATCATATAGATAGGGTGTAGATGGTTGTCCATATAATATCATGCAGAGCTTCCCGGGATAAGAAGACTCCATCAACAGATGCAACGTAGAATACGACAGTAGAATTGCTGAGCTACCTTGTTTAGGTGCCTTATTTAGTTGGAGGGCTATCATGCCTTACCAAAGCATGGCTTGATTGAAACCAGTTACTAGCCCTTTTCAGGTGAATGAGTGAAGGCTTAAGAGGGGGTAGAGCAGTGGTTCCCAACCTTGGGTCCCCAGATGTTGCTGGACTACAGCTCCCAGCATACCCTGCCAGCATGGCTAATGACAAGGGATGCTGGGAACTGAAGTCCAGCAATATCTGGGGACCCAAGGTTGGGAACCACTGGGGTAGAGAGTTGGGGCCAGGCATGCTGGCCCCACCCGCTATGTCTCTGGGTGCACCAGCCCCACCCACTTTAGTTCGGACTTTGCTGTGTTGAGTTGACAAGGTCTGAAAGGGGGCTGTACTCCCATTCACTTGAACATGAGCTTCCGTCGCTCATTAAAAACCTGGTTGTTCAGGCGGGAATATGGGGTGGGTTAAGATTTTAAATTTTTTATATTGTTTTAATGTATTTTATTGTATTTATGTATTTTATTGTGTGTACATCGCCCAGGGTGGCCGGTTGCCGGCCAGATGGGCGATAAATAAATATTAATAATAATAATAATAATAATAATAAACATGAGTAGAACTCTCTGAGCAATAGTGGATACTGTCTTATCAGGCTTCCGTTCCGGATTGCATGGAGTGTTCTACTTGCATTAGAGAGTTCTAATCAGCGTGCACGGCCCCAACTCGCTACCCCCTTTAAGCCCTCGTGCATTTGCATGAACAGGGCTGCTGTCTTTGTCCCTTCCTTCCACCTCAAGTGGCAAACAAACTTTTCAGAATAGCACTAACACACGGATGCTCACTATCAATGAGATGGTTGCGTCCCATCTTTCAATTGATTGCAAGCGAAATGAGATGGTACTCACTAAAACAAATGCACAACTAGAGTGATTTGCCTCTCAGTTGAGCAACACTTTATAATAAACTAAATTCTGTTAATTTTTTTACATAAGATTTAGCATGGAAAAATACCGCATGTGCAAGAACACCAGGAATATATGTGCTGAATGGGGCTCTGACAAAAAAAAATTCCACACTAATTGCTGCCGTGGCTATGCCCACTTATGCCGTCACCCCTCTTATTCTAGTAATAGAAGCTGAAGATTGCCACTTGCCAGCCATTAAACACTGTTAGCAACTGTGGCTAATGCAAAAGCATTTTTATTAGTTACACTCAAGTCCCATCAAATCTTTAATTTGTATTGCTGGTTTTTCCCCCTTTGATCTTATGCTGAATTTCTGAGGGAGGGTGGTGGTAAAGCAGAGCAGAAAGGGGGGGGATAGGAAGAGTGAAAGTGAATTGAAAGGTGGGGAAAATAATTTATAGTGGGTGAAACAACAAGAAGGAGAATTCAAAACAATAAGTGAAAAGTTTAGGAAAGAGAGAGGAGGAGGAGGAGGAGGAGGAGGAGAAAAAAAGAAGAAAGAGGAGGAGGAGGAGAAAAAAAGAAGAAAGAGGAGGAGGCGTGAGAAGATGAAAAGAAGACAAAGAACATGTATGTAAGCATAAACAGAATGGTAAGTCCTAACAACAAACATGAGAAAACATACTTTTGCTCAGAATGAGATCAGTATATGCCCATCAATGGGACTCTCCCAGTCATTTCAGTGGAGAGGACAGAGCTCTTGCTTGCTTGCTCTAAACAAGTTATTGGAAATGCTCCAACAAAACTTTCACACAAAACCTCCACAAAATGTATTGTCTTATTATTCTACTTACAGCACAATCTTATACCCATCTGTTGAGCAGCAAGCTCCATTGAGCTCAATGGGGCTTGCTCCTAGGTAAGTGTGCATAGGATTAGTGTCTTACGGAGCCAGTGTGGTGTAGTGGTGAGAGTGTTGGACTGGGACTCGGGAGATCCGGGTTCTAGTCCCTACTCAGCCATGAAACTCACTGGGTGACTTTGGGCCAGTCACTGACTCTCAGCCTAACCTACCTCACAGGGTTGTTGTGAGGATAAAATGGAGAGGAGGAGGAGGATTATGTAAGCCGCCTTGGGTTCCTTGCAGGAAAAAAGGCGGGGTCTATAAATAAATAAATAACGTAGGTGATCTGATGCATAGACTTATGAGGTCACTAGTGCTCCACAATTCCACACACACCATTCCATTAACTAAATGAATGATCTGTGCAAGGAGGGGAAGGTACTTCACTTGCATATCTGCCCAGTGAGGAAAGGAATGGATGGAAGGATATATTGGAACAATTGTGAGTGTACAGCCTAGTGTGGATCACTAGAACCAAGACTTCCTCTTCCAGAACAAGCTGGGCTGCTGGATGGAATTTGATAGCCTCCAGAATGTGATATGTGGAGCAATCTCCATAAAGAAACATGGATCACCATTGGCTGAGCTTTTGGCGCAAAGCAAATCTCATTGATTTCAATAGAACACACTGGATGCACTTCCCATCTAGTAAATGTGGCTAGCAGCAGTGGCTGAGTGAATGGCTCCTGTCTATTCCTGACTGGTTTACTTCAATCAGAGACACACATTAATGATGCTGTTGTGTTTCAAGAATGTATATTTCATATGCCCATACAATTTTCTGATCCTTTGGCCCTATTATCATTTCTGTAAGAGGAGCCAGCAAGATTTAAATGGTGTATCCCAGGATTTACAGATCACCTTTCAAGGAAAACTGAGATCAGTGTGGATAGAACTTCCATTTCTATGATAATTCATGGGAAAATAACAGGGCAGTATACAGAACAAGACCCAAAAATGGTAGGGTGGCCATTTACAGTGGACAGTCCTCTATCTGAAGGCCTGTTAGAGCACAGCCGTTTATTTAAAGGTATCCTCTATTTCAGTGTTCTCCAGCCTTGGGTCCCCAGATGTTTTTGGCCTACAACTCCCAGCATGCCCCAGCCAGCGTAGCTGGCTGGGGCATGCTGGGAGTTGTAGGCCAAAAACATCTGGGGACCCAAGGCTGGAGAACACTGCTCTATTTGAAGGGATGTCCAGTCCAAAGCCTGTTTGAAGATTAAGAACCATAAGAAGGGAGTGTGTGCAGGAGGCCTTGAACTGAAGTTGTCCATCAATAGGGTAGTACCTGGACAACAGCTGACTGAGCAGGCAAAACAGCTCACCTGGTCACAGTCTTCCCACTATGGTCAGATGTACCGTATTTTTCCGTCTATAAGACGCCCCCATGTACAAGACGCCCCCCCACTGGGCAGTTTCACAACCGTGTGGTTCTCTCCTTGGCTTACTTCCGTGTATAAGACGACCCTCAATTTTTAGTCTAACAATTTTAGGAAAAAGTATAGTCTTATACATGGAAAAATACTGTATTGTATTTCTATTTAAATTTATAGTCATGATTTCTAAATTTGCATCTGTACATATAAAATAGCATATGCAAATGTTATGCAAATCGTTGTCCTCTTTTTTGGTGATGCATGTCTTTGCTTTTGGTGATGTCTCAGTGGCCACCCTAGAAAATGACCGTACAATATTAGGATACAATAAAAGCAAAACAGAATGCAGCCATACAACAATCTGAAAGGCAATAAAATATAAAAGGACAAAGTGGCCAGTTAAAATGCCTAGGCAAACAAAAATGTTTTAACCTAAGGGATAGTAAAGTTGGTGCTAATTGCACTAAATAGGGGGTGTCATAATGGAGGAAGCTCTCTCCCTTATTAACACATAATGTGTGGAAGGTACTTTGAGGAAAGTCTCCCCAGCAAATCTTAAGGCATGGGCAGGCTGGTACAGGGAGAGGCATTCTTTCGGGTATTTGGGTCCCAAAACATTTAGGGCATTAAAGGTCAAATACAGCACCTTGAATTGGGCCCAGAAGCAAATGGGCAACCAGTGCAGCTCCCTCAGGATCACTGTAATGTGACTGCAAGTGGCCACACCTGCTAACAATGTATGTATGTATGTAGCAGCTGCATTCTGCACTAGTTAAAGCTTCCAGGTCATCTTCAAGGGCAGCCCCACATACAAAGCATTACAGTCATCCAATTGGGAGGTTACCAGAGCATGGACAACCATGGCTAGACTGGCCTTATCCAGGATAGCTGTTCCCTTTTGTTTTCCCATAATTGGAAATTAGTCCTATGAGGGCTGACAGCCTGATCCTAATGATCTGTGAAATCTCCAGCAAAGCAAACAGCAGTCTGTACTAATACAAGATTCATAGCAGCATCCGTTACCTGTAGCAAGGCAGGAAGGCAGAGTTTCTGCCATCCTAAAAGGGAATTATTCCTTACTTTAAACCAAGGCAGAATCAGGGTTCACGCAGCCTCCATGGGCATTCAAAGGCCCATCAGATGCTGAGAAAATGGATGATGATGGGATTGTCCCCATCCCACCCACTCCTCACATACAGAGGCAGAAATAAGTGGCCTTATTTGGCCCCTTTTTATTAAATTGGGAAAGGCCATGGCTCAGTGGTAGAGCACATGTTTTGCATGCAGAAGGTCCCAGGTTCGATCCCTGGCATCTCCAGGTAGGGCTGGAAAAATTCCTGCCTAAAACCATGGAGAGCCACTGCCAGTCAGTGTCGACATTATTGGGTTACATTGACTGATGGTCTGACAGTATAAGGAAGCTTCCTATGTTCCTAAGTTGGGTCACAAAACAAAACTGCCACCAGAGTAATACTAGTATTGGGGCTAGGGTTGAGTCATGGCACAAAGACATTTATGGCCTTTAGTTCAAAATGAAACCCATTAAATTTGATCATAAGCACAGGACCACAATTTTAGGCTGTTGGACTACTATGCATAAAGGGGATAATGTCCATCAAAATATCTTTGACTTGGTATGATATGAAAAGGGGGGGCTCTTTACTGTTCCTCTCCCCCCACCCCTAGACTGACAGTTAAACTATATTAAAATGCTTAATACAATGGGATGAAGCAGTTTTAAAATAAAGTCACCAAGATAACTGTAATAACCCATCTTGGCAACTTTCATTATGTTGTATAAGTTCCTTTAATATACAATACAAAACTGTGCTATGATGATCATGCTTTGTAAATGCAAAGGTCAGTGGGTAAAAGCTCCACTGAATTCAGTCATAATGGATCAGGGCCAAAACGGCTGAATAAATCTACAGAAGAAATATATTCAGAGGACTGGAAATAACTATTTTGAATGATCTAATATCTCATAGTCCTTGCAGCTAAGAGAAGGAATTAACACAAATTAGGAAAACTCTGCTTCATCACTATTGTTAGGCTTTCCTTTTCCCTTGGTGTTTCCTCTATTTATTTGGCATGCCTATATTGTAGGATACATATTAAACTTTTCCCAGAGAGGACAAAGACCAGGTGTGTCGTACCCATATATTCACACTTTTTGTAATCCCCTTGTCACCCACTGAGCTGTCTCTGGAAATTGTGGATGACTATTCATAAGAACAATAATAATGGCACAGTGCTGCTTTTTTAAAATGACCCCTCCACACACAATTTTTCTGTATCTATATGAAAACTGAAAAAGGACACAAAACGCTCCACTCTCAGATGGGCATGATTAAAACAATCAGAAGCAGTGTTCCAAATAGACATCTATCTTGCTGGAATTTTCACTGGATCAATCACTACAAAATTAATTTGATCAAGATACAGGCCTGTGGCTCACGCTGGCTCAGCTTGTCTGAGTGTGGAAAGCTAAGCAGGGTCAGGCCTGGTTATTACTTGGATGGGAGACCCCTCCTCTAGTGTCCTGCATTGAGCAGGGGGTTGGACTCGATGGCCTTGTAGGCCCCTTCCAACTCTATATCTATGAAATCTATGAAATATTAATTACAATTATCCTCCTCCAGCAGACTTTTTAATTCTTTCATTTTGCCCCCTTGGGCTGTAATCCTATATTCACTAACCTGGGAGTAAACCCTGTTGAAATCAATGGGACTTACTTCTGAGTAGATATCGATAGGATTGCACTGTTAGTTTTGATCTATGTTTTTCAGTACATCTGCCATTTAGCCCAAGAATGCTCCCTTTTCCTTCTTCTTTTTCTCCTTTTTTCCTTCCCCGCAGAAGCAGTCCTCTAAAATGTGGCCAACTGCAGAGTTAAAGTGCTCTAAAATGTGAAGTGAAACAGCTGCCCGTAATCACTTGCACAAGTGAAGACTTTGGGGGTTTGGTTTCAACTCTCATCTGCCTGGAATCTTGCATTTCCTGTGTCCAGATCAAGTGTCAGACAACGCCTTTGATATATGGACACCATTTATGGGTTCACTGCGTTAGGCTTTTCTTTAATAATCACACTTTTTCATTTGATAGGATTTGGGGGGATCTTTGTTCAAATGCAGGTATTATCCCCCATATATATATATATATATATATGCACAAAGCATGCTTGGGAACCATTTTTCAAGTCAAAGGCAGTGTTGATTAATGGAGGAGTTACATTGCTCACCAATAGGGAAGAACAAACCCCTTGGAATGTCAAGTATACAGCTGCTTGCAGCAAACAGAATTTCATTCACCTCATTTTCTTAATGCACCTTGACCGTCACCTAATGAGAACATCCGTCTCTCACGATTCCATTGTATACTTCACTTAGCCAGGCTCACTTTATTGAACTGTCACTGAACTGAACAGTCAGTCCTTTGCAGACACAGACACCTTGGCACATAAGTCTGCAAGAGAAGACAACAAATGTTGGATGTCATGGCCCCAGGCAGTTCTCTCTGAGGACAGTGATTAGCTACATAGATGACAAGAAATCATCCCTTCCCTTCAAGTCCCTTAACAAAAACATGCATGCTCTTGGGCATAACTATTTTACACTCCAGAAATATGTGAAACAGCAAGAAAAGGAACACCAATCAATGATCATGAATTTCCTTTATCTTAATGTCCAGCTTGAAGCTTTAGTCAACCGCTACAGCTTTGGTTGAAGCTTTAGTCAACCGAAGCTGAGCTGTATTTTTTGTTTGTTTACTGTATTTGTAACATACCTGGTCAGGTGGCATTGTTTCTTTTTAGAATCAAACCAGATGTTTTTAACCATGCCCAGCTCTGAGATAAATCATGGCAATGCCCTGCCTCAGGCGGCAGATGGGAGCAGCAAACTGAAGTCAGTCAACTTGTGCCTCCTGTCAGGGCACCCAGCAAGGAAAGAAGGAGGAAAGTGGTGGGACAGCATTCACTCCACTTTTCCTGCATGGCAGATGGCAAGCAGAGGTTGCCATGCAGCATGAGAAAAGATCAGGAATTCTCAACACCAACCAGCCTGCCAACACACCAGCCAGCCACACACCACCACCTCTTTCTCCAGCTAGGGATGGTTAAAGAAGTGCCCTGTTGCAACTGCAGACGCGATCCACTTCCCTTACATGAGAAGGAAGGCGACTGAGCTTTTTTCTTCCCTTCCCAGAAGGCATGGACAATCCTCTCCTGTCATGCAGGGTTCCTGAGGATGTGGGGAAAGCAGCAAAGCCTCCTCCCTTCTCAGGTGTCTGCATGAGATAAAAGGCCTGTGTATGTTTGGCATCCGGGCACTTTGTTAAACCTCCTCAATGAGAGAGAGAGAGAGAGAGAGAGAGAGAGAAGCAGTGTGAGGACAAACATGTTGGGGATTGCTAAAAGAGCTGGGAGAGGATATTAAAAGTTATTATCTCTCCCCTCTTGCGTTTGCAAGTACAGCAGAGCTGACCCCAACTACAGCGGAAAAACGTGAGCGTGTGGAGCTGCTAGTTAAAGCAAAAATAGCATTTGGCAATTACAGGCTGCCCTTGTGTGCAGACTGGATCTTTACCTGGTTTTCCCCCTTTATACTATCAATAAGACAAACAGTCTTTTGGAGGTTAAAAACAGAGTTTACTCACTCAGATTTTGCAGATTGGATACAGGCAGGCTTAAGAAAGTATTTACAGCTGTACAGGAATCATTCGGTAGTCGACCTGTTCTGAACTTGGGAAAAGTTCAGAACTGCTTCTCTCGGCTACATCTTCAGACATGCTGCACTCACAAGTTCATGGCTCAGACTGTTCCCAGGCAGGAAGAGAAGGCACTTGCTACGCCCACATCCTGCCCCAGAGGAGGTCAGGGTAATGTCCACAGTGTGTCTGCTCTAGGATGCAGAGACTCTGTGGTCCCAATTACATCATGCACCCACATATGGCATGAGGTTTTGACTGGACACCCCCTACAAAACAGAAGTCCGGGGCAGCAGCTGGCCTTTACATCTCAAGCAGAGCCATCACACAGAAGTCAGGAGCTATAGCAGTTCACATACTTCTCTATCCCCAACTGTGCTTGTTTGTTTTTCTTCCTCCTGCGCACTACGTAGGGCAGCCATGTGTCCTACTTTACAAAGAACAGTCCTCTGTTTGAAGGACAGTAAGAGGCCAGTCCTTCTATTTGAAGGTGTCCTCTATTTAGATAAAGATAAGATTTAAAAAAAAAACAACCATCAGAATGGGAGAGCGGCAGGGGCCTTGAAGTTGCCCATCAACAGCTAGCACCTGGACAGCAGACTGAGCAGGCACACAGCTCACCTGGTCACAGTCTTCCCAGCTATGGTGAGATGCATTGTATTTCTATTTAAATTATAGCCCTTATTTCTAAATTTGCATATATACAGATACATTAGCATGTGCAAATTTTATGCAAATCTGTGTCCTCTTGTCCTCTTTTTCTGATGAATACCCTCTTTCTTGGTTAATGGTAAGTGGCGCTACGGAATGGAATGTGAGAGCAATGAACCATACTATTTTGCAGCAAAGGGTGCATCTGTGGCTGGATACAGACATGGTGGAGCCTAGTGGTACAGGGTGCAGCTTAGTGAGCCCAGAGGAAGGGGCATCAATATTATTTGTGAAGGAAGCGGGTAGCTGGATCCCAGGCGGAAAGGGAGGAGGAAGGCAACAAGTGGACACACAGGCTTGAGTGGGTTAAAACTAGCCACAGGGTTTATTGGTTACAGCTTGAAGTTTTGGCAGGGACATAGGGCATGGATCCAGTTATCAGGCAGCCTGCCTGCTGGCCGATGGCACCATCTGGGCCCATGTGTTGTACAAATTCAGTAACTAATGAGTTAAAAGTAATGAAATGCTTTCCTTTACAACTTTTTGCTGTTCAGACTAACCCCTGTTCCAGTAAGGGAGACAGGGAAGTGAAACTGAGGAATGTTGCCTTCTTGCTTATCTCCTTTCCTTGAGCTAGCTAAGGGCAGTGGGTGGGAGAGGACTGGAGAAGGTGGCCTGCCCTGGCTAACCTCTGTCCCAGTTGCTTAGAATGCATGTTTAAGATTTCTATTTCTCTCCCTACTGTATTTTTCCATTCACAGCTAGAAGTTTCTGTTAGTGAGACGCATGCGTGGAATAAATTGTATTCCATACTGTATAAATTGTATAATACTGTATACATTGATAAGATTTCAGCATCCATGTTGAGATGCAGCTTTGCAGAGCTATACTCCCACATCTCCCTATTCTATAGAATAAACAATGTTGGACCACTGCCAGACTATTTCTCCTGCCTAATGTGCATGATTTGAACTGGGTACATTAGGATCTAGCATATTTTTGCAACACATGTGCTGGATTCATAAGTGGGGGAATACCCACCAAGATACCTTGGGGGAATCCCCACCATGGGGAGTAGGGAGTTCAATCCTGCTTCAACTTGCAAATGGATCCAGCCCGGTGCCTTCAACGCCAAAAAACTTGTGACTTGGAACAACAGCAAGGAAACCTGCCAAACCATGTGTGCTATAGTTGTGATAAGAAATGCCCTTAGACTCAGTTACTACTAATCAGCTTGCCACAGGGAAGGCAAAAACCCTGCTCCACTGTGTCAATTGCACACGCAGGTCAAATTCCTTCCCAGCCCCATTAACCAGCAGCTAACTCTCATCCATAGCAAGGTGAAGATCTCTTCTTAGGAGTGGGTGGGTAAGTGGGTGGGTGGGTAAGTCCGTGACAGCAATGCCAAAGCTGCTGCTCGAGGCTAAATTTATAGGCCAGAAGTGGACCTGAGGGAGAAGGTTCTCTTTCTGATCCACCCAAAAGTGGTGATGGTCACTCCCACCAGCCTAATCAGAACCCTCCTCAGTGCGAGCCCAAGCTTGCCACCCAAAAAAACACGCACCACTGTGGCAAACAGGCTGTGAATCCCAGATCCTCCTCCTCCTCCTCCTCCTCCTCCATCCTCACTCCTGCACAAAAGGAGGCTCCCACTTAAGCAGGGAGCCACAATAAATTCCCAGCGTGGTTTACTAAAAAAGAGGCAAAAAAAGTAAAATAACAGATACCAACAAAACGCAAAAACTAACAAGGCAGTAGATTTCAAAACAGCATTAAAAACTGTCAACAGAATCAGCTTAAAAGAATAAAGGGGCACTGTCTCATACACCCAGTGGTGGATTCAGCAGCAAAGTGTGAATGCCAGTGGTAAAGGGGGAAAGCCTGGTACGACTGGCTACCCAGTAGCAATGGGGTAACTACTACCCAGAAGTAACAGGGCAGATCCCACAGAAAAATGTTCAGTTCATCTAAGGCAGGGGAGCAGAACCTCCCCCCCCCAGGCCTTTAGTGCAGCCCCCTGATAACCCCTGCTGCTGAATTCTCCCACTCCCAATTTCCACACCACCACCACCAGTACTCTCTCTTCCCCAGAGAGCCCCATATGATCGCTCTTTTCTTGCCACTGCTAGCAGCAAGGAACACGTGCTCTGTAGCAGGATCTCTGATGTGTGTGTGTGTGTATAAGTGTGTATGTGTATATGTGTCTGTGTGTGTGCATGCACTCCCCATTCCCCTCTCTCTTATAGCACTGCTGTGAAAAGGAGACTGGAAGCATCTGCTTCCATTGTCAACTCATCTTGGTTTGTTGTTATATCCAAAGTGGACACTGCAGTTAGTATTAACTATGGTATACTGGCCAGGATCACCAACTGTGGTTTGAAGTTGGCTTGTTTCAATAAACCATCGTTTCAATAAACCATGGGTATACTCTTGGACTCGGCCCTGAACCTTGATGCCCAGGTCTCAGCGGTGGCCAGGAGTGCAGCTGAGGCTAGTGCGCCCACTGTGCCCATTCCCAGAGATATCTGATCTGATTCTGGTCATGGTCATGCATGCCTTCGTTACATCCCATTTGGACTACTGTAACTCATTCTACATGGTGCTGCCTTTGAAAACCGTTCAGAAAATTCAGCTGGTCCAGAGTGCTGCAGCCAGACTGTTGACTGGGGCCAGTTATAGGGAGCACATGACTCCCTTATTACACAACAGTTTCACTGGCTACCTGTCTGTTTCTGGGCAGAATTCAAAGTGATGGTTAGGACCTATAAAGCCCTATGCAGTTTGCGACCAGGCTACCTGAAAGACTGCCTTCTCCCATGCAAGCCTGCCCAGTTCTAAGATCTTCTGGAGAGCCCCTTCTTTTGATACTGCCACCTTCAGAGGTGTATTTAGTGGTGACCTGAAAGAGGGCCTTTTCGGTGGCAGCTCCCAGGCTGTGGAACTCCCTCCAAAGGATGGCTAGGTTCTCTCCCTCTCTGGTGTCCTTCTGCCGGCAGGCAAAGACCACTTTATTTAAGAAGGCCTTTAGCCTTTAAGTGAGTCTGTTGGGTTGGGTGCGGTTTTTAATAATAATGTTATTTTTTCTCTGTAATTGTTATGTTTTTATTGTATTTTAATGTATTATTTTATTGTTTTAATCAATCTGAATTGTTTCTGTAAGCTGCATTGAGTTCCATTTTTTGGTAGAAAGGCAGGGTACATATAAAATAAATGAATAAAAAATGATAGTTGAAGACAGTTTGTCCAGGTTCAGACCCAAGAGCAAATCAAGGTTAGTGCAACTTCCTTAATTGAAGTAAACGCTTCTGATCTCCTCATTGTGGCCCTGCTGGAGGAGGAGAGGGGAAGGGTACAAGCCCAAGTCTCAGGCAAGTAACACTAGACTGTGGGTTAGTGTTACATGCAAACAGAGCCTCAGTCTCTCATCATCACATGCACACATGAACAATCTCAGGCTGGGTGTGTAGACCAAGGGTGGGCCACTTTGCGAGGTCCAGGGGGCATTTCACTTTCCCCCCCCTAGGCCACATGCACACCATGGGTGCTGAAAAACATTTCCATAGCAGCTATGGAATGCCCAAAGGGTCAAAATTTGTTTGCAAGCTAATTTTGATCCTTTTGGCGCTCTGTCCCCACTATGGATGCCATTTTTAAAAAAAAAAATGGGAAAAAAATGATTTTAAGGGCAACAGGGGGCACAGTGGGGGTGGAAGAGGTCACATACGGCCCGTGGACCATGTGTTGCCCATCCCTGGTGTAAACCCAGGCAGTTCCCTCTCTTTCATTCTCACTCTTTCTCACTCGCTCACACACACACACATACACAGATAGGGGCTGTACCTTGCTTTGATGGATGTTCCTCCAGTGTTGCATTTCCCAAGCTGAGAGAGGCTCCTCCACACTCTTCCATTACCACTGCTTGCATTTTGTCAACGTCAGACTGTCCTAGAGGCAGAGAGCTCACTTTAGACAGCAGCATTGGGCTGATGCCTGGCAGCAGTGGGCCTGGTACAATAAAAGCTGGCTGGCTGGCTGGCTGGGTGGGTGCTGCAGCCCACCCATCCTTCTATGATACCATGGTGCCCAGAAGTGAGGCTGTCAGGCCCCTCTTCACCATGCCACACAATGGGCAATCCTGAACAGAGCTGCCACTTCGAAACTTGCACATAATTCACCACACAGCCAGTTCTGCCTTCATCTGCCCTGTATACATGCATGCACCAAGCAAGCACATCTAGATGGGTTGGATCCAGGATCTGCCTTATTTATATTATATTTATTTATATTTATATTTATTTATCGCCCATCTGGCCGGCAACCGGCCACCCTGGGTGATGTACACAGAATAAAAGCAATAAAATACATTTAAAACAATATAAGAATTTTAAAATCTTAACCCATCCCATATTCCCGCCTGAACAACCAGGTTTTTAATGAGCGACGGAAGCTCAGCAGAGAGGGGGCATGGCGGAGGTCACTCGGGAGAGTTCCACAGTACGGGGGCCACCACAGAAAAGGCCCCCTAGCTGCTCTGGCTGAAGGGACAAGGAGAAGGCCATCCGTGGCAGATCTTGTTGAGCGGCCCACTTGATGTTGCTGGAGACGCTCCTTGAGATAGACTGGACTGGAGCCGTATAAGGTTTTAAAGGTCAAAACCAACACCTTGAATTCAGCTCGGCAAGCAACTGGTAGCCAGTGCAAATCCTTCAGCACTGGCATGATGTGATCCCGCCGGTGGCTGCCTTTAACCAGGCGAGCCGCCGCATTCTGTACCAGCTGTAGCTTCCGAACCGTCTTCAAGGGTAACCCCACGTAGAGCGCATTACAGTAGTCTAGGTGAGAGGAGACCAAGGCATGAACCACTGATGGGAGCAGGTGATTAGGAAGGTAGGGGTGCAGCTGCTGTATCAGATGGAGTTGATACAGCGCCGCCTGGCTCACAGCTGCCACCTGAGCCTCCATGGACAGCTGGGAGTCTAGAATGACCCCCAAGCTGCGTACCTGGTCCTTCAGGGGTAGATGTACCCCATTCAGCACCAGGTCAACATCCCCTAACCTCCCCTTGTCCCCCACCAGCAGTACCTCGGTCTTGTCGGGGTTCAGTTTCAGCATGTTCCTTCCCATCCAGCCAGCCACTGCCTCCAGGCACTTAGACAGGGTCTCAACAGCCAACCTCGGTGAGGATTTGAAACAGAGGTAGAGCTGCGTGTCATCCGCATACTGATGACACCGCACCCCAAACCTCCTGATGATAGCTCCCAGCGGCTTGAGGTAGATGTTGAATAACATCGGGGAGAGGATGGAACCCTGCGGCACTCCACAAGTGAGCAGCCGAGGGTCCGAAGCCTCCTCCCCAAGAACTACCCTCTGGTACCTTCCAGAGAGGAAGGACCAGAACCACTGCAATACAGTGCCTTCCAAGCCCAACCCCTCCAGGCGGTCCAGGAGGATACCGTGGTAAACGGTATCAAAAGCCGCTGAGAGATCGAGGAGGACTAGAAAGGAGCATTCGCCCCTATCCAAAGCCCTCCTCATATCATCCACCAAGGCGACCAAGGCCGTCTCCGTCCCATGTCCAGACCTGAAGCCTGACTGGCACGGATCTAAATAATCCATGAGAGGAAGAGCTCTGCTCACAAAGGGTTCTTCCACCTGATTTTGGGGAGTCCCCCTCCCATCTACAGATCACCCCATTCAGCATAGTCGCATGACTCTGTATGTAGCATTTTCAGGTCAGGAGTGGGAAGTCCAGTTCCACCAGCACAGTTGATCTTGCATAAATTTGGATCCAACTCAAAATATTTAAATACAGACAAAATTGTGCTGGGAGCAAACTGGCCAGGAGTTGGAAAACTGGCTTTCATATCTCCTCTAGGGTTTTACATGCCCCCAACCTGGCTTGGTCATTTCCCACCCCCACCAAGTAAGTTGGCAACCTTAATTTATACAATAAGACCTAAAGAGATTAGCCTCCTGATACATATGTCAGAAAGAGCCATAGCCCAACCGGGAGCTCCCTAAGGGGGTTCACTCATATGAAACATATGTTTTAATTCATGTTTCTAAGTACCATGCATCACATTCTTAGCATTCAATCCAATGTAAGCTCAACATTTCCCAGGCTCATTGATTTGAATGGCAAAGGTAAACACACACATCTCTCCCACTGAAATAGAAGGACTTTATCTGCCCTGTTCCGCATAATGTGTACTGTAGAGGCACATGCTAAATATATAATGCATGCATATTCTCAAATATGGATTATATGAGCAACACCTGCTAAGAATATGGGGGAACTGGAAATCTTTGGGCTCAATATAAACGTTGAATTAGACGATTCATATGAATCCCACTGTGTTATGGCTCCATAAGTGAATTTGCAAACACACTGTACTGGTGATTAACCAGGGGGACTATGCTTTAAAACCACCTTCTAACCTCTTGATTGAACTAGGTCCTCAAGGTGGCTTGCAGAAATATAAAGTAGATAACAGTTATTAAAATTAGGAAATGTCCCTAACACTGCAGGCTTAATAGGTCTCCAGTGAAAATAAAGTATTAACTCTGATTCAGACCACAATCCTCAGCATACTTATTACGAAATAATTTCCCAATGAACTCAGTGGGACATGCAACTACATCTACTGAGGATCAGGCTGCCACTCAGTGAAGGAGCATTTCGCAGTATTTCAAGCATCCTCGGGGATTCTTTGATAAATGACAGTACAAATGCTTCTAGGATATGATGTTACTGCTACGATCCATAGGGATAGCACTGCCGTTGCTGGGTGTAACTACCCTGGGGAATATGCAGCATACGAATGGCCCTGGAGAGAAAAAGGTGCTGAAAGAGAAGGGACTGGAATCTGAGGAAGTTTAAAAAACAGAATACATGAATGCATAGGGACTTAAAGGGTTGCATTATTCAGCTGTGCATCTCCATACTAGCTTAATGAAATGTGCCAACTCTGGGGTTCTGCACTTAAAGACGACCCAAGAATCATTTTAAATAAACAAAAAATCAATAGGAAATTGGCAGTTAAACATGCAGTGCAATCCTAGCAATGTCTACTCAGAAGTAAGTCCTTAAATTCAATGGGACTTACTCCCAGGTGAGTCTGTACAGGAGTGCAGCCTGAGTGTTTTAAAATAAATCTCGTTGATAACACAGGAAAGCCTCTGGTAACAATGAGCATTTAAAAGGGAAATATTTACTGTCAAAATTATTTTCATCTGCTTTTGGCACAGCAAGGAAATCATTTGACTTATAAATCATTTGACATAAACTCTTCTACAATAAAACGTTTTTACAAACAACTTTCTGATCAATGAAGCTTTGAAATACGTGTAGTATGATAATACTGGATGTTCATCACTTTCAAATCCAACCCTCTGTTTACTAAGCATAAAGACAGGAGCTGACTAAAGTACTTTCATTTGTAACACCTCTCCCGTTCCAGAGCGGGGACAATTATCTCCTTCAATTTTTAATGGTCTAATCCTAAACAGACAGTACTACAAGTACAGACAGTAGTCCCATTAATGTGCTGTTAATTTTCAAGCTTACAGGCTAAAATGGACTATAGAGTTACTGAAAATGAGCAGAAACGCATTTCCCTAAGGTAAAATGCAGTCAGCAGTCTCTGTATAATGGGATTAAATCTTTTTTCCATAGTTCTGTTTAATGGGTTAAATCGGTTCACTCCTCCATGTTCATCTGGTAAATATATCTTCTCTAGCTCTACGTGATGTTCATAGTGACAACAAGTCCGAGGCCCAGCTGAATCCATCTGGGTGTGGTTTTCCCCAAGTGTCCACTCTTTTTTCCCAGCTCTCATTCAGTGGGCGTCTGAAATTATAACACTTCCAAAGAACCTTTGTGCTCTGCTATGGAATCAGGGATTATTATTTTTTTCTTTCAGTGTCATTTCTGTATAATAGCAGCCAGGACCGGTGCAAGGCAGTTTGGTGCCCTAGGCAAGATCAGATATTTAGCGGCCCCCCCCTTCCCACTTGAGAGCGCTGTATTTTTTTCCAAGGCGTTTCTGGCGCCCTCTTTAGCCCTGCACACTAGGCAGCTGCCTAGTTGGCCTAATGGTAGCACCGGCCCTGATAGCAGCTTTCGATGCAAAAAATGATGTCAGGCACAACTGAAAGTGGCTTTTGGTAGAAAGTATAGCTTTGTCAGTTGTCTGAATCAGGCAGGTTGAGGGCTAAACTACACGCTACATTAAATACATAGCATGCAGCTGGTCCTCACCGTTTTGTTTACTTTAGTGTGAACATGTAGGGCCCCAGGCTGTATTGAGACCACCACGTGCAGGTTGGGGAGGTTTCAACTTTCCCACTCAACCACTCCCCACCTGGTAATGGAGGACTTTCCAGAGAATGTTAGACATTTGGAACGAATTTATAGAGAGAAAAAAGTAATTAGATTAATGGACTGGTTGGAAAAAATGGAGACAAGGCAACAAATAAATGAAAGGGTTGGACCAGGCTAAATTTCGTGGCTAAATTTAATTCAGTTAGTTCAATGGGCAAAGAAATGGAAGAGGAGACATGATCATGAAAGGGAATTCACTGCATTTGAGAAGTTAGTTATGTCTAGAGAATTTATGGAAGGGAATGTATCAGCTAGAGGCATTACAAAGATGATATATAAAATGATTCAGAAATCGGAAGACCAAGAAGAAAATCTTAAGATAGTTTGGGATACAGATTTTGAGGAGGAAATAGCGAAAGAAGAGTGGAACAAGATATGGGATAGGCGTATATTGAAAAATATGTCAATAAGGATAAAAGAGATTTTTTATAAATTAATTTGGAGATGGTACCTGACTCCGGTGAGATTAAATAAAATAGATAATAATTGTTCTCTAATGTGTTGGAGAGATTGTGAGGAGTTGGATACGTATGCTCATATGTGGTGGAGTTGTAAAAGCGTACTGGATTTTTGGGAAATGATTTTTGAAGAAATATCGGAGATTATTGGTATTGATTTAGAGGTTTGTCCTAAATTAGCATTGTTATCAATAACTGAAAAGGTGGCTGGTCCTCAAAATGTTAAAGAATTAATTGTAAATTTGTTAATGGCGGGTAGATTAATGATAGCAAGAAAATGGAAAGTTCATCAAGTATTCTCTATTACCGACTGGTATAAGGAAGTGTGGGACATGGCTTTAAATGATATGTTAACTTGTAATATCAAATGTAAAAGGGGACAATTAAAGAAAAACAATTTTAAGGATATATGGGGATTATTTTTAGATTATGTTTTAAATAATAATAATTATTATTATTATTATTTATTTATTTATTTATTTCTTACCCACCTCTCCACTCAGATCGAGGCGGGGAACAACCATAACATAAAATACATAAGTAGTTAAAAACACAGCAAATATTATTAAAATATTCTTAAAAACCTTTAAAAGTATCTTAAAAACTCTTAAAATTCCACTGGGTAGGCCTGTCGGAAGAGGTCAGTCTTTGTGGCCTTTTTAAAGGCCAAAAGACTGTCTAGTTGATGAGTCTCCTCCGACAGGCCATTCCACAGTCTGGGAGCAGCAGAAGAGAAGGTCCTCTGGGTAGTACTCGCCAGCCTAGTCTTGGCCGACTGGAGTAAATTCCTCCCAGAGGACCTAAGTGTGCGGGACGGATTGTACGGGAGAAGGCAATCCTGCAGGTAACCCGGACCCAAACCATGTAGGGCTTTAAAGGTGATAACCAACACTTTATACTTCGCCCAGAAACTGATTGGCAGCCAGTGTAATGCTTTTAAAGCTGGTGTAATATGGGCACCTCTAGATGTACCGATGACCAATTTGGCTGCCATATTTTGCACCAATTGAAGTTTCCGAACTAGGTACAAAGGTAGTCCTATGTACAGCGCATTGCAGAAGTCAAGCCTCGGTTACCAGTGCGTGCACTACCGTCTTTAGGTCTTCCACCTCTAGGAAGGGGCGCAGCTGGCGTATCAGCCGAAGCTAATAGTAGGCACTCCTAGCCGTCGCATTTATCTGAGCTGTCATTTGATGCGACGGGTCCAGAAGCACCCCCAGACTGCGAACACAGTCTTTCAGGGGGAGTGTAACCCCATCCAGAACTGGTTGACACACCTCCAAACCCAGGTTGTGGCCTTTGACAGCAAGCACCTCCGTTTTGTCTGGATTCAGTTTCAGTTTATTTTTCCTCATCCAGCCCATTACTGCCTCCAGGCATTCATTCAGAGGAGACACACTATCCTTAGCTGACGCTGTTACCGAAGGCATAGAGAAATATATTTGGGTGTCATCAGCATACTGATAACACCCCGCCCCATGCCTCCGGATGATCTCTCCCAGGGAAAGGGGACTACACCATGTCAAGATCTGATGTGTTTTTGGAATTTAGGATACAATGGTATAGGAAAGTAGTAGTTTATCATATTGGTCCCAAGGTGATGGGAGCACGTGTTTGATTGTATTTGATTTCTTTATGTTTATTTTAAAAAAAAAAAATTGGGGGGGGGAATCACTCCCCACCTCAAAATGGTGCCAATGGAGGGGTGTTTCATCTTCTTTTTTTAGTCCTTGTGAGGGGGATTTGGAGGGGGGGTAGCTTGGTGGGAAAGTTTAAACCTCCCCTACTTGCACATGGTGGTCCCAATCTGGATCAGGACCCATGCACTTTCACTAAGGTAAACAAAATAATGAGGATCCGCTACACATTATGTATGTAGTTTAGTCCAGATGAATCAGTTTCAAACATGCAAAATCAGTGTGATGGCTTGGGGTTAGGGAAAATGCTAACACAGACATCAAAAGATTCCATTGAATTGTACCTGCTTCTCCCCACCCCCCCTTTTTTCATTCTTACACAACAACCCTGATTGGTAGGTTTGGCTGTGATATAGCGAAAGGCCCGATGATACCCAGATGAGCTTCAAGGCTGAGTGGGGATTTGAATCTGGGTCTCCTTGGTCCTAGTCCAAAACTCTAACCCCTATCCATACCATACCGAGTGTACCCAGAATATTGTCATTCCAGAAATCAGATATGCTGCTGTCTGCACTTCCAATTCTTGCAGAGATAATTAGTGCTTTGTTCTATGGCAAGGCCCTGCCAGATCCAGCAAAATAGCAATGAAAAATGCACAGCTAATTCCTAGCGATCACCCTCCTTTGCCTGGGACACTTTTTACCTAGAACGTTTGCTTCATAAAGTATCAGCACTTTTCAATCAAGAGGTGCACCCCACATTCCTTATGGCAGGGCTAGTCCACCTGGTGCCTTTGGACTACAACTCCCATCAGCCCCAGCCAACATGGCCAATGGTCAGAGATTATGGGAATTGTGGTCCAAAACATCTGGTGGGAACCAGGTTTCCTACGCCTGCCTTACAGTATCACAGAAGAAGCTGGGAGACACTCACGTGGCTATGTGCTAGTCTGTACCATATATTGAATTAAGTTTGCAAAGGAATGAAAGCCTTGAGTTTTAGTACTAGCCTTCCTAGAATTTCTATAAGATATTTCCTTTTCATTATCTGTGGCTATATTAAGGCTGGTTTACCCATCCAGCAAAATCATGGGACAGAATCCTTCAGACAGCAGGTGGGTCATCATGTTTTTAATGCCCCTCTCATGTGGGAAAAACTCCTTGCAAGTAGAAAAATAGACCATCATGGAGCAGGTTTCTAGCCATGATGTGTTACTTTTCCATGTTAATAAACCTCGTTATAAATAATAAATAATATGTGCAGGGAGTTGTTTACTTAGAAAGCATTCAGAAACACATCTTCTACTTAGTACATTCTAAAATCAAGGAGGATTCATATTTGTTTCTACTTTTTAAATGCCATATATGTTGCAAAGCAAGGCTCTGAATGCTTGGTCTCATCTTATCCAGTTCACAACCTTGAATGTGACCTTTTAAGGATGACTTTCCCATATGCTCTTATTTTTCCACTTCTGTTTTTAACCTAACTTAATCATGAGATTGGCTTTGACTCAGTGCATGAAACTTGCACTAAATTGCATACATTAATACTTAGTTTTACAAAAGTGAGCCAGATTGTTTACTTCGGTTAATTTTATGACAGAAAATGCTATATTATCTGTTAGAAACTGAAATTACCAAATGGTATTAGAGGTCTCTGAGAAGACTTTCATTGCAGCTCATGAAGCCAAAATTCAATGCTTTGCGTGTTCTTCCCATATATCCCAAGAAGATAACACAGGGATAAAACCCATTTTCACATTAAAATGCAAAGCTTGGCTGCAAATCTGATTATTTAAAGCCTTATTCTATACAAGCTATTAAAGTATATGTTCCACATTGCAAGATTTTTAAGGTTGCTCCGTGTTCTTCATTAGTCTCTCTAAGTTACACTGTAGATCTTGGAAGGCTAATTAAATATTAAAGGTAATATTAATGGAAAAGAACAAAGCATAATGAATATTCCTCAGTTTATTAGGAAAGGTAATGAAGATTGATGTGTCTATTCTGAAGTATTTTGATAAGGGATAAAAAGTTAGACTATATTAAATGACTCTCTTTTGTTTTGCATCATAGGACTGATATGATACTATCTCGATCCGAGTACTACTTTTCTGAACATTCCTTTTTAAATTCTTTAAGATTTTGAAAGTAGTATCAGGAAAGCAGGGAGAAAATGGCCAAATGAGTGACATGTGAGTCTGACAGATGCAAGTGGCAAATCTCCTCAAAGCTATTCCTCTGCTTGTGTACTTTATCTTTGTGTCTGGCCATTGTGACCATGGGCTTTGTTAAAAGGGCACACCTGGGCACATGCCTTGGAACTTTTGTCTAGGTGCACCAGAACTCCAGGGCTGGGCTGAGCACTCAGAAAGTTACAGGTGGTCTGAGAGGGCTGCCTTATGTTTTCCTGTCACATTTGCAACTGTATTCACAAGTTGCATTTGTGGCTATGAATTTTTCCCCTCCAGGAGCCAGAGGGAGGGAAGAGGAGTGCCTGTACCACCTGGCCAGGAGGAGAGGGAGCCCGCAGCTATCCATCGTGCACTCCCCTTTGGCTGTAAAAGCTGATATTTTTAAAATCTCCTGGCTACCCCTTCCTGTTCTTGGATTGGTTGCCACAGGGCCAGTAGGTGGCCACCCTCTGCCATGTTGCAGTTCTCAAATTTGGGCAGTGGGTTGAGCAATGAAGTACAGCAGATTCAGGTTGCGGCAGGAGAAGCTGCCACCACGACATTAGCAGCAGAAGATCAGCTTCCTTTACAGGGGGGGGCAGAGGGTTGTTGAGGGCTGAACAGATAGGGAGTCCTCATGCTGGCCTGCAAGACCCTGCCGCCACCGCCGCCGCCGCCACCGCCACCACCACCTCCTCCTCCTCCTGGAGTTTTGGCTCTGAGAACTGCCAGGCAGTGCCTTTTTCCTCATGGGCACTGCATGGCCCAGGTGATCAGGCTGGGCTTGACTGGCGCCCTCCCAGACTCTTTCCCTTCCTCAGGGCTGCACCATGGGGCAATTGTAAACATGAGGGGGAAAGGTGGAAGCATAATTGGGGGGGGGGGCAGTTGGCAGGATTACCAGAGGTCACAGGCTGCACTTGGCAGGTTGATTTAATTTTCCTTATTTCTTGAGAGAAGAAGTAAGGGGTAGATGATGGCTGCTCTGCTTCATTCAGCCCTGCCTTAGCCCCCCCCCCAAAGGCTCTCTGGGGCGCACCACCATGAGCAGGGCCTCTCTGGTGTCATCACTAATGGGGTTGATGGGGCAGGAGTAGCTCCAGGGTGTCACTGTCACTGTAGCCTATCTTAGATTCCTCTTCCTGGAAACCACAGCCCACAGCAAGCAAGGGGAGGCATGTGACATCAATATCATATCAAACTTTGCTTTACTGCCCCAGACTTCATGAACCATTTCACTGATTCAATCTCATAAATTACAAAAAGTTGTTCCCCTACATCCTGGCTGTCGTTGTCGTTGTTTCCCCTGTTTTTACATCTATTTTGTTGATAGCCCCCAAGGTGGCTTACAGTAGAAGGTGGATTACAATTTTAATTATAACTACAATAATAAAAACAGTTATAAAATCACAATTTGAAATGCAATCAGTGAAGTCAATTTCTTCATGAACGAGAAACATTTCTGATATTCAAACATGAAAACATTTTAATCCCGTCAACAGCAGTCTCTTCATGGACACCACAGTGCAATCCTATACACTGTCTACTCAGAAGTAAGGCTCACTGTGTTCAGTGGGGCTTATGTCTAGGTAAATAGCTATAGGATTGAACCTAAATATTTTACTTTTATTGTAGTTAGTTCTGTGGTTCCTGAAGGCCGAAACAGACACTGCTGTAAATCTGTAAGCTAGCAGCTACATCTTTTTTTTATTTACTCCAGTAGAGTAGGTGCAGGGGGGGCAATCCCCCCATGCTAGAGTCCTATTCTGGATTGCCTCCCCCCCCCGAGCATAGTAGAGTAGGATCTAATATGCAGTGCATAATTGCATATGTAAAGAACCAATATAGTCCATTGCATGGAGAACTAAATTTCGATTTTTGAATCCTTGGGGCTGCCTTAAAATAAAGATGCTCTTCATGTCCTTCACAGCTCCCAGATGATCTTCCTCTATTTTTCATTGCTCAAAGAAAAATACATCCCAAGCACTGATGAAGTAGTAGTGTATTGTGTTTTACTAATTCCCCCATAGACAAATATTCCCATAATGTAAATAATAAAAATGACTGGGTGTGTTTTTTTTTTAATGTTTCTGCTGGAAGATGAAGATTCTTCAGATCCATAATTATGTTTGTTTGCAGTGTCTAATGTACCTGGTTAGTAAAGGAATTTAGACTGAGCTATTCTAGTTTCTCACAAAAAGACTATTTAGTTAGGACCTAAATGGTAAAATGCTCCTTATATTTTAGGAATTATTCCTAATACAGTAACTGCGCGATCCAGTGTAGCTGCCCATAACCCTCCGAATTTGGAGGATTGCGGGCATCCCATTGAGGACAGAAGGAAAACGGAGGCAAAGGTCACCTCTGCACTTCTCCTGCCCTGCAAAAAACATTTGCTCCTGCTTGCGAAGGGAGACAGGCTGAGGCACTCCTAGTCCCCACCCCCCAGAACGCCCACCCAATGTTAGTTCTGAGGTCAGTCTTGCAGCCTTGGAGCTGTAGCCAGTGCAGTTCTTTCCACACCAGCTGTGAGGGTGGCGGGAGGGCACTGTGAATTCGGAGTCCCAGCTCCTACCTCGGAGTGAGTTTTCAAGGCCAGAACTGGGACTCTGAATTATGCTATGGCTGTCTAGACAGAGTCTAGCAGCCATAGGATTGCACCCTAAGAAAATCATATATGTCACATTTACTGCTCTTTTCTTTTAAAACTGAAGGCCAATGTGGTACAGCTGGAGGTGATGGCTGTAAAAATAGGAGACTTGGGTTCAGTCTCCCTTCAGCTACCAAGATCACTAGCTGACTTTAGATAAGTTGCTATCACTCAATCTAACCTACTACACAGGGTTGCTGGAAGAAATATACCTGAGATAAGAACTGTAGCACACTTTGTATACTAAAAGATACTATATCAATAACTTTAAATGACCTGTAAACAAAATTAATCATATAAAATGTAATTAGAATAGACAGAGAACAAATGTCTTGCTATATTACAGGTAAGGGTATTTTTCTATGGTAGTATCTTGATAGATCAGTGTACTAAATACGTAAGAAGTGACATGCCACAGCTGGGTTCACACAACGTGACAACCTACACTCAAGGTTGAGTATGGGTTCAGTGTGGTTTGTCATGTGGGTTGTCGAACAATGCACGAAGAGAACCCATGGTTTGTTGTTGGGTTGTGAACTGTGGGTTGTTTGTAGCTAACAAACCATGGTTTGTTAGTGTACCTGGGTTCACACAACACAACAGCCCACATTTCAATGACAACCCACACTCAACCCATACTCAACCTTGAGTGTGGGTTGTCATGTTGTGCAAACCCAGCCAGTGACCCTAACATAGCTACAGTTAGTCCTGACTAAGCCCATTGGAAAAAAATACATCTTAGTTGGCTGAGAGTCTCGGCTTAAGCATCTCAGCTTGAGACTAACTTCCTCCATTTGTTTCAATGGCACTGTTAGTCATGACTAATGATAGCTGGATCAGCTCCCATAGGTTTAATTGCTCAACCATTTTTTAACTCTCCTGATGTGGGTTATTCCTTGCTTTTGTGACAAGTGAAGGTGAGTATCCTGTGGTCCTAGGCCTACTTATCACTGCAGTGGTAAACCTGTGTCTGGGCTATATCACTTCATACTGCTGGTGGAAGCTCATATTGCTGAATTCTCCACATGAAAAAATATTCGTACACATATAGAAGTAGATGTCAGAGAGAAGAATTCTAGTCTAGCCATCTCTCTGGCATACTCGTTTTGTAAATGCAGGGAATATTTTGTATGGGGGAGCATTCAGTCATGTAACCTTCCCCCACTCCACCATCGATAGGCTAAAATGGAACACCCCAGGCACAAGTTTACAAGTTTACTGAGAACTCCCTCCCAGTCTCAGGTTTATCTGAATGAAAACATTAAGGACACAGTTAATTCTAGTTAGCAAAGTCCTAGGACTAGAATGGCAGATGCTGCTGCAGACAGACTAAAAAAACCTTGTCAAACAAAGCTTGCATAATTCTGCCCTCCATGTGTTTGATCAGACAGAATGCTTTTATTCCAAGTTTCATTCACAAAAAGGTCAGGAGAGAACTTTCGCTTACATTTCAGTACTCCTACCTAGTTTCTGAAGATAATTAATTATCAGTGATAATATTTATTGTAGTAAACAGTGTATGATAGGAAAAAAGGAAATCCCAGACCTTGGATCTTTGCGAATTGGGTAAAAATATTGATTTTCATTTTGTTCAAAGAGCTTCGGTGAGTGATTTAAGAGCTTAACATCTATATGAGTTTGGCTGTGTCCCCAAAATAATTCATTACATGGTGGTTATTATTCTGCATTTGCAATTAATCAGCTTGGTAAAGTGCTTCATTTGGTGGGTATGTATTGTTTAAATAAATCTGGAAACACTAACCTTGTCACGTTCAGGGGTCGAGTGTGGGAATGAATCTTTAGAACACAGAGGGTAAAATACTTAAAGGCGTAGCCACAAGAGATTTCAGCTGGACAATCAGAATTTATTTTCTAAGCGGATGGTATACCCGGCAAGCGCCATGGCATGTTTTAAGGTCTCCTTAACCTGTCTGAGCAAATTGTATAAATCACAGCAATAAAATCTTCCCATTCAAAATGCTAGCACTGAAGAGCACTGACCAGCTTTTGACCTCCTATTCTGGGGCCCAACTGACCCTAACGTAGAAGTTCAAATGGTCAATAGCAGGTCACTGAGGGCAGCTACAGAGCTATTTTAATTTCAATTTGATTGTAAGGTTAAATCTATGCAATACAGGTACGCTTCCTGGCTTTCTCTAGTCTTTCTGCTCACCACAGAACATGTGGATTTCATGAAGCAACCAGCAACTAGGTACCCTCCCGACCGACCGACCGACCGACCTCCACCTTCCCCTTAAAATAAATGTAAGAGGGGGGGGGAACACAGACAGGTTGCTTTCCTTCTGGCATAAACCAAGTTGGTCATTTATCAGTATAATGGATCTACGGACAACCTTAAACAATTGTCAAACATTCTTTTAAAAGCCATTAATTTTTCAACTAATATATATCTGTTTTGTGCATTTGTTGAACCCTTCACTTGTCATTGGGAAGGGCCTGTAAAACTAAGCAGAGGCCTGATCAGTTTTCAGTGAGCTCTGAGCCTCAGAGTTCGCCTGGGTCACCCACAAGATTTATGAGACTTAGTACCAATGTCTGATTGGAACTGTTAGGCCTAGAGAAAGCTGATGTGCCCTCCCCTGCACGCAGAGTCCAGTAACTCCACTCATACATTCCCAGTGGCTGTCAAAGAGGCAGCAAAATTGATGGCCTGTACAGATACCAAAGTGGACATCAATAAAAGGAGATGGATGTGAACCAGTCGAGTGACATACCTCACCGCTGGGGTGGCTGGGGAGAGGGGGGAACAGGTTAAAAAAACACTGGAAAGTTATTTATATAAGCTTCAAGGACAAGGAGTTTGTCACTACTTGCTTGAGGATTTAATCTTCAAATGCTCCTGCATTCTGGATTTCATCATTCTCTCATTAACAGACACAGAAGGTCAAATTATTGCAAAATGTCTTAGCAGTCGGCTTAAGTATAGAGAATCATATATATATATATATACACACACACACACACACACACACACACACACGCATACACGCATATGGTACTACAGGACTCATTAAACAGCTGCAAGTAAAAGTCAAGATGCTGTTGAAATCAAGCCATACAAGCCATTTTGATGAGTACCCCTTTATTAACAACAACATCTAAGACTCCCAAATTAAGGCTAAGGGAGCACTGCCAATTAAACTTAACAAATGGTATTCTTTTAATAAAATGTGCAGGCTTAGTATGTTCTCATTTGAGATCTTTATTTGGAGCAGTTTGTCCCCTTGATTTAATTTACCTTTATTTCTATACCTCTGTGTTTCACTTAATGTTATTTGATGTCGAAGAAGATAAAGGTGAAAGCAAAAAACAAACTCCAAAGCCAAGTCTTTTAAAAAGCTTTTTAAAGTCAGCCTCTCATATCCTATCTTATACCATATGACAACCAATATCAGATTGTCTAGATGTCACCAAACTTGGAATTGACAATTGCTTCATCTCATGGTATTGGCAAATAATGATGATGATGATGATGATGATGATGATGATGATGATGATGATGAATAGTTTGTGGCCAAAGGGAAACTTTATGCATGTCTGGTGGAGCTGTCCAAGGATTCAAATATTTTAGCAGCAAGTATATGAAATCTTAGTCTCATAGAAGGACGTTACATATGTCTCCTCACTCCCCTGTATATATTGAATGCCTGGAGGAGAAGCAGGACTGCACTCACTGACTCCACCCTGATGTTGGCAGATGCAGAATGCATGAAAGGGGCCTCTATAAACATACAGCTGTACACTTGTAGACCTTCCACTCACTCACTCGCAAGGAAGGTGGGACAGCAGGCATCTCAGCACCAGGAGGAGCCAGTGTGTGTGGTCCTCCTACCTCCCCATTCATACCTTTGGTATATGTGTCAGTGGAAGAAACTTCTGCACAGGGTTTGAGCCTTGTAGGAAATGAGGGGAGTAAGGGAAATATGGCTGTTATGTGCAAATGTCATGAGAATGCCCAAACTGATGAACTGCTGGGATGCTATTTTCAAAATGATTAAAGATGTAATCAAAGTAGACGTCCCAGCATCCCACAAGTGGTTTTATCTGTTTTACTCCACTTGCTTAGTCAGTTAGCCTGTTTTACTTGACTTGTTAGGCATAGTAATAAAGAAGGGAGGGGCTCAAATTCTCCAAATAAATAAGTTTTCAGGATCCTTCCTAATACTGTGAGATAGCCACCAGGGCAAGATTTCTGGAGCAGCCTTCACATGTAATGAGACTCCGTCCTCCAGAAACATATGGATGCAAATATGGATCTTTTACACCCATGGGGTCCCATTAATTCCAATGGAGGGAGATGTGTGATTGTTCCATTCTACTGGAATGAATGGGGAAACTGCCCCAGTAATGCAAGCATCAGAGCTTTTATGCCTGGAACAAATACTGGAATTGGAATGAGCTGAATTTCTGGTTGGCGCTAGACTTCAATACCAACAGTGTTGACATTTTATTCCATCTTGTTACTCTGCAATCTTTTTAAAAATAAATTAAATAACCATATGCATCTCACCATTGTAAGAGAAGTGATTTGAAACTGAATTCCTGCCATGCCCAGAGAATAATCTGGGAGTACCAGATGCTGCAGCATTCTTGAAGCTAAGCAGCTGTGGATCTGATCAGTGTCAGATGGGAGACAACTGGGAGCCCCACGTAAGCTGCTAAAGGAAGACCAGAATTGTATAATACGTACATACATACAATCATATTCCTTATATTAATCCAAAAAGATGTTTTCAGATGGCTATGTGTTTTGCTCCAAGTGGAGTATTAGATGTCAGTCCTGTTACAACCAATCAAGCAGAGGAGGAGGAGGAGGAGGAGGAGGAGGATTATTAAATAAATACATACATACATACATTTATTTGTTGCCTTTCAGAATCATAGTCTTCCCAAGATAGCTTACAATATAAAACAGTAAAATTCAATATCAACAAAGTATAAAAACCCGCTTTAAATTTAGACAATTTAAAAATAAGCCAGTTAAGATAAAATGATGAAATAAATAAATACAATACAAAACAATAGAATAGAATATAGTTCAAATATGTAGCAGCAGCAAATACAATAAAATTTTATCAATTAAAAGTCATGGAAAACAAGTACATTTTTAAAGCTCTTTAAAACAGCCACAGAGGGGAGCCAGCCACATATTTCTTGCAGGGGGATTCCACAGTGTAGGGGCCACCACTGAAAAGGCCCTCTCGCTAGTGCCTGCTAATCTTACTGATCTCAGTAGCAAGCCAGTGAGTAGGGCCTCCAAAGACTATCTTAAAACCTGGGCAGGTTCATATAGATGTAAGTGAGTGGTCCTTCACGAAACCTGGACCCAAACTGTTTAGGGCTTTAAAGGTCAACAGCAGCACTTTGAATTGGGCATGAAAACACACTGGCAACCAGTGCAGCGGGCACAGAAATGGTGTAATATTATGTACTCATACATGAACTTACACATTCATAGAAGATGCTCCAAGAACAATATTGTTAAAATTCACCTGCCAGAGAGATCCTTCAAGGAGCTACTAAACTAGCAGCTTTTGTATCTATTTCAGCTTTCATGAAAGAAAAACAATGAAAATGTACTTCAGATTATGCTGGAGAAAGTGATATTGTTGTACAATCCTGATGGCTATCTTTGTGTTTGTTTTAAAAAAAAAAAATGCTAAAGAAACCAACAAAGAAATGATTCTGAAGACTTCTTCCATTTTATGCTCAAAGTGTTTATTTGCCCTCTGGGACATTTTCTGCATTCTTATGTATTATGTAAATGAGATCTAAATCTAAAATGTGATCTGTGTACTTGGAAACATTATGCATTCAACCATGTAAAAAGAAATGGCAGATTCTCTAGATCATGATGTTTACAAAGGACTTTTTTCTGTGTACTTACAGTACTCTGAATTGATAGAGCTTTTCCAGTGAAGAAACAAATGGTCTGAGGCAGTGCAACTAACAAACGTAGAGATAACAGAGTAGAAAATATGCCCATGAAATATTAAATATATTCTGTTGATCGAGCTCAGCAATGAAAGCCAAACGACACAAGTAACTAATTCAGCAACCCAGCCTTGCCATGGGATGTTTGCATGTCCCTCTCAGTGATATGGGAATGAATAATCATCCATTTTATGGAGGTATAAATGACAAGGCTCAGTCTACAAAGCAATCCTCACAACCTTACTGTTGTGGGTAAATTTCAGCAGAACCCAAAACTGAACACTTTTATGTAGTGCATGAAATACCTAGAGGTGCATCTAGAGGTGCAACCTGGTGCCCTCCAGACATGTTGGACTGCCAGTTTGGCCATGCTGTCTGGGAATTATGGAGTTGCAGTCCAAGACTTCTGGAGGGTGCCAGGTTAGGGAAGGCTGCTCTAGATCCTCCCTCTCCACTAAGGCAAGAGGGGTAAAATGGAATGCAAGAACTTTAATAGAAGGGACAATGTGGTATGGAAGAAATGCCCTGCTTTTGGACCTCTTGGACAATGCTTTCTTATTGGACTCTTTCACAATTAATTATTCATAGCAACTTGCTTGATTTCAGGAGCTCCTCTATTTTATACTGTTATTTTAACAGGTACCTGGGAAATTCATTGGATAATCTGGGAGAGGAGGGGGGTTCCCTATAATTGTGGACATGGGTATGGCACTGGGGGATTAACAGGCCAGCTGAGGAGAAGAGGGGCTAGACACCTTGTGCCTTTGCCCTCTTCCTCCAACCAGATGGTTCCTGGCTGCCTTACTAGCTTGCCCTTGGGTCTGGTGGTACTGCTTCTGAATGCCAGGTCAGTCCAAAACAAAATCTCCCTCATCCATGATTTAATTGTGGGTGAGAGGGCCAACCTGGTGTGCATTACAGAGACCTGGGTGGGGCACCTGGGAGGGGTTAGTCTCTCCCAGCTGTGCCCTCCTGGGTACTCAATGCAGCACCAGTATTGACTTGAAGGTCAGGGAGGGTGTGGTTGCTGTGGTCTATGGGAATTCTATCTCCCTCTCTAGGCTTCCTGCCTATTTGAGTGCCAATCTTGAGTGTTTGTGCATTGGGTTAGGTACTCATGGCAGATTAGGGATTCTGCTGGTGTACCGTCCACCTTGCTACCCTTCAGTCTCCCTGCCTGAGCTGATGGAGATGGTCTCAGATTTGGTGTTGAGGACCCCTAGAATGTTAGTTCTGGTTTCAACTTCCACTCTGAGGCTGCCAGATCCAGGTTGCCCAGGACTTCATGGCCGCCATGACAACCATTGGGCTGTCCCAACATGTCATTGGCCTAACACTTTAAGAGGATACATGCTTCATTTGGTTTTCTCAACTGGGTATGAGGATGGTGATTTGAAAGTAGAGGAATTAACATCTGTCCCAGTGTCATGGTCAGACCACTTCCTATTCAGGTTTAGAGTCTCAGCGGCCTTTCCCCTCTGCAAGGGTCCACCCATGGAAGCTAATGGCCCACTCATGGAGGTTAATGGATTCCAATGGATTCCAGAAGTTTCTGGGGGATTTTCCTGCTGGCATGGCGGGTGTTCCTGTTGAAGCCCAGGTCGCTCTGTGGAATGCAGAGATGACTCAGGCGGTTGACACGATCGCGCCCAAGCCCCCTCTCCCTCTTAGCAAAGCTCGGCCAGCTCCTTGGAATATAACACAGGACCAAACACAGGTTAGGGCTTATTACTGAGCCTACTCTGTGGTGATGATGGTGGCAAAAAGGGAGTTCTTTCCCACCACCATTACATCTTCTCAGTCTCATCCAGCGGAGCTTTTCTGAGTGGTTCACAGCCTGCTACAACTGAGCCAAGGAGAGAGATGGCGGAACCCAGAGTAGCACACTGTGACAAGTTTGCATGGCATTCAAATCCATCATGAATTGGACACCACAATTAATGCAGTTCCATTAGGAGAGGTGCCAAAAGCACCGTTTGGTTCAGTTTTGTTGGATAAGTTTCAGTAGTTGAGGCCCAGGGATGTGGACAAGGTGCTTGCTGAAGTCAAGTTGACCTCCTTTGTGTTTGACCCTTGCCCCTCATGGCTTATTACATCTAATAGGGAGGGGATATCCGGCTGGATCCAGGAGGTTGTAAATTCCTCCTTGAGAGAGGGAGAGTTACCAGGCTCTTTAAAGGAGGAGGTAATTAGGCCCCTCCTGAAAAAAACTAATTTGAACCCAGATGATGTTCACAACTATATGGCTGATTCCAGAATGTGCTGGGGGCTTATTGCTCTGTGCCTTGGTAGCTATGCTATAGGGTTCCACAGGGCTATGTCTATCCCCCATGCTGTTCAACATCTAAATGAAACCACTGGGGGTAGGAAATCCAGAGGTGTGGGCTGAGATATCCTCAATATGTGGGTGACATCCAGCTCTATCTCTCCTTTTCATCAAATCCAGGGGAGGCAGTGGCTGTTATGAAGCTGTGCATGGTAGTAGACTGATGAGCATCAATAAACTGAGATTCAATCCAGACAAGACAGAGGTGTGAAGATGGGACTTGCAGTGAAAGCCCTGCTAAGTTCCCCCCCCCCATTGCTATTTAATTAAAGGATTTTTACTTTAGTCTCTCTTTTGGAATGTGTTGGGAGGGCAGTTGGTAGCACCTGGGAGATAGCGATGGTCTGCAGAGCTGGGAAGCAAGGTCAGGCGTTAATTGGGATGAAGTCATGAGAAAGTATCCGCAGCTGGGAAAGGGTGGGGGGGGGCTCCTTCAACAGGCAGGAAGATAGGATTGGTGGAGGCTGGGCGGGAAAATGGTTCCTAGTTTTGGATAAAGGAGCTAGGTGAGAAAGCTACAGTGTTCTTCCTCTTGGGCTTGGATGCTGTGGAAGTTCCATCTGGGCAGGTACACCATTCTGGCAGGATAGCTAGGAAAAGCTAGGCCTGGTTTGACTTACGTTGTTCTTGCAGACTTTGGGGGGTTTGTTTTTATATCCTTTTAGAGTCCCTTTTTATTCCCATTCCCTTTTCCTCACAACCTTCTACCTCACTCCCTTTTTCCCTTACCCTCTTTTAGCCCTTTCTTATAAGGGATTATTTTTACTTGTATTGGACAATTGGAGACCCTACACTGACTAACTTTTTATTTTGCTTTTTAATAAAGTCTCCATCTTAAATTGACGTGTGTTCTTTTGTCTAAAGGTTGGGCTGCTGCACCAGCTTGGTGCAAGGGACCCTTGGGAGGGGGGTGGCAGTCCGGGAAACATTGGGACTGTGGCCTACGCTGTAGGGCTGGCGTCATCCAGTTTCCTTCACAAGAGGTACTAATGGTGGGAGGTTCATCTGCCTGGATATGATGTTCAACCTGTTCTGGAGGGAGTTCATAGGATCAGGTTCATAGTTTGGGGGTGCTCTTGGATCCAGCATTGTCACTAGAGACACAGGTGGACTCTGTGGCATGGAGCACTTTTTATCAGCTTAGGCTGATCTACCAACTACGTCCTTATGTGGACAGTGATAGCCTAGCTACAGTTATCCATGCTCTGGTAACCGCTTGCCTGGATTACTGCAATGCGTTATACATGGATTTTCCTTTGAAAACAGTCTGGAAACTTCAGCTGGTCCAAAATAGGGCAGTGAGATCGTTAACGGGGACTGGCCAACATGATCATGTTATGCCAGTACTTTTCCATCTGCACTGGCTGCCAGTCCATATCCGGGCCCAATTCAAAGTGCTGGTATTAACATTCAAAGACCTAAATGGCTTGGGGCCAAGTTACCCGAAGGTAATTACCCGAAGGATTAACATTCAAAGACCTAAATGGCTTGGGGCCAAGTTATCTGAAAGATTGTCTCCTCCCATATATGCTGTACCTAGCTGGACCCTAAGATCATCCTCAGTGGTCCTTCTCCAGGATCCTCCATGAAAGGAAGTGAGGTGGGTGGCTAGTAAGAATAGGGCCTTTTCTGTTGTGGCACCAGGGTTGTGGAATGAGATTCCTACATTGTGTTATTTTTGGTGCCAGATGAAGAGCTTCTTATTTCCCCAGGCATTTTAGTCTTTTAGTGTCTGCTGTTTTAAATATTTGCATTGCTTCTAGATTTTATGGGGGGTGGGGTGTCAAGGTTCCGCTACTACAGGGACCCCTTGATCTGCCCTTTGGAAGATCTCTGCCTCTTCTCAAAGTTTCTCCCGTTCTAGGGGATCAAATCCTTTGCCTGGTTCCAGTAGCTTGGGAAAGGCTTTAGACGTGGTGAATAAGTCACTCCAAACTCCAGGGTAAACAACAGCACTTTACTTATTATTTTAGGGTCTTTACTTAAGAGTGGTTATAATTCAAAAGCAAGTATGAAAAAATAAAACAAACAACAATCCAATGTTCTCTAGATTACTTCAGACTACCTATCTCCTCTGCAGCCAGTCTCTGCTTCTCTCTGCTGTTTCTCTGCTTCTGCTTCCAGCTCTCTCTCAGCACTAACTGCTAGCTGACCACACCCCACACACATATATAGCCTTCCCAGGAATGGAAGGTTATAATCATGTGACTTTGAATAGGATATCTAATTCTTAACTTCTATTGGGTAACTTAAAACTCTCAAACTCCCCCTCCCATCCAAGTGTTTGGGCCTTCAGGCTTCAACAAACTGAAGCCTGTGTAGGCCTCAACAAACCCAATCCTGTGTAGCCCTCAATCCCTCACAGGGGGTTATACTGTAGTTTTAAAATTTAAAACTTTTAGGGCACAATCCTATGGCCGCTAGATAAAACAGAGAGGAGGAGGAGGAGGAGGAGGAGGAGGAGGATTATGTAAGCCGCCTTGGGTTCCTTGCAGGAAAAAAGGCGGGGTATAAATATAATAAATAAATAAATAAATAAATTAGATGCTGCCTAGCTGGCCATAGGATAATTCAGAGTCCCAGCTCCAACCTCGGAAAAGTGCTCCAAGGTTGGAGTAGGGACTCTGAATTCGGAGAACCCTCCCTCCACCCTCCCTCCACCCTTTCTGCACTGACTGTGGCTCTGAAGTCGCAAGACCAACCTTGGAGCCAGTGCTGGGTTGGCAGGGAGGGGGGCAGGTCGGGGTGGAGCGAGACACCACCATGCTACGAGGAATCCTGGTGGTGCCTCAGGCTCAGCCTCCTCTCCTTGTGAGCTGGGAGGAAACACTTAGCTGGCCGAAATTGCCCATCTAAGAGTTTTGGAAGGCGAGGGAAGCATGGAGGCAACCCTTGCCTCCACACTCCTCCTGCCTTCCAGTGGATGGCCATAAATCCTCTGAGTTTGGAGGGTTACGGGCAGCCACACTAGATAGCACTGTTATATTGTAACTTATTGTGTTGTATTTTATTATTTTAGTTGTTGTGTACCACCTAGAGAGCTCCAGCTATTGGGTGGTATAGAAACATAATAAATAAATACATACATACATACATACATACATACATACATACATAATCCATTTATTTATTTGTATATTTATTGCATTTTTATACTGCCCAATAGCCAAAGCTCTCTGGGCAGCACATTTAGGCTGGCACATGCAAGTGCCATCGACTCATCTCAAGTACTTTGGATACCAGCCTATATCCTTACAACAGTGTCTTCTAATATGCTTTACCCCATGCCTTCCTCTCAAGTGTTAGCATATCTAGCCTTCTTCTGCCTGACCCCTCCTCTGCACTAATTTATCTCCTCATGCTCCTTAATTACTTAGATATGCTTTCAGTCCCACCTGTTTCCTGGCATTTGAGCACCTGTGCAACATAAAAATGAAATCTTCCTGCATGGTGACTTCTTATTACATCCCCGGCCGTGACCATCTTTTCATAGTTTCTACCTCCCTAGAAACCTCTTTCTTAACTTAATAGAAATGGCCACTCTCTTTGCAACCTTTCTGCATCATAATGGTCCTTTTGGTGAAGCCTGTGAAACTGTGGAACTATTTAAAAAGCCCATTATTTTAACTAATCTTAAATATTTCAAATACATATTCATTTTTATTTGTCAGTGCAATTAGACCAGGGTAAAGATTCTTAAGCCTGATTTAAGATTAACTCATCCTAGTCATAGTGACTTGGGAGCTGTATCTGTGCAGTTGAGGCAAAGATTGCCCTATTGCCTCTTTAGATAAAGGCACTATTACAATGATCAGCGATGCTTGGCAAACAGTTCTGTCTTTCCAGATACTGTATGTTGAAAACTGTATGTTAATCAGATATCAAGCAAGTGTTCTTATTCAATAATCAATAGAAAAGTGGGATTTTGGAAAATGCACAATATTTAATTCCTGGGAGAGAAATATGTCATAAGTATTTGAAGAAAGCAAATAACAATATACACATTCATACCCCTGATGAGATTAAAATTAGCATCTCGAGAGGAGGTATGTATCTGTTAATGGATATCACACCCCACAAATATATTTTTAATGCTTGTGAAGGATGCTTCCTCTCCCAGAAAAGCTCTCAGCTGGTGCTGAACAGTTTTTATTTCTCCTGTTTTTACTAAGAATCTGCTCTTGAAATAGTCTGCAAGCTGAAAGGCAGATTTCTATAAATATTACCACTTTTTCCTTGCAAATGTGGAACACCAAAGAGTAATCCGGTCCAACTATGGCCTGCTCTGTCGTACTTCTTATACAAACGGTTATACTTTATCTGGGGGTTGGGCCTGAGTTCACATGGGAATTATGCTACAAAGCGAGCTTTGAAAGTGTGGATCTTGCAGTCTGCCAGCCCACATGATCTCTTCTCTCAAAGTGCTCTCACCATTCCTTTAAGAATGCCTCTGAGATCCACACTATATCCTCAGGTAGCATGGTTCCCATGGGCATTCTGGTCCAACCCCCAGAAAGAACCAAATTACCTCTACCTCTATGAACAGTCAAGGCATTAAAAAAAATAGTTAAAGATGGAAGGGAACCCTCAGCCACCTGATAAAGCAGGGGTGGGCAATTTGTAGCCCTCCAGATGGTTTGGCCTACAACTCCCACCATCCCTAGCCAGCACAATCAATAGTGAGGGATCAGGGGAGTTGTGGGCCAATTGTCTGGATGACCACAGGTTGCCCACCCCTGTCATAAAGTTAAGCAGCCCTGCCCCTACCACCCAAGCATTTCAGGAAAATTTCTTCCACCCGTCCCAGTTTTGGCGGCTTCTTCATTTCACCCTCCCTCACCCCCCTGAAAATGACAAAAAAAATAGCTGGGCTGAAAATTTCTGACCAGCATTAGTATTTGTGAGTACCCTGGGGACTGTGTCCTTTCCTTACAGAATTATAACAATGTGCTATGCTTTTAGGGACACCTGGTATACACACATAACCAATTCCTTGAATTCTTGTTTATGAAAACTCATTATGAAAACTCATTCAAACCCTTTTATATAAACTCATTTGGACCAATTTAATTTTCAGTGTTTTTGTACTGCTTATTTATGAAATGTATATAACACTTTTGTTCACCTGTATATAAGACATTTTAAACAATTGAACAAAACATTCAAGATACGTGTTTTGATATTTGTTTCTAAAATCTATACAGGTTTTCAAAATTTGTGATGATAAACTAGTAATAACAGATGTTTTAAACATATGAATGTTAGAATCTGAAGTAATCATTGCTTCTTTCATGTATTCCCTTCAATGCATTACCTGAATGCAAGGAAAGGGGTGGGGGACCAGACTAGCTAGCTTCATCCCCAATCTATGCAACCCTTTGGTCATGCCCCTGATATCTCTGTATTCAGCTGAATGTATGAAAGAGGCCCCTAAACATTCTTAGGAATCCCAGTTCGGAATCCCATTGGTATTCCCAACTTGTAATTCCAATTGCACAGGGTTCCTGATTGTGCTGGAACTGGAATTGGGAATCAAACGTGAGTTCAGTTTCAACTGGGAATTAATCCAACTGGGTCAGGTTCCAATTGGGATTCCAAATAGGAATCCCAATTGTGCAGGGTCCTGATTGTGTGGAAGCCCCTTCCCATGTATTCATGGATATCAGAAATGTGACCAGAAGAGTGCACCAACATTGGGGGCCATGGCTGTCTGGTATGGTCCTGCTTCCCCTCTACATGTTCAGGGAATGCTGGAGGGGAACATGTGAAAGAGACTAATATGTGGGTGTTATATTATGTTTGGACAGAATCCAGCAAAAGTTAATCTCCAGTAACATTTCAATAAAAGAAATGGAATGGGCCTTCGTCACCACTGACTTTTGCTGAAGTACCCATTAGAGTTATAGCTGATCAGGCCTTACAAGAATATGGTAATAAATTGAAAGCTCGTTAACTTTTGCCAGTGGAATTAATTTTGTCAGTGGAAAACAACATTGAAATGGATAACAAACTGGACCCCACAGCAAACCATGGTTGTGATCTTAAGCATCCTATAGAACACATCTTGTTGAAATCAACAGGACTGCCTTGATGTAATATGCCTAGATTTGGACTAAATGCTCTCTTGTGCTTATCTCTCTTTGATTGTCAGTGGCACAAGGCCAAGTACCATCACAGGTTTAAGAGCTATTTACCTTGGCTACCCAATCTAGTACTTGCAGTTGATACATTAATTTCCAAGCATGTGTTAAGGTACAAGTTTCCAAGGATGTGCATTCCATTTGTCTTTGCTTTAGTGAGATTGACATGGTGAATTATGAAGTCAAACCCTAGGCTACAAGATGCCTATAAAGATTAAGGCATTTCCTCCTTTCCTTAACAATTAGCAACACTAGGCTGCTAAGCAGAGATCAATTGTAATTGGGAAACTGAAAGAAGACAATAAACAAATTACTTGTGTTTTCACTGAAGCCTGTTGGTTTACAAGACCAACTGTTATTTAATCCCAAAGCCTTCTTGTAGGCTGTAAATTACCCATTACAGATGTCACTGGGCACTGAACAAGAGTTAGTTACTACTAGTGGGGGGTGGGGGGAGGTAACACTCTGGTTCTTTACCTCAGGTGAAACTGGGCAGCAAAGCCGCAACAACAACTCCTCATTAATGACCTTAAAAAGTTTTATGTTTATGTCAATGTGTTTAAAAATACAGCTGTTTAAGAAAAAGAATAATGTACATTTTGGCTATTTATTCAAGCCAGCCATCAGAGGATTCTGTGCTAGGTAAGAAGAAATAAAGTTGGGTTTTAAAAGATAATGTTTCATGCTCATGATGTTTCCTGAATGCCTTGATGTAAGATATGGCAAATATATCATCATCATCATCATCATCATCATCATCATCATCATCAGGCGATCACGAGTGATCGAGTAAGATTGTCTTCCAGGATAAAAGGAGGAAATTCTAAAAGAAATTGTGTAGACTCTAGCGATGGGTCCGTAAGTGACTGTGGAGGCCAATTCTAGATCCACACAGCTTCCCACAGTGAGGACACAGGTTACCAGATGGAAGATGGTCCTGTAAAGGATTCGTTTGACGTGCTTTTCGCTTAGCACGTTTCTCCCTTTCACCTTGCACTCGGGCTTCTTCCAAGTCCATGGAACCTTTGTGAAAGGCCAACCTCCAGTTAGATCGTTCACGGGCCAGAGCTTCCCAGTTTTCGATGTTTCTATTGCATTTTTTTAGATTAGCCTTATGAACATCTTTAAACCTCTTATATTGACCACCGATATTCCGCTTTCCATCCTTGAGTTGGGAATAAAATAACTGCTTTGGGAGACGGCAGTCAGGCATTCGAACAACATGACCGGTCCACTGAAGTTGGCGTTGAAGGATCATTTTTTCAACGCTAGTAGTCTTTGCTTCTTCCAGTACAGTGACATTTGCTCGCCTATCTTCCCAAGTAATTCGCAGGATTTTCCAGAGGCAACGTTGATGAAACCTTTCAAGGAGGTGGAAGTGACGTTTATAGATAGTCCATGTTTCGCAGGCATACAATAAAGTTGGTAATACAATGGCTTCATAAACCAGTGTTTATGAACTGTCAAAAAAACCTGTGACAGGCAAATATATATGAGGGGAACAACCCTTTCTCTCTGTATTTTCACTGTTATAATAATCGTGACACTACTGTAATATGGCTTTTGTTCTTGATTTGGGGAGGGGGCACCATTTGTTCCACCTCTAAGCAGCAACATATCATGAGCTGTCATTGTTTGCTTCTGTTGAAATCATTGACCAAGTTCACAGCTCACAACAAGCCACCCTACGAATGAGCTATGCAGTGTGGGTTGTTCATGAAATAACCTACAGTGCACCCAACAGATGATCTGGCTCACTGTGGTTTGTCTTCCCCTCCTTCCCCCTCAGTCACCCCATGGGTATTCTAGGGGACTCTGCAGCAGGACCCATCTTGTCTCCTCTCCCCTTGCTGACCGCAAGCCCTTTTGCGCTCATCACACCTTTTATCCTGTGTTTTTTCCCCTAGAGATTCCTAGATTTCATAGATTTCATAGATTTCATAGTTGGAAGGAGCCCACAAGACTATCGAGTCCAACCCCCTGCTCAATGCAGGAAACTAGAGGAGGGGTCTCCCATCCAAGTAATAACCAGGCCTGACTCTGCTTAGCTTTCCACGCTCAGACAATCTGAGCCAGCGTGAGCCACAGGCCTGTTCATCACTATCACTTTTTGCGATCTCCAAAATGGCAGCCACTGACAGCCCCTCCAAAGTGCCCAAGTGACACATTGGAGCAGCTGTCACTGGTTCTCCACTTTCTTTATTTAAAAAAATGCACCTAAAATTTGCACAAATATGCAAAAATATGCACAAATATCCTTTTAAAAAAACAGTCTTTTGAAGGGAACAGTTGAGCACTTTCAGGCGACCAAAATGAAAAGCCTTGCCTCATCAATGTCCTAGGAATTGTCTCCTATCAACGTGCAGGAGGCACCATCAAGGAGCACTGATGAAACAAGGCTACGAAGGAGTTTAATTTTTACTTTGCACTTTCTTGTGGTCAAAAGGCAAGCTGTCAAGGGAAAGCAAAGTAGCAAGTGAACTTTGCTCGTGAAAGGTGGTGGCAAGCAGATCACCCCCTTTGTGGTGAAATCCTCCAGTTTTTTTGGTAGGACCTGACTCTTCACAGTGCCCTTGCATTTTTCCACCCTTTCCCAAGACTCTAGGTGCTCAGGAAGGTAGAAAACTGTGAGCCACCCCATTTACAGGAGCTATCAGTTTTGACAGCTAGCTGTCACAGCTCAGGCTTCCTTTTAAAACCAGGTTTTTGACAGGGCTACACAGGTTTTTTTGACAGGGACATATACATGTGTATATGCATATGTCCCTGTCAAAAAAACCTGATTAGCCCTGTCAAAAACTCCGTTTTAAAAGGAAGCCTGAGCTTTGGCAGGTGTCAAACCTCTGTGCTCCCATAAAAGGGGTGGCTTGCATTTTTCCACCTTCCCAAGGACCTAGGCAGCAGACACCTCCGAGGACATTGCCCAGGTGAGGCTGCCCATTTTGGACCCCTGCAAGCCTTTTTCCTGGGATGACAATTTCAGTGCAATGTGTTGCATGGGCAAAGTGCAGATCCCCCAACTTTACTCTGAAAAAAACAGCACATAAAAGTAGGGAAAAGAATCGGGTTACAGGTGAATTCTGACTCAAGGGGACTGCACCAATAAGACCAATGGAGCTTAGTGGACAGAATGTGCTTCTAGGAATCAGTGCCAGGGACTTGGCACACTCCTATGAATTCTAAAATAGAACTTGGTTGCCTAGTTCAGTAATAGGAGTTGGATTGCTATCCATTTTTATGTTCTTGGTTTTAATTGAAAGGCCATAATTTCATCTCATTTTCATATTTATCATTATTTCATTAGTTTACCTCCCCGTTACCACAGGCAGGAGCTTCTGTTCATGGAACTGAACATCGGTTTGGGTTTACATGACATGACAAACCATCGTGGTAGGAACCCCAGATGCCTTGTCGTGTCATGCGAACCCTGTCACTGAAATGTAAGCTGATTCTTATAACCACTGTAGAATTAAAAGGCACTTCTTATGCCTCTCTGACTTGATGACATGTATATGGCCCTGTTGTGCACTGACTCTTTAAGAGGCAAGCCTAGAAGGCCTCAGTGTTAGTACACCATGTGAGAGGAATGCTTTCACTTTTGGACAGAAGTCACTAGGAGCAGTTTGGCCTGCATAATCTCCTGAGAGGCCAGGACAATCCTGGGCTTATATGACTGTATCAGTTACCAAGGACAATTGTTCAGTTAAGATGTTTATGCTCCTCTTACAAGCCAAAGAACGTTGCTCTGAGTTTCTGTAAGAAGACAGCTGGCATATGTTGCTGTTTCCCATATACAAAAGGCCCAATAACTGAGACATTACCTCTAACCAATTGGCAATATATCCCATCACATGTTTTAAAACAACTCTCATTTGTTCAAGCATTCCTGATTGCACATCCAGCCATAAACAGTGACAGCCAATGCAATATATGAAAATGAACTTCACTTAGGGTGCAATCCTATGCCTGTTTCAACAAACAAGAGTCTTACAATGCCCAGCATGCCCCAGCCAGCCATGCTACCTGGGGCATGCTTGGAGTTATAGGACTCTTGTTTGTCAAAACATTCATAGGATTGCGCCCTTAGGAAATTGAAAGAAACTGAACATCTTTTGTCAGTTTTTTATATCATTAAGTAGTCTGAATTATCACGACCAAAGAAGGGGAGGGGACTACTTGGATGTATAAATAAAATAGTTATTATTCTTATAATAAAAATGCTTTCTTAAGTAAGTTAGACACATTTCATTTTATCTGAATATTACGTTCTGTTTCTACTATTAAACGGGGCTTTAAAACCACAACTTCAGTCAATCAGTAAACATGATCATTACCGGTACTTTTGTTTCAGATTCCAAATCAAGTCTTTCGGTTATTTTTCCTAGAAGAATCATGCATATAGATGAGGAAGTCACATTGCAAATAACCTATATTAGAATGATGTTTATTGTGCTTGTGGTAAGTAATCAACATTATTGACTTAATTCAGGGATGTAAGATGTAGAAAAACACTAAGAATAAATTGATGGGAAGAACAGAGAAGTGCATCACTGTTAAGGACCTGGAATCAGAGTGAAGCTCATTACTTTAGTTTTGTATCTTAGAGATGCATATGCACATGTGGTTATAGAAATATATGGATAATGTGTGTGATATTGATTCTCAGTTCCCATGGGGCAAAAGGAAGAATCCTGACTTTATTCAAATGGCTATTCTGGGATTCATTATCAATCTGTTAAAATAGAAACTGTGGGATATCTACTATGGATTTACTGTCCCCATTCAACTGGTTCCATTAGTAGGTAATGGCCATCAAACTTCTTAATTTTATAGTGCAAAGGATCATTATTATTAAAATGCCATTAGATCATTGTGGATCAGGTCATTTAAAAAAAAAAAAAGGATGAAATTTGAGCTATGCATCTCCAAATGCAGAAGCTGAAGATTTGACTTTGTCAATAGGTGTTTTACCACATAGTTGTTGGTTTTTGTTTTTGTTTTTGGTCATTTCTTATATCCATTTCCAAGTTTAAGATTAGCATCATTCTGTGGGTCACTGAAGCTTTGTTGGCAACTCATCAAGGACAAGAACAAAGTCACAAGCTGCAATAAGCAGACTCGTTTTAAGGTAAAATTGCCCTGGAGTTCATACATGGAGGGGGTGACATCAGCACTGACTGTACACTCTTAACTAAGAAGATGAGGGGAGCTCAGATACACATACAACCCCTGGGCCTCTCCCAGACTTTAAAAGTATTCCAAAAAGCTGTGAAGAGGTCAGAAGGGAGCTTCTAAACTGGCACCAGCTTCCTAGAATGGCCAGTTTCTCTAAGATGGAACCATTGGAAGAAAGTTGCTGCTGCTCCATGAAGTGGCACCATCTTGAATGCATTTCACTAGCTTCTAGAAGAGGAGGAGGAGCAATGAAGCAGCAGTGCTTCAGATGGGGTTGCTGGGTGGGCAGTGGGTGGAATTTGCTGTTTCCCCCCCTGCTACATGAAGTAAGAGTTTCACCCTCCCTTACAGTCAGGCTCTGATTCTGGGGAATTGGAACAGTTTATATGGCCAGTTTCCTCTAAGTCTGGCAACTCCTGTTATTTCAAATGTAGAACAGATTGGTTCATATGAGAGGACTTAAGTGGGGCTTAGCCCCAGAATGTCAAGACTGAATTCCAGAGAATGTGAAGTAATAAGACAGAAGAGTGCACCTTTGAACATGAGCAGAGTGCTTTTCCCTCACTATAGAGTAATGATGACCATCTTCTAAATATCTAAGGTTCAAACCAAACCAAACAGGATATTAATTGCATGAACACAATTAACATGCATGGGTTTTCTTCTTATGTAAAGAGCAGCCACAAGGAAGCCTGAGTAGCTGAGGGACCATGGGACTGAGGAAGGGAAGTTTAACTCTCTGCTTCCCTGACATGTTTCTGACCAAAAATCACCTCTCTAACGCTGGTATTTGCGTTTCCCTTGGCACCTCCTTTGGCTCCAATGGAAGATTTCCCGCCCCCCAAAGCAAGTCCTCAAGACAACAGCAGGAGAGGAAAGGGTTAAATCCCCCTCCATACCAGCTCTCATTCCATTAATTAACACCCCCACCCTGCCCCCCATGGTCTGCTTTGGCCCTGAATATCCCTTCTGTATTCCTAAAAAGGATCATTTAAAAAAATATTTCTGTATTTTACCCAATAATATCGTAGGAGTATTGCAGGCTTAATAATATGTAGGGAATATACATATGCAAATAAAGAAGGCATTAGGAATCTTTTAGGATGACAAATACCTCATTGAGCTCCTCCTGATAAGGTTAACAAATTGAGAGTATGGCTTCCTGGCAGAAACCCTTTCCGCTTGCAGCTTCCCTTGGAGAGAGAAGTTCACATCCCTTTTCACAATAAAATATTATTTTTATGGATCCATTATTTTAGTTGCATCTCATTGTCATTGCATATTCATGCATTCACGACATTATGTCATTGTTATGAATGTATATAAAAATACTATATAAATCATCCTAATGAGATAAACAATCAGTAGGGCTGCCTCTTAATCATCTGAGGCATCATTTGTGACCTGGATACATTATAAATACACAGTGCAGTTTGCACAGCATGTTATTCAACTATATAAATCCTGACAAACGCAGTCAGTGCTATGCATGTCCCGACTGTGAATGAAAGTCAGGGGTCACCCCAATGCATCAGTGTGACTCCAGCATGTAGGTAAGACCTATGCAATGCCAAAGAGGCCTGCTCATGGATAACTAGTGTCTTTCACTTTCTTCCATCCTCTGTAGACAGCATTAATTCTGTTTCTAATTAGAATTGCACAATTTAATTCTTCTGCTCTGGGCAATACAGAAGATATGGTTCATGTAACAGTAGCTTGGAGCGTACACACTTCTTGTAATCTATTTGTAACTCATGCTACAGATGCTCGAAGAAGCAGTACTTCTGATGTTACAAACTGCAGTTGGGCATACACCAGGGATCATTTCCCCAGCATGCTAGAGGATCACTCTGTGAACCGCCCGCTGTGTTTCTCCAGTTGAAACCAATCTCACTGCTGCCGTAAAAGGGCTATGCTTCTGTTAGCAATGATGACTCAGTACATTACTGTAGATTTTCCTCCTTCTCTGAGTCAAGTGTCACATACAGCAGTCAGTAGGAATTTCTATTTATTGTTCATCTTCTTGTAACTAACCACTATCTTCAAGTGTGTGTGTGTAAATTATATCAAATTAAGTGTCCATCAGGCCAACTCCTGGGATGGGATGGCTTCATTTAATAACTACTGAAGTGATGTGGGAGTAAATGCTTTTTAGATGACTGGTCAAATACTGTATACCAAAAATACTATGTGTTCTGTTTATACTGCATTAACTTGCTAAACACAGAGCATGATATATATACAAAACAATGGATCAGTTGAAAGATCAAGATGCACATGGATCATCTCAATGGAGAGATCATTTCATAGATGCAGTCCACATAGTCATTGAAGCCAAGTCCACCTGAAATATAAGTCCTCTATGTCCAATCTAAGGGAATTACAAGATGGTCCATTTTGTGTGTGTGCCCATCAGAATCTAGTTGTTGAAGTACTATAAGTCTCCAAACATATACAACAGGCACATTCTGTTGAAATCATTGACAACATTCCTATTAACTGATCTGGATTACACTGAAGAATATATACAAAATTGCTTTCTTTCTATAACCACACAATGTATAAAATTGGGCACTTTCATATGCTACTTCAAGTCTGCCTTTTTACCACTGTTGCAACTTTTTCTTCCTCTTTTAAGCTTTACAGCACAATCCTATGCATGTCTACTCAGAAGTAAGTCCTATGAAACCTAGGCATATATAGGATTGCAGCCTTAACTTGCTACCTGATCTAAGCTATTGCTGATATAGGTATGTTGCATGCTAGCAAGCAATCATTTATTAAAGCCTGCATGTGTTACAATAGTCTCATTTAATAATCAATCATGTCGTGTTCACCCACTATGCTGTCATTCTGATTGAGAAAAAGTGTTAAACACAGACGTGTATTGTAGTAGAATAAAGGTGCGCTAATTGTAAGACAAACTTTTATTTTAGGTATCTCTTGTGATTTATGACAAGAGGATGTTTCTGTAGACATACTCAAAAGCTGTCAAAGTATGATATTCCTACTGTTTCAGGAGTATAGGTGAAGCTCATAATATGCCAGAGTAAAATAGTCATATGGCTTAGCCAGTGGCCTCACTCTAGTCACACTGAAAAGGTCGTTCCATGTGACTAGTGGCCCAAGAGGATGGATGCTGCTATGCATTTCCAACCACATTGCAAGATGGCTGCATTCCTGTACATACACTGGAGCAGGGATGTTGAAGAGTCCTTGGTTTCGAGTCACGAGTCTTTGGACCCGAGTCTCGAGTCCGAGTCCTTGGTCCAAAATGGTGACTCACGAGTCACGAGTCACTCCCAAAGCTGACTCCACGAGTCCCTATTAAAATCAATGGGGGGGTTTCCCAACAAAATAAGGCTATTTCAGATGTGTGGCTTAAATAAATTCTAGGCACAAGTGTGCCTTTTTATTTCAAAACTCTGCAACTGATTTTGACAAGAACAGACCAGGCAGACAAACCCAAAATAACCAGGCAGGCAGAGGAGGCAGGGAACCCCAAAGCAGGCAGGCAGAGGCCTTTGTCTTGGACAATTCAAACTGTGGAACTGGTTAAGAAGAGACCAGGCAGGCAGAGGAGGCAGGGAACCCCAAACAGGCAGGCAGAGGCAGCCAAACCCAAAATGTCTGAAAGGTTGCATTTTAGGAAAATGATTTTAAAAAATAAACTTGCTGTACTTCCTAAAACCTATCCATGTTGCATTTGAGGAACATGATTTTGGAACACGAGTCCTTGGTCTTGAGTCCCGAGTCGAGTCTCGAGTCCCATTAAAAATATTGGGACTCGAGTCTGACTCGAGTCAGAGGGGAGACTCAGTCCGACTCACGAGTCGAGTCCTGGAGTCCGAGTCCCCATCCCTGCACTGGAGTGATGCGCATATGGAGCTTCCTGCTTTCAAGGAAGAACACGGAAACACACAGAGAGTTCTCAACCGGAAGCTGCCTTCACTATGATAATGCTAACAGTAGGTGATATTTACTACCTGCATCTTTTCACCATGTAAGGTAGCTAATACATGCACAGTTACAATATTAAGAAAAGTGGAGGCAAAGATTTCAGCTCAACCTCTTAAAGGTATTTAACAGAAAACAAGCATTCTAACTATAACTAAGTGTCTCTGTAGGAAGATACACAAAGGGTTTAATTTAGCAACAGTCTGCACCATAAAATATTAGTCAAGTGCTAACATAGCCATTAATACTCTTTTTTAACAGAAGGCAATTTCACAGACTCATTTACCAACTGGAATCTCCCAAGTCTAGTTGGTAATTGTGCTTTTTATTCATCTCTGTAAATTCCATTTAGTGCTTTTTAGATGTTTCTTAGCATAAATGCATTGAATGTTGTTAAATTGGATTAATAGCTTTTATATGTAATATATATTATGTATTCATTTAACTGGAGGTGTTTCAACTCATATTGCTGCAATCTCTTTTTTAAAATGCCGTTTTATTTTGCAGATTTTATTTTATGGATTTTTTTTCCTTTGGAAATACTTTTTGCAGTATATGTTTATGATGTATGCTTTATAAATAGAGACATACTTATTGGAGGAAGACGGGGTTGTGGTCATCTTTAGCTCAATTCACAATTGTTTTAGCCTGAAGAAAGCCTAGGGAGAAAATCAACTGAGGCAGGAACTTAGAATCTATATGTTCCTAAATCACAACACTCTTGTAGGAGCATTTAACAGAATTATGTCGAAATTGTATAGATGCAAAGTTAAAGCATTGTGCTCTAGCCCAATACTTCTAAAGAGTATTGGGCTAGAAGTCTAGTGCTTGTGAGTGTAAGGTTTATCATGATATAAATTAGAGTCACCCTACAAAACTGAAATCCATAGACCATTGTTTCTATGAAATCTGAAGTCAGAGAAATAAAGACAATAAGGGCACAATCCTATGCATGTTTAAACAGAAAACAAAGTCCCATAACTTTTGTTGTAGAACTTGTATAACTTTTTCTCTGTCTAAACATGCATAAGATTGCATCCTAATTCATGTTAATATTTTTTAGTGACATCACTAACTTTCCATGGAAGTTAGGCTGCAATCCTATGCACACTTGCTTGGAAGTAAGTTCCAGTGAAGTAAATGGGATCCCTGTCCCAGTAAATTTGTGTAGAACTGGGCTGCCTGTCACAAAGAACATTAGCTGGATTGGAGTCTGTACCTTGAGTATAAATGTCATTTAAAAAGGACAGATTTATGCAGGGTTATTCTTAGGAGATAGTTAATCCTTACCACCCAAGCCTGTCCTCCTTCTGTGTATATTCTTTTCTTCTTTCTGCTATGAGGAAACAATGTCCTTTTCATTCTTTACTATGGGTTTCAGCCTTGACATTGCAGGGAACAGAGAGATACTGTGCATTTCTAAGAATGATCACCAACATAGCTTCCAGCATGAATTGTCCTGTTCCCCTGTTATTGCCGCACACTAATAAAAACCGAACAATATTTGCAGGTTTTGTGAGATAGAAATGGTGATTCATATTTAATCCTACAGTTGTTCACTCTGGAAACATGTTTCAATCTTCCATCTGATTCCAAATGTACTCTTGTCATTTGCATATGAGGTATATTTTATTCAGATGTTTTTATCTCTGAAATCTACATCATTTGCTTGTTCTCGGGGAGAAGGTTGTCAGTTAACTATTTATATACTCTGACTCCTGGTATGAATTTGGCAGGCATTAACGTCATCCCCACAAGCAATCCTCTCAAAATGGCATGGATGTTGCAGCTTTTTCCATTCTGAGCACAATATATCAATGACTTTATAATAGGCAGCACTACCTTGATAATTAGGGTATACAGAGCCCTGGGTTTTTTCGGTGCATCATTTTTAATTTTATTTGTAAACATTTATTATATTCAAACTATATTCAACTTAGCGGTGGCCTCCTTGTTTCTTGTCATTTACAATATGGACTTTCGTATTCTACAGGTTTCCCACTCCTGCAGCAAGTTAAAGTATCTTTTTTTTTTAATGTCTTGTAATGTATTTAGGAAGAAGAGCACTAACCAGTGGCCACAATCCAGCAACCTGTTAGGCATCTTTAAGCCTCACTGATTTCAGCAGAACATGAATATGCATAACTGTGCACCAGACTGGAGCCAATATGTTTAATAATAGTGACAGTTATTTAAAATTCTGCCCCAAAATAAAAATAATAATAAAAAGAACCATGGGTTGGGTCCAGAGTTGCGTGGAGCAGTACTCCATGAACTGGATGATCCCGAGGGGGGGGGAATTTTCTCTGATCCCCCCCTACAGCCCCCATGCCCCAAAAAATCTGCTCTGAAGGTTTGGGAGACTGTCCAGAACAGTGTGTGAGGTGGCACTGGGGGCTGCATGGAAAAGGAGGACTTGGCAAAAATCACTGTCCACTTCCTCCAGTGGGGAGGCTCCACTGGATCCCAGTTCCCTCTGCCAATGGATGGAGTCCTTTGTAACTTTGTTATGAGGATTCCTTAGTGAAGTGTCCTTTATTATTACTGTTCAATGACTTCTCAATAGTACTGCAACTATTGCTGTGCTGAATTATTTCTTCCAGTTTCCTGAAAGTTTTCTTCTACTATGAAAGAAATTTCTGTTTTTCTACCTCCGTCTCAGGATGCTTTAGAATTTCTTTTGGTGGTGTTTCTGACCATTGGGAGGTGGCCAAGAATGTTGTCTCTGTGTTTGCTTTCTTTCTGTCACACACTCTGCAGCCTCCTTGGCTGCCCACACACACTTCCCGATCTGAAAAGCCCCATGTGAAGAGGACGTTTTCCCCTGGGCTTTAATAGAAAGCGCAGGAAGCCAGGGAGGCTGAAGACTGCTGGACAGATGATTGTACAATGAAAGGCAGAACACTCACACTCACTTCTCAGCCACCTCATATCTAAGGTAAGTGCAAGAACACCACACTCAAGGAATTCATTGAATTTTTCTTCTCTTTTAAAAATAATTTTGAAAGCTATTTCTTTCCTATCCAGCTGAATGAGAACGGTTGAAAAATGCAGAAGAAATTTTCAGCACACCCCAAATCTGCAACTGCTGCTGCTGCTACTTGTACTACTGCGCTGTGAGCATACAGAGTCGTGATGGCAGAAAAACAAACTATTGTTTCCATCAAGAAATGACAAGCCTGAACTGAGTTTTCAAACACCATATATAGATCAAACTTGGTGAATAAGAGCTGTCCTATTTCCTGTGCCAAATTTGATGTGACTGACATAAAACGCTGATAAAGAAAACCAGCTTCACTGATAAATTCCATTCATAATGTTTCTTCCTGTAAGAGAAATTGTCCTTGACTTTCAGATAAAGTATCTTCTCCGGCGCTTCCAAAAATAGGTGACTCATGAAGTCTTACTTATTCAAATAAAACTGGAATTGTGATGTGCTTTGTATTTGACTGACTTTTGAACTATTGACAAGGGTGCAAAAATCTAGGTACCACCATTGATTCCAGTCATATAGTGGCTGGGCTGCATGTGTAGAGAAGGGTGAACAAGGAGATATTCCACTGTGCTGTGTCCACCACTCCAAACAACCTCCTCCACCTCAGCTATCTAATTGTGCCCGGCAAAACCAGCAGGCATCTTCACCCTTCCTTGCCTGTGATCTTAGTGAAGTAGTGTATCCTCCAACATTTCTCAGATGGAAATAATGACTTTTTTGTGTATATGCAACACTTCTGTCCCTCACCAAAAAAAAAAAAACGCAGCCTGGTTGCCCTTGTGTGTGCATGCACACATACACACTAATATGCATTGCTGTGTGCTGTTCACCTGCCGTTTGTTTACTCTGCAATAGGCTGTCTTGCACTAGGTTCTGTATCAGATCTGTTCCTAAGTAGATTGCAACACTTCCCTATTTTGACATTTATTTTTACACTTTTTTATACCTCACTGTTCAAGCCCTCTAGGGGTTAAAGTCTATGAGGAAGAAGGGTGGACAGAAAGCTAGTGTGCTTTTGTGGACATGTTCCTACACTAAGATATTTAAAAGCCATCCCAAAATCAACGTAGAGATAATAAAGGCCTAGAGGACAGTCCTCTATTCAAGGGCATTCTTATTTGAAGGGCTCTCCAGTCCAAGTCCAGTTTAGAGACAGAGAACCATAAGAAGGGAGAGCAGGAGGAGCCTTCTAAGTTGCCTATCCACAGTTAGCATTTGGACAGCAGCAGACTGAGCAAGCATGTACGTAGGTCATGGCATGGTAACACTCTTCTGTATCTGTTTAATTTAGATTCATTATTTCTCAGTTTACAGCTATACATATAAATGAGCACATCTGTGCCATATTTTGTCCCTTTTGGGGGGGGACACATTTTTTGTGATGCTTAGTGGCATTCACCATATGTGTGAATGTGTGTCTCTGCTCTCTTTAAACTTTTGCAGATAGCAGCTAAAGAGGCCTAATCCGGGGGTGGGTGGGGGTGGGGGTGGGGGGGGTGGATTCATCCTTGTGCCCTCTATTGCTTTCCCAGTGAAAATTGTCCCCGTCTAAGCTGTTATTTGTCCTATTAAGAAAAGCATACATACATATGGCAAAGCTAAAATAGTTGTCCCTGGGGAAGAGCAGGGGGGGGAACTCCCACTGACCAGGGAATGTACAGAGCAGCATACTCTGCCTAGGTGCATTCATCCCCCTTTCCATGCCTATCCGTTGTCTTACACACTTTCTCTCCCACTGAGGTGCACCAGGCAGAATTGGGTAGCTGCTGGCTCAGCAAAATTAACAGACTGAGTAAAGTGTAAACACTGGGATACAAAGAATATGCCTGTAGGTGATTAATTTAAAATATGAGTAAATATTTGAAGAAAATGTGTTTCCCCCTCTTCTCAGCTCTTCAGCATCCACACATAAATCAGAAAAACTAAAACCCCTTAGACTCCTTTACTCAAATAATTCCTTAATTTATATCCAAGGAGTTTTATAGCTAACCTGTATCACCTGTGACAGCCACAGGTAAATCTCAGATTGGAATTGCTGTTCCAATCTAAAATTGATCCTTTCTAATATTGCCCTCAGCTGCTTGGTTTATGAATTTTATGGTGTGTTGGGATACTATTCAGAGATAAGAAAAGAGCAGAGATTAGATATGTTCTGTGTAAATGTTCTTTCTTTCAGGTGGTTGGTGGGGTGGGGAGAGAGAAGCCTTTAAACTTGAAGGAATGTTTCAAAAATCTTTGCAGAATTGATATGTGGTATATTTCTCTCTCTCTCTCTCTCTCTCTTTACACAAGATGACAGTATATGTGAGATGTAAAGACAAGTTCAGTCAGGCAATTACCCCTTGTTGATAGCAGATTATTTCCTCTACTAAACTCAAAAATAACGTGTGTATAAGTTACTGCTGTTCTGGGATGCCGTAACTTACGTTCCTGCCTTTTTTATGAGTATGTTTATTTTAATCAGTACAGTTTGGAATACGGTAGTTCTTTTTCTCCTATACCTCCATCTCCTTTGACATTATACACCCTCTTACAGGTAACGTGGGAGAGTTCATTTGTTATACACAGGAGAGCGGGAAGGGGATGATACATAGCCAGAGAACATTTTTAGTGCCAGAAATCATATCCCATGTGCCATTTCCCATATAAAGAGTGTGACATTAATTTTCTCCAGCAGTGGTTCAAATTGTTGTTCTTGCTGTTGTTTTTTAAATAAAGCAATGTTTAGAGAATTACTAGGCACTGTAATCAACAGCTAGCATCAAAGTATATACAGTAGTGGGAAACCTAGATAGAGGTTTAAGATGTGAGGGAAAGCAGACAAGGCTTCAGGTTTACAAAAACCAATGCAACTTCTAAAGTAAATTTACAACCTACGTTTTTACGTACAAAGTAGGAAGTCCCATTGAACCCAGTGGGATTTACTTCAGAATAGCCCATCTAGAACGGGGATACCAGAGATTCATTGCTGCTAAGTAAGAAGGCAATGCCTAAACTCTTTCTTGGGGCATAGACATGTGCTGCAAAATGGACTGAAGAGTCCCTTGAAAAATTAAGTCGGCATGTTGGCTTCAGCCACCATTTTATGACCATCACAATAGGCAGGTTCCATACATATGGGTAATCATTCCAGGGGAAGGATTAACTGATGGCTGATGTAACCCACACCACAATTGACAGGCACTGGAGAACCTCAGGAGCATCACCATTGTTCAGAAAGCATGGACCCAACCATGGATCCTACATGACTAGACAAAGGAGAGGGTGGGATATGGGTGGCATATTAATTGGGCTACCCAACAGTGGTAAAGAAGATGACTGTCCACTGTTCTGGGAGGTGAGAACACACTTTGGGAGTGTGTGTGTGTTTGTGTGTGTGTGTGTGTGTGTGTAAGAGCAAAATGTAGCTCCAGTTTAATCCACTCTGGGCCGGTTCGCACGACCCAGGCTGCGGGCGGGGGAGGCACCACGGGGCCATCCGCGGGGTCCGGCGGGGAGCCGCAGATGACCTGTGCCCCGCGCGCGTGGACGGACCCCGCAGTCCCCGCACCATAGTGCGGACCTCCCAGCGCTAGGGGGCAGGGCCCTTTGCCCCTACAGGATGGAGTGGCGGCAGCTCTGGCCACTCTGGGCTGCCGCCTCTGTGTGGACCCCGTGGGACAGCCGCCCGCTGTTCGCACGGCACGGTGGCCACGCACAGTAGGGGCTTACCCCTCTACCGACCATGGTCACTTTGCATGCGTTCCATGCGCAGCTGTCCCGCGGGGGCACCCCCGGTCGGCGTGCACACGACACTGGGAACTGCGGGGGACTTGCAGTTCCCGTGTCGTGCGAACAAGCCCTCTGTGTCAAGGTGGAGTGGTTCAGACATAATGACTGGGTTCAAACAACATGATAACCCACACTCAAGGGTTGAATATGGCTGTGGGTTGTTGCTAAATCATGGGTTATTGTGTTGTCTAAACCCAGCCAAGATAACAAACCATGGTGAACAACCCACAGTTCAAAACCCAAGAACAAACCATGGGTTCTCTTTGTGGGTTGTTCATGGTTAACAAGCCATGGCTTGTTAGTGTAGCTGGGTTCAGACAACATGATAACCCATGTTTCAACAACAACCCATGTTTCAATGACAACCCACACTCAACCCATACTCAACCTGGGAGTGTGGGTTATCGTGTTGTCTTAACCCAACCAATGGATGTCACCATTCTGTTTTTTGTTTTTGTTTTTTGCATTCATGAACGGTGAGCTGGTCTGAGCAAAAGGAGATCGTTCGTGAACAGACTCGCATTAGCCGAACAAGGCGAGTTTGCACTTGCTGAACGGTTAACCAAAAATTCTCACACAACCCTACATATGTTTTTTTGCATTCACAAACGGTGCGCAAACAGAGCTAAAAAGGAGAACATTCGTGAACAGACTCGCGTGAGCTGAACAAGGCGAGTTTGCTCTTGCTGAACGGTTCATGAAAAATTCTCAAACATGTCATGTGCATTATGTTGTGGTCTTTTCAGTGTCAGGTGAAGCCCTTTTTATTTTCCCAGGCAATTTAGTTCTCCAGTTTTTGTTTTTAAATGTGTTGATTCATTTTTAGATTTTTAAACTACCTCTGGCTTTTATTTTGGTTTAATATTGTAGTTTTAAACTTTGAAAAAAATTATATTATGCATCATTTTGTTGTATTTTATGGTTTAAACTTTTGTGAACTGCCTAGAGAGTTTTAGCTACTGGGCAGTATAGAAATGTAATAAATAAATGAAATAAGACAAGTTCCAGACTAATGCACTTAGGGTGCAATCCTATGCAGCATGTTTAGACAGAAAAAAAATTCATACAACTCCCAGCATTCCTCAGCTAGCCATGCTGGCTGGGGAATACTGGGAGTTGTAGGACTATTTTCTGATTGCACCCTTACTCTTTTCAATCCCCTCTCCCTCTCTCATCCCCATGAGCACAGAGATCAGAAACTTCAGATCACAATAGCAGCAAGCCATAGTTCAGCTTCCCTAGCAAACCATGGTTTGCCCTCTCTTGATTTTGCAAAAACATAGTTTGCATGAAAATCAAGATTACAAACCATTACCAAACTGCTGTGATTTTTGCAAACCATAGTTTTCTGGGTTTTTATGAAAAGTATGGTTCGTAACAAACCATACAAGCCGGAAGCTTCTAATCTCTGAATAGACGGGGAGGGGGAGCCCATGGCTTGTGCCTGCTCATGCCTGTAATGCTAAATCATGGTTACCATTACATCTGAATGCTGCCTATCATCTACAATGCCATGTTCAATTCATCTCTCTGCAAGAGCAATTGTGCAGAAATCTGGTTGAATTTATCGTTTTCATTGCAGGAAAAAAGAATGTTTTCCATGGCACCAGCTAGGTCAATATACACTTACAATCTCATTGATAAAATATTAACGTAAAAACTATTAAAGTAACCAGTTAAATGCATTCATAATTTAAAGCATTGGCAAACAGTTCCTGCTTAAAAATTAAGATGTGAGGGAGTAGCCCACATTAAAATTAATGTGTGTTATGTGGATGCCATATGTTTACTTTAGGCTTAGGATAGGAAATATGTGTGGCTTTATACACATTGCTGTGTGGTAAGTGTTGGCATATGCTGACGGTTTAATCACTGCTACTCTATAGCTGCTGATTCTTTTTGCCCTTCCTTCATATGTGATTTATATTTACTTTCATTGGACTTGTTTAGCACATTAGTCATTGCATAAAACGTATAAAGGAAGGTCAGTAATTAAACGTTAATGGTAATATTTGGCCAAAATCATGTTTGGTGTTCTTAACTCTGTTTAGTTATAGACAGACAGACAAACCTATTCATCACAGAAAGATCCATGTGCCGAACTTCTCCACTGTACATGCAAGAGGCTGCTGTGGGAGTAAGTATCTGTTCTTAGGGTCGTGCAACACAGCACTTGCCTCATCCACAGAAATTATTTGTATGCATGCACAGAAATGAGCAAACCTGTGTCCTATTTTGTCCCTTTTATTTGGATGATGCATTCTTAGTGATGCTTAATGTCCACCATATGTGCTCAATGGCCACCCTCAATCCAAGGCCACCATCTTCCCTTCTTCCCCAGAGTTGACCACTGCTGTCAGACCTCTCTGGTAATGGAAGTGGTAGATTCAGTATGAGGATCAGGACAACAAAGTATTAGAATATATCAGGAATTGTCTGCTACATATTTGATCAGAGCCAAACAAGGGCAGAGTGATGTGGTCACCTCAGGCAACGGATGCAAGGGGCAGTAATGGCAGCCCCTCCTAGCCATTCCCATCCCCATGGGCCGGTGCCCCAGCGGCAATGACGCTTGCTTGTTGCAGGCCTGGACTGCCTGGCGGTCTCACCTAGCTGCCTTCTCGCAATGCATCAGAGACTGTGCTGTGAGAAGGGAAAGGCCCCTGACTGAGGGGGCTGGGCCATGCTCTCCAGCAGGCAGTGCACTATTGCTCAAGCATTCTCAAGCATTGAGAATATGCTTGAGAAGGCAGTGAGCAGGTGACAGGTGGAGCCATGAGTGAGCAGCAACAAGGTCTTGGAGGACAGGTGGGTATGCTACATGGCCTGCCTTGCACCCCCTAAGCTAACCTACTGCCTGCAGTGTGGTGGAGGGTGTGTCCCCATTGACAGTGTTGCAGTAAGATTCAACTACTAGTTCAGATGGCTTCTGTACATGGAATGGGGACAGAGCACTGCCTTATCCTTCAACTCAGGCAGCAAAATTTATTGTGCCAGCCCTGAATTCAGGGCTAGCGCAAGGCATTTTGCCAGAGGTGGACGACAAAGTGGTGCCCTGCCCCCATTCCACATTCAGAAACCAACTGGACTGGCATTTAACATATCAGTGTTGTTGTTATTTAAATAGCAAACAGGGGAGACAATCACATTTAGGACATGAGGAAGGAGGCTAATCCTTTTCTTCTGTACCACAGTATCTCCTCCCGCCCATCCCCAAGTTACCATTGTCCCCGGGAAATAAGCTTTCATTGGTCCCAAGGTGTTGCTGTTGTTGTTGTTGTTGTTTTTCTTACTTGATGGACCTTTCCCTTCTCCAGACCTCACTAGCAGAAATCTCTCACAATTCTAGCTCCTCCTTGACCTCTGCTTTTTCATGTTTGTGCCCAAAAGTGCAATCTTATCCATGTTTACTCAGGAAGTAAATCCCACTGAATTCTGTGCTGCATACTCCCAAGTAAAATCCTGTTCAGGAGTTCAAGAGAATGCATGAGGGCTCAGAGTACAAGGGTGGCCAGGTGGCCTATTTTACAGAGGATCGCCATCTATTTGAAGAGCTGTCAGTGGACAGTCCTGTATTTGAAGGTGTCCTCCATTTGATAAGCCGCCCACTCCCAGTCTGGTTTAAAGCTGAAGAAACATAAGAAAGGAGAGCAGCAGGGGGCAGGGGCCTTGAAATTGCCCATCAACAGTTAGCACCTGGACAGCAGACTGAGCAAGCATAGATTCATAGAGTTGGAAGGGGCCTACAAGGCCATCGAGTCCAACCCCCTGCTCAATGCAAGAAACTAGAGGAGGGGTCTCCCATCCAAGTAATAACCAGGCCTGGCCCTGCTTAGCTTTCCACACTCAGACAAGGTGAGCCAGCATGAGCCACAGGCCTGTATATATGGTCATCTGCTCAGTCTTCCTCAATACAGCGAGATGTATCATAAGTCTATTTAAAGTCTAGTTGTTATTTCTAAATTTTTATTTGTACATATACATCAGCATATGCAATTGTTATGTAAATTGATATCCTCTTTTGTCCTCTTTTTGGGGGATGCACGTCCTCTTTTTTTGGGCAGTGTGTAAGTGGCGACCCCAGTGGTTACTGGGATGGGGTTGTGCATGCTAGCCCTGTGCCCATGTCCCTGGCTGCACTGGACTCGCCCTCATCAGTTCCGACCTTCCATATGTGGAATTCCCTCCCCAAGAGGTTTGACTGGCACCTGTGATGTTATCTTTTAGGTACCAGACTTTTTTATTCTGCCAGACCTTTAAAGTATTATCATATATATTTTTCTGATAATGTGGTTTTCCTGCTGCTTTAACTGCTGTTCAGTTTTGCTCTTATTCATTATGATTGTATTCTGTTGGGTTTTCGTTTTGTTTTTAATATTCTGTAAGCCACCTGGAATCTCAGATAGGTGATATTAAAATTATGTAATAAATACAGTAGGAAGCTGTACAGTGAGAATTAGAAACTGAAGTGATTGAAATCTATTTCTCAGAGTTGTTATTCCTTGTTGTCACTTGTAATGTATTTATGGGGGTGTCGATTGGCTCCTGAGGAAAGCACTCAGCCAGATAAGAAGAGCAGTTTTGTTATTTATTTATTGCGTAGCATAAACAACTAGGCCTGATCACTACAAACATGCAGAATTGCAAGAACAAACCATTATCTTATCTATTTTAGATTTCATAGATTTCTATGAAATCTAAAATAGATATTATCCTGTGGCTCCATATTCCTATAATTTGTTCCAGCTGCAGAACCTCTTTCAGCCCAAGGTTCAAATTCTATTTCGAAGAAGCTCTCAGGGGCCACATTCCAGTAGTGGATGGGGTGGAAGGCGAAAGGGTGCAGAGCTAAATGCAAAAGGGGTGGGACCAAAATACCAAAAATACTTGCATACTTTAGTTTCAAGCTCTTCCTGCCAGTAACTAAGCCTTAGGAGCAGCATTTCAACCTTTTAGAATGGGGGGGGGGGTGACACACAAAAGCCAGGAAACCACCAAACGATCAGCAATTGGGCAAAAGGGATGAGGACAGAGGAGGGGGCGTGGCCATCTGGGGAATGCTGAAGGGCCGAATTGGGATCCCAAGTGGGCCAGCTTTGGCCTGAGGGCCTGAGGTTCACCACCCCTGGATTAAAGTTTCCATTCCATTTATAAAATCATGATATAGGGGGCTTACAGTAGAAATATGCACTTCCATTATACTTTAGCTACCCTAGTTGTGAATACAAATGGTGACTAAAATGTGATGAGGGTAGGGCTTTCAGTGTCCTAAGCCTGAGGATAACTCCAGTACAACTAGTTAGAAGGAATAATTTCACCAGGTGTCACATTTCCCCCTCACTGTAGCTCTTTGATAGGAAAAGCTGTACCTGGTGAATCTCTGCTTTCTATATCCTTGAGAAGAGCGCCTTCTCCCTTATCAAGCTGCCTAGTCACTGAGGTCATCAGATGAAATGCTCTTGGTGATCCCACATGGAACTATGGCCCCACTGGAGTCCACCTGGAGAAGAGCCTTCAGTGTGGTGGCCCCCTTTCCATGGAACTCCCTGCCTCTGTAGGTCAGGCAGACACCAACCGTGTATTATTTCCAGTGCCTCCTGAAAGCATTTTAATTTCAGGAAGCCTTCCTTGGTCAACTAGCCACTGTTTTTGTTTTGTTTTTTACTGATATTCTGTTTTAATATAGTATTTTATTCTTTTTTGCTTTTTTTTTTTTTATTGTTCACTGCTCCGGAATCTGTTTCGATGTGGAGTGGTATATAAATGTTGTAAATAAATAAATATGTTGCAAATCTTAATGATTCAGGAACACTTCAGGGGTAGAATTCTAACTCAAGAAGAAGATAGGCCCTCAGAGGTGATATAAGGCCTTCACTATTCATCTACCCATACAAGCCACAAGCACAAAACAAGAACTAGAAATATACACAGAGACAATAACTCACGCACAGGCTCTTATCCACAGACTGTTCATCAAGTCACAAAACATATAATGAAAGGCATATATGTAGCATATTATCAAGGAATTAAGCAATAATAAAATAGGTAAATTTTCGTAGTCTGTCTTTTCAGACTAGAATTTTAAATTTTAAAGATTGAGAAGACTAGTGAATTATAATTTTCTAAAGATTTCTGTCGCTTCTGGTAACCTAACATAAGTAAAATGTTAAAATACAGAGAACCTAACACAAGTAAAAGGTTAAATACTGGGCCGCCAAGATAATAACTAGGTAAGGTGGACCTACCCTTGAATATAACTAGGTAGGCTGGCCTGAACTGCACCCTGAGTCACCTCACAACAACCTTGTGAGGAACATCAAAATTACTCCCCATTCCACCATTCTGTGGGCGAAGTTAGCGACATTATGTGTGGCCTTGAAGAAATGGATGTGTCCACTTTAAGACAGGGCTTGAACCCAGGTTTTCCAGATAATCACTCTATCTCCTGGATCACACTGCCCCCTGAGCAAAGTATCCATGAGTCCTTGCACAAAGCTATTAAACAGCTCTTGCTATTGTTGTAAAACAGAAAGTGCTTGTAAATATCAAATTGGAAGAGGATATGAATAATGGAAACATACTGTGTGCTTTTCTTTCTTTTTTTTTACAATGTCTCTTTTCATGGCTTGCTGGAGTTCATATGCTTTATTTCCAGAGCCACAAGAGCACTTGTGCAGTTCTTGAAACACTCTCTGCTTGATACGTTTTTCCTATTGCACACACAGGAAGGAAGCATGAACTTTAGGAAAATGCATTCAGAACCCAGAAATTTGGCCATTTCCCACAAATCATCACACTGTGGTCTGACTAGATTCTAGGTGCACCCTTTGAAACTGTCACAACCTTCCTTTTCCTCCATTCCTCAGGCTCTTTCTATGTAAACAAGCCATTCTATACAGCTTTAAAGTCTGGAAGAGGACGTAGAAATACGGGGGTGCTTCCAGAGGAGGCTTTGCCTCGAACATGGAATTTTATTGTGTGAGGGAGGGGTGGTGTCCAGACAACGTCATCTTCCATTTGTAACCCTCTCATATTTACCCACTGCTTCTTTCGTCTTTTTTTCTTACCACCAAAAAAAAAAAAAAACTGTTAAGAAAGAAAATACGGAACAGGTACATGATGCCTTTTGATTAGTAGCACTAGGAGCTGTCCATCTCTGCTGCATCATATACTGCAGAACAGGGGTGTTGAACATCTTTCAGTCCAAGGCCCAAATTCCATTTCAGAGACGCTCTTGAGGGGCGCATTCCTGGGTGGGTGGGGGCGAATGCAAAAGGGGCAGGGCCAAAAATACCAGAATATTTTAGCTTAAAGTTCTTACTGTCAGTAACTAAACTTTTGGAGAAGCATTTTAACCTTTTCAAATTGGCGGGGGGGGACTGCACAAGATCTGGGAAACTATCAAACAATCAGTGATTGGGGAAAGGGGGGGGTGGAGCCATCTGTGGAACCCCAGATGGCAGGATTAGAACCTCAGGTGATTGGATTTGGCCCCCAGGCCTGTTCTTCTGCACCCCTCATATAGAAGCTCCACATCTCTCTGATGCTTATGCGGTGCCAATGCCATCTCTTGGATTGCCTTCACAGAAGCACTCTCAAGGTGCTAGGAGGAATGGTGCTCACAACATTATAAATTGCATTAATGGACTTTAAAATGTAAATTTGAGGTGGGGGCCCCAATCCAGACTTGAACTGTGGAGATGGAGGGTAGGAGTCTTGATCCATGGTACCAGTTCAGTTCAGGCCCCCTGTGCCTGCAGTTTGCCAGGTGGGCAGAGGCACTCCCATTCACTTTCTCTTTTGCTTATTCAGTGCCAAGGTGACAATATACACAATCACTGTGATATCAGATGCTTGCATTTCTATACAAACTATTTTCCTGGCATGTGATAAGAGAATAGTCCTCATGTTTAATGCTGAGGGGTATCCATGAAATAGGCCTGCCCTCCACACAGATGTTTTCAAGTAATTGTAATTCAACGGGTACCCAAATTAGGCTTGGAATCACAAAACAGCATGCTTACCCTAACCTTATGCATTTATTTTATTGATTTAGGGCACAATCCTATGCATATTTAGACAGAAAAAGGGCCTACAACTCCCAGCATGCCCCAGCAAGCAATGCTGGGAGTTGTAGGTCTTTTTTTCTGTCTAAACATGCATAGGATTGCACCTTTAGAGAATTTATATTGGGAAATAGTCTTTCAGAGTGGCTAACATAACTGAAAAATTCAAGAGGAAAACCTGGAAGTATTAGCAGTTGTGCTACAGGCATATAAAGTAAGGAATATCCCAATCAGTAGAGTAGGACTGCTTCACTTGACATAAGACTTCGCTTGGCCCCTAGTCTGTTCCTGCCTTCCTGCCTGCCCACACACTTGCCCTTACAGACCTAGTTCCTGCTTAGGGCTACTTTTCTACAAGTCTCAACCTGCTCTGCTAACCCCCTCACAGAACACCAAAAGAATATAAGCTGTATGAAGCAGGCAAATTAATCAAATTCACCTAGTGTGCATAATTTGCTGCAGCTGCAGAATTCAGGTGTTGTGGTTACAGCCACTACTTCCAAGATATAGAGTATCTTAAGGGCAGCATTGTCAATTGTTTCAGCAACAGAAAGCAGAGGAGAGGGGTAGGAGGTTTCAAGGGCCGAAAAGGGAACTATAAATGCTAGTCATGTGGGTAGAGGGGCCAACAAGTATTCTAAAGAGGACCACTGTGTCTATAATTGGGTTATGTCAGAGATGTTTGACAAGGGCAGCTTCTCCAACACTGTGATGGAAGAAGTGGCACCAACAGAACTTCTCTTTTCCATTAGGCCAGGCGTGGGCAACTTAATTGGGAGGTCCAGGGGCCATTTTTGCTCCCCAGATACCCTTCATGGGTGACAAAGTCAGGGGGTAAATTTAAAGAAATAAAAGAAATTAGTGTGCATAGCTGCTACGGAGGCTCAAAGGGGTAAAAATTAGCTTGCAAAGAAGCTAATTTTGTCCCTCTTGGTGCTCTTTTTTTATTTATTTATTTATTTATTTATTTATTTATTTATTACATTTCTATACCGCCTTTCTGCTAAGGCACCCAAAGCAGTTTACAATGTTTAAAAACTCAAACAAACAAACGTCGTCCCATCCCCCCAACCAAACATGCTCTAGAGCAGCACCAGATGCCATTTTGTTTGCCAATTTTTTAAAATAAAAATTGGGGGCCCACAGACTGCATGTTGCCCACCCCTGCAATATGCTGTTGGAGATAGAAAAGGCCTTTAGGGGTCAAAAACTGCTAGTTCTGCATGGGGCCTTTTCAGTGGTAGCTCCACACCTGTAAAACTGCCTCCTCTGAGAATTCCACTTGCCCCCACCTTTTTTGTGGATGTTACATAGGCCCTAAAGATTTTTCTTTATCCCTCCAAGCTTTTTATTGATCTTATGCTGCCTCCTCCCATATTTGTTTTTGCTCTGAATTTGCTTTTGTGTTTGTTCAATTGCTTTATTTTTAACAGTTTTTATTAGAAGCCATTTTGTGAGGATTTGCCCTAAAAGGCAGGGTAGAAATATATTAAATTAAAATCAACCCACACACTACAGTTGCCATTGCAGCAGAGGAAGGAAAGAACTGAAGTGGGGCGCTAAGAGAGCTTTGACTATTGGGCAGTATAGAAATGTAATAAATAAATAAATAAATAAATGGTACGAGGAAGCTCGAGTATAACATAGAGTTTTACAGAGTTCTACAATGAATTTTACTTTCTCCCCTGTCTCACCAAGTGTGCTTGTATTTCAAACTTACTTTTCCCCCCTTGCTGTTATCAGAAATAGGCTTCAAAATGAAGACAAAAACTTGTTTAATAGCTACCTTTTCCCTTGCTGCTAGTTTTAACCTACGCACTATCTCACCCATAATACTCCTACAACTAGTGCCAGAGATATGACAAATCCATTGTGACATTTCCAGTGCAAACCACATTATTGTCCTCTGAGTTCTAATTTTAACAGCAAAAGCAAAGGTAACGCTTCTGTGGAATACCTAAACAAAATCATTATACCACATTACGGGCTTGCATTGAGGGCTTCTTCGGCATCGTTTGTAACAATCCAATGCTGCAAAGCTTCTATCTGTATAAGAACAATTTCTCTGCCGTGTGATTTGTGACACCAGACAATGAGCCGTTCCGTGCACTGCATCAGCACCAATAACAGTTCAGAATCAATGTGGGTGTTAATGACATTGTGAGTAGAAAAATACAGGGGCCAAGAACCAAATCCCACAACAGCCTTCCTACACTTAACACCAGCTCTGCAAATGGCATATTCTTGGACCACTTCCAAGGAACTCACAAGATGAACTTCCCGTGACTTTGCGATACGTTACCATCCAGTCCCCATGAATCCCTCAGACAGAGCCCTATATGTGTATTTTTCTGAGAAAGCCTACACTAAAGAGTACAATTGTTTAACAGTTTGTCTGACAGTTAGCACGGGTTGTATCAACACACCAGGGTGCGTCTTTTATAATTTAGTTTGAATGGATTTTTGACCCATGAATCAATGGGCTCTTTAGAGGCTGAGTAATATTTGCTTCCTGAAAGACTGTACAGTAGCAACAAGGTCACAGTTTACTGTCATTTTAAAATAAAAAAACTTACACTTGGGGCACTTAACATATTTTGACAAGGTGACCCACAATTATCCATTAGCGTTGTATTTGTCTAAGCCCCTCTGCATTGAGATGCAAGGACTATGAAATAGTTCATTGATGTCCCACTTGGGGGTGGGGAATAAGGCAAGTGGGACTTCTCCAAGGTCTTTCACAGCCAGAATACATCTAGCTATTGCAGTATTGATTAAACATTTGGGTAGTTAATCAACACAGCTAAGCCCTTTTAACCTGTCATGTGCTGCATTCAAAAAGAAAAGTCTATTAAAAGGAACCATGAAGATGCAATTTTTATTTCTCATACAGCATGGAAAAATATATCTTTGCAGACAGTAAGATCATCAAAAAGACATTGAGTTAAAACATGTTCCAAAATGACATTCGATTAAAACATGTAGATACTGTCATTCTGTAGTCCTGTTTATTATTTGTTTATACCAACATTTAAGTTTTATCTGGATACCAAACTACATTTTACTACCAATTAATAGCAGAGTAGCAGCCTAAGAGGAGAAAAGGAATAAGATGTCTGTCTCACTCTGGTTGAGTTCAAATGCTCTCAAATCCTCCATGTGGATTATCCCAATGAATATAGCCATTGGAATTTGTTGTTCATACAATCTTAGAGTTGGAAGGGGGCTATAAAGCCATTGAGTCCAACCCCCTGCTCAATGCAGGAATCCAAGTTAAAGCATCCCTGACAGATGGCTGTCCAGCTGCATCTTGAGTACCTCCAGTCCTCCAGTGTGGGAGAGCCCACTACCTCCCTAGCTAATTGGTTCCATTGTCATATTGCTCTAACAGTCAGGAAGTTTTTCCTGATGTTCAGTCGGAATCTGGCTTCTTGTAACTTGAGCCCATTATTCCATGTCCTGCACTCTGGGATGGTCGAGAAGAGATCCTGGCCCTCCTCTGTGTGACAACCTTTCAGGTACTTGAAGAGCACTATCATATCTCCCCTCAGTCTTCTCTTCTGAAGGCTAAACATGCCCAGTTCTTCAAAGGGCCTTGTTTCCAGTCCCTTTATCATCTTTGTTGCTCTCCTCTGAACCCTCTCCAGTTTGTCTGCATCCTTCTTAAAGTGTGGTGCCTAGAACTGGATGCAGTACTCAAAATGGGGCCTAACCAATGCTGAGTAGAGGGGAACTAGTACTTCACACGATTTGGGAGCTATATTTCTATTAATGCAGCCCAAAATAGCATTTGCCTTTTTTTGCAGCCACATCACATTGCTAGCTCATATTCAGCTTGTGATCTACAACAACTCCAAGATCCTTTTTGCTTGTATTACTGTTGAGCCAAGTATCCCCCATCCTGTAACTGTGCATTTGGTTTCTTTTTCCTAGGTGCAGCACATGGCATTTATCCCTATTAAATTTCATTCTGTTGTTTTCGGCCCAGCACTCCAGCCTATCGAGATCACTTTGAATTTTGTTTCTGTCTTCCAGGGTATTAGCTATTCCACCCAATTTAGTGCCATCTGCAAACTTGATAAGCATTCCCTGAACCTCCTCATCCAAGTTATTAATAAAAATGTTGAAGGGCACTGGGCCCAGGACTGAGCCCTGCAGTACCCTGCTCGTTACCTCTCCCCAGTTTGAGAAGGTACCATTGATAAGCACTCTTTGAGTCCAATTCTGTAGCCAACTGTGAATCCACCTGATAGCTGTTCCATCTAGCCCGCTTTTAGCTAGCTTGCTAATCAGGATATCATGGGACACTTTGTCGAAAGCTTTGCTGGAAGTCAAGACATATTATGTCCATAGCATGCCCACAGTCCACAAGGGAGGTTACCTGATCAAAAAATGAGATCAGATTAGTCTGGCAGGATTTGTTCCTGACAAATCCATGTTGGCTTCTAGTAATCACTGCATTGTTTTCATTTTGATTCAGTGTGGAGGATCATCTTTTTAAAATCTACCATACTTGTGAATATCACTGCTTGGGAAATATTGTTATGTCAGGTTAGATGTTACTTCCTCCATATGGCTGTGTCCCTGGAGAAGTTCTGTGTGGTGGGCTTTAGAATGAACTTAACCCAGATGTTCTGCATGTTTGCCCTGGACACCTTGGTACTATGGGGCAGTATCCAATAGGGCCACTCTGCCTCCACTGATTCTGTTGTGTTCATGGAAGTGACCATTTGTACAATGGGGCTTTCACATTTCGAAAAATAACCCCAGAAAGTAGTGGAAATGCTTGTTTCTGGATTGGGAAAGGTCAGAATGAGATTGTCTATGAGCAGGGCTCCCTTCTGAGAGCTCTGCTGACTTGCCCTGTTCCAGAAACTAGTATTTCCACTTGTTTTGGGTCATTTTTAGAAGCATGGAAGTCCCATTGCATGAGCAGTCACTCCCATGAGCATACAGGCACAATAGGATACTAGCCATGGGTCTTTAACACATAGGACACTTAATTTTGTTGCTGCTGCTGCTGCTGCTGCTTAAATACTATGGTTTGGATCCTGAGATCCCACGAGTACCAATCTGTTCACAGGTTACTCTTGCTGGCAGAAATGGGGAGGCATTTTTGGTGATTGCTTCTTCTCCCTGGAGCCCCCTGTGCTCCCAGAAAGCCGTTCCAGAGAACTGAGTGATCCTCTACAACAGTGTGGGAAATGGAGCAGGGGGTGGCAAGGGGAAGGGGGGAATTGGCAAGAATCCTCTTCCCCCATCCCCTTCTGCCAGCAGGAGCCTCCACAGAAGGAAGGAGTCCTTCTGTTCATGTAAGCACCACTCAGGATCCAAGCCAATATGTGTATTGAAGAATGTCCAACAATAGCATTGCAATATCCTAACATCCTTTGTGCAGTGCTGAAACATTTATTTTATTTTAAGAATGTCTGTCCCATTTTTCAGCACCTTAGGCTCCTAAGGCAGCTCACAACTACTTAAAAACAATATACAATAAAATCTCAAGAATAAAATATAATTAATGATGGAGAACTAAAAAAAAAATGAGGTTTTTTTTTTTTGTTTTTTTTAATGGATGTAGAAGGAACGGAAACTGACAGATTTGTCCATTCAGGTCAGGACTTTGAGTGCTTAGCTCTTCAAAGTCTGGGTTTGAATCCCAGTGTATTCAACCCTGTTAGTGCTGAATTTTGCCACCGCTTTTTTCTGGGAGTCTCTTCATCCTTAACAATGAAGGTGCTGGTGCTGGTGCAATTCAAGGTGCTGGTTTTAACCTATAAAGACCTACATGGCTTAGGACCACAATACCTGACGGAACGTCTCTCCCAACCGCAATCTACCCGGACACTACGCTCAACACCTGGGGCCCTCCTCCGACTGCCACCTCCAAGAGAGGCTCGGTTGGTGGCAACAAGGAGGAGGGCCTTCTTGGTGGTAGCCCCCCAATTATGGAACAAAATCCCCACTGAGACCCGCCTGGCGCCCACCTTACTATCTTTTCGGTGCTAGGTTAAGACTTCCCTCTATGCCATTTAATAGTTAACAGCTCAGAATAGCACGGGGGTGGGGGGGATTGTCACCTGTTGGTTCAGTTTTATTAGTTTTTGGATTGTTATTTTAAACTGTGTTTTTAAATTTGGTTTTTAATCTTTTAAACTATTTTGTATGCTTTTATTGTTGTTTTTATGTATACATTATTGTGAACCACCCAGAGAGCTTTGGCTGTGGGGCGGTATAGAAATGAAATAAATGAAATGAAATGAAATGAACAACTGCATGTCAGGCAGGTACAACATGGTCTTCTTCATGCTGGGAATTGAACTTTTTCAGTTTGGTTTTTGATAAGAATTTACCAAAATTCACAATTTTCTTCATATTCGGGACAGAAAGAACACGAGAATTAAAAAATGTGAACGTGGGAGAAAGAGCGGCTGACAGATCCGTCCATCCCTACTTACAAAAACTCAAAGCTACACAGTGTTGGTTTGTACTAGCATTGAAATGTACAACTGCTGTCAAATTTGAAGCATTCCCAGTGATTACAAAACAGCCCATGCCAAGGAAAATTAGGGTCAAACTAAATGTTCTGCTCATCGTGCATAGTTTAGCTATGTGTGATAGGCTTCCTTATGTTGGTGTAAATGTGCATGGCCCCAATTTGGATCATGACCACAGTGATCTGGGAGGTGGGGTTAAAATTCACACACACACACACACACACACACACACATTTTTTTAACCGAAATTCCACACACACCCCATGTGGGGGGTTAAAAAGGGGGGGATATGAGAGCCAGTGTGGCGTTTTGGTGAGAGTGCTGGACTGGGACTTGGGAGATCCGGGTTCTAGTCCCCGCTCGGCCATGAAGCTCACTGGGTGACTTTGGGCCAGTCACTGACTCTCAGCCTAACCTACCTCACAGGGTTGTTGTGAGGATAAGATGGAGAGGAGGAGAAGGAGGAGGACTATGTAAGCTGCCTTGGGTTCCTTGCAGGAAAAAAGGTGGGGTATAAATATAATAAATAAATAAATAAATAAAATGTCCATTTTCAATGAAGATCTTTTTTCTTTTTCAAAACCCACACAAGGGTGGTTGGTGTAAGAAAGTTTAAACCCCTTTAAAGGAGGGGTTTAAACTTTCTTACACCACCCTTGTGTGGGTTTTGAAAAAGAAAAAAGATCTTCATTGAAAATGGACATTTTATTTATGTCCATTTCCTGGATCACCATGGTGCATATCTGAACTGGGGCTGTGCAAGCTTAACACCGGCATACGGAAACTTATCACACATAGCTAAACTATGTGGGATTAGAGAAACATTTAGCTTGACCCTAAATTTCCTTGACGTGTTGTTCTGTAATCAAAGGGTATGCTTCAGATTTGACAGCAGCTGTACTGTACGTTTCAATGATAGTACAAACCGACATGGTGCAGAACGTTTATCTGGCCCGCTTCATCCCTCTCTATGCCCATGGGATATTGTTCTGGAATCCTGTGGCCTCTGGTTGAGCTTCCTTGCTGAATATTCTTTTAAGAAAAGGAAACCTAAATATCATATGCAACTACACATTTCCACCACGTTGAAGCAGCATGGCTGAACAAATACAAACTGAACTGTTATAGGAAGGTGGGGAAAGGGGCATGAAAACAATTCTGCCCTGCAAGGGCACAGCTAGTTCCTTTGTCCCAGCAATTGAGCCTGACCTGAGCCTCAACTAACAGGGCATATTTCCTCAATGCTGCTTGCCATTCCTCCTGCATGAGACGATGGTGGTAGGCAGCAATAACTCCTTCCATGCATGCATATAGGGCAGCCAAAGGAATTGTGTTGGCACAATTCTACACGATGTCTTGGGCAGTTAGGGATTCAAAATGGTTTTGTGGCAAGGGTGGGTAGAGCTCTTAATAATATGCCCCTGAATGTATATTAACCATCATCACGAGGACTATGGAGAGCTACCAGCATCACAGACATGGTTCTTGACAGAAGAAAAGATATATTAGTAATATGATATGGATTGTTCCAGAGTTTGCATAGATGAATATATCTGTGCATGTGCCCACCTCTTATGTCACACTGAATCTCTGCACAGCCAAGAACAGGATCTCTTCTATCATCTTGACTGACACTTTGGGCTTTCCCCTGCTCCTGCTGTTGTTCCCCCACTTGGGATGGATGAAACTGGGAGACGTCTTCTGCAGATAAATAAATTAGTGTTTCTGATAGCCACTAAATTTCCTTGGGATTTCTGCCTACCTAGGCAATTTCCACTTGAAACCAGGTTGCTTTCTGGAATCCATTGTCTCTCAGCATCTAGAGGCCTCACTGGACCTGAACAGAGGTCTCTGCATGGGCTCTAGAATGTCTGTAATAAATTAGGCTCTCTCTGCAGACCATCTTCCAAATCATTAGATGTACAGAGGGTCTAAATATGCATGGTGCATTCAGACCGATGTGTCATCATGGGGATTGTATTTCCAATAGCATTCAGGGATTTTGCAACTGCTGCAGCAAATATGGCGCTACAAGAGACTTTCCTAACACTCTTCTCTCTGGATGTCTCCATGGAGATAGCAGATCAAACAATCCAGACTTTGTGGCCTGCAAAGTGTGCATCAGGATCAGATGTGACTTGCCATAAATGCCTGCAAGTCCCACCAAACACCCACAGCAAGTTCTGACAACACAGAACCCCCAAATCCAACTAAAGTTCTGCTAGGCATATTTTCAGTGGTGATTATATGTGCCACCTGTATTTATATCCTGCTCCATGGAGGACTGGACTCCATGAGGCTTTGCAACCTTTGAACATGATACGGAACAGCAACAAGAATACATTCGTCTCCCCATTTGAGAAATAGCCACGGGCTGCAATGATAGGAAGAGAGGATTGTTTGCTTCCTAGGCTTCTTCAAAAAGCTAAGAGGGTAAGTGGACATACTGACCACATGAGACGACACGCTATGGTTATTGAACACACGATGAGCCACAGCACCCACAAGCACCAGGTTGAATCTGCAACCCTCACTCAGGGGTTGTCATGCAAACCCGGTGAGCATGGGTCATGTGAGAGTTAAACAACCCTCACATGACCCTAAAACAGACCAAGGATTATGCCAGGGTTGTTTAACCCTCACATAACCCATGCTCACCAAGTTCACATGACACTACTACAACCACAGAGTGGGGATTGCCTATTCAAAATGCGGCCACACACACCACCACCTCACAGTGGGTTAAATAACCCACGATGGGATGTCGTGTCGTGCGTACGGCCCCATTGGCTTTTTGCCAACTGCATGTTAGGTGTGCCTATGATTTCCTGCTGGAACCCCACAGTGATGACTATCATGCCTTGCCTGTGAATTTCTTGGGCATCTGACTAGCCACTGTTGAAAACGGGATATGGGACAAGATAAACTTTTGCGCTCTGAACTTTCAAAATTCATTGTTGATGGCAGTGCTCTAGATAATCAACACTTGTAGCTAAAGTTATTTATATTTATTTATTTATTTATTATATTTATACCCTGCCTTTTTTCCTGCAAGGAACCCAAGGCGGCTTCCAGAATCCTCCATACGTATGGGAAGAAGCGATCCTTTAATTACTGAGGCCCCATGCCATGCAGGGCTTTATAGGTCAAGACCAGTACAGTACTTGGATTGGGCTCAGGAACAAATTAGAAGCTACTGGAATCAAGAAAGGACCCATGTAATATGTTCATAGCTGGTCCCAGTTAAAACTCTTGCTGCCATATTCTGCAACAGCTGAACTATCTTCAAAGGCATCCCCACATACAACACATTGAAGTAATGGAAGTGGGAGGTTGGATCACTGAAACCAGGTTATTTGTGTTTGTCTTCACTGTCTTGGGTAAATAGGCTCAATGTTCCACAACACTGAGATTGATAAATTAATACCTTAAAAGTAAGACAGTTAATTCACAAGAAACCTATAACCTGTTGACTATCCTAGAGAGTATTGTTATTCCTGTACTGCAAATGTACTGCATGGCTGGTACTCAAGCATTTGTCTGGGGAGATAATGTCTAAACTTTACTTATATTAGCTGCGAGAACACAGAACAACATGATAGTGTTCCTGAACATTTGAAAATCTTTTGCTTTATTGGTTTTAACACATCTTTAATATTTTACATTCATCTTATTAGAGTAAGAAGTCGTGAAATGCTGGTGCTCTTTTTGCACAGTTTTAGAGTTCAATGCACAGCCACAATTCTGAGGGGAGATTTCACACATTTATGGAAAATAAGGCATTTTTGCAGTAAAGTTGCAAAGTGTGAAAGAATTCTTGTTTTATCTGCCTTACTTATCCTGTTTATGAGTTATTTTGCCTGGAAGTAAATTGACAAGTTGTCAATGAACAATAGGCAGAGCTTCAGCTAGGCTTTTCACAGGTTTGAATGCCTTTGGGCAAAAGGGCTAAATCTGTAGCTTGCAATCTAGCATATGGAGTAGGGGGGAAAGTGGCAATGGGGTGAGAGACATTTACTGAGAAATTTCTGTGGCTGCTGATCTCTAACAATCCATTTGGCCTGAGGTTTATGAATTCATGTAAAAATGCTCTTGCCTCAGATTCTGAGAAAGGAATATTTCTGCTTATATATAATGACCCAATTTTATATATACATGGAAAACTGCTGGTTTGGTTCTCAGCCTAAATTTTTTAATAATAAAGTTCCATTTATGGGGGGAAGCATACGGCTAGTGTACATTTTTGTTCGCCACCTCAATACCAGTGCTATAATTGTCCTAATTAGCACACTATTGATATAGTTCTCTATGCCCTCATTATTAGCACACCCTCTTGAGGTGTCAGGCCTATTGCACACTTTCCAGAGTCACTAAGTGAATTTCATAGGTGCGTCAACATAACAAGAGAGACCTCGATCAGGCCTCCTTTTCTGTGATGTCTTATTCAGCAGGAGATTCTAATGCACAAGGGTGGAAAAGGTGATACCAAAAGCTTTGAGAGCTTTCCAGGTCCTCCTAAACAACATGGTTTGGATGTGAATGCTGTACGACAAGAAGCACAAATACAAAGAGATTCTAAAACATGAAATGCAAAAAGGAGACTGTTCCAAGGGATAGAGACTGTGAGCTGCAAATTGGTAATTTATTCATGGGTAAAAGAGATCTTTTTAGATATTTATGTACTGTTGAATTTTTATCCTTCATTAAAAAGGGCTTCTAGTCAAGAACAAGTTCATTCTGCATTATGTTTTTGCTACCCAGTGTGTGCATATAGCTTTGCAGTGGAGCACTTAAATAAGATACTAGAATTGTCAGGAGCCATTTATGCAGTTTAGAGCATTACAGTGTGAAATAACACACATCCTATTAAATAACCAATGCAAAGGGTACTAGATTAGTTTAGTTACCACAATTAATTAACACAACTATATTATTATTTCTTGATGGCACTGCCTTACATCTGACAAAAAGGCTAAGCAGCCTGTTTCATTCATTACAGTTTGACGGAAGAAAATGGAGGATAGAAATTATAAATACAAAGCATTGTGTAATGATACGAAACCTGTTCAGACATTAGCCTGAACTCATGTAGGCTAAAAGTGAGGACAAAGCAAGGGTGCACATGCAAGCCCCAACATCACACACACACACACACACACACGTGTGTGTGTGCATGTGCGCACGCGCGTGCCTGATCAGGGTTCTCAGTTGCAGGGAGGGTTCAATGCACAATCAGCTGAATATGCATAGAAACCCCCTTTCCACATGGGGAGAAAGTTGTGGGGTGGAGCTTGCATGTGTGCCCTCACCCCATGCACACTGAACAGGGCTTTAGTCACTGTGAAGAAAGCAGCCACAACTAATTTAGGTCTCATTCATTTTGAGGAGTCTTAAGCATGACTAACTTCCTTTGGGTAAGGGCCACTACAAATATGTTATAGTCACTGGACCGGCAGAACATGAGGTCCCACTGCTGTATATTCTCTCACTCTGAGGCTTAGTCACAGGAAGAGTTTCAAGGTTGGGAATTATAAGGGGACATAAAATGCACCCCCAATTAAGGTCATGTATTTCTCTTCTGTTTTCTACATTACACCTGTATAGAACAGAAATACTCAGTAGTACACTATAGGGAGAAATATGCACAATATAAACAAAGGATATGAGGGAATATGGAACAGTTATTACAGTGGAGCTGGAATGGGGAGGGGGATCATTTGATGAAAGGCTTCACCCACCTCCCCGCCCCCACATGCACACACACACATGTTCTGTGATTTTTCCACAGGGTGAACATATATTTGCAATATATGGCATCATGATGTAGCCAAATCTGGTTGGTTACACAGTGTCATCAGGGAGACTATTCAGAGTAAGGGCAATGCTTCTTAAAGTCATCACGTACTCAAATACGATTGACTGCATGATGATGTGATGTCATTATGTTGCTTCAATGATCCGTGATTGGCTGGTGCTAAAGCTGCAGCTTGGAGATAAAAACAACTACAAATGGATGTTGAACAGAATAACAAAAAAGGTAAGGAAAAGCAGCTCTATGAAATTTCTAAACACACACACACACACACACACACACACACACCCCTCCCTTTTCCTCCCAATTTTTTTGCTGGTGAAAATTCAACATAGCCCTATGATTTCCTTCACTAATTTTCTAGAATTTTAGAGATAAGCTTGACAAAAGCATTTATGATTTAGAGTGGATGTTGTTATTCTCCGAAGAATCCCACAAGATTAAAACATTGTTTCTTTGTAGTTCCACAGCAGTAACCTATTTATGAAAACAATTTTAAATAAATTACTTCCTGTTCTAGACACTACGTACGTACAAATCATGGGGAGGGGATACAGTAAGGGTAGCAAAGCAATGATAATCTCTTAAAACTGGAAATAGCCATGATCTTGGTATCCTTATTGCAATAAACAGTCAAATATCTCACTTTTTTTTCCATGTGGCATTTGACAACTTCTCAAATATAACAAAGACCTGCCTTGTTACAGTTGTTTTCTTATGGCTTAGCTAAGTTTTCCTTAATTATTTCTCCAATTCTGTCAAGCAGTGTTATTGCCCCACTAGTTTAAAGGTTAAACAAAGCACCAAATCTGTCAAAGTGAGTGAAACCAACTGGTGAAGAGCTATCAGAAAGTAATCAGTGCTAATAGGTACATAATGGCCAACAGTGAGCTGTTTGCACTCAGATGCATCACAGCAGACAGAATATAGCCTTCGCCAAAGTCAGAGCTAGAGAAAACATGGAGTGTACCTGGTGTTATGAAGTTAAGAAACATATTTTAGTGCTGGAGAGAGAGAGAGAGAGAGAGAGACAGACAGACAGACAGACAGACGCATACTCAACATATGCATCTTAAATAATTGCGGCTATTGCTTTTTGTTATGGCTAGCTCATCATTCCAGAATTATCAACATAATTCATTTGTTGTATTAATCATTTTTTTAAGGCTCAAAATGTGAAGGATCTGAATAAGAAGCTGTGCTGGTTAGAAAAGAAACAGAGGATCTGACTTTTTATAGCAAAGTCACCTGTGGCCCGTGCTTAGTGCTAATCTTTGAGGGCTATTAGGAGCTTATCCTGCAAGCTACTCTCTTTATCTAAAGCAAGGTGCTGAGTGGGGTTCAACACCTCTCCCTGTATCAGCCTGCCCTGCCCATGCCCTTAGATCTGGGGGGAGAGGCCAGTTTCATTGTCCCACCACTAGGGGAAGTACATTGCATGGTGAAATGAGATTGGGTCTCTTGCATGGTGGAGGCCAAGCTCTGGAATGCCCTCTCCCAAAAGGGGCACCTGGTGCCAACTTTACTGGCATTTCAGCACCAGACTAAGACCTATCTGCCTGTCGAGCCATTTATTGGTGGTCAATAAATATGATCTAGATCTCTGTTGTGTATTTGTTTCTCTCTGCTGATTGCTATTGGTTTTATTAGATATGCTGAATTTTATTGTTTTAATATTGTTACCCTCCCTCCCTAGGATTTTTTTTTTAATGAAGGACAGTAAATTTACATATTTACTTATGTAAATAAATAAATACCGTACATTCTGAAGTCTATGGATACTAAGGCAACTGTGGCATTTGTATGATGGTCTCCTTGTTTACCATATGGCAGGACTAATAACCTTTTTGAGGTTCTAACAGGAAGTAAGCACAAGACTGGTATGAGGAAAACACAGTTTTGCCAAGAGTGGTAATTTAATCTCTCAGACATAAATTCTGCATTGGCCATATGCTGGCCAGTTGCCTTGGAGTCTGCAGAAACGTAACAAATGTGGGCATTTTGTGGCCTTGGATGAAGGGTGGGCAACTTATGGCCTTCCATACATTGTTGAACAGCAACTCCCATCAGCCATAGCCAGAGTAGCCAATAGTGAGGCATGATGGGCCAGTATGATCACTAACATGGTTAACAAGCCACAGTGACTTCTTAACCACACTGTGTGTGCCAGTCACATACCAGCCCAAGTGCTTAATTACCCTCACCAGTGTGGCTTACCATGTCATCTGAACCCAGCAAGGGTGGATTGCTGCCATGATTAATAAACCACCCCAGAACCCTAAAACAGCCTATGGGTTCTGGGTGGTTTATTAACCATAAGAACATAAGAGCTGTGCTGGATCAGACCAAGGTCCATCTACTCCAGCATTCTGTTCACACAGTGGCCAACCAGCTGCCCACAGGAAACCCACAAGCAGGACATGAGTGCAACAGCACCCTCCCACCCATGTTCCCTAGCAACTGGTGTACATAGGCATACTGCCTCTGATACTGGGGGTAGCATATAGCCATCAGGACTAGTAGCCATTGATAGCCTTCTCCTCCATGAATTTATCCAATCCCCTTTTAAAGCCGTCAAAATTGTTGGCCATCACAACATCTTCGGCTATGGGGCGGTATATAAATGAAATAAATGAAATGAAATGAAATCTTGTGGTAGTGAACTCCATAATTTAACTATGCACTGTGGGAAGAAGTACTTCTTTTTATCTGCCCTGAAGCTCCCACCAATCAATTTCATGGGATGGCCCTGGGTTCTAGTATTATGAGAGAGGGAGAAAAATGTCTCCCTATCCACTTCCTCCACACCATGCATAATATTGTACACCCCTATCGTGTCCCCCCTTACTTACCCCTTTTCTAAGTTAAAAATCCCAGCTGCTGTAACCTTTCCTAATAGGGGAGTTGCTCCAGCCCCTTGATCATTTTAGTTGCCCTTTGCTGCACTTTTTCCAACTTGACAATATCCTTTTTTTAGGTGTGGTAACCAGAATTGTACACAGTATTCTAAGTGCAGTCCCACCATAGATTTGTATAAGGGGAGTATGAACTTGGTGGTTTTATTTTCAGTCACTTTCCTAATTATACCCAACATGGAATTTGCCTTTTCCACAGTAGCTGCACGCCAGGTTGACAGTTTCATCAAGCCCTCCACCACAAGCCCACGATCTCCATGGCAGCAACCCACTCTCACTGGGTTCGGACAACACAATAAGCTGCACCAGTGAGGGTAGTTAAGCAAATTGGGCTGGCGTGTGACCGGCATGCACAGCGTGGTTAACAAGCTTGTTAACCATGCTGGTGATCATGCAAACCAGGTCAGCCGGTGTTGCACTGCAACAACAGCTGGAGGGCCACAAGCTGCTCACCCCTGCCTTTTACATATGTCAGAAAATCTTATATTCAGATCCCCCTCTCTTTTGATATGTGGCATTTTTTTCCTTTCATAAAACCTGCCTAGCACCAAAGGCAAAGGGAAGATGAGCTCTTTTTTCCCCCCTTCAAAAGATGTAAAGCAGCAGAGAATAGGAATGACTAACTTGCCTAAGGTTAGAAAATTACATAAGCCACTTTAAGAACACACTTTTTTGTTAATTAAAGCTCCCCCAAAGCAATTGCAATTTGTGCTACTGGCCATTCAACACAACATCACTCCCAAGTTTTGGCTAAATTCCAGGTAGAAATATTTTCATGTGGATTTCCCATTCACAGCCATTTTTTCCAGCTGCATGTTGAATACCCCTGTAGAGTCAATGGAGATTTGGAGCTAAGGGTTGACCAGAGGAGTGAAATCAAGTGGTGTTCATCTCACTGCTAGTCCAGTTTCAGAATACGGCTGAAGAGCTGCTGTGATATATTTAGAAGACATTCAAGCTAGGTGGAGTTCTTCATATAGCAAGAGGATGGTTGATATTTTAGGTGCAGATAGGTGCATACAGTAAGCTTTCTTATACCGAGTCAGTAAAAAAATGAGAGGGGGAGTCACCAATGTACAGTCATGCCTTGGATTGAGAGCATAATTCGTTCCGGAAACCTGCTTGTAATCCAAAGCACTCTTATATCAAAATGAAATCCCCCCAAAAAAATTTGTACAGAGATTTTTAATTTAAGCCGTACTACAGTACTTGTATTGCAAGACGTCACTTGTATATCAAGTTAAAAAAAATTAAATAAATATTTAAAAATTTGCTTGTCTTGCAAAACGCTCTCAAACCAAGTTACTTGCAATCCAAGGTATTACTGTATAACCAAAAGCAGCAGGAGAGAAAAGAAAAGTGTCCCAAGTGCCTGTAAAAACTGTTTATTGCCCAACATGGTTCGGAATTATCCTTCGTTGGGGGCCTATAGTTTTTCAGATCTATTCGAGAAGAATTCCTCAGCTATCTCGTGAGCTATTCCGAAATGTGTTTGGAAATAATCAGTTTTACATAATTACATAAGCCACTTTACATACAGGCACTTGGGACACTTTTCTTTTCCCTCCTGCTGCTTTTGGTTATACTGAGACAGGCCATTGTTTCAACTAACTCAGTATTGTCTACACAGATGTCAGGGGCTCTTCAGAGTTTCAGATTGTAGACTTCTCCAGCCCTACCTGGAAATGCCCAGGATGGCATACAAAAGTGTTTCTCGTGCTTATTAAGGATTGATTGAGACATTCTAAATTTACAGTGTGTGAAAATCCCAACATTCCTTCATTCTTCCCTCACCCCCCAGTCCTTTCTTAGGGTGGTCATTTGTCCTACTGCACAGAGGAGAGTCCTCTATTTGAAGGTGCCCTTTATTTGAAGGGCTGTTCAGTCCAAATCTTCTTTAAAGATGAAGAACCATAAGAAAGGAGAGCAGAAGGGCCTTGAAGTTGCCCCTCTGCAAATAATAATAATAATAATATAATAATAATAATAATAATTTAAAAAATATTTCTTACCCACCTCTCCATCTAGATCGAGGCAGGGAACAGCAAAAAATATAAAATACATAGACTAAACAAAACACAATACATACTATTAAAACATCTTAAAACATCTTAAAAACATCATTAAAACCATCATTAAAACATCATTAAAACATCATTAAAACATCTTAAAATATCTTTAAAACATCTTAAAGGCATCCTAAAATTCCGCCAGATAGGCCTGCTGGAAGAGATCAGTCTTTATGGCTTTTTTAAATTCCAAGAGACTGGTGAGTTGACGAATCTCCTCCGGCAGGCCATTCCATAATTCCATAATCCAAGTTAGCACTTGGACTACAGCCTGAGCAGGCACACAGGTGACCTGGTCACAGGTGAAATGTATTGTGTTTCTATTTAAATTATAGACATTATTATAAATGTTCATCGCTACCTTAGAAATTAGCATACACACATTTTATGTAAATCCATGCCCTCTTTTGTTGTTGATGCATTTCCTCCTTTTTGGTGATTTGTAAGTGTACACCGTATCCACAGTCTGTCTCCCATGAGTTGACAATGTTGAATTCTCTGTACATATCAGTGAGCCATTTTGAGTAAGTCACATGAACTTGCAAAGGGCATATTTAGAGATAACCTTGATTAGAGAAAACATTATACCAAGAATTATTAGGAGCTTGTTCTTGTAGTTTCTTGGGGAAACTTTTTTTTTGGGTCCCCAACTTTTTTGGACCTGTCAGCACATTTGGGAATTTGAGAAACTGCTGTGTGGGCACCACCACAAATTGGCTCCCATGGAGGATGTGGCTTGTCACATAATGACTGCCATGGGAGGGGGGCGCTGGCTAGTCAAAAGTGAGCTAAAGAGGAGGGGGGAATAGAATGGCTAGAGGCTGAGCAGGAGGGGGAAATAGCTAGGCAAATGGTAGAGAGGAGAGAAAAAGCAAGGCTGGGAGTGGGGAGAAACAGCAAGGTAAAGAGGTTGGGAGAGAAATAGCGAAGTGAGAGGCTGGGAGGAGGGAGAAACTGCAAGGGAAATGTGTAGAGCAGTGTTCTCCAACCTTGGGTCCCCAGATGTTTTTGGCCTACAACTCCCAGCATGTGGCTGGGGCATGGTGGGAGTTGTAGGCCAAAAACATCTGGGGACCCAAGGTTGGAGAACACTGGTGTAGAAAAAGAGCAAGGCTAGAGGCTGGGAGGGGTTCAGTGAGCTAAAGAGCTGGGGTGGAAATAGTGAGGCTAGAGGTTGGAAGGGAGGGTAAAATAGTAAGGCAAAGTGCTAGAGGGGAGAGAAATAGCAAGGCTAGGAAGGGAAAGAAAGAAGACTACTCTAGTGTTTTCCAAGGTTTTTATTTTTAAAAAATTGAAGGGGGCAGGGAGTGGGGAGCTTCATGGGCACCACTGGAGGTGCCACATTGGGGACCCCTGATCTAAATGTTCCTGCCCATAGAAAATGGCTGCTCCCCCTATAACTATTGAATATTATTATTTATTACTACAACTTATCCTTTATATAGGACTCTTTATTAGGCAGAGTGCTTTACCATCTTTGTTGTGTTTGCCCTCACAACTACTCCATGAAGAAGGTAGTTATGATTCATATTTTACAGATGGGAAACTGAGGCTGAGTCTAAGGCCCACACCATGCATCCATGGCAGAAGAAGCACTTGAAATCCAGTGACTTTCTAGCTACTTGCCCATATTGGCTCTCAGAAATAATATCAGGCAGCAGTTTACTTTGCCCTTAAAAGTTGTTTGGGGAAATTAAGGATATTTTTTATTTGCATGAAGGTCTAAAATAAACCAATTACTGAGAATCAGAAAAGATGGCTAGAAAAGTATTACTTTGCAAATAATTATGAACTGAAATCCAGAGGTGTGTGTGTGTGTGTGTGTGTATAAAATTACCTCATGTATGATGTATCTAATTGGATTTTTTAAACCTTGGCTTTCACCTAATCCTAAACATTTGTGTTGCCATATTCGAATCAACTGTAATTCCAGAGAGACACCCTTGCAATGACATAATATCATAATCTGTAATGACAACATTTACTATAACCCATCCTAGTGTATTTTCTAATGCAGCAATTCTTAGGATCAGGTCACTAGTCATCTAAATAGAAAAATTAAGTTTGGGCTACAAAAGAGGCACCATCGACATGAACACTTTTGAAAATCTGCTTGCTCCATGTATGGGAGGTACGGTCCTTTCAAAATCTGGTCTATTCAGGAATGCCCTGGGGCTATAGACACACAATGCTATGTATTCATTGCTTGTGGACAATGGACCGCAGCAGATATTTGAGCTTGCAGCCCTTCAAGGAACGATAGGAAGCTAGTGGGATGCCGCAGCTAATTGAAACCACTGGATAATTTTGGGGAACAGAACACAATTACGCAAAGCACTATCTGACTTAGAAGATGCATGCCCTCTACTTGCAAAGTATATCACAGTCACCTTATAAATCACAAGAATCTATTTCTTGAAACATATTTCTCACATACATCATAGCACTTAAAACAGTACAGATGTCACTTGGGGGCACCGGAGCATGCCAGGCCACTGGGGTTAGTACTGACTCAGAGGAAAGAGCAAATCAACAGCATAACTTTCGTGCAGCACCTGGCTTTCCCTTGGCCATGCTTTGACCAGGCTTGACCTTGTTTAGTTTGTGAGATCTGATGAGGTCAAAGCCCAGGGTGGAATGAATGTTTCCAGAGAAATCATTCACAAGTGAAGCAAAGAGAATTTAATAACAGTTGCAAACCTAGAATTATCCATGAGAAAATTGAGAGGCAGAGCAGGGAAAGAAGGAGAGGACTCAGAGAAATGGAATGTCAATTAGAAATAGAGGAGGCCAAGTTTGGGAAAGTATTTAAAAATGTTTTATCTGTATTTCATAATTCTTTTCATCATCAACAACAAAAACTACATCATTTTCGGGATGTGTGCTTATGCATACATATTTTGTAGGTATGCACGTAATCATTCTGGACCCGTTTATGTTTTATTAGTAACTTCTCATGGTTCTCCAAATAAGAGGTAGACCTGCATGAGGAGGCACAGATAGACAGTAAGGGCAGAACATAGGAATCTACCTTGCACTGAATCAGACTGATGGTCCATCTAGCTCATCTTTGCTGATGAGCAATGGTTCCCCAGGACTTCAGACAAGAGTCTTTTCAAGCCCTACCTGAAGATGCCAAGACACAACCACCCTCCTGATCACCCCTGCCTGGCAGTCCCATGTTCTGATACATGTTGGGAATGTGCAGTGAAAACCTCAAGCCATGCATAGGTGCATGATGTAATTGAGACCACAGAGTCCACAGAATCTCTGCATCCTAGAGCAGACACTCTGTGGAATGCTACCCAGGACTCCCCTGGCGCAGGATGTGGGCGTTGCCAGTGTCTTCTCTTCCTGCCTCGGGAAAACAGTCTGAGCCATGAACTTGTAGGAACAGCATGTGTGAAGATGTAGCTGGAGAAGCCAGTTCTGAACATTTCCTAAGTTCAGAACACATCAGCCACCACATGATTCCTGCATGACTGTAAATATTTTCTTAAGCCTGCCTGTATCCAATCTGCAAGATCTGAGTGCGTAAACTCTGTTTTTAATCTCCAAAAGACTATTTGTCTTATTGGTAGTATAAGGGGGGGGGGGGGGACCAGGTAAAATGCCCCAGTCTGTCCACAAAGGGACAGCCTGTAATTACCAAATGCAGTTACTGCTCTAACCAGCAGCTCCACACATCCACGTTTTTCCGCTGTAGTTGGGGTAAGCTCTGCTGAACTCGCAAAACGCGAGAGGGGAGAGATAATAACTTTTAATATCCTCTCCCAGCCCTTTTAGCAATCCCCAACAATACATGGTATTCCCCGCTCACTCTTTCATTTGCTACTGCTCTTGGGGCCAATCTACAGTAGCATTTTATCCTGGAACTGTAAAATCTAGTTCACACGTGCAACACATGACATGAGGCACACCCCAACACCTGACTGCAACTGGTTCCAGTGAATTCAGGGGGAGAAAAGCTATGTTAAGCTAAGCATGATAATAACAAACCCTCAATGATAAGTACATGGCTAAAAATGCAAAGAAATTATTCTACCTCATACCAGACTTGGGTGGTCCCATTCATATCAATTTGGCAGCAAAACAGGGCCACCCAAAAACAAGGTAGAGGTTTTTGCATATTCGGGAGAATATGCCGAAGTACATTACATCATACATTAAAAGAAAAATATTTTTTAAACAAAAGTTTTGACAAGAACCTTTCCTTAGTGGCTTCCAGAACCTATAAAAAGTTGCATTTGTTGGAGGAAAATGTTGGGGGGGGGGGGAAGTAAACGGAAAAGTTTTACCTGCTTGAGCCTCTAAAAGTGTACAATATCCTCCCGAAAACTCTCACACACTATAGATTTAAAGTGCACAGGTTTGGGACTAGAGCCAGCCCTGTACCTGAGCCCTTTAGCACTGTACAGCACAGCAGGAGAAGGTTTCAGATGGTGGGAAAGCAAAGGTGTACCTTTTCCTTTTGCCCCTCCTGGCTGGAACCTTCTTTCCCCCCCCCCCCCCAACACACATACTGTGAGCCCTGAAACAGCACTACGGGGCTCTCATCCAAGCTGGTTAAACCACTACAGAGAGCAGTCCTGTTAGGTTAGGAGGACACGCTGCAGCATTTTGTTGAGATGACTTCTCTAAAACCTCAACCTGCTTATTAAGAAGATCAATTTTCCTCGTACACTGTGTGTCAGTTTTGGATGTTCTGGTTTCTTGAAGAGGTTTAAACGTGTATCAGGTAGTCAACTACATAAATGTATTGTGAATATGTTCTATAAGTATGTTAGTGTGTATAATGCTCATTTAAAAGAAATTAAAAGCTTATATGAAAATGTGATTCTTGAGGTCATAGACTATTTACATGGCTCATAACCTAACATTGCAACATTAACTTCTCATCATTTAAAGAAAGTGAGAAAACATTTAAATTTACTTTTAACTCAGAGCTTTTGAGATTGCTTACAACAACAAAAGGTAATGCCGAAAACACTTTGTGTTTTTAATTAAACCATCAGGCCTGTTTTTAAATCCCCCCCCCCCACATTTATTTATGTTTCCCAACACATTGAGTAATTCCTTTGCAGGAATTCTTTCTTAATCACAGAATGTGTCATTTGCCCTTGAGCACATTCAATGATTTCTAAAAATAGAGCAGGGGACTGTTCCATAGGTCATGTAGGATGGCCACCTTGTGACTGGCTGTTATAAATAAGGGTTCTGGGGTCAAACCTGTCTTCTCTTTGAAGAGGCTAGAAGGTTTTACACTGAAAGCAACCCCAGCCCCAAGTAACAATAACCAGTTCCCAAAAGGATTCTGTGGGCAAGCAACTAAGGCTGAGCGAAAGTGTACTTCAAATGTCATCTTACACAAACATCTGTTTTGAAATTGTGCTTGGAAAAAACAAAGCCATTTTTATAGTATTTTCTATTTTATTTTAACTTGGGTTACAAAATGATCTGGTGGAAGGGGGGTGATTTATAGGGTTGGATCCAATCCTTACGTGAGCAGAAATGTTCTCCACAGGCTTGCAGATGAGTTCACCCCACACTTTTCCTCTGTCTCCCACTACTAGACAAGGTTTGTAAACTGCCCAGGGAAGCCTTTCGGCTGATGGGCGGTGAATAAATATATTAAATAAATAAATAAACTGCCCAGCTCTTTGATGTAAAGAGTTAAGTAACCTGTGTGATCCCTAAAGTAGTAATGCTTTTCAATTGGGTGTTTGTTAATAAGAGGTATGTGTTGATTGATTTCTTTTCCTGGCAGACTGAGGATGTCAGCTGTTCACATTTTTAGGTTAAGTTTCTTTTTCTTTTTTATAAATAAGGGAAAGCGCCAAACTATAAACAGAATTCTTCTAGGCTGTTCTTTCTGCTCAGGCAGCTATGTAACCCCAGACATACAAGGGTCATGGCTTCCAAGAAACTGAGTAGCACATCCTCACAGACAGAAACAGCCAAAAGGTCTACAACCCCAGAATGAATTTGGCAGTTCTAACAATCTAAACTTAGAATTAGCCCTGCACAAGTTAACATCTATGCTATGTTGAGATTAAGTATGCAAAATTTACTTGGGAAAGTTTTGTTCTATTCGTCTGTCTTTAAGAAATATGTCCTTGTTTCCATGCACAAAGGGGGAATTATGCACACACATGGGTGCTGCACATGATGCCTGAGCCTGAGCCTGCAGTCAGAGACTCACATGCAAAGCTGCAATCCCATCAATCAACTATTTGGGTGTGGATTGAAAGGCTGGATTCAGTGACCCTGCTCTCCAGGACCGGCGTCAAGGATAGGTTGGGCACCTGCCGAAGGCCCAGAACCCAGCAGGGGCCCAATGACAAGAGCCCCCTGGAGTTGCTCCTCCTCCTCCTCCTCCTCCTCCTCACCATTGCAGCCTGCTTGTTCACCTGCCTCTCACTCAAGCCCACTCAACGGTAGTGGTGAGAAGGAGGAGCAGCAGATGCCACTGCCTACATGCTGACTGGCTCTCTGCCTGTCAAGCAAGCAAGTGCTAGCCATGATGAGGAAGAAGACGAGGAGCAAGAGCAGCCGGTGACAATGGAGGTGAGCAGGTAGACTCACTGAGGGAGGGAGCCCATTGAGGGTCTCTTGCCCAAGGGCCAGCAAAAACCAGCAGTTACCAGCACTGCTGCTCTTCATTCTCCTACCAAAACACCTGACTGCTGAAATCCCAGCTTCTTTTACCAGGCTGCATGTGTCTGCAAATGAACTGGGTCAAAGTCCTTTTGACCCTATTTCAACTTATACTTTCTGATTGGGTTTGCAACCAATTGCCCCCCCCACACACACACACACACACACACCATCAACCCACTCATAGGGCTGGTCACCTTCAGGGTGACTGAAAGTTCATTTGGGGGAGAGGACAAGGGCTCCCCAGTAGTTATTGCCTGCTTTTACAGAGGGGGGTAACACCCTTTATGTGGGTTATGTGGCCTCTTAAAAAGCACAGCAAGGGCAAAGAGTGATACCCCCCTGTGATAAAAAGCCTGGGTCCTCACAAATTTAATTCCTAACTTCTGTTCTGAGGACAGCCTTCCTGGGACATGGAACAAAAGTACACCCAACTTTAAGCTGTAAGGGCGACTGGGGGTAGCATGAGTAATCAGTGGGCTGTCCTGCCCCCACTAGAGAATGGCCCGCAGTCCCTGAGTGAATATTAGAGGAGCTGCCTGTGCTGTGGAAGCTTGAGGCAGGTCGGGGGGGGGGGTCCTCCTGGCCCCTTGGGGGAGACAGTCATCATACCTGCCCCCTCAAGACACACTTAGCCCCCTCCTCTCGTACTCAAAAACAGATGCCAAGTGGCCACCTAGCTCCAGGGAGCTCAGGCACCTGAAAGTGCATGCCCAGCTGGCTACCAGATGCAGAAATGCCCACCTGACTGTGACCTGAGGAATAAGGACTCCTCATGAGGAAAGGTATACTTGTGAGCATGGCTCTACTCATGAGTAGACCATTCCCCAGGTGGCACTGGTGGCCTGCACAGAGCCCTATGCTCTGTGTAGGGCTCTGAAGGCTCAGGCTTAAAAGCCTTCAGTTGTAGGCACAGAGCACTGGAACAATGTCTGTGCACTTGCTCTTCTCTGACTCTCCATGTTTGGACTTTGGATTGCCTACTGACCTTGCCTTTGGAACTGACCCTGGCTAAATCCCTGGTGTTATGTCCCTGCATCACCGTAAACAGGACATGGGCCAGACCTGCTTTGCTGTCTCCTTCCAGTTCCTGCTTAACACAGAATGCTGCAGTGATACAAGATTAAATTCATCACCACCTTATGTGCTCCTGCTGAAGACCTTAGAAAATGGTCCAGTGAATGAAGCCTGTGGCCTCCTGCAGTATACTGGAGTCATGATTGTTGCAATCAGTTTTTATTATTTAATCAAAGTGAGCAGAGCAGCAGTTTCAATTTAAAAAAAAAAATCAGACGTCTATCCTTTGTATAAAAACTGAATAGTGTTATTCTTTCTTTTTTTTAAAGCTTGGACAGTATAGCAGCTGCTCATAAATGCTATGAAGGCACTTTATAACAGGCACTTACACACAGTTGACCTAAGATAAATATTTTAAGCTTTTATACACAATGTTGAAGTTCAACCAAATTTTAACCTGCTATGCTTTTTCCACAGAACACCATTATGTTATCCTTTTTTCGCATATTATTTAGTAAATCCTTGTATTCCAGAGATGTTGAGATAAAGGCAGTTGATTTTTGACATGAATAGTCAGCCTCCCATTCCAACATCTTGATATTTATCTAGGAAATCAATGTGAGTTTTAAAAGAAGAGACCGCTACATTGGTTATTATTATAAAATACAACAATTCATTTATCCTCTCACTTGTTAAGTGGGTATGTGGCAAAAGTCCAGACCTTGAGGCAAGGCATATTCTTACAAGGCTAGATTAAAGAAAGGCAACATAAATAAAGAACATGGGAAATTACGCAGGTTCAGGCAGAGAATATGAAGTCAGATTCAGAATCAAGGCCCAGAAAAGCCACACACACACACACACGTTCCTCACGAAGAAATGAGGCCAAGCTGCTTACTCAAACCTCAATTTTCACACATTAAGCATAGACATTTACAGTCGAGAAGCCTACACACATAGAGGTTTACATGCATAGGCTTCCACACATACTGGATTCTGGAACCCCGATCACACAGTGTTCCAGAACACATGGAACCCTATAGCCCTGTTCGGGTGTTTGGAAAAGGGTTAGCAGCAACACATTAGGAGAAGGCGTGCTCCAGCCCCACCCCTCTCCTCCACATTTGTCACCCTGTACCATGGAGGGCGACTGACCATCTTCCATCTGGTAACCTGTGTCCTCACTGTGGGAAGCTGTGTGGATCTAGAATTGGCCTCCACAGTCACTTACAGACCCATCGCTAGAGTCTACGCAATTTTTAGAATTTCCTCTTTTTATAATTTTCTTTTTGTAATTTTATCCTGGAAGACAATCTTACTCGGTCATGAGTGAGCGCCTACTACTACTACCTCCTGTATCCATGGCAGCTCTCCACACAAGCCAGAATGCGGATTTTTTTCAGCATTCTGGCTCATGTGGATAGCCCCCACAGATCTACTCTCCTCTTCAGACAATCGCCTTCCATGAGTACGACAAATGCAACGGAGGAAAGGGGCAGGGCTGGTGTGCTCCCTCCTCATGTGTTGCTGTTAACCCTGTTCAGGCATTTAAAAAAGGGTGCTCTGCATAGACCTCTATGCACTTAGGCTTCTCCATAGCAGACATCCATGGCTAAAACTTGTGATGTCACGGGCAGGGTGAGGAAGCCCTTGTGGGGGCAGGACCAGCAGCACGGCCCCAGCAGCACTTCCCTTTAATTATGTGGAACCCCCTTTACATGATTAACGCATAGAGAGGGCTAATAAGTTCATACGATTAAGGCTAAATGGGCACAGAACAGATATGCCATAGCAATACTTAATGATTAGGACTATGCATCCGCACTGATTGGCAGCATTAATATCAGACACAGAATGAGAATCGGATTTTTCAGTCAGTTACATCAATCAGCACATTTAGCTAGTAGATTGTAATACTATAGCAGGAAAGGAAGCAAAAAGGCCTACATTTCATCTTGGCTGAATACAAGTACAATTTCAAGAGTTTAAAGTAGTCTCAACGCCAAAGAGTATTTAAAAAGATTTTTGACAGAAACAAGGAGATGTCTATCAAAGAATATCCACAGGCCAACTTTTCAAAAGCAGTCCTTATTTTAGTCTCTCTCTTCTTCTCATTCCCTTCACACCCAGGAAAGATTTCATATGTAATATTCCACATTAGAGTCTCCTTTGAGTTTCTAAATAGATTACCACTTGATTACTTTCAACTGGAATTAACCTTGCATTTTCAGCATGTCAGAAATCTCTGATAACAAAGTGTGTCTTGTAGAATGGGCTATCAAAATATGAGCTTAAAAAAAGTGTATGCATCATTGAAGTTGTCCCCTTCTGGCTACATAGCTACAGCAAGGATTTGTTCCCAAATTCCTTGAATGGCTAGTAGTACTAGGACTCTCAGATCCCTTGTTAATCTTATTATATTGCACTAAATCCCTGCTTTTTCTAAGGATTGATATTGTATCATTTTCAATTCCTTGCTTTCTCACAGTCACTATAATTTGCTTTGATCTTCAGTTGTATACAATCTACATTAGTAGTATATTATATAATCAGTCCCCTCGAGATGGTTGCTATCTTGGGTTGATTTGACTGTGCCACGAGGGTAATTGTATATGCAGTGATGGAAGGAAGGTGTCCCTTGTTTATTCATGAAATGGAACGTGAATTACCATTTTAAAAATTAAGCAGTACCAGTCTAGCTTGGTTCAGATGTCATAATCTCAATCCAGTACAGACCATGGTTTATCAGCTCAAGAATGAGCCAAGCATCTGTGGGTTCCTACCTTGCTGCTCCACTTACCTCCTCCCATCAGGGCCGGTGCTACCATTAGGCCAACTAGGCAGCTGCCTAGAGCGCCGGGCTAAAGGGGGTGCCAGAAACGCCTTGGGAAAAAAATCTCCCTGACCAGGTTGCTCTGCCACTTAGACGCCAGGATAACGTTTAGCCCCCGCCCCCCCGTCCTGTCCGCGCCAACCGCAGTGCGACAGGACCAAGGAGACTCAGCAACAGAAGGAAGGTCTCCAGCCCCGTCATGTTGAATTCACTGCGGGGTGTGTGTGTGTGTAGGCTCCTAGGTCTGTGCCTTTAAGGGGATTCCTCCCAGCCTGCCGCCATGCAGTGTGCAATCCGATCCATGTCTACTCAGAAATAAGTGCCATTAAGTCCAATGGGACTTACTCCCAGGTAAGTGACGTATGGAATTGCAGCCTTAGGGTGTTCTCACAAGTGAAATGAAGAATCCACAGTGGGTGGGTCACTTGGGAAGATGCTTCATGCGGAAGACAAAGCGAAAAGAGGGCCGTTTGGAAATCTGCATGCACACTCGAGGCTGCTGTAGATTGCCAGACGTGTTTACCTTGAAGTAAGTCCCTGAAGTCAAGGGGCCTTACTCGCAGGTAAGCACACATATGGCTGTTGCTGCCGACTGTTCAAATGCCATCAGTTCCAGCCAGATCGCTCCTTTATTAACTTGGGTACTCATGGAAGAGCCCTCCTGCAGGTAGCCCTCAATCCGAATCGTATTTGTCTGGAAGTCAAACATAGTGTAGGATTGAAGAGGGGGGAGGCGGGGGGGGCTGCAAACCTCAAAGCGCAAGACACGATTACCGGGAAATGGAGAGAGGAGCATTTGAGGAAAGTTTATTTCCAAAGGAGAAGTAGAGCCCTTCCGGTTTGAAGCAGAAGTTCTTGGAAATGACCCTTGGGCTGGAATGCAAGCAATTCTCACTGGAAGCGAAGTCTGGGAACGTTAATGGGCCAGGCCTCCCTTCGAATCAAATGGGTCTGTGACCAGGAGCGCTATCTAAGCAGGGCAGGGGCCTGTGCGCCCCCCCCCCACTCCAGGTTTATTATTTCTCAAAAGCCCCAGGATTATTTCTCTGTTCTGGCCAAATCTCCAGTTCCACACTAAGGTGATATACAATTAAATAATAAGCATTTCAAAGGCACGTGACTCGGTTGATGTGCTGCTGTACAGATTGTGGTGTGTGTGTGTGTGTGTGTGAGAGAGAGAGAGAGAGAGAGCCCTCCTGAAAATGTAGTTTCTGTCACACTTCACCAGGAATTTTTCTATATAGCAAATTGGTACTACATCAACATGTATTTTATGTATGTTTGTCAATGTTTATGATAATAATTTTTTTAGGTTTTGCCAATTGACTTTTATTTCATAATGGGCATAGGGCTGGAGGGAGGGAGGGCTCAAGTGGGAAGGGGAGGCGCTAAATATCTGATCTGCCAGGGCACCAAACTTCCTTGCACCGGCCCCTGCTTCACATCTGAAATGGGCCTTACCTCTCTGGTGTTGATACTGAGTATGGGGTTATTTCCAGTGTACACGAAGACATCCTGATATCATGTTTACATAGCGTCACAAATATATTCGTCACATACAGAACCAAAGCAGGTATGGCAATCTTCTTTGTGTCCCGATCCATATAAAACAGGGTGTGGAGGTCTTACACTAACAGGAAAAAGGAGCATGCAGTAAAAAGGTTCTGAACCCATCCCTCTCCTGTGCCTTTCCTCCCTGCACTGCTTTTATTATCAAATACCCCCAACAAACCGGTTTATAGTCATAAACGTGCTTGTAATGCAAAACACTCTTATATCAAAACGAGATCCCAAAAAAATATATTTGTACAGAGATTTTTAATTTAAGCCGTACTACAGCACTTGTATTGCAAGACGTTGCTTGTATATCATGCACCTGGCTTCAGCATTCCTGTCCTCACTTGTTATATCACAGTTTCCTGTGACATCTGAACCAAAAAATGATAGTTCAATGGCTGCTTATAAACCAGGATATGAAAATATTTTCTGATCCATGAAACATGGTTTATCAAATCCAGATTGTGACATCTGAAATGGGCCTACCTCTCTCTGTTTTGCTACTGAATATCAGGGTTGTTTCACAAGTGTACACACTGCAGACAGTCCTACAGTATATCTATGTGATAGAAGTCTTTACAAATATATTCGTCACATACAGAACCAAAGCAGAAGTGATGGGCATATCATTCTTTGTTTGTCCCGTTCTCATATAAAACAGGGTGTGGAGGTCTTACACTAACAGGAAAAAGGAGCATGCAGTAAAAAGGTTCTGAACCCATCCCTCTCCTGTGCCTTTCCTCCCTGCACTGCTTTTATTATCAAATACCCCCAACAAACCGGTTTATAGTCATGCCTTGAATTGAGAGCATAATTCGTTCCGGAAACGTGCTTGTAATGCAAAACACTCTTATATCAAAACGAGATCCCAAAAAAATATATTTGTACAGAGATTTTTAATTTAAGCCGTACTACAGCACTTGTATTGCAAGACGTTGCTTGTATATCAAGTCAAAAAAAATTAAATAAATATTTAAAAATTTGCTTGTCTTGCAAAACGCTCTCAAACCAAGTTACTTGCAATCCAAGGTATTACTGTATATGCGAATGGGGCAGACATGTGAAAGGAAATACCTGTCTACTACTATGCCATCTAATTTGGTCCTCACAATTTACATTTTTAGGAATACACTTTAAAATATTTTTAGGAGTACAGTTTGTGAAGTAATAATGTAAATATAGTATTTTAAACTACTGTGATTAGTATTAATTGTTGTTGTTAATCAAACTTTACTGTATACTGGACAGATATTGTCCTAAATTTTTCTTTCTTTTACTTCACAGGGCCAGGTACTTAGTCTCTCTTTCGGTAAGCTGAAATAAGAAACGAAAGTTGTCTCGGTTGTGAACTTATCCTGACAAACAACGTCAGGCCCTCAGCCTCAATATATCAGTGTCACTCACTCTACACTCACCCAGCAAGTAAGCTGCTGCTGGATTTAGCCTTCAAAAGCTCCTCAATGTTTGACAAGTTAGAAAAGGTGGTGATACTGCTAGTAATTGGAAGCCCACAACTCCATCCCTGGAGGTGGTCTTGTCCTTAAACTAAACCCTGGCCAACTCCAAGTAAAGCACCTTAATTGGCAGTGTGGTTACTATGACTCTTCCTTCCACTCCTCCAAAGGCATACGTTGAACAGAAGACATGGGTGGAAAGAAAATTGGGACAATATGGTGCAGAGATTAAATGCTGTTACCTCAAATCATGTTGGCATATTTTGTTCCAAGCTGCCATTGAATTTAGTCTTACCTCTCTAATTCTTATTTCTCTTTCCTGGCACTTTAGCTATTAATTAACATGCATATGCTAGCAGCATTCCAGAGGAGCTAATAGCACACCCACAAAAAACCGCAAAGTCACAGTCAGGGATTGAACCTTCATTGTAGTAAAAACTCAGTTCCTAAGTATTAAGGATGTGTCATAGATGTTCTGCATTAGAAGATGAGTGAGCTGTGCTTTCATATAGGTGAGTTACTCCCTCTGCTAAGTAATTCATAGGAACAGCTGGAAAAAGCTAGTGAATATTATGGGAAAGTATGCATTCTTCTATAAGTGGTGTCAAGACTCTTTAAGCCCATTTTAACTAAATATAAACTACAGTGAATGCTATCATTATCTGGGTAGTTGCCATGGTTTGGATTCCTTGTGATTTCAAACTGACAAGCATCCCCTAGAGCAGGGGTGGGCAACTTGTAGCCCTCCAGATGTTTTAGACTGCAGCTCCCATCAGCCCTGGTCAGCATAACCAATGGTGAGGAGAGTTAAGGACATAAGAAGAACCCTGCTGGATCATTACCAAGGGTCCATCTAGCCCAGCATTCTGTTCTCACAGTGGCCAACCAGCTGCCCATAGGAAACTCACAAGCAGGACATGAGTGCAACAGCACCCTCCCACCCATGTTCCCCACAACCGGTGTACATTGGCATACTGTTTCTGATACTGGAGGTAGCATATAGCCAACAGGACTGGTAGCCATTGATAGTCTTCTCCTCCATGAATTTGTCCAATCCCCTTTTATAGCCCTCCAAATTGGTGGCCATCACAACATCTTATGGGAGTGAATTCCATAATTTAACTATGCACTGCGTGAGGAAGTACTTCCTTTTATCTGTCCTGAATCTCCCACCTATCAGCTTCATGAGATGACCCTGGGGTTTCGTATTATGAAAAATGTTTCCCTATCCACTTTCTCCACACCATGCATAATTCTGTACCCCTCTATCATGTCTCCCCGTACTTGCCTTTTTCCTAAGCTAAACAGTCCCAGAGCTGTTGTAACCTTTCCTCATAAGGGAGTTGCTTCAGCCCTTTGATCATTTTAGTTGCCCTTTTCTGCACTTTTTCCAACTCGACAATATCCTTTTTTAGATGCGGTGACCAGAACTTTACACAGTATTCTAAGTGCTGTCGCACCATAGATTTGTATAAGGGGAGTATGATATTGACAGTTTTATTTTCAGTTTCTATCCTAATTATGCCTAACATGGAGTTTGCCCTTTTCACAGCAGCTGCACACTGGTTTGACATTTTCATTGAGCTGTCCACCACAACCCCAAGATCTCTTTCTTGGTCAGTCACCGCTATCTGAGATCCCATCAGTTTATACTTGCTTGCTCATTTTGTACTATGGGAAAATATTAACCTACTGTACAGGATTTTTGTTTAAGGGTTACAGAACTTGTCAAAACCCTATGTGGGTGATGTAGAGAAAGAGTAAGGAGGAATGCTTTGCTTGTGACTATCCTGGTTTGAACAGGGGGATGGACAAGATGACCTTCAAGGTGCCTTCCAATGTTATCTTTCTATGTGAATGGTATCGGTTTCCATTTGGATACTTGTAACATGGAATGATAGCTTCAGCTGCATAAGTTCCATGTGTCCAATGAACAGGCAAATTTGGGACGTCGGTTCACCACCCTGCCACTAACAGCCATCCAGCTCCAAGGCAGTGGTGAAGCTGGAACTAGCCACAGCATAGGATTCCATGCCATATCCATATTGCCTAAATCACATGTCTTCATGGCACTTAACAGCTGTACTTGCCCATCATTTTGGAGGTTGGGTGAACATGGAAAGCTCTTTACACAATGTGTAAAATTGAAATGTTTTGTCAGTTGAATCTATATGGGTTGTCCAGATCTTGCAAGATCTTATGAGGTTTCCTAAAGCTTATGAGAAGCAGTTTGAAAACAGGAAAAGCAGCTTTCAGAACAGTAAGCTGCTGGCACAGGTATTCCTCTGGTGTGGTTTGGCAGTGGGGCAGGATTTGGACAGGAAACTCTAGGACGTGTAATTGGAGAGAGCATGAAATGTGCACCTCCCTATGTAAAATGCAGTGATGTGGGATTTCCAGAATTTTTCTGGAAAAATTTCCAATGCAAATTAGGTTAATTTACATAGGATCACTTGTATAGGAAAATTTTCACTTTGTATCATAAAATGTTCCAATGCAAATTAGGTTAATTTGCATAGAGTCATTTGCATAGGAAAATTTTCACTTTGCATTGGAAAATCTTCTGATGCCCTAGAGCATGGGTGGCCAACTTGTGGGTGGCCAATCCCTCACCATTGGCTATGCTGGATAGGCCAATGGGAGTTGTAGGCCAAAAACATCTGGAGGGCCACAAGTTGCCCACTCCTGCCTTAGAAAGATCTAATTTAGCATGTTTATTTTACTTGTATTTAGTAAGCAACAAAGCTTTAAAAAGCAATCCCATCTTAACTTTTTGTCCCAATATACCTCAAGCATCTAATGTGAAATATTTGAGGGGGGGATTAAAGCACACTTAATGTGCTTTAAATGTTATATTACGTGAATGTTTTATTGGAATATTTTTTTAAAAAAATTAAAGACAATTTAAAAAAAAATTAAAGACAATAGCATGTACTTCTACATTTCTTTAAATTTAAGCGGGGGAAGGAAAGGTGCTGCAAACTGTTGACACACTAATAAATTTAGCAGCCGAACTTGCATGATATGCTGACAACCACTCATCTGTTTCAACAGAGTTCAACTCTCTTCCATTGTGGTTGTTGAGACACCTTCAGTTTTGCTGTCATTACCTATTGGTTTTATTTCACACTGAGACATATACGTATGTATTTCAATGATATATATGTATTCTCTCACATACTTGCTAGAAAGAACTTCCAATGGCCCCTCACCTGGGGCCGGGGAGAAGGCTTGCACGTGGGGGAGGAGAGAGAAGGCAGGCAGCTGGTCAGGTAGGTCACTAGTAACGAGCCAATGGCTCAAAAGGGCGGGGACACAGGTAAGAGCTTATTTAAGCTCCTGGGTTCCCGCCTTCAGTCTCTTTGCTCCTGTTTTTTCCAGCAATGATATTTTTATTGGAGATCTGCGAAGGGCCTTGCTCGCTCTTTTATCGGGCAGGTGGGGGAGATTCGACTAAGCGATAGCTTGTCTCTCCCTGTGGCGGGAAGTGCGGGTTTAGGCAGGAGTGATTAGGGTTATGGTGATCATCCAGTGGCACCTTTCAAGGTGACTGATGTTTACCCAAGGCTGCCCTCGCCAACGCCATGAGGCTTGGCACGAGGGAGATTGGGACGTCTTTGCGGTTTTACGTTTCTCACCTACTTTGGGTGCCTGGAGGCGCCAAAGTAAGGCGACGATGGTAAGGCCCTCCAGCTCCACATGGAGGGCAACTGGCCGGTGGCGGGCCATCCCACCTCCGGTTCAGTTAGGATGTATTCACCAAATATTGGTTTTTACCCGGCCGATGGCCGGGCTAGGTTAGTACCGCACTTCACCCTTCATAGATCTTCAATTCAATAAATGTGGCCCTGATTTGAAACCATATACACTGTGTCTGCCTCTTCTTTATCTCGCCTTTACACGCGCAAATAATCACCTGAAAACTATTAATTACAACTTTGAAACTGCCAAGCTTGTCTAATTGTATCTGCAATTGGTATACATTCATTTTTACTCATGAACTTATGAAATTGAACATTTTACATGGAGAAATAAAGCCATGGAATTGGGGGGGGGGGATTTTCTGTTTTGGAACATTTTCCATTGCACCTCACTGGTAAAATGTTCTCAGAAGAACTACAGGTCCCAGTGTTCCTTAGTTTCTCCTGGCATTCCTATACACAGCCAGTATAGCCAGTGTATAGCCAACAGGGTGTGACACCAGCGGGGAGGGACAAGTACCACAATTGCAAGGACATTGAGATCCCAGGAGTGGTGGAAGCAGATAAGATTTACCGAAGCATATTCCAGAATATACGTACTTTAGGTCTCTGGTCTCCAATGTGCATAGAGGAACTTATAACAGATCCCATAGACAGGGAACCAGAAATGGCCCTACCATTAGGCAGAATGAAGTGACTACCTCAGACAGCTGGTTTTGAGCATCATGAAAGGTCAGCAAATTGTTACTTTATAATTTATTTTTATTTTATTTTTACTTCCAAGGGGAAGATATTGTGGGATTTTCTGCTCCAGGAGGCAAAATAACTTGACGAGCCTTCGGTGCTATGCACCTTGACTGGGGGCAGGGTGTGTTCTATTTGGTGTTCTGCCTCAGGCAGCAAATTATCTCATTGGCTGTGACTGGGCCGGTTTGTATGACACGGAAACTGTTGTGCAACAGTTCCCGTGTTGTGCAAACGCCAGCCGGGGGCGCCCCCACAGGACGGGCACACACGCGAAGCACACAAAGTGACCATGGGTGGTAAAGGGGTAAGCCCCTACCGCGCATGGCCACCCTGCCATGCGAACAGCAGACGGCCATCCCGCAGGGGCCACACAGAGGCGGCTGCTCCAGCCTGTAGGGGCAAGCAGCCCCTCTGGGCATCCCGGGCCGCTGCCCCCTAGCGCTGGGAGACCCACACTGTGGTGCAGGGACTGCTGGCTCCACCGGGGTCCACCCACGAGCACAGGGCGCAGGTCATCTGCGGCGCCCTGCCGGACCCCGTGGTGTCTCCCCCACTCACCACCTGGGTCGTACGAACTGTCCCTGTGTCTAAAGTTGCAACTATATACACACTTACCTAGGAGTAGGTCCCATTATTTTAGCTTGCTATGTTTCTATTTTGCAAATGAAGAACGGGGATTGACTGATAGTGACTTGTTCAAGGCCCCCAGTGAGACCATAGCTGAGACATGGTTTGAACTTGGGAATCCTTGAACATGGGAAAATATAGTTATTGCTATATTTGGAGGAGGGGTTGCATGTATTGGCTACATTTCCCCATAATTGCAATAATACGTATGATTTGCTAATGTCCTTTATTATTAATAGCTAGTTTAGGGTTTGCCAAATCAATACCAAGGCCCATTTTCATGCTGGCTTTGTCATAAATATCAATATCTCACTGAAAGAGTGTACAGTTGGCATATTGAAAGAACCAGCAGTAGTGGGGCATATGGAAATACAATACGCAGGCCTTGGAAGCATAATAAATAGATTTTGAAAGAAAGAGGTCATTGCACTTCTTCCAAGCAACTGGCTCGTGCAGCATTTTCAAAAATTGATTTGCATTGGAGCTGCCCAAAAATGATGGTGTCACAATTACAGTAGCAGTGCATTAGGGATAATACAAATCTTTCCACAATGCTGATATATATATATATATATATAGAGAGAGAGAGAGAGAGAAGGTTGTAAAGAGATTTTTAATATATATTTTTACGGCAGAGGCCTAAAAAAAGAAAGGGTTTCGATTTCCCATGTTCTAAACAGCATAGTTATTGGTTATTAGGTGTGGTTGGGGAACAAATGCATACCCATATTCTTGAAGAGTGCCGGTTCTATCAGACAAATGATAAACAGGAACATATTCTAAAAGCAGTTCCAGGCAGGGTGATTTGGAGGAGGGCTGCAATGTGAGGAAAAGCATTGGACCACCTCTCCAAATCACCTCCTCCAGAGCTGCTTTTTGAAAAAGAAAATTATTTTGGGAGTTCTAATCATGGAAATCCAGTGTAAGGTGCAGTTTGGCCTATATACAGTATGAGATACTGAAGCATATTTATGCTAATGTAGCATCATAGCTAAGAGCCTTGGCTGAGCACTGGAAGTCCCTGTTTCAAATCTTATCTCTTCTCTGAACTCACTAAGTGACCTTAGGCAAGCCAACATTCCCTTACACTCAGCCCCCATCTGAGATTATAATAATTCTGACCTACCTTACAGGGTTGTTTTAAGGTTTACTGAGATAATTTATCTGTGAAGCACTTGGAGCAATGCAAAGCATGATATAAAGCATGAGAGCCAGCATGGTGTAGTGGTTATTGTGTTGGACTGGGACTTGGGAGATCCAGGTTCTAGTCCCCACTTGACCATGAAGCTCACTGGGTGACTTTGGGCCAGTCACTGACTCTCAGCCTAACCTACCGCACAGGGTTGTTGTGAGGAAAAAAATGGAGAGGAGGATTATGTAAGCTGCCTTGGGTCCCTTGCAGGGAAAAAAAGGCAGGATATAAATATAATAAATAAATAAATAAAAATAGAATATAACACTAAATACTAGTATGCAATGCAGCAATTTATTTATTTATCTGAAACATTTTTATGCCTCTCCTCAGCCTAATAGGCTCCCAGAGTGGCTTACATATAATCAATTAACAAGACAGTCCCTGCCCGCAGGCTTACAATCTAAAAAGACACAACACACAAGGAATGGGAAGAATGGGAGGGAATAAATTAATTCTTCTGGCAGGGTTGGTGGAATGGCCCTGTGCTCCCTCTCATCTCCCTCCTCTCAGCCCGCTGGAATGGCTGATGGTGGGGACAGTTGAGGGAGGAGGAGCCTTCAGGAGGGCGGCCTAGTTTCAGCAGGGCTCAGTGGAATGGCCCTGCGCTCCCTCTCCTCTCCCTCCTCTCAGCCTCTCACAATTTCCCAAGTGTGTGGAGGTGCTGCGGGGTGGCAGAGGGGGAGGGTGTTCTCAGCAGACCTTGCAGGACACAATGAAGTTTTAAAAAATAAAAGAAAGGAGGTAACTCCATAGCTCTACAGACCTGTTCTCTCCAGCCTGCCTTCACTTCACAAGCTGCAAATAGTGCTGCTTTTGAAATGAAAGTCTCACCCCGGCTAGCTGTGCCTGTGCCGTTGCCACTGAAATTCCTGGGCAAAATTCAGTAGCAGTGAGTTGTGACTAAATGGAATAACACTGAAGTCCTGACTGAGCAGATGAGTTCTCCCCTCTCCCTCCATGTATTCAGTGAGTGCATGAAGAGGACCACGCCTGCTAGCCTTGCTCCTGACATTGGTGCCATGCAAACCATGTTCCCCAAAGTCCATGCATTCAGTGGAACAACTGAAGGGGTCCCCATGCATATGAGGGCTTCCATGAGATCTGGAACCTGTCTCCATGCACCTATAGCTCCATGCACCAACCAAGGCGCCTTTCATACATTCCACCACATATGCGGTTGTCAGGAGTGTGGAGTGGAGAGTGAGGACATTGAGAAGCCAATGTTGGAGGCTTGTCTGCAGAAGATATAAGCCCCATTCATTTCAAAGGGATTTAGTCATTTCTAACTTTTACTAGATTTTTCAGGGTAAAGATTGTGTCATCAGAGTCTACATGTGCAAGCTATGAGCAGATGGACCTGCAATTTGTGGGGGTCAGAGATTAGGCTAGTTGGGGATGGAGATACCTAACTATTTCATTTTCTATAACGTTCACACTTTTTCAAGGACAAGTTTGTTCTGTCCCATTTCCACATAAATTAGCCCATCTTTTTAAAAGTCCAAACAAAAATTCATAACCATTTTTGTATGCATTTTTCCCCAATATATGCATTGTTCACAAGCAACTTTCTCTAATATGCCTCTTTATATGCTATTTTCCCTAATGAACACATTTTTGTATACAATGTTCCCTAATTGTGCATTTCAGTATGCATTTTTTTGATCTCAAAATTTAGAGAAATGCAGATCCTAAGGATAATTGTGTCCCAGTTTGTGTAACAGTTCAGGAAGTGCAAATTCAGTTGGTTCATATTACAATGTGCACCTGACAAATTTCTCCCCCATCCCTAGCAGCCAGCAGGCACAGTCATCACACCTTCTCTCTCTCTCTCTCTCTCTCACACACACACACACTATGTTCATCTGTACATGCTTCAAACATCTGCAAGGCTATGTGTGTACTGCTTGTATTACTACTGGATACAGTTCATGACATCATTGTTGACAGTAGAATACCGTTCACTATGCTTTCCGTTCTTCTTGGGCATTTTCAGGACATTCCTGGGTGATCCTTTTCTCCTCTACTGCATACATGTTCAGAATATTAATAGCCCAGTCCCATTAGCTGGCATTGCAAAGATTATGCATGATGTTCCCTGTATCAAAGCAATGTTACAACCAGCAATAGAAGTGGACTCTGGTGCCAGAGTATCAGCTTGGGTTTCTTGTGCCCAACAGCTCTTCCATTCATTGCAGCACTCGTCCTGGGAATTTAGGGGTAAAGAAGGGGCAGTGTGGTGTAGTGGTCAGAGTGTTCAACTGGGACTCAGGAGACCCGGGTTTTAGTCCCCAGTCAGCCATGGAGCTCACTGGGTGACCTTGGACCAGTCACTGACTCTCAGCCTAACCTACCTCACAGAGTTGTTGTGAGAATAAAATGGAGAAGAGGAGAATCATTTATGCTACCTGGGGCTCCTTGGAGGAAAGGCAGGATATAAATATAACAAATTTTTAAAAAAATATTCCACTAGCATTCAAAGCCTGTCCCAGTCTACATAGTGGGAAAAGATGACACACAGCTTTGCACAACCAGTGCCCTACAGAAAACAGGAGAAAAATAAGGAATCTATTTGGCATTTACTTTTTAAGTTAATGTTTAAGTATGATGTCTTGTTTTACTGTACTCAAGGACACCTCGTTTGGGCCTTGCAAGCTCAACAAATTTGGCACATAGAGGGTGGATAACATTCTGGGTTCAGTCAGCCTTCAGTGTAGCTATATCCCTTGTGGCTTAATTTACGTCCTCCTCATAAGGCTGTAATAATATCTACTCAACAAATATGCTCTTCTTTACTCTGAATATTAATATTGGTTCTTCATACTACCCCTTGGAAAACATGATGGTGCCTAGGACCCAATTAAAACACGCGTTCCTTGGAATATCATGCAGTGTGTGATTTTTGCCCTTATTACTTAGTCCTTTCCCCGGAGGAAGATCAGACAAGATTTTAGAAATTAACTGCCTGTCGAATGAATCTCTTCCAGTCTGTATTACTGGTTTTGCAATGCAACACAATGCGCTAGAATGGGTTGAGGAACATTAGTGAATAATTAAATGCAAACATTTAATTGCATCACAGTAAATAACTAATGTGTAGTAAAACCAAGATAAGCGGACAGACAGATCATTTCTTCTATGATCTCTCATTACCATAATCAGCATTAGAGACTCTCCTGCCTGCCACACTCCCGGTCTTACTCAGAAACATCCCAGACCTTCTGTCAAATTGCCCTAATGCCATGTCAGAGATACCTGTACCTATAGAGCAGTGTTCTCCAACCTTGGGTCCCCAGATGTTTTTGGCCTACAACTCCCAGCATGCCCCAGCCAGCTACGCTGGCTGGGGCATGCTGGGAGTTGTAGGCCAAAAACATCTGGGGACCCAAGGTTGGAGAACACTGCTATAGAGAATCCCCTCCACACCCCAGATTTAGCAAAGCCGCTTCTACATAAAGAAGCAGCTGGCTTGCTATGTCGTTCTTTTCAAACACTGTTGTGTATTTCTCTCCACGACAGGGACCAGAGGCAGTTTCGAAGACTTCAAAGGGGCTCTCTTACAAGTTGGCCATTGCTAGAGCAGCCTCATGATTTGTGATCTCCAGTATCCAAAGACATGCTGTTTTCTAGGCATGTCCCCTTGCATGTGCACTTGTCGATCTTACAGAGACATATAAGCCCCAAATGGTGCCTGAATGAAGTCATCCTGAGGTTCCCTATGTTACGATACCTAATTCAGAACCTTGTTCTACAAGTGTATCTTGAGAACATGTTCATGTTGAGAACCTTTGCATGTCTGAGCTTCTGATGCTGGCCCCACCTAGACTCAACTTCAAGCTCAGCTGTACCCTCTATTACATTCATGCTCTTGCACCACCTACATTTTTGCCTTTTTGTCTCCCATCAAATCTCCTATTATTGCTTGTCATCCATTGACTATCTATGCCCAGGTTTCCATCTGATATTGGATTAGCCCCAATGCCACAGATATCCGTGATCTCGAACTTCACAATTACATATTGTTCTGGTGAGTTTTTTTCTAGAAAACAGGACTGCTCAAAGGATTATTAACCTAAATCTATCTGAAGAGTGGACTTTGTTTGGGCCCTGATTTTCAAGAACTACATAATACATCCCAGTATTTTTTTTTCACCTGAATTATTTAGGTAGACATTTCCACACACCTACTCCCATCCCTTTCTATGAATCTTGTGCGATGCCGCTGAAAGACACTGACCCCTTTCCCTATAAATTCCAATTCATCATTCACAATCATTCCTCTGCAAAACGTATTTTGGTACCACAACAATATATTCCTCTCTCTGAAAAAGTTTGGTGACATGTCTGCATTTTTGACAGTTTTAATAGCTGCTGAACTACAGGTTCTGGTCCCTTCATCAGATTATTTGTGTATTTGTTTTCAAACATACATATCTCCTTTTTTGAAGGGATAATGCCAATTATGTAAAAGTATTTTTTAGGGTGTGGAGAACATTTTATTTTTATTTATACCAGAACTCGAGCTTTCCTGGATGTCATTCCACCCATATCCCAGATGTGTAGGAGCTCCAAGTGTTTCTTGAAGGGGTGTTGAACTTCTTTCAGCCCAAGGACCAAATTCCATTTTGGAGAAAGTGTCTGGGGCTGCAGTCCAGCAGTGGGTGGGGCCAAAGACAAAATGGCTGGGGCTAAAAATACAAAAAAACACCAGCATGTTTTTAGCTTAAAGCCTTTGTTGCCAGTAAGTAGGAGAGGCATTACCAAAAAAACTGCACAAAAGCCAGGAGACCACCGAATGAGCATTGGTCAGGAGAAGGGGATTGGGGCCATCTGAGGGCCAGATTGGGACCTCAGGCCTGAAGCTCTGTACCCCTGGCTTATGGTTAACTGTAATGCATTCTCTACATGCTCAGACACACTCTCTTTGACAGTGAATCACATCCTGCATAAGTCATGCTGAGCACTGTCTCAAATTAAGCTTGCATCTGCCACAGTAAGCATCTCAGTTTTTGGTTGATCAGTGTTTTCCATCCTACCTCCCCCTCCCCAATCCCATTAATGCGCCATCTCTTCAAAAGCAAACATTTTGTAACCAATGCACAATGCTAATAACAGTAAGATAACATAATAGATACTAATGTTTCACAGAGGTGTTGCGCAAGAAGACTATTAGGCTCAAGTGTGGATGAAATGAAGCAGTCATGTTTAATAAGATGTCTCAAGCATTATCTTGCTAATTTTCCAAGGAGCAGGTACAGACTGTAGTGCATTTATAAAATAATTAGAAATCCATCCTAATTGTTTTTTTAATTAACAACAAAACTTTAAAAATACTTCTATCCATCCCCCTATCTCCTTCTGTATTAATTTTGTTTAAGCTTAGAAAGCTAGTTGGGCCCAAGAGATTTTCACATCCAAACTCAAGAGCAGAAAAGAATAAGGTGGGTGCATTCTTCTACTTTACAGAGCGAGAGAGAGAGAGAATCCTCATTTATGTTAATCTCACTGTTCATTCAAAGCTAGTGATACATTCCATCTTTCTATCTTTTCTGATTTGTTCATAGCTCACTTGAAATGGTTGACTCCAATTCACTGATGTTATCAATCATACATTTATCACAATACTTACATAATCCACTTTGGGGTCATACACATGCCACCAAGGGGTAAAAAATTACTGTGGGTGAGTTTCTGACTCTTGGATTTCTCTCAAGCCAATGAGCTGTCTTTTTTACTTGGACTGGTATACTCTGGTACTGCACTCTCTTTAGGTATATGCACTTCCCCCTTCCCTTGAACCTACAATCTAATATTGGATATTGGATTTGCTTCTCCCACTGATGACAGTATTTGGCCTTTTCTGAACAGGGTTGTATTCTTCCTAAAGGGCTGCCTTTGAAGACCATCAGGAAACTTCATTTGAGTGGTAACCAGGAATAGGGACTTTTTGGTGTGTTGCCCCAACTCTGGAGTGCTTTCCCCAGGTATGAGAGGTTTGTCAAGTCCTATATCTTTTTAGCACCACATGAAGACCTTTTTATATGGCCAGCCTTTTTGGATCTTTTTGGTCTTTTAACTCTACTTTAAAGCTGAGAAGTTTTTTTTAGTAAAGTCCAGTTTTTACTGGCCTTTCCAATCAGAGTTGTTTGAGTAGAGCTGTCAGTGTGGGTTGCATTGAGGCATTGCCTCCTAAGGCATGACAAAAGACTGATGATAGATTATAGTATTGTCTCAAGATTCTCAATGGGGGTTAAGATGGCCCAAGAAGGCACAGGTGATTGGCAGAGATGACTTGTCCTTATTCCACCCCCATAAATAGGGGGAAGGGTCGAGCCAGGTGTCTGTGTCAAATAAAACAAAAGGACAAGACTGCGGACTGGGTCAGACAAAGATGAGCACAGAGTCAGAGAACTGAGCTGGAGCGTTTCAGCACCAGGTATGGATGGAACAGTCTTAATCCAATTCATGCCCATTTCACATGTGTTCACCAAGAGGTCTATTCTATCTCATTTCCAACTGGGTGGGGTTCTGGAACCCATTCAAATTTAGTAATTATTTTTGTAATGCTGAAAGAGTATTTATAAGTATGAGGTGGTTTGAGGACTGCATCTCCTCCTCCTCCTCCTCCTCCTCCTTTTTCTTCTTCTTTACAAATATTAGCTGCTCCTTCTTTACAAATATTAGCATGGATGGCTCCTCTGTGGCTCCTGCTTCTGAATAGGTGATCTACCAGAAATTGGCCAGTACTCCCCTAGTGGGCCATGGTCTACTTTCTGCCTACCTCAGGCATAACCAGGGCTGATCCTACCATTAGACAAAGTGAGGCAGTCATCTCAAGCAGCTGATACATTTGCACGTGTAAAGGGAGAAATAAAGAGTCGAGACACAGAATATGGTGTAAAATTAGGGCCACACTTATTGAATAACAAAAATCTGCAAAGGGAAGAAGTGTGGGTACTAACTAAACCAGCCATTGGCCAGTGGAGGTCTTCCTGGGTGATACATCCAACCTCGAGGGGCGGCGCTGTAACTCCCCACCCCCCAGTTTTACACCATCCTGGTGCTGGAAGGCCTTCCCACTGACACCACTTCACGCGGCCGCGAAACACCAAGCAGGTGAGGTGAGTCGACCTCAAAGGTGATCCTTACCTCCCACATGGGGCCGCAAAACCCTGAGCGGGGAGCCTCGGATCTCAAGAAATTCCACAACACCAGTCACGTAAAAGCTGCCATCGGATGCTCACTGAACCCTACCCCAGTACCCCACTGCGCTGTTAACCTTCCTGCCTGCTCTGTTCAAGCCTTTGGGGTCTGCACCTCTAGGCTTGTAAAATCGAGCCTCGCCAGGCAGAATGAGGCCGAAATTGGCCCCGCTCACGTCCGGTGAGTCCTTACCTTTTTCTTCGGGGCGGCTCGCCCTCTCCGCGGCGAGCCGCCCGCACGGCCCATTCCGTCCCGTCACTTCCGGGACCAGAAATGACACGATGGAACCCTGCGCAGGCGCGCTGGACCCCTGTGGCGCATTCTGCGCCTGCGCAGGGTCCCGTCGCGTCACTTCCGGTCTCGGAAGTGACAGACGGGGCCAGAGAAGCCCGATCGAGCGGCGCGGAGAACCTCTCCACGCCGCTCAGAAAATCGAGTCGGGTCGGCGCCCCCACGGAAGATTGGGTCAGGGGCGTGAACCGGCCTTGGATCCATGCCTATGCACCACCCCGCCAACAGAAATGCAGCAAACTATGGGACCAGAGAATACAAACACCCGGCCAACACTGTCGTATAGCCGCAAGGTCCACAGATGCTTGCAGAATCAAGACCTTGCCCTTGAGCAAGCCTAAGTCATTTCCCAATGATGATGATGATGATGATGATGATGATGATGATGATGATTAACCCGCCTTTTTCCCAATACTGGGACTCAAGGTGGCTTCATAACATTGGCCCGGCGGTCGAAGATGCCAGAGGGTCAGGAACCATGGGGTCCATGGAAAGGGCTGGAATTGGTGTCCCAGGAACCTGAACCAAGGGGAAATATCCCCATGGTGTGAAACGACTGAGATTCAGCCAAGCAGCCATGGCCAATTGGCCAGGGTACTCGCCAACTGACAATTGGACCATGGTAGGGTCAGATGACGTCAGCGTCTGAGGCGGTGGAAGACTCTGAGAGGGGAATGCAACTTGAGAGTATACTTGAGAGGCAACACCAGCATCTGGGCTTCAGGCTGGCATGGTGCAGACTCAATGGTCGGAACAGGAAGCTGAGTCATTGTAGAACTAGTGCTCGCCTCCAGGCAAGTTGCAACAGACAACCACAACTTCCGCATGGTCTGTCTTCTAGTTCCAAACACGCACCCAGATGAACCCTCTGCAGAAGGCTGCATGGGGGTAGGGAGGCCCTTCTCCCTCTCCACTGCCACTAAGTGAGTAAGGATTGCGGAAACATCCGCTGCCTCATCCTCCGAGGAGGAAGAGATCACCGGCTGGTGAGCATGCTTCGTCAACTGCTTGGGGGCATGCCTCTTTCCTTTCTTACCACCCTGTCCCTTTTTAGGAGGCATCTCAATTCCTAGATAATAAATAACAAGAAAGGTTAAAGAAACCAATGATAGCCCCTTAGACCAGGACACAGCAGCAATTACCAGAATAAAGGCAATAAAACTTCAAAATTAATGTCACACCAACCCAGGTAGCTTAGGCTATTGGGCAGTATAGAAATGAAGTAAAGAAATACGAGGTCAGCACTAAAATTATAAAGAAACCGGACACCTGGGGCAAATAGGCCCAGGACACTATAAATAGGGCCACGCCCAAATAGGGCACGAAATACAAGGCCACGAGGCCTGCATGTGCCACTGGCTGGGCCACGCAGGTGCTCAGAGGGCAAAAGGCCCTTTGGTCGACAAGCAGAGCCCCGTGCCAAATCAGGCCGGGCAGGCCTGCCTGACTGCAATGGGCTATCCCAGAGAAGGGGGCACCTCCCATGGGCGTGAACACCAGAGCAGGAGAATGCATCTGCTACCATGCCCTGCCCAGTGGCCCACCGGAAGATGGCCGGGGCCTAAACCTTCCTGGGGCCAGCCAGCAACGAGGACAGAAGGGGGACTGGCCGAGGCCAACAAAAACGGGCAGCTGCGCCAGGCTGAAAAAACCAAGCAGAAGGATCCAGCACCCACAGGTAAAGGGGGCTAGGCACCGAAAGGTGGAGCACTAAATCGCAGTCCCGGGTTGACCCAGCCCAACCTCAAAACAGCCCCCACGTGTAGCCAGGCCGCCCATAGAGCCGGCTGGCATGGGACGCAACTGCGCCACCCCGCCTCACTCCGGGAAAAGCTAGTCACGGGCCCAAGCACCCAGGAAGGGAGGCGGCACAGGCACAGCTGCGGCAGAGAACATCACTTCCAGCCCCCCGCCCTCACAAGCAAACCAAATAGCTGTCTTCTGGGCTCAAGGCCCAATCCAATAAGGTGTCCAATTGCGGGTCACGTGTCGGTGAGAGACGGGCACGAGGATCCACAGCTCTTCTTCCTTCCTTCTTTCTCCACAGCAACAAAAAGAAAGAGGCCGAGGGTGGGGCCGGGCGGCCGGGTCTAATATCAACCCTGGTGCCCTGCCCTCCTTGAACCTCATTGGAGGGTGAGATCACCCCATAGTGGTCTCACTCTCCTTCCCCCCCACGCACAAAATTCTCCCGGCTCATAGCTATGCGTGGTTGGGGGATGGGGAAACTGCAATAGGGAGCTCAATAATACTGACTTACCTTACACAGTTGTTGAAAGGATTACAACATAGGGATGTTGGTGAAAATCGATAGGGGGTGGAAGTGGGGGCGAACTCGCCCCGCTCGACCCCACACGCCCCACGGATCTTACCTTTCCCCAGCTCAGCACATCTCCCCGGAGAGGAGCTGGGGAGAGGTACTTCCGGGTCCCCAGCACTGCGCTTTTCACGTTAGTTCCATAGAAAACCAGCTTAAAACAGCCGCAATTTGCTATTCGCAGCCGTTTTAAGCTGGTTTTCTATGGTACTTCCATGAAAAACGCAGAGCCAGGGACCTGGAACTGATGCGACGGGACCCCTGTGCTGCGTTTTTCATGTAAATACCATAGAAAACCAGCTTACAACAGCCGCGATTAGCTATTCACGGCTGTTTTAAGCTGTTATTCTATGGTACTTACATCACAACCGCAGCGCAGGGGTCCCATCATGTCACTTCCGGGTCCCCGGAAAGTCTGCCGGGAGCCTCGTGTCACTGCGAGAAGAGTCAAGCAGCATGGAGGCTCCTGCGAACCGGCTGGTGAAGGAGGTAAGAGGTTCGCCAGCATCCCTACGACAAGATAACGCCTGTGAAGTGCTTTAAACACTTGAAAATACAATGATGACGATGACGATGATTATTGGACTGTTAGTGTGATGTAGAGGTGAACTAACCTCTACATTAGGAGGTTGTAGAGGATAGTTCATCATACTAACCTCTATGATCAGGAGACCTAGGCTGAAATCCCCTGTACTCCATGAAGCTCAGCGAGTGACCTTGAGTGAGTCAACATGTCCCAGACTAACCTACCTTGCAGAATTGTTGCTGTGAGGATGAGGATAAAATGAAAGAAAGGAAGAATTTTTCTTCTGCATACCTTGAAGAAAGAGTGGGATTTAAAAAAAAAATGTAATAAAGATACTTAATTTAGACCATGTTTCCAGTGACAGCCTGGTGTTGGGGTGGGGGGATGTTCAAAAAAGAAAATAGCTCCCTCAAATAGTTGCACACATTTTAGACAAGCTGTGATGGAATTGTCTTCATTTAAAAGGAAAAGAGAAGAAATCATATTAAGAGTTTCCTGCTAGTGTTTGCAGTGAAAAAAGTGTTTTATTCACATTGCACAATATATTGTGTGGCTCCAGACAGTAGCAGCTTTCTTTCTTCATTTTTTTTACCCTCACATGAGTGCTATTGAATCATGAAAGGAAAGTTGCCCCAAACCTTGCATATGCTAATGTTTTTATTTACACTTTATCCAACATTTTCTGCTCTGGCAATTTATTCTGCATCTTTCTTTCCAATATTGCTTTATTCTAGGGTCAGGTTCCCATGTTGGAGCTCTTGTTAAATTAAGAGGTGTGTGGCTCTTAGAATTTTGCCTCTCTTATGTTAATAAAAGATAAGCATGTGAAAACATGTTAGCACAGCAGGGAAAGGGATGTGTGATATGATGCCAGCTCTAAAGAGAAATTACTGGTGTGAGGATGGCCTATGTGAAAAGTCTTGTGGTGATGCTGATTGAAAGTGAAAATTAGTCGCCTTTTCAAGAGCACACGCTATCGGCCCAACAGTGTGTTCTGTAAATCAGGTGAAAGTATAATCAAGGGTTGCCACACTTCTGGAATTAAAAGGAATATTTCCACTGACAGCAAACCAGAATGTCTAAAACAGGACAAAAAAATTACCTGCAGTGTTTGTTACACAGGTGTCCTTCATTACTGTCGCAAGTGAAGATAATTTCATCACTGCTTTGGCAAATAATTAAGTCTCTGTTCTTCCACTAATTTGAAACACAATATTGCTAGACAAAGAACTTCTGGTACATATTTTTAGTTTGCATTAAGTTCAGGTTTTGAGACTAATGTGTTCTGAAACAATGTATCTTTTAAATTGTGTGTGGGAGGTTAACTCTGTTTCTTTCTCTTTTAAAAATTTCCTGCCTCAACCTGTGCAAGCACTTCAGCATCTTGCCCACAGGGACAAGCCATCCGAAGTTTAATGAGTTAAATAGAATTGATTTAATGATTAAATATGATAGATCTGAGTATCTGCTTAACGCTCCCATAGTAATAGGAAAGTTAGTTAACTTTGGCTGGATTGTGCCCCATGTACTGGGCACACAGAGCCATCAGCCCCTATTGTGCAACAGTGTGGTCAACTTGCAATAACCAATTTCTTCCTTTCTGACAAGAAGTGTGAAGAAAGAAGATACATATTAGGGCTTCTTCTGATGCTGTCTCCATGGCACACTTCATCTCATTTTATAGGGATGTATCCGCTCGCCTCGAGAGGGCGTAGCGGAGCCGAAATCGGCCCCACTCACACCCGCAAGAGGCGAGCAGGTCTTACCGGGTTCCGGCGGCCGCTCGACTCTCCGCAGCGAGGCGGCTGCGCCAACCGCGTCGGTCCCATCGCGTCACTTCCGGGGCTTATGTGCATATTTTGGGTGGAGGCCCCAAACCCAAGTAGGGCTGGTAAAACCCTTGCCTGAAGTCCTGGAGAGTCACTGTCAGAGTTGACAATATTGGGCCAGATGGACCAATGGTCTGACTTGGTATAAGGCAGCTTCCCATGTTCCTATGTGTTTACCAGTGTGTTTCCCAGTAGTTCCTTCCTACAAGATTATTTCCTCATCAGAGATCTAGATAAGCCAATCAGTAAGTTTGTCTGGATGACTTGATTGTGTTAGGAACCTTGCAGAGAACAAGGCATTTACACAGGGTCCCATGCCCCTTGCATAGAGCGAGGGTCACTCCCGTGTTCTGTGTTAATGGAGGACAGTCAGGCTACACCTGCTGTTCTCTTGTCCCAACTTAGTCTATCCTCCCACACAAAATGGAAATTGCAGAGGCAAGAGGGTAGAGAAATACTCAAAATGGCAGCAAGGCTAAGCCTCTTGGTAACAGAAGAGCATTAGCATTTCATCATTTACACATCTCAAATCCTTTAAATCATAAATGTTGAAATGCCTATGTCTATATTATCTTGTCACTCTTGGAAATATTGTTTGTGTATTTTTGTTATATGCAGACTTCTACTTCCTCAGATTTGGAGCTGCCGGGTTGGTTGGTTGGTTTGTTTTTAATTCCAGTTGCAGCTGGGAAAGTGTAAAGGGTTTTAAAGGAAGTGGTCTGCAAAAGCTATTCCACGCTCCCTGGAGACCAGTTACATTTGAGAGGTTGCCTGATCGTTTACTGGTTTCCCCAGCAGCCCATTGTACAGTAGTCATGTTGCCACCTGATCAGTCTCCTTTGCTTGCCTGTGTATGAAACAGGGTGCCACCAATCTTGGATCCATGTCAGGGCTCGTGTAATGCTTTGGGCAGCACTCAGGAATAGATTAGCATTCTGATGCTGCTATAAAGCCACATGGTCATCATTATAAGGATCCTATTAAAGATAAAGGGACCTGCTGCAGAAATACAGGGGCAGATAATGTAGCTCATGTAATTGAGTGATAGTATTAAGGGCTTTAATTGATAAAAGCCTACAGTGGTTACTGCCACTTTTTTAAATAGTTAATAGGTTATCATGTTTCCTAATTACATTATCATTCGTTCATTTTCTATGAGTATGTCCTTCACAACTGCGAAACTTTGAAAGGAGGGGGAAATTAACCATGTGTATTGTTCTGAACTGACTAGCTTGTGAGATGACAGATGTGGTCTATGTCTAAAACCAGAGAAAAAGTTGCCTTCTGCAACAATCTCCAGAATTTGCAGAGTGTGAAAAATGGCTAATTAGCAGGATAGTGAGTTTAGGAATTCTGCCAGAAAGGCACATAATTTTTTCCAGAATTTCTGAACGAAGAGTGTTTCACAGCTCAGTCAGAGGAGATCTTGGCACCCCTAGCTATAATAAAATCATTTTCAATTTCCATACATCAGTGGCACACTATAGTGTGTTTGATTCATGTCATTCACTTGAAAAAGAAATTTGAAATATCTCTTTGGGAATAACCACAGGATCATAGTCCCAGGATTCATGGACATTCATGATTCTATGCTTCCATTGTTTAATTGCCTCTTAATATGGTCAGGAATTCATGGCTAAAGACTGTCATTTTTCTCTGCAGCATGCAGCAAGATTCACTTTCCTCAGTTTTGTATGACTTTCAACACCAAGGTCATCAAGAGTCATGTGTTTGCTTTAACATGGACAAATGGAAAAGGAAAAAAAATTGAGCTTCACTTTAACTCAATTTTAAAACACATTAAAACTCAATTTCAAGAATCTTGAGAGGTGTCATCCAAAACATCTGGAAGGGCACTACGTTGGGTAAGGCTGATATAGAGAAAACATCTGGTGGGATTGACTGATTGGTTAGCACATGCCTTTCTATTTTTTATGGGTTTAAGGCACAATCCTATGCATATTTAGACAGAAACAAGTCCTACAACTCCCAGTATTCCTGAGAGTTGTAGGACTTGTTTCTGTCTAAACATGCATAGGGTTTCTGTCTAAACATGCTCCCTTAAAAGTTCACACATGCTGTTAACAAAGTTAGCAAATATATGTCTAATGGTGTACATTATTATTATTATTATTATTATTATTATTATTATTATTATTATTATAGATCACAGAAAGCAACTATAATTCAGATTATGTCCACTTCCCAGCAGTATCCATATCTGTAATTCTCTAATTCTTCTCTATGATTAAAAAAAAAAAAAGATGCAAGGGGACCAGGCTTCTGACAATAGCGATGCAAACATAGGGACATTTTTAGTGGCCAGTTCCAGTTTCGTAACTTGCACTACATGCTCACTACAGCCCAAGACCGAGCACCTTTCATGAGTCTTAGAAGGCTAAGGCTGCAACCCTATACACATTTACCTGGGAGTAACTCCCATTGAACTTAGTGGGATGTACTTCTGAGTAGACATGCCTAGGATTCCACTGTTATTTGTTTGGTCTGGCCTTTCGGACTCAAGGTTGAATTGTGAATGGGTGGGGAAATTCTAGTCAATTCTATTTGATTCCATTCTGCTCTGTGATGGGTTTTCCTCTTATTGTTGTCTGCCTCAAACCTTCAGGATGAAGCAGGATGAAAAAAGAAAGAAAGAGATTAAACTAAAATGTGTATCTAATATGAATATCATGATTGCAATTCATTGCACCAGCCCACCTGCCCGAGCTATTAAAACAGCATTGTAAAATGGTTATTATGACACCCTGTTTTGTAAAAGTGCAGTGACACGGCTATGATCACTTAACGTGCATTTTTAAATCAGGCCTACACTAACAGAAGAAATGATACTAAAATCAATGGGAGTTGCTTACATGGAAATGACTTCATGACAGAGATGTAACCATGATAAGCTACTATGTTTTTTAAAAACTTTTGTTGTGCTTTTTCTTAAAACCCTACAACAACATCATGACAACAGCACCAAATTCACCCCCAGCCCCCATGGCTGTTTTGCTTGGCATTTTTCATAGTAATAGCTTTGCATAATTCTCTAGAAATGGAGTTGAATAGTTAGTTACACAAATGTTTAGTGAGCACCTTCATTTGTGGAGGTAATTAAAGTTTCCAGAAAGAGGAAAGATAGTTAATTAGAAATCAGAAAAAGCAGAAAGCAAAAGGCATTGCATTATGCTATGTGTTACTATTCAAATATATTTCAGTTTTATATAGAATGTGGTGGTTGGCATTTAAGTAAATTCAAAGGTTAAGTTTTGACTCCACACATAGCATGTTCTGAGACCAATGATATTCATAACTGAGTCATAAGGATACATTTAACAAATGTACTGTTTAGTAAACAGAGGGGCTGCCCCAGTTCATGAGCTTAATGTGGATTCCAAGTCCCTTCTGGCTTTAATCATCAGTTTCATTTTGAATTCCCAATATCGAAATTAATTGCAGGTGTCTGCTTCCAACAAGAGTGTAGTCTTTAAATTATACATGTCAGTGCATCACTTACACCATGTCACATCCTGTTAAATTTCTTCTCATTGTAACTCTATATAACAAAATGTGACATTAGAGAAGTTTTAGCATATTACAGTGGACTGATACTTTGAGTTATCTCTATGTGACCAAGTTGAATAGATAATTATTGTAGTACATGTCTTGGATGTAGTCCTAATGGGAAGATGGATCTTATGGGTTACTTTTGAATTTGCCCAGAACTTATGGTGGGTTTCCATGTGTATCTCAACAGATAAGTAAAATGCAATTTTATGAAATCGACAGAAATGTTTGCCACGTGTACAAAGTAAATTAGAAATAGCAGTCATGTGGCAGCTTATGAGTATTTATGGACTCGAATGCAATGAAAGCTTGTGCCATAATAAATTTTATAGTCTTTAAGTTGCACCAAGATTTGTTGATGATGATTGTTGCTGTTGTTGTTGAAATATCTATACAGCCTTCAGTAGAAATTCCCAGGGCATTTTACATAAAAAGCAGGGTTGTTAAAATATATATTTATAAATATATTTGTTATTTAAAAACTGTATCCCATTTTCAGGTCCCAAAATGGGACCCGCAACATGGCTAGCAATCAGAGAAAGACAACAATGAAATAATAAAATGATAAAACTACAAAGAACAGCAGCAAAAGAATAAAAGATTTTTTAAAAAAAAAACTGAAGGAAACCAAGGCAGCTTCTTATGTTCAGCTTAAGGGGGCTCCAATCCTCCATGAACTTTGGAATGTCTTTTATGCTGTGATTTCATACTGAAGCTTTTTGTGCAGTGGTGAGAGTGTTGGACTGGGACTCTGCAGATCTGGGTTCTAGACCCCACTTGGTTATGAAGCTCACTGGGTGACTTTGGGCCAGTCACTGGGCACATGATTCAGACAGCCATATGTCCCTGTCAAAAAAACAACAACACCCATTGCCCTTTCTAAAGCCCCATTTTAAAGGCGGCCTGGAGTTCTGACAGCTAGCTGTCAAAACTCCTTTCTTCCGAAAATGGGGTGGGATGCACTTTTGCACTTTCCTGAGCAGCTAGAGCAGTGTTCTCCAACCTTGGGTCCCCAGATGTTTTTGGCCTACAACTCCCAGCATGCCCCAGCCAGCTACGCTGGCTGGGGCATGCTGGGAGTTGCAGGCCAAAAACATCTGGGGACCCAAGGTTGGAGAACACTGAGCTAGAGTCTTAGAAAGTGCAAAATGCTCAGGACCCTGACAGTCAGGACAAAAAAGAAGAAGAGGATCTCACCACAAAGGGGGGGTGTAAACCTCACCACTCCCTCGCTCCCTCAGTTTTATATAGAATGTGGTGGTTGGCATGGAAAGCAAAGTAAAGAAATACCCTATTTGGAGCCTCTCAGCCACACTTAGCCGTACTTTGACAGCAGGTCCCCCCCCCCCGAACATTGCCCAGCTGAAGCTTCCCATTTTCACACTCATGGAACTATGCACTTCCACAGTCGTGCAAGTGCGGCTAATTTTTAAAAAATATGCATTGTGGGTGCATATATTTTTTTATTTTTTTTTTAAAAGTATATTGCTGATCACTGACAGCCCCTCCAATGTGCCACTTGGGCACTATGAAGTGGCTGTCCCTGGATGTAAAACAGAGATCGTGAAAACTGGTTGTCAAACCAGAGATTGCGATCCTTGGTGAAAAATAGTTAAAGGCGTAAAAAAGCCATGGTGAGCAAAGAGGGCTCACGATCATGGCAGGGGACACTCAGCCAGTGACAGTTGCCCCAAAGTGCTACTTGGGCATTTGTGGGGCAGCTGACATTGGCAGTGGCCTGGGCGAGCTTGACAAGAGAGACAAGGGGAGGTTGCCACTCTTGCCAAGAGGCTCACTAGCCACTTCCCAGTACCCACAATGGGGTCGGTTGCCTGGGTCTGGACAACAGAACAAGCCATCATGAGTAAAACAACCACAACAACAAGCCGTGGTTTGCCAGGGTGGCTTCTTGTCCACAAACAAGCCACTCTGCACAAAATGGTCCGGGTTCACATGACACGACAACCCACCATGGCATGTCACCCATGATGGGTCGTTGGGTCATGCAAACCCAGTCACTGACTCTCAGCCTAACCTAATCCTCTCCATTTTATACTCACAGCAACCCTGTGAGGATAAAATGGAGGAGAGGGGCACCATGTAAGCTGTCTTGGGTTCCTTGCAAAAAAAGGAAATAAGGCAGGATATAAATGTAATAATAATAATAACAACAACAACAACAACAACAGCATGACCTCTCCTCTGTATGGATCCCATAATGCCTGATAAAGGTGAGACTCTGATAGAAAAGTTTCCTGCAAACCAGGCACTGGTAGATCTTCTCTTCTATGTGAGTCCTCTGATGCAAAGTCAGTTTCAAGATGAAGAGTAAATAACAATACTTGTCACATATCAGGATTCAAGGTGGGCTCCTACCCCAAACTGAAGTGCACATCAGTGAAGCACCATAATTTAATATCCCCAAAGCAGATTTTGAGGGTGCATTCAGGGGGAGGGGGAATTCCCGTTCTCCTGAAGGAAGCCATTCCATCAGCAGATGGGTCTAACTGGATGCATCCCAATGTTTCTTTCTTCACTCCACAATTTATTTCTATTTATATCCCACCGTTCATAAAAAAATCTCAGGGCAGGTAACAACAGTGTTAAAACAACAACAATAAAATAGCAATAAGATACAGTAAGTAAACATATAATAAAACCAATGAAACAATCAACAGTGAAATTGATTGCAACGGCAACTAGCCACTCAGAAATACCCTGGTAAACAGGTGGGTCTTGGCCTGGCACCAAAATGTCAGTGTGGGTGGGAAAGGCATTACCATGGGGGAGGATATTGCTTTGTACCGCAACATACAAAGACAATTTCTAGCCTCTGCACCAATCCCCTAACACAGATACTTTCTTTTGCAGCTTTATTTTCCAACAGATCAGTGACCATAACAAGCGAATAAATAAATACCTATTGCTATTCCATTAATTTGGCTCATAATGAATCATTTTTCTTCGCTGCAAAATGTATACAGGTATATATACCTCTTTTTACATTACGAATGAGCACTAAAAGCTGCAAGCTCTTTGAAAATGTCGCAAACAGATTAAAATATGAGTGAAGAAACAAAAAAACAACCACTTAGTAGCCACTTTTGAGATTTGTCAATTTCTCCCGTAGCAAATTAGACTTGCACCGTGTAAGGTTTTTCACCCTTTCTTGAACTCTTTGAAGCTTCACATTCTGAAAGTAGTTCAGAATCATGCAAATAATGTCTTTTTGTTCTTGGAGCTGCTCTTCTCACACAAAATTCTATTACAGCTATGAAGCAATTCAAGGATAATGCTGGTACCTACTACCACTGAATTGGTTTTAGGTTCTATCAGTATTTCCAGAGACTGCCTTATTTCTTGGAAATTTAAATTGGGCCAACTACATTCCAGACATTTGTGTTTGCTTGTTTTAATGTAAAAGGAATAGATTGCTAGGGATTAATATCAGGTGACTGATTTTAAAGTTTCTGACACAAAACAGATATGTGGAAGTCCCTAGAACAGGGGTAGACAGAAAGTAGATATGGATCTACTGGTAGAGCTCTGGCTGATTTACGGTAAATCAGCAAGGATTTCTGACTGCCATATGTTTAACAAAAGCAGCAGCAAAGTGACCATCCCTAAATTTTAGGGCTGAAATGCAGAAAGCTTGGGGTGCTCCTGGAGTGGATTCTTGTGTGGAAGGACTGTGAGCTCTGTTCAGTTCTGGTACTCAAAACAAATTCCTGGGCTTATTAGGTGTATGTCCTAAGTACCAGGATCCTTTGGATGGATCATGGGGTTTTAGTTTTTTAAAAAAAGTTAATCCCACAAACCTGAAGTCTGCCCATTCCTGCCTTATTTGGGTGAGGAATAATAATGTCCCTTTAAATCCAAACCCAAATTGTACAACAAAAGCCAGATTTCAGACTTGGTGACAAGACAATACCAAAACTGAACACCCTAAACTTAGAAAATATTATGGTATGATGAGTGTCTCGTTCAAGATAGAGCCACATATCAGTAAAGTACCTTTATTTAATACTTTTTAGTGCCGTGGTGGTTTTAAATGTATGATTTAAGATAAATCACAATAGATTTTAAACTTGCTACAATTATTGCAACAATTAGTACCTTTTTCCTTTTTAAAAATCTCTCTCACTGGATCCTCTTATATACGATAGTTCCAACGTAACTGCATGCCTGGCGCTCTGTTAGAAAAAAATGGCAGCCATATTGATCAGCTGTTTGATCAGGAGGCTGGAATAGTGGAAACTGTTCCTTCCCCTCTGAAACACCTGATCAGTGTTATCAGTGATTTGTGGGGATACCCACACAGTTGGACTGAGAGGAAAAACCATACATGCAGCATTCATTTTGCAAATGTAGCTCCTCATTTAGCTAAGATACACACTCATAAGCTTGCTTCCATGTTCATTTAGCTCCTAGCTGGATCATATATCTTCCAAAGTAAATGGAATTTGTGGAGTCTTCGCTCTTCTAAAAGAGAGAGAGAGAGAGAGAGAGAGAGAAAGATTTGTATTCAATTAAAGACTTTTTGAGCATTCCAGTACTGGGGGTAAAAAAAAAGACCCTGAGATCCTGTGTGCATAAAAACAGTGTGGTGTCAAAGTTACAGTACCTGACAAGAAGGGAGAAGACCCAAGTTCAATTCCTTGCTCAGCAGTGAAGTTCACTGAGTGACGTTGCAGCAATCACTACCTATCAACCTTGCAAAGTTGTTGTGAAGATAAAGGAGAGGAGCCAAGTACATCAGCCCAAGCTTCTAGCAGGAAGGGAGGAATTAAAATACTATAAATAAATCTAGGACTGTAGCTTACAATCATGATCCAGAAATTCGATGTATATGCTGAGTCCCAGAGACAGGGACTTTCCGTTCCTTTCTGACAGGGATTTTTGCCCTAAGAGAAAGCCCACAACATTTCCCATGTTTGTGGGCAATGGGAAGGAGGTGGGGAGGGAGTTTGAAGCACTGAATATTAAAGATAGCAGTCAGAAAGCCCTCAGAAAGAGACATAATAATTTGGAGGAAAGAAGCCATGCCATTATAAATGAAGTAGATCAACCATATTGACAGAACAGTTTAATATAATATTAAAATGCATGGCATTTACCCAAAACATCAAAGGATGGGGGAAGTAAGATAAAATTCAGTTACTCATAAAATCTTGCAAGACTTCCCACCAGACAACATTAGCATTTTGTATTCTTCCCAATATTTTCATTTAAAAGGGAGCTGCTGTGCAAAATAATGTCCTTGTCTGTCCCTTCCTCATACAACTCTCCAATCAAATTTAATAATGCTAGTTTGATACAATGCCAGCCTACACTTGGTTTACCCTTGGTCGACTTTAATAGGGTCAAAAATATTTTCGCATTGGCAGTGTACGCATTAATCATTTTTCCAGAGGATTTAGAAAATTGGAAGAGACAAGGCCAAGCAAAATTTTAAATTAATTGGGCCTACCCCAGCATTCAAGGGTCACCTTGTGTCAGTTGTCCCACATTTTCCAGGTCACAGAGTTCCTGTGCATCCTACAGCTGCCATGAGGAGAGATCTGTGCTGTGGGCACACAAAGGTGAAAGAATTTCCCTCAGAAAGTGCGAATTTTCCTACGGGCAACCACAACAATTGTAGCTTCCAGATTGTCGCCAGACACCAACCACTTAAATAATGCATGCTTGGCTGACGCCTCTACTTGATGCATTTTCTAATCGAGTAGTCAGGAAAATTTGCAAACATTCTGTCATTTACCATAAACCTGCTGCCTGCCCACCACTACAGAGTAATTAATTGTATTGCTGCACAGAAATATTAAGTTCAGCTGGGAAATCCATTTTTCCTGCTATTACTACTTTTAACCCCTTTTAGGATTTCGGATATTTCTTGATAGGGATCAGAGCATCAAAGCACTATTCTTACAAAGGAAATGCTGTCGGTTGGCAATATTAATGTGCTATTTCAATGTGACACCAATAATTGTTCAACATTTCTCATCATAACCTTTATAATGCCCCCTCAGTATTTGGCTGGCTGACCAGATGAAAATGGCAATAGAAAATAAGGGAGGTTAGTGGAAGTCTTTCTTTAGGGATGTAATTAATTTATTAGCTCCCAAAAGGGCTTGCTGCATGGTCAGAAGTGTGCAAACCTTTTAGCTATTGCTGTGATGTAGGAGAGCAAAGTGCCACAATCTAAGCATCAAGAATAACTAGAGGCAAGAAAGTTACAATGAATGATTTATTGTGTGTTTAAAATGTTCTAAGAACAAAACAATATAGAGAAGGAGAGAAGAATTAGGTCAGCCAAGACAATGATATCCCATTGATTTATAAGAAGAACATCATCCCAAGGAGAGAGGAGAAAGAAAGAAATTTTCCATTATTATATGGTATATCCACCTGGGGCAACCAGAAGAGGAAATTTCACCTGTTGACATTGTCCCATTTGAAAGATAAACCATTTGATTGATATCATAAGGCAGCCTTCTCCAACCTGGTGCCCTAGAGATGTTTTGGACTTCAGCTCCATCAGCCCCAGCCAGCTTGCCCAATGGTCAGTAATGTTGGGAGTTGTAGTCCCAAACATCTGGAGGGCACCAGGTTGGGGAAGGCTGGCATAAGGTAATCAAAATAAATGAAGTATGATTCCTGCCTAGGCATTCCAATGGATAGAGTCTTGTTTTGGGATCTCTGTTTAAAGCATGGCTCAGCCACAGACTGCCTTAATCAATGATTTCCAAATTGTGTTCCTGAGGCACATGAATCTGTGTGAGTGGGGTTGACGTATGCCTTCCAAAAACAAAAGAAAAATATGTTCAACTCACCACTTTTGAAAACAAATTTCTGTCTCTCATAGCTTCTGAAAATAATTTTATTTTCCTTACCATGAAACTGTGGGCAGACCTTTCACCACACACCTTGATTAAAATAAGCAAAAAAGGCAAGTGGGAATTAGATACAATTGCTACATGGGCATGGGCATGGGCTGGGTCCAGCCAGGATGAAAGATGCTGGGATCAACCTATAGTTTCAGATCCTGGTTAGTTAACTGACATCAAACCACAGTTCCCCACTGTGGATGTAATAGTATACTGTCATTTAAAGAGACCAGGATCAAAGCACTGAAGTCAGTGTGCACGATGAAGAAGAGGCAAGGGGAAAGATGAGGGGTAGTACTTGGGCCCAACGCTTGTTCCTGGCTTAATTAATGATGGTTTATTGACATTACATATAAACTGGCCCTATGTGTTTTATCTGTGGTGCAAATCACTGGTTTCAGTGGACTGAACCTCAAAATGAGTGCTTAGGAATGCAGCTATTCAGTATTATTGATGCATGATTAACAATCAGCCTCATGTCATGTAACAACTCAGTGCCAACACTTTCAGCAATACAAAGTAGTGCTTAAGATGGGGTCTGCTGGCTTCAAAATCATAAAACAAAGCATTAAACCAGTATTACCATGACTCCTGATACCACGGTGCCAAAGATTAGGATCAATGTACATATCTTTGTAGTGTAAGTAGAAATATCAGCATGTTCACAACAATGCCTGTCTTTCCCAACAGACAGCTGCAATTTCAATTCTTGCTGCAAAATAATCAATATTAAGCTTGTGGTTGAATTTGCATATTTCTTTGTACTCAATACAGTTGGCTTCAGAAATAAGAGAACCAAATTATAGTAAAACGGAATTTTTAAAAGAAAGAAAAAAAACATGGAGTAAACATAAGACATAGAATAATCATATGGACAGCCTGATCTTTAGCTTCATTTTTAGCTGACAAGGCATAACCAGAAGCTTATGCCACATCAGCTAAAGCAGTATCCTGCCCTAAGTAGATTCCAACTAGATTGTAAGCCTGCAAGCTGCTGGTCCTGTCATTTTTTTTAAACATTGTACAACGCTTGGTAATTTTAGGCTCTTTAGAAATAAATAGTAAGTACTGAGGGGGAAGAGCTGATAAGCTCTGCCCTACTTGCTTCTAAATATGCATGATAAATGCGACATTGTTGTGTGGGTACAAGAGTGCGCTGGCACAAGGGGGAAAGGGCTGCACAGATGGCCCTTGAGATTCAGCAGAAGTGGTCACTAGAAAGGGATAGCCTGCCAGTTCTCTGGAAGAGCCCCTTGCACAGGACTGGTGCGTTGTTGAGGGAGGTAACTTCTCTCAGACACGGGTACACCACTGCCAGTGGCTACTGCCGATCTTACCATAGAAGACATGGACAATATAGCTTCTGACTGTTGGTATCCTTTTCAGGACATCTGTGGTAATTTTGGACTAGGGAGTACTAATTGCTTCAGTTTGGCTAATCTATATTGCCTCTGTTCTCAGATTGTATACCATTGTATACCCCACTGCCCCACAACTGACATCTGTGCATTTAGCACAACGTCAGAAAACAGGAGCTTACATACAATCGAACGCGCATAGGCTTCCATTACACCAAACACGTGGATGTCAGGTGTCAGGGCTGCCGGGGTGCATGACTTCGGGGAGAGAAGCAGCAAGTGTTTAGTCTACACGTGGAACAGAACATACGTAAAAGGCTATTTACGTTGCACAGGGGGCAAATAGAGTTGTTGGCTGCATTAAACAAAGTATTTTAGTATGAGTAGGAAGGTTCAAGACTTAGGAGGCTATATATGGAATAATCTGTCCAGGTTTTTTTCATCCACATTCTACATCAGTAGAAGCCTGTGTTAAGACACAACACCCTGTAAGGAATTTCAGCTTCTACTTTGCTGTATTGCATTTTAAATATATTACGGTATGTGCTACCTCAAGAGCTTTGGTTTGTATGCTGTAGTGGTTAAGGTGTTGAACTAAGACCAGGATTAATATGGGATGAACATGGTTTGTCATTGAATCGTGGGTTTTTCTCTTTGTGGGTTTTTCATGGTTAACAAACCATGGTTTGTTAGCGCAGCTGAGTTCACACAACGCAACAGCCCATGATTCAAGGACAACCCATGCACAACCTATACTCTCAGTTGCCGTGTTGTGTGAACCCTGCCTCAGGCCCTGTTTGAAAGTAACAGCAACTTGCAGCAGCAGTTTATGGGTTTTAAACGCCTTCTGATTAACTCATGAATTGTTGGCATATGCACCCCATGCAAGCTGCTTCCAGTTTCCAGCAATAACCTATGAATGCAGCATTCATAGGTTGTTTCCATGATGTCTGAAACCAGGCACTTGGGGTTGTTTGTGGGTTAAACAACTCCAAATTGACCCAAAAACAAGCCATGTTGCTGGAAATTGGAAGTGGCTTGCGTGTGGCATGCCCCACATGAACTGCCACCAAAAGCTGCCTTTATGTCCAAATAGGGTCTTAAAGTGTGTAAAACTTATCTACCCTTAGTGGAGTCCACCTCTGTTTCTGCTTGAGTCTCTGATTTAGTGATGATGAGCAGTGACTCATCTAGAGACCCAACAGCAGGGATGTTGAAGAGTCCTTGGTCTCGAGTCACGAGTCGAGTCACAAGTCTTTGGACCCGAGTCTCGAGTCCGAGTCCTTGGTCCAAAATGGTGACTCACGAGTCCCGAGTCCCGAGTCACTCCCAAAACTGACTCCACGAGTCCCTATTAAAAACAATGGGGTTTCCCCCCAACAAAATAAAGCTACTTCAGATGTGTGGGTTAAATAAATTCTAGGCACAAGTGTGCCTTTTTATTTCAAAACTCTGCAACTGATTTTGGCAAGAACAGACCAGGCAGACAAACCCAAAATAACCAGGCAGGCAGAGGAGGCGGGGAACCTCAAAGCAGGCAGGCAGAGGCCTTTGTCTTGGACAATTCAAACTGTGGAATTGGTTAAGAAGAGACCAGGCAGGCAGAGAGAAGGCAGGGAACCCCAAACAGGCAGGCAGAGGCAGCCAAACCCAAAATGTCTGACCCTAACCCTAACCCCCCACAACAACACATCAATCAAAATAAATCTCAACACATCGTTGGGGCTGTGCTCCTGGTAGCTGTCCATAGTGGCCAAGCAGCGGCGCGCCTCGCTTCCATGCGCTCTTCACCGGTGATCGTGCTCTTCTCCACTCCTTCTGGCACAGCCCAGGGATGTTGACGAGTCCTTGGTCTCAAGTCCCGAGTCGAGTCTCGAGTCCCATTAAAAATATTGGGACTCGAGTCCGACTCGAGTCAGAGGGGGGACTCAGTCCGACTCACGAGTCGAGTCCTCGAGTCCAAGTCCCCATCCCTGCCCAACAGGCAACCTCCTCTGAGAGCACAGTAATGTGCTACTGATCCTGTTGAGATCAGGACATTGGCGAATAGAATAAACAGTGTTTTCTGTTTGTGCTAAACTCAGTATGGTACAATATTGAACTCAACTTAGTGCCATGGCCATGGACCTTGAATTTTCTTTACAATTGGGCTCTTTTTAATCAAGTGCTCTGTGCACTGTGTGTGTTTTTCAATAAAGCAGTTTCATTTTGGAAAATAGCACAAATATTATGACAACATGAAAGGTTCAGCCCTATTAATTAAACAAAATCTGAGTCACATAACAAATGTATCTGAAACACAGTATTAGGAAACTATGGAGGGACTATATAGGATAGTTTAGATGTGCCTTGCATGTGCCCATTTTCTATTATTTTAAATAGATTTAACAGATACATGTAAATATCTGGATTTAATTATTACCCTTATGAAGGATGTATAAAGTTACTCAGATCACTACACTTATTAATCAAGATCATTTTAACTTTAATTTAATTCAGAATATTTTGTTTTAAAAGCTGCCCTGTACTGCTCGTCATTGTATTTTGACAGAAAACTGAATTCTTGTTCACAACTACAGAATTTGTTTAGCTCCAGGCATCTGTGTTTGGATTACGAGAATGCTGATTGGTTCATTGCCAGGGGCACATAAAGGTCAAGCTGTCCTTTTAAAGGATTTTTTTTTTTTTTTGCGCCTAAGAGTTTGGCTCATTAATCAGAGTTAAAAGTAAAGGGGGGGGAGGCAGTGACTCGAAATCATTTGATTCTTTTACAAGGCATATTCTAAAAAGCAGGACTCAAATGTTAGTGTTAGAGGTTGAGTAGATGTTTGTACGGATCATACCGACATACTTCTGACAGGTGACCTGAAACCTTTCAAACTGACATCTGTCACAGAGATAGACAGAGGGGTTTCTTAGCCCGAGAGCCTGTTTTCATGACATTTCATTTTTTTCCCCATCAGATTTTGAGAAGGGGGGGAAGAAGATGAACTTGAAAAATCTTGCCGGGGGCAGAAAATGAGATCAGGTTTTCTGCAGCTGTCTAGCTCACCTTTAAAGGTTAGAGGTCCAAGAAAAGTGAAGACAAAGGTCTCGTTCTTAGATTAGCTAAAAGAATAGATTAGTTCTTTTAAAATATGTGTAATAGCTGGTTCGCCAGTACAGGCTGGCATAGTAAAGTAAGTGGCATGGAATAATTATGAGATTTGCGTATCCTGATACGGACTGACAGCTATGCACCGAACTAAAATTTGGGACCCAAATGTCCAAACAGCTTGAACTGCCCAAAAGTTATTTTAAAGATGATTGATTGATTCTGTATTAGTATCCTGACTCAATAAAACTGGTTTACATAGACAGAGATTCCAAGGGGGGTAGGTTAGAGATGTGAAGTCCAAGAATGGGAAATCAGCTTTTCAACCCCTTTATTCCAAGGGGGAAAAAAAAATCCTGGGAGAGACATTTTTAATGGGGGGGGGTGTTTGAGGGGAGGGGTTTCCAGGCCTTCACATCTCTAGGCTAGGTATTCCTTCATGCCTACTCCCAGTGCCACAGTGAGAACATAAGAAGAGCGCTTCTGGAACTGACTGACAGTCCATTTAGTGCGGCATCCTGCTTCTCATAGTGCCCAAGCAGGTCCCCCACCTCCCTTGACACCCTTCATCAGGGCATGAAGGAAATAGCCATGCCTCACTGTTGCTCCCCAACCTACTGCCTTTGAACAGGGAGCATGCCATATAGCAGGCATGGCTGATAGCTACTGATAGACCTATCCTCCATGACTGTGTATAATCTCCTTTTAAAGCCATGTAAACTAGGGACCATCACTATCATCTTGTGGCAAGGAGTTTCATAAGTACATTATGCCTTGAGTAACAGTTCCAGGTTATCCTCAAAACAATTTGCGCTTGACGTAGGTTTTGTACTCGATCCATTTCTGCATATGTAAGAGAATTTTCATACTGATCTCTTCAGAATTCTGATGTTACCCTGACATGAGTCCAAATGGAAGAAAAGGACTAATTATCCAGGAGCTTTCCCCCTTGTCTTCTTCCTGATAAATCTTGAGATCATACCGCTGCCCCACTTCACATGCTGACTGTGTGAAGGATACTTCACACATTTACAGGGAGTGGCGCTACACTGCTAGTCCTGCCCCCAGCATTGGGTATGCCCCCTTGACATTCCCTTGACATCCATGCATTGGGACAGACATCCGCACTGATGACGCCTACATGTGAGCAGCTGCTTTGCCAATGCAGACATCTGCACCAACATGGGGATACAGGGTGGGGCCAGCAACACGCCTGATCAGGATTCCAGAGGACCCTGGTTTCTAAAGGACCACCTCTTCCCATATGTTCCTGCCTGTGCCCTGAGATCATTATCTGAGTCCCTGTTCTGAGTGCCCCTGCATACTGAGATTCAGTGGGTGGCTACTCATGAATGGGCCTTTTCTGTGGTGGTCACCAAATTGGGGGATGCCCTTCCTCGAGAGGTCTGCTTGGTGTGCCTACTTTGCTGATTTTTGAAAGCTTCAGTTGGCTCCTGTCTCTTGACAAGGATTGCTGTAATGTACCTTGGCAATTTGATGGTTTGACAGGTTTGATTATTTGCTATTTGATGCTTTTTTAAATGATTGATTATTTATTTCTTTTCTTTTCTTTATTTCTTAGCCACCTTTCAAGACTGACTAGACTTTTTTTTTAATTAGGTGGGATAAAAACATGTAAGTAAATCATCAAATAGATGTTTGGCAAGCAAGCAGCTGTTCCCCCAGCCTCACCTAGCCCTATTTGAAAAGATGACACAGTGTTTGTGAATCAGGTAAAGCCTGGGCATCATCATCATGTAGAACTTTATTTTAATTCCCCCATTTCCAGGTCAGAAATGGGTTGCACAGAGTAACTTCAGAAAATAAGAAAAGAAAATAGTCCCAGAAATTAAGAAAAGAAGCCCAGCCTATCCTTTTTTTAATGCACTGTTTTAGCCCTTGTAACTCTCTTACCATATGTTTCTACCTTCAGGAAGCAGCTTTTTGACCTTTCTGCTGTGCTTTGATTAGCCTTTTCTCCCAGTCACAATCTGCCCAGGGCTACCAGCCTTGTAAATTAGGCACCAGATCCATCAGGTGCCCATTCTCAAGGGTTTAAAAGGAAGATAAAGGGAAGGAGGAAGGGGGGGGGGAATCACGCAGTAGCAAGATGCTGCAAACTGACATAAGAGAAAGATACAACACAATCCTATACATATCTATTCAGAAGTAAGTTGAATGGGTCTGTGTTCCAGGTATGGAGGTATAACATTTCAGTGTCAATCTCCAAAAGGTATCCTCTTGAATCCTGGGAAAATATTCTATTTAAGTTTATGTCAGAATCTAGAATGGTTTAATGTACTGTACATTTTAAATTATGTATACAAGTCTAGGTATCACCCAAAGGAAGTGCCATTGAGTATGCCAGGGCTGTATCTCTTGTTCAGCACAGAAAATGACACTGGACATTTCTGCCACTATAAGGACTAGAAAAGTACTATTAAAATAAATGCATGGTGGGATCTGTAGCCAGCCAGCTAATAGGTTCCACCATGGGCTGCAGTAAAGCATCTTGGAGACTACAGTTTGCTCACCGCTGAGGTATGCCATATTGTCTAAGAAACAAAGAACATTGTTATTTTGGGTTTTGCTTACTTATTATCTCACAAGATTCTATCACTTCTATTAATTTTATTTTCACTGTGATCATTTTTCTAAGCTAAGAGAGAGCTAATTTGCCATGAAAATAAGTTTTCCAAAACATAAAGTGACAGTGAAAGAAGCCAGGCATCTCCAACAGGCAAATTTTCTAAATGCATTAGTACCTTACAATATTGTTGCATTATTCGTATTCTTTGGGTGCTTCCAGACAAGGCTTTTATCATGCAATCACCTTGCCTCATTCATGGAATTTGCTGGGGTGGAGGGTCGGGTCCAGACACCATTGCCTTCCATTCCTAACTCTCCCGTGTTTACCCACCACTTCTTCCATCTTTTTTCTTACCAAAAAAACACCACAAAAACATTAAGGAGGGAAAGATGGAATAGCAACATAATGCCTTTTGATTGGTAGGAGTAGGAGCCTTCTGTCTGGAAGCACCCATCTATACTATATTTAAAATGTATAAAGCTTTATCATGTTGTCTGTTCGTGCAGACCACTTATTGGAGATGGAAGGAACTGAAACAGAACTAGGAATCAATCAGTAGGAATCAACCTCATAACAAATCTCAGATTAATGCAATATTATATACAGACCGTCATTTTAAGTTCACTCGGGTTCTGTCCGAGAAGTCACAGAAAATGAACGTTCTCTAATCGAACACCAGGTGAGCTGAACAGAAGAGTGGATATTCTGATGATCAAGTGAAGGCAGTTTCTGTTCCACGGTTGTGGAGCACTTCTGGAATTCCCTCTCCTGAAAACCCCCTACTCTTGGGGCCTTTAAATGGACCCCAAAGACTTTTTTATTCCACCAAGCTTTTTAGGGACATAGGAAGCTGCCTTATACTGAGTCAGACCATCGCTCTATCTAGCCCAGTATTGTCAACACTGGCTGGCAGCAGATCTCCAGGTTTCAGGCAGGAGTTTTTTCCTGCCCTACCTGGAGATGTCAGGAATTTAACTTGGAACCTTCTGCATGCAAGACATGTGTTCTACCACTGTGCTATGGCCCCTTTTCATGTTTATCTTATTGCTGGCTCCCTGTGTGTTTTTGATCTGATTTTTTAAAATTATTATTCTGTTTGTTTGATTGATTGTTTTTTAACATTTTTATTGTAAGACAACTTGCAAGGGCTTTGCTCCAAAAGGCAGTGTAGAAATATATAAATAAATAAGGGAACCATTACTAAAGGATACAGAAGTAAACCCTCATAGGTCAGGCCACACTTCATTGTGCTACCAGAATTCTTGTTCCTCTGATCTAAGCACTGAAAGGCTGATTGAAAACCAGTGCATGCTGGGTTTTGTAGTCTATTTAATACATATTAGAAATAATTTCTCATTTCCAAGGCTAGTGAAGAAGATTGGCTGAAGAAGACTGACTTTGGGAGCAATCCTACTCTCACCGGTAAGCCAGATAAGCAGACTTAGGAAGCAGCATAAGAGCCACTCCACCGGTGAAAATGGTGGTACAGTACGCTGGTGGGATAAAATTTAAGCTGCTGGAAGTCCCATGGCCAGTGGAGGGGTGGGCAAACAGGGTATAGCTAGGGTAGTGCACAGAGAGATGTTACACCCTGAGCCAGTGTGGTGTAATGGTGAGAGTGTTGCACTGGGACTCGGGAGATCCGGGTTCTAGTCCCCGCTCAGCCATGAAACTCACTGGGTGACTTTGGGCCACTCTCTGACTCTCAGCCTAACCTACCTCACAGGGTTGTTGTGAGGCTAAAATGGAGAGGAGAAGGAGGAGGATTATGTAAGCCGCCTTGGGTTCCTTGCAGGAAAAAAGGTGGGGTATAAATATAATAAATAAATAAGCCCCTTTACTTCCCCAGCACCCCCCAGGAACTGGCACGACACCATGTTAATTCCCTCCGATTGCAGTCAGTGGGAGGTTAAAAGAGAAAGCTTTTAACACAGGATGTGGCAGGTGCTCCACCAGCTGATCTCCCCCGCCCCACCGCCAGCAATGTAATGCAAGATTGCTCTGCCTGCCTCTCACAGCTTTTCTTATTGCCCCATTGGACTAATGACTAACCCAGGGTGGGCAACTTGTGGCCCCCCAGATGCCCTACCCCACCCCACCCCACCCACTCCCATTGAGAGTCCAAGCTGATTATCTGGGAATTCAAAGGACTTTGACAAACGGCCTTGTTTATTTAGCACTGGACATGGGTTGCAGGGAAAAGGCGGGGTATAAATATAATAAAATAAAATAAATAAATAAATAAATGTATAAATAAATAAATAAAATCGGCATCTCGTGCTGGCAGCATACATGGCATTATATTCAGCAGGATAGTCGCTTTCAGGTAGACAGGATCTGCAAGTCACTGTTGAGGGAAATACTATTTGGGAGCAGGCAGTATGCGTGTTGGCCAACGTCCAGGCATTGTCTCCTGAGATTAAATGATATTAATTTTTAAATGCATAAACGTATAGGCTGGGGAGGAGTTAACATTGCTTTCTCCCATTCTATGCAGCACAGCCTCGAGCCCTTTCTGAGCACAGACATGTAGTTTTGTTCACCTGTTTCTAAAGCCTCTGCTTATTCCATTGAGCTGCTTACTGCACTCATGCTAATGCATTCATGTCCTACTTGTGGGTTTCCCACAAGCACCTGGTTGCCCACTGTGTGAACAGAATGCTTGACTAGATGGACCTTGGTCTGATCCGGCCTGGCTCTTCTTCTGTTCTAGCCGTCATTTTACTGTCTTGGTTTTAGAGGTGAGTTTTCCACTGCATGCTGCAAGGCATGTGTTAAAATTGCTATTCCAGGGCCGTGCAAGAGTATTTGCACATGTTAGAACTACTCTATCTTAATTTTTCCTGAGCTACTTCTACTCAGATTTCAATAACAAGGGCTTGGCGTAGTGGTGAGAGTGTTGGACTGGGACTCGGGAGATCCAGGTTCTAGCCCCCGCTCAGCCATGAAACTCACTGGGTGACTTTGCCACTTTGGGCCAGTCACTGACTCTCAGCCTAACCTACCTCACAGGGTTGTTGTGAGGATAAAATGATGGAGGAGGAGGAGGAGGAGGAGGAGGATGTAAGCCGCCTTGGGTTCCTTGCAAGAAAAAAGGGGGGTATAAATATAATAAATAAACAAACTTTTTCATACATTTATGCAGCCTTCCCCAAACCCCAGCAATTCCCCTCATTTCCAGCCAGCTCAGGGAAGGCTGCATTTCTGGTTAGACCTCTCCCATGCCAGGCAGCATTTCTATGTAAAACGTTTCTTGTTGGCATTTTGTCCTGATGTACATAGCATTTTAAAAGAAAATCTTTAAAACTTCCAGACCCAGATTAGCTCCCATTCACACCCCGCTCCCAGCAGTGGAGTGTTTAGCCCTGATCTTGATGACTTGCCATAGTTTTGTACTGTTCTTTCTTGTATGTCTTCATGCTGAATGGCTGCTTCCTGTTCAACCCTATTAGAATCCTTGGTGGCAACAGCTGATCAAGATTGTTATTCTTGAGTGCTAAAGAGGAAGGGAAAATATTGTTCTATTGGTTTTTGCAAAAGACAGAAATTGGTTTCTGTTTTTCTTGTTCTGGTGTATTACAGCTTGGTCCATTGCCAACATTTTCCTGCCTTGTAAATTGATTTACAGCCCAACTCTCCAAGTGTTCTTCTGGCACAGGTCCCACAGAAGTAAAAGAAAACTTCCACCAAGGAGGGCTGAGAGACAACATGCCAAAAGATAAGGAGGTTAATATAGTAGTTTGTTTTTATTTATGAAACCTCGTAACGTTTGGAATAAAGCAAAATAAATTTTGCATGGATGAAGCTAAATATTTGTGTACTTCCCTCTTAGTCACCAGGGCCAGCCTACCATTAGGCAAAATGAGGTGGCTGCCTCAGGTAGCAGATGTTGGAGTCTGGGGATAGAACTGTGTCTACCCCACAGCCTGCTCTGCACTCCTTAAGCCAGCCTGTTGCCCTTGGGTGTGGTGGAAGACACTGTCCTGTCACTAGTGTCAAAGAAATATTCAACTACCAGTTCAGTCAGCTTCCATATGTGGAATTTGTGGTGGGGAGGGAGGGTTCTTGTCTGCCTCAGGCAGTAAAATGTGAGCCAGCCCTGCTGGTCAGAAAGTATGGTTTGATCCAGTGTTTACTATGGTTCTATGCTCCACACCCCTTGGGAATGTGTGTGAATTTGCATCTATGTAGACAGGGCTGATCGCATGGGTCTTTTCCACCCAATCTGCACTCTACCAGAGCATCCGCTGATCACCTTGGAGAGACCCATCTGATTGGTCTCATCAACATGGTTACGACATTCAGTCACATTTCCCAGCAGCAAGGGATCACACCACGGGGAAACAGCTCCTATCCAGCTGCTGCATGCATGCAAGTATGAAGGGGGCTGTAGACAGCTTTTCTATTTTGTTGAACATTGATGAGAAAATATTGCTGCTCTTCCCCTTCCTTGAGTGATGTTATGTATCGTTCTAAATGGAAGGAATTGCCTACATTTGATGTGTCTTTGCAATCACACAATTATTAATTTAATTAATACATGGGAATAATCTGAATCTTTGTTAGATAGTCCACTGAAAAAAATGCGTAGATGTGTTTTTTTTAAAAAAAAATAATATTTTCACTGCAATATCTATTTGTATTCAGTTGCAGGTCCGCAAGTCCCTCTGGAGAGCTGCCTGTAACTATTGCATAGAAGAGAAGTAACAATGAGATTTTGAGAACAAAAAGTACTTAGGCTCGTACTTGTGAACAAGAGTAATAGGGATGAAGAACACAAGTAGCTTCCATTTTTGTGATCAGTTTTGTTACTTCAAGTGTCAGCCATCTTGGAACTGTATCATTATCACTCAATGAAACTGACCAAGTCGTAACCAATGCCGCTCCTTTCCTCTCCCAAACTACAGGTGGATGAAGGGCAGCCTTGCACATGGCTATTGGGGGTGGGAGAGAGGAGGAGAAATACTGTGGCTTGGCCATGTTGCCTACCTCATGCAGGCCAGCCAATGGGAGCTGGGCACTGGCTAGCTATTGAAGACTGTAAGGCACACCTTTGGGGGCAGTTCGCAGCCTGGCCACCTACCTTCCCAAGTTTTCCCGTGTGGGATTATCTGTCTGCCTGGCGAGGACCAAGCTGGAATTCCCCCCCCCCTTTGATCCAAATTGACCATAGGAACAAGGGTGTGTTGGTTTTCCCCCTACTGAGTACTGCAGTATCAGAAGGGGCCTCAAATTCCACTTACATAGCTCACACAGCCTACAGGCTCAATGTGGGTTAAGAGATGGTTTGGTTAAATAAGATACAATGGTGGGCACCCTGAGGCATCACTTTGAGGATCAAGGGTGTTCCCTAGACTTACCTCTGAGGGCTATTAGCTGTAGCAGTTCAGGTCAGAACTCTTTTGGGCCCTGCCTACCTCATCCACCCAAGGCTCTTTGGCCCAGAGGTGGGGTGACTTGGGTCTCCCTTGACACATTTTCGATCAGTGGTGTTGTTGTAAATTTTGAAGTGCAGCCGTTCATCATGACAGTCCCTTATAGACACCACACACACACACACACACACACACACACAAGGAAAGTCCAAAATGGAGGCAGCAGTGTTGATCCTTGCAGGAAAAAAGGCAGGGTATGAATATAATACATCCATATCAACAAACCAGCTCTAGAAGATTTCATGTGTACCATGAGCAGGTCTTTTGTAAAGCTAATGGGTCTTAATTGCCCATTCAAGACCAAGCCACCCAAAAATATTTTACACTACAACAGGGATAGGTCACAACAACATATTGTTGCTGGGAAAGTTCATCCCATCCCATCCCCCCCCACCTCAGCTACTGTGAAGATTGTAGCTAAACTCAGAGAGAGCAGGGAAGCATGAGGGAGGTGGCAGATGACATCATTGTCCCTGCTAATCAGAAAGTCCCAGCACTTCCACCCTGTGAGCCCTGGTTCCACTACACCAGTGTTCTCCAACCTTGGGTCCCCAGATGTTTTTGGCCTACAACTCCCAGCTATGCTGGCTGGGGCATGCTGGGAGTTGTAGGCCAAAAACATCTGGGGACCCAAGGTTGGAGAACACTGCACTACACCACTACCTTTGATGTGTGGGCTGTGAGAAACAAGGAGCAGAACTGCAACTGGGCTAGAACTCTGAACCAGGGTTCATATTGCCCAAATACGAGAGCCAGTGTGTTGTGTAGTGTTTAGTGTTAGACTAGGACTTGAAACTTAGGTATAAATTAAGGGTGCAGTCCTATGCACATTTAGACAGAAAAAAAATGTCCTACAACTCCCAGCATACCATACCCCAGCCAGCCATACTGCCTGGAGAATTCTGGAAGTTGTAGGACTTTTTTTCTGTCTAAACATGCATAGGATTGCACCCTAACTTTAACATTCAGCTTATGGCAGATCCTTTAATATCAATGAAACTGTGGCCTTAATTAAATCTAAGGATTTGTGGCTCATTTCTTCGTCTCTGTGTCCATGCACAATATGATGGGCTACAACCGCCATGAACTGGTCTTCTGGCTTAAAAGAGGAACAGATGAAAGCTTCTCACTCCCACAAATAATCAGCCTGAACACTGTAGGGAAAATACCTCTTCAGATGTTAAGAAAGAGAGAGTCTATAAATGAAAGCTATAGACATTTCACAGCAAGTGTCCACCAAGTAAGAACACATATTTATTTATTTGAAATACTTATGGATGTATTCTCATGTAATGAAATATTTATTGCAATTGCTTCTGTGGCCCTTTACAGTTGTTGATGGAGTTGTACTATAATCCAGCAGGAGGCCAGAGAGATGGAAGTTCTCTCTGTATTTACTTATTTATATTTCAAGGAATATCTACAATGATCTTTGCATTAAGGAGGGGTAAAATATTGCCTATATGTTAGCAGGATGTTTTTCTCACCTCATCTTTCTTTTTCAGTAAATGAGATACTTTCTAATTAACATTTATATGCTCAATGCAAGATTTAACGCTTTCTCCCCAAAATGTATTTTCTCCTTATCTGTTCTGGTATTTTTGCCCTCGGATCTTTCAATCCCTTAAGAATCAGTATCAGTTTACCAAGCAGAGAGCATTTTCAACTCTTTCTTCCCTTTGATCAAGATGCATTTATCCAAATTAGGAACATGCCTGCCCAAATTGGAACAGACAAAGACCCCATATAAGCAATTATTTCAAACAAATCTTAAAACAAAACAGCTGTACAAGCCACGCTGAGAAAGAATGTATAGTATGTGTGATTCTAATGTTCTCTTCTATACAAACAAAATATTTTATTTAGGAGCTATTCAGAGAGTGCAGGGTAATAGTGGAACGTGGACTGATTTTTCTTAAAGTTCATCAAGAGCTGTGGTTCATGATTTATTGGCAAAGTGTGTGAATTTATAGACCAGGAACATCTAAAAGATCTTCAGGATGGCTAAGATTGTATGGGGAATGGTTTACCTTTGTTATGACTGGCTTTTACCAAGATGATAATTTATTCTTTAATGCTATTAGGTTATGACACCACATTAAAAATATTGGGCACAATCCACAGGCAACTTCTCCTCTTCCATGCCCTTTGAAATGAATGGAAGTTGCACAAGAACACATCAGCGCTTTTGTCACTCACTCCTTTTCATTTCAGTGGGGACTGCATACAGAATAGTAGCACTTGTGATCCCATTGCAAATGTTCAAACTCTTGTCAGATTCATACACTGTGCAGAGCTAATTTACTAGACCCGTATGCAGTTTATGTTAATCTCTTTCTTTGCACCTCTGTATAACATGTATTACAACAACTTGCTGTCTTCCTGCTTATAAATTCTTAATACTTTCTCCTGTTAATATTTCTGAGAAGTCTGTGTAATAATAACAACCAAAATGATAAATTTATTCATCAGTGACTTAAATATAGCTGTAGACATCTGACACGATATAGTCTTCACCCCTCCCAATTCATGCCAAAGAGGGGCAGGGGAAAACATGCATTTTCTCCCTCTAATTGGAAGAATGATGGGTGAATAAGCTTTTGAGAGGAAAACACACCAAGTATCATTGTGATGTGCCAAAATACATCATTGAAAGAGAGAGCTAATTCACACAACTATTTTTTATGGATTGAAGTCAACACAAGTTGATTTTCCCCCAATGAAATTGAGGTTAGCTCTGGTTTTACTTACGTTGCTACAGGACATAGTAATCATTTCCAAAGATTGGGCTTTAATCCTGTGTGCACTTACTTGGAAAGTAAGCCGCACTGAATTCAACAGGAATTGCTTGTGAATAAACATGCACAGGATCAGGCTATAAGTAATATAATAAACTTAAGGGCTGAAATCAAAAGGTAGCTATCTTTTTGCCCCCACTCCCTGAAATAAGAGATGAGACACTTGGCATTGGATTAACTAGGGCCACAACTTTATTAACTGTAAACATAACAGAGATCTGGAACTAATGTTATGACCGTGTAGGATAGTATACTAATGCACGAGCCACCTACACACCTATCCCTGCATTAATTTAGAGCAGCCGCTTGCCCCGTACCGTAGTCAAGGTGTGTGTTGCCTTCCTCTCCCTTTGGCTATACCTCATTGCAGCCAGCATTCAGAAAGCCTCACTGTACCAGCGCCATGCTGGTTCCATAATATCTTTGTAACCGTAGTAGATGATATCTAGATATTTTTACCAGCACACCATGGTAGCAGGGCTACATCTCCAGGAACACATTCACAAAGTTAAGAAACCAGAAAGCCAATTGGACCAATTTAAGTCCACATTCTTCTTTCTCACCTCATCCTAAACCCTCATCTCACCTATCTCCTTAGCCTTCTGCTCCAGCTCCCAGAAAAAAATGTCAACTTATTCATCTCCTTATTCTTTCCTTAGTTGCTGAGGACAGGTGATCCTCCTAGAGACATGGGAAGTGGCAACTTCCTCACCTGACAGAGCATCAGTAGGCACTGAGGCGTAGCCCTTAGTTCACGAGAGGTATTGTAAAGGCCATTGTGCCATAGCAGGTACTACATCTGGCCCTTGCCACACTTGGCCACATGCTGCCAATGGAAAGGGCTCCTGTTAGATTTGGTTAATCACTTGTATGCCTCCTATATACCTTTGGCCAGCATCTTGGGACCCAATGGCTGAGCAACATGCCTCTTTTGCCCCATTGTCCTCATCCCTGACATTCACACACATACCTTGTTTGGAAAACCCTGGCGACCCTGTGTACTATACTCACCACTTCCAATAGTTTCACGAATACCCTGCTCCTGTTGATCAAGTCAGGCTGGTCTGGCATGGCTTGCTCCAGCCAGGATGTGGATTCTTCTGCTGTGCACCTCCTGCAGCCCTCCAGGCCTGTTAACTGATCTATAACATCACATACAGTTTTTGATTTCACTTTAATCCATTGCCCACATGAGCTTTGGTGTCTGAGTCCCTTTAGCTTCCTTAAGGGCCTTGATCCATATCAACAAAATGTCCATGTCTGGGCCCTCCTCTTTCTCTGAGAAGGATGATAAAACAGGGATCAGGGGTGGGGGGCTTCTTCCCTTTCTGTGTCCATCTTCCCTGACCTTTTGGGGCAGGGAGGGGCATCTATCACTACACCCTTTGTTGCATACTATTAATGTTCTGTGTGTGTGTGTGTGTGTGTGTGTGTGTGTGTATACACATATATACAATTTTGTTGTATTGTTCCTCCTGGCCACTCCCCCTCCTGGGCCTAGGCCCCTCATCTCCTGTCCCACACCCAGTTGTCAATTTCCCCCATGTGCACTGGGAGCGTCCTTCCCTCGGGAAATAAATTGGGGAGGGGGTGAATTTGTTGCTGCTGGGCCCACTAGGCTCCAAGATACACTTCCTTGCTAGTGGAAGCTGCAGTTAGGCCTTGCTGGGCCCCAACAGTGGGCCCCTCTCACACTTCTCACACACACACTAGGGGAAACCACAGAAAGGCCCCAATGGTGAGCGGCACAGACTGGGCCAATTAGGCCCCTTCTGGTGAAAGTATATGGTGTGTGTGATGGAACTTGACTTTAGCAGAGTGTGTGTACGGGTTAGGAGATTTATAATCCTTGTCTGTGTGCCTGCACTCGCCTGTACAATCCACACACAGAGCTTCCAGATATCTGTCTCCCTCCTCCCGCAGCAGCGTGCAGCGTGTGTGCCAGTGAACCAGCCTGGCTGCTCCGTTGCAGATTAATCCATGGAATCAGGAAACACTCTGTAAACGCCACAGGTCTATTTCTACCTGTTTATTCACTTAGCAAGTAAAGTTCTACAGAGTATACATTTCCTAGTTACAGTCCATGTGCAGAGTATCAATGCATAGCAAGCATTACATTCAGTGGAGTTGAGTTGTGCTCACTCCACTGCAGCAAAGACGGTACATTGTAGCAGTAACAAGTCCAGCAAGCATCACCAAGAAGGTGAAGAAGAAGAAGAAGAAGAAGAAGAAGAAGAAGAAGAAGAAGAAGAAGAAGGAAACAGTTCAGCTTCTCTCTAAAATGGCTTCAGACAGACAACAAGTTAACACGTCATCAGAACATACAAACCATGTGACTAGCTCATATTGTTCTCACACTCAAGTAACCCCTGCGAAAACACGAGATTCTAGAGAGACATAATAAACCTGTTTACCCCTGCCATTCTGTCCCTTCCATGTGTAAACAGTGTGCCACAGCTGGTAATGTGATACATATCACAACAGTGTGTGTATGTATGCATAGCTATGTACACTGCCTCCATTCAGGGCCAGACACAGCACCACCCCCAACCAAATCCATCCAGGTTGGGTAGAGAGAGAGGTAATCACAGTGCATAAGGTTCTATACAACAAAACTAAGCTACATAACTATACTAACTGCTCTGCAAAAAACAACTCTTTCATAAATTTCCTGTTATTGTATTATTATATATAGGAAGATATGCAGCAATAGGCAGGAGGAACAAGCATTTAGGTGTTAACTTTTGTAATATGCATATAAGTGGCAATGAAAGACCTGGGTACTTTCACATGGCCAAAAGTAGGCTTATTTTCCTAGTTCATTTTTTGATGGGGTGAAGTCATCATTGTCAACTTTATATGATGAATATTAATTATGAGTGTGCCACCACCTAGTTAAAGCTGGTATTAACCACATCAGAGGGGAAAGCTTGGGAATTAATAGGCTGCTAAACACCAGCTGTCAACATGTTGTGTAGTGGTGGGGGTGGGGCATTGTTACAAAGAAATAGTCACCATAAAACACTGGGGAGAGAACATCTCGAGGTCACTTTACTACAGCAAAAGGAAGTATGGAAATTAGACCTCAGTCATACCTGGTTTGCACCAGGGGTTTTAGAATGTCAAGTTTGTCTTGAAACTGAGTTTGGCCTCTTGCTTTTCAGTGAATGTGCCTATCATTTTGCAAAGCCTGGCATCTGGTGGTAGAAAATAATGGAAAATCTGGCGGTTTAATAATGAATCAATGGCTGGGAATCTCTCTTCAGTCTTTGGAGTGTCACACCCAACAGAATCTGGGGCAGGGACAGAGAGCTGGCTTGAAGCAATTTGAATTTGAGCAGAGAGAGAGAGAGAGAGAGAGAGAGTCAGATATTGCTGGGAGTTTAGCTGGAGCTAGCTAAAGCTGGAGTGCAGATGTAACATTAATCCTGTTCATGTGTTGTGCTGGAACAGGAAACAGCAGTGCATGTAGCGGGGCACAGGTCTGCATGCACTGGCCCTGCCCCCAACATCCTTGGCCGTGCCTCTGTGTCCCTGGTCTTCTTCCATTGAGTGGGAAAGTCTGAAGGGGGCATCTATGTATGTTCACTTGAACACAAGTAGAATTCTCAGCATGATCAGGAACCCTGTTTTATCAGGGTCCCTAATCATGCGGAGGCATCTACTCATGTTCAAGTGAATGCGTGTAGAATGTACCTTCAGGTAGTTGAGGATAGAGAAGGCGGGGCTAGCATACTCAAAGGCACTGGGGTGTGGCCAGCGTGTAAGGTCCCGTGCCCCCTATCTGTTCAGGCATAATGCCTGAACAGTGCTATTATAGGGCTGCAATGGGCTTGTTGATGGGGAACCGAATATAGGATAAGTGGTTGTGCTACCTGCTTTAGGGGTCTGCTAGCTTCCAATATGCTTTGCTTGTATATGTGTAATGAAACCAACCCCTTAACACATTTCTATTGCATTCTCATTACAAGGAACCAGAGGCTACTCCTAGTCCTTCCTACTGCTCAGGAAAGTGGAATAAACCCCCTCTTGGTAACAATACAATTCTATTTTCAAACACAGCTATGGGTATCATGCCAGGTGTCTAAAAAAAGTAACACTGGAAGATGCAGTAATCTGTGAAATCTATTGACTGTGCTTGAGTATGCGTGACATCGACAGGGCCATACAAAATATTGTACACGTTACCTTTTAATCTATCATTTACAGTGCATCATAAATTCATAAACTCCCTTGCAGAAATTTATACCACAAGATTCTATAAGAAATCAGTTGTATAAATCACTTTATGTTCAAATTGTATGCATAAAGACTATGCATAATAACCAATGGCTCGCATATTGTCTAAAAAGAAATCAAAATTATTTAACCTCTTCCTTGCTGAAGGGCCAAAACATTTCAAATGAGAATTTCTCCTGGAAACATTGCTTTTAAGAATGTCTTTCCTCTCTCCCCATGACAAGACAAAACCACTTTATAATAGTGATTAATGTTATGTCACAGTCAAATCATCAATATAAATATCTGTTGTAATACTTGCAAATGAAAGGGAGGTGGAAATAAAGAGATGAGACACAGAAATATTTGGTATAAACTTGTGCCACATTTATTTATTTTAACAGATCTGCAAAAGGCCAACAGTGCAGGCTTCTAGTCTATACAGGCAGCTATCCTGTAATTGTATTGGGTGAGACATCCTAGTTCTGCAGAGTGGCATCTGTGCACCCACCACTCCTTAGGTGTACACCGTCCTGGTGTTGGGAGGCCTTCCCCTGCCACACCCTCCCGGGGCCACAAAACTCCGAGCAGGTGAGGTGAGTTTGCCTCAAAGACAATCTGTATGTCCACACTTGGCCTCAGAGTCCTGAGCATGGCCAATCACCATGAAGGTGCCTTCGGGTGCTCACCAACCTTAACCCCAACTAAATATGCCTGCACCTACCTGCCACAGCGAGAGAAGCCTCTGCTTAGTCTCTCACCCCATAGCTGCTCTGAAATAAATCAAGCAGGCCCTTTCGCACATCTGCCAAGAATATATCATTACCTACATCCAAAAGGTGCACCCCATCCTGCCTATATAGCTCCCTCCTAACATGGGAAATATCCTCATGAGGGATAATCCCATCTCCATGCATATGCAGTGCTCATCACATTTCTCAATTAACTTTTTGGCAGGCCCTGTTCAGCCCGTATGGGTCCACCCCACACCTCCAATTGATGTGTGGAATCAAACTGGTCCAAAAAATAACCACCCCCAGCCAACATTGCCATATCAACTCCAAATCAGCCAAAGCCTGCAAAATCAGGGCCTTGCCCTTCAACAAACCGAGGTTGTCTTCCCCCCCCCCCCCGGTGCAACAGCAAAACCTGTGGGGGGAGACATACCAAACTTTGCTGGAACAGAGTAGGAAGGAGGCACTCCTACTGCATATGTCTGCCCAACCACTGAATGGTGGCAAACCGGCTGAGCCCGAGCTGGGATCCACAGCTTGACTTAGCAGCCCTCCAAGCCGCCCATTAACACCATGCTGATAAGCACCCGCACAGGCTCCCATACATTCCAGAGATCTAGAGAAAATAGAAACAAGGTGTGAGAATGTGACTAACCCATTCATTTCTCTGGTTCTGGCAACCCACAGACATAACTGAGGAATGTCTTTGAATGCCAACAGCCCACCGCATGCACTCTGTCAGATGAAAAACCCAGGGAAGCAGTGGCAGGAGCTGCCCCAATTCTAAAAAAGTGTGTGCCAAAATGTATCCATCCAGACCCAAAGCCCTCAACACCAACTTCGTGATAGCCCAGAACTGATGTTCGGTTAGAGGAGAACCGTCCTGGTGGCAGAAGAGTAGGCTGGACCTCTTGCCCCTGACTCTAAGAAATGCTTTTAAAGCCCCTACCGGGCACAATTCTTCGATCTGCACAGGGAACAGGGACACTCTCATTCCCCTACCAAGTTGATCCGTTCTAGACTCTCTCAGATGAAGCTGGGCCTGGGCCCCATTCTTGACAAATTGTAAATCCTCCAGCTGTAAAGCCCTCCCAGATGTGTCTGTTTTAGCTACCACTATCAACTCAGATCCTAAAAGCTCCAAAGAAGGCATTCAGTGCTGCCACATGGAACACACTGGTCTCGAAAGCAGAATGGCACAATATGGGTCATTAACTACAAAGACCTAACAGGATGTCCAGGGAAATAGGGAGCTGCACATCAGGCACTGGAAGTTGCTTTCTAGACTATCTCAATAGCGTCCTCTGCATCCAGGCCTAGGGTGGGGCTCCGTGGGCTAATATTACCCCATAAGCCCCACCCATTGGCCAATCCCAGACGTGTACCTCAACACGCCTATTGGCCCTTCCTATCGCCTTTCCCCCATCCCCACCTGCAATATCATCCCTGTGCCCAGACAAGCTGGGCATGGGGGAAGGCGTTTTCTGTAATTCTGAGGGGGGAAATACATTTCCCGCTGTATATTTTCTGCAGCTGAAGCTTGAGGATCATTTTCAGAAACTAAGTTTTTTTTTTTTCTGATCCTCTACACATTTACTTGTAGGTAAGTGTTTATCTAATTTCTATAGGGACTTACTTCCAAATCGGTTCACTTTCTATTTAAAACCTAAACATATTCACTTGGATGTCAGGTAAAAACCTGTTGGGCTTTCTAACTTCCAAAATTCAGGAAAATAAACTTATTTTCCAGTATAAAAATAAGGAAAAAAATGTGTCTCTTGGAAAGAAAACACACTAAAATGTAAACAGCAATGAAGCAAGTACCTAATTCATTCCCATTGTCTTGCAAAAGATGGAATGAAAAATAATTTTTAGCGATAGTGATTTTTGTTATTGCTTGTTTTTCTCTGAAATATATGTAAAATTTGGGCTAACTTGTAAGAGATGTCTGAAATGTGACATATCACATATGACGTTTTACTGACTATCTAATAATTGCTGCCATAATCTGATGTTTGTGTATATGTAAAAGTTGAACAAAATCTCACAGTACTGCTGTCTTGCTAACATGCATTTTCCACTTCTCCACCACAAATGCAGGATGATGATGATGATGATGATGATGATGATGATGATGATGATGATTTCAAATAGAAAGTTATTTTAGGTTGCCTTTAAGAACCCATAAAGAGCAGAGCAGTCAGGGATCCTGATAAACATAAAGAACAGGTGTCATCAAAGAGGACAGAACATAAAATAAAGTGTGTTCTGTTTATGTCTGTTCTGTGTTGTGACCATTATAACATGCCAAAACAATCTTGTCCTTCCTTGGCTGCACTGACCAAGAACAAAGTATTTTAGAATGTTGCCACACAGTTCTCCATTAGTCTTTCTGGTAAACAAAATATTCCACTAAATGGAACAGATAAGACTTGTCAGTTTCCATCAAGAAATATATCAGCACTATTTAAAGACTTAGACTTAAGTCATAGTCTCACATCCCAAAGATGAATTAATGCTTGGTTGGAGGGGCCAATATGTCAGTGCATGGGGGCCATTCCTAAGTATGTCACATTTCAAAAGGGAGAAGCTCAGTTGTGATAAATAAGGTATTACGTATTGATTAAAATGGGTGTGTGATAAAGGAGAGAGTTAAAAAAGACTTTAAAGGTGTGACATATATGGATGACCCCATGCCATATACTAGGGTGGGGTGTCAGCTATTTCATAATTAGATGACTGCTTCTGCATGGCAGTGCTCCACTTTAAGGCTGTAACATTTAACATTTGCAAGCCTCTTGCTACTTGCATGTTCCTGGCGGCCACTGGAGATTATTTATGCTTTTGGGCCAACGTGTGCCATAAGAAGACTGAAAACTGTACAGCCCCTATGTGGAGCACCATTGCATGGAAGCAATTTGTAATAGCCTCCAAATGGAGCCTCTTATACACAAGGAGCCCCAAAGCCAAGGACTCTTGCTCCAGAATAAGTGCCAATCCACGCAACCATTTAATTATAGCATAAAAGGCATTTATCACATGAGAGCTTGGGTGCATGAAAACAGCTGTCTAATATCCCACCTGTAACCGTTAGAGGATTATTATGCTGTGATCATCATATGCACCACTGAAAGCAAAATCCCAGAGGATTCTCATTTTAATGAGGTTAAGATCAGCAACTGAAATCTGAAGGCAAAAACTATTTGATTAGTGTCTGCAGACAGATAAAATCTATTGAAAATATGATTATCGTTTTGAATCTATCACTTGGTATCCTTTATATTTATTGCCAGAAATGTCTCCGGCCACCCCCTGTGAAAGGAGAAGTCTGACCTAAATTTTGACTGGGAGTGGAAGTAGCAACTGAGAGCCCAAACAGTGGATGGAGATCAAACAAGAGATCCCTGATGCTATACAGCCAGCAATGTGTTTTCCGTCTCCATTCAACTTGGATAAAACTGTGATTTATTTTGAGGAACATGTTGCAGATAAGCAAACAGTCATCTGGAAACATTCTTTTCCAAATGGTACATTTCTGGAAGGTCCCTCATTTACAAGTGATTTCTGGAAAATTTCTTGATTAATACAAGTCCATGAATAAACTTTAAAATGATGCCTTTGTTATTGCTTTGGCACACTATGTTAACAACACTGGAAGCTCTGCCAAACTGTGAGAGTTCTTTCAAATGGATTATGGACTTGTTTACATATCCAGCTGCAGAGAGGCCTTGTCCGTAGTGGTAATCTCACAAAGTCCCCAGTGGGGGTGCCCATTAGGGGAGGGTGTACTAAGTGGAGTTTAGTTTATTTAAATTGAGCAAGAATGTGAAGCCCTACTCTGATCTTTGGGGAACGTGTTGGGAATTCTGTACTTTCTGGATTTTGTTTCATTTCGTTTTGTTTGTAATAGGGATGTTTGGCCCACTCAGAAATTGTGGGATACTTGACGTACGGTGTAAAAGCACTTCAAAAAGTTACATGAGAGTAGAGAAAGGAGGAAAAGCATAAATGATGAAGTATAAATTCTGAGCTGAGGCAATACCATGAAACCTTTTGTATTAACCTAGTGAGGAAGGCTTGCCCAGTTCAATCAGGATTTGTCCTGTTAGCAGACATGTTTTTGGTTGTTTCTCCTAACTGATTTTATGATAAATAATCTAAAAATAAATTCTATATAAAAGCGTCTTGGGTTACATGTGCATGAATCACTTTCAAATAAGGTAGATAAGTGGTTGCAGGGAAGATAGTCAAATCAAAGGGTTTATTGCAGGAATATGATAATTTTACAATACTGTGTCTATGTGCAGTTACTGTTCTCATTTTCCACTATCTTAAAGAACCCTACCCCTGAATACAAAAACTCATAACTGAATTTTATAAATGGCAGCTTGAAAATTACCAGCTGTGGTTATAGTTCATATATGGCACAGCTGAATAGAGAATCTATATAGTTTATTAGTGTAGTATTTTTCCCCTTCAGGCTGAATATGTTCCTAACTTCTCTTGTACATTTGGAAGGGTTTGATTATTATTTTGGTGATATACAATATTATCCATAGAAATAAACATCAGTTTAAATTCAAGTTAAAAGTGGTAATCTCACATTTTATTTCTGGTTAGACTTTGTCAGCAACAAAGTAGTTTAAAAAAAACACACACACACTTGTGACACCTAGTCATTTATTAGGCTTGCTGAAAAAAATATTTCTGTCCTCCTCATACTTAATCAGAGATTAACAGAAAACAGATTTTACCCTCATCATCCTGTTGATTTAATATCTTATTGAACAAGTTTTCCCAGAGGGTAAAGCCACTGCCTTTTACTCTGGATAAAGTACTTTTTCTTTTGGTCCTTCATCCACATACTTTGGTCGCTTAAATATTTAAAGAGGTAGTAGCTGTTTCCTTCTCTTTTTAAAATAGAATCATTGTAAGTCTATACAATTATATCTGTGTTCAGAGCCTTATTCAAAATCAGATTTACCCAACACTCAAAAATCCTGTTCTTGAGATCTATCTGCCGTTACATTTAGATCGTCCAGACATGCTGATGGAGCATGTTAGATCACACAATGTTGTGATGGGCTCATAATGACTCATAAGCTCAGCAGCGGCTGGTGGCTCCAATGTCAGTGGGGCAGTGTATCCACTCTGGGCTCTAGTCTGAACTTTAAAGGAGCTCTTCATGGTGCTGAACCCTATCCCCCAAATAGGTTCAGCACCATGGATAGCTCCTTAAAAGTTCAGACCACAGCCCTGAGTGGATACACCGGCCCACTGACAATGGAGCCACCAGCCTCCACTGCATAAACTGATTGCTGGGCCCACTATTCAAGCCTTGTATTATAACCAGACCAAACCACCTAAATATCCTTAGGTTCATCTACCGGCCCCTTCTTACATTATGCTGACAGCTCCTTTCCTCACTGATGGGGTGCTGCAATGGCAGCTTGAAAATTACCAGCTGGGGTTATAGTTCATATATGGCACAGCCGGATAGAGAATCTATATAGTTTAGTAGTGGGGTGTGTGTGTGTGTGTGTGTGTTTTCTCAGTCTGAATATGTTCCTAACTTCTCATGTACATTTGGAAGGGTTTGATTATTATTTTGGGGATATACAATATTATCCATAGAAAATAAACAAACTGCCCCAGTCTCTGGGAGGGGCAATGCTGGTGTGGGGAATAGCCGCCGTTTATGCTCATCCCATGAGGCTCCGGGTTTCTCATGTGCTATCAGCAACATGGGAAGGAGCCTGGCTGCAATGGCTTCTAAATCACCAATGTAATGTAAGATGGGGACCTGTGTCTTCATCTTACCTTGACCCATGCCATGATTACTGTTTCCTCAGCTCAGAATCTACAAGTCTGGCTATCAACCTGTCCTTCATATTTCAGCTGCCCTCTTTGTCTTACTCTTCCAGTACAGAGTTTCCTGGACAGTTGGGTGTTTAGTTTTTAATCACCCGTCTTTGTACAATTCAAGCCAATGTTGCTGTCCTGCCGTTGTTCTAGTATGTGGTTTCAGTCAAATGGCTGAAAGCAAGAAGCAGATGCCGCCATTCATATTAAATAAAGCACAATTGCACCTATCATCTTCTACATACCAAGGAGAAATATTCTGGGCTTCAGCTAGGGCTGAACTAACCCATTCTGTTTCCAGTCCCAATCACTTTCATATGTAGGAAGATAGGAAGCTGCCCAGTATTGTCAGCACTGACTGGCAACCGCTCTACAGGGTTTCAGGCAGGAGTTTTTTTCCCTATCTTCCCTGGAGAAGCCAGGGATTGAAACTGGGACCTTCTGCGTGCAAAGCATGTGCCCTCCCACTGAGCTACGGCCCCAGCCTTCCATTCCCAGTCCATTCCATCCCATTTCTACATCAATCTTTGATTTATTTATTTTTTAAAATCACCAAAAATTGCATTTAAATGTGTATTGAATTGTGGGGGGGGGGGTTTCTTAAAACAGGCATTTCTAAGTGTATTTTCTCTCAGAATAATTCATTTTAAAATGCACTTTGATACATTTTTTTTAAATCAAGGACTGTGTGAAAACTGGTGGGTAACTAGGCTCCAATCTGCACATTACTCTGAAAGGTGTGTATCAGGTCAGTTCTTATTCGAACTCACAAAGACTAAATTCCTCATGCATCCTAGCATCAGCATGGCTCCACCAGTGGAAAGAGACAGGGAATATTTCCCTGTTTCTCTTCAAGGAACATTATTTAGCTAAATCCTATTTCTGAATGTGGATTAATTTTATTCAACATTCTCATTGTCAAGTTTTCCTGTTTTTAATCCCAAGACTAGGCAGAAAAACATTTTGTCACATCAGCATCCAGTGTTAGGTTTTTATAACAGTTCAGAGGGATGTAACTGTGATTAATGTTTCCTAATGTCAGCTTTACATGTGTTAGTAATGACCCTTAATATAAAATAAAGACAAATCCTCATATCTCGGTGTTATACTTGATGAAGGATCAACACTGGGTTTATAAACTTAGACTTCAGCTCCAGTGAAAAGCACTAGGGGTTTTCCTGTTTCCTTTCTATAAGTACCTGTATTTCATTTTTCAGGTTGAAGAAGCAGCACAAGTTTTGTCAGGCAGCTCAGCCTGTTACCAGAGAGACATTATTTTTGTTTAGAGAACCATAGCCATTTCAACACCTGAGGAGGTCTATAGGAAAAATGGAGTATATATTTATTCCACATGCCTAGCCCAGGAATCTCTAGTTTACATGCCCTAGATCTCTGAAATATATATTTCAGATATAGCTGTAGCAATAAAATTAACAGGAATCTGGCATTGTCTTCAGTGTGTCCTGAATAATTAAAATTTGGGAGTGAGGTTACCCTTTCATCTGTTTGTTTTGTGGTCTTTTTTTTTTTTTTGGCCAGTATTCTATTTGGAACTGTTCTCTAAGGCTTAGAGATAGTCCAATCTCAATTTTTAAGACCTCGTCTATGTCTACCTCAAGGCACATCTGCTACTATGATGCATCCAGAGGTTAGAGTTCTTTCTATTCTCACACAGGCCCAAGCTGCATAAGTCAGCAGGACATCACTTCTCTAAAGAATACTTCATGGAACAGACAGTTTAGTATAGTCGGGCAAAACAACATAAGGTTCCCTGTCAGATATGGGAATCATTCAGAATGCTCGCTGCTCACAGTGGTACCATTTTATCAAGGTGGACCATTCTCTTTCAATAGCCTGCTTAGCCTGCTTTAACAGTGCAATCCTACTCAAAAGTAAGCTCCATTGAGTTCAATATGCTCAATGGGTCTTACTCCAAGGTAAGTGGGGACAGGAGCCTTCCCCAACCTGGTGTTCTCCAGATGCTTTGAACTTCAGTTACCAGCCCCAGCCAGCATGGCCAATGATCAGGATTCAGGAATGGTGGGAGTTGTAATCCAAAACGTCTGGAGGCTAGGGTATAGGATTGGGGAAGGCTAGAGTATAGGATTGCAACCAAAGTACAAGACTGCCTTTTTAGAAGATGCTCTTGGCTGTCTTGGATAGTAGTTATACTGCAGTGCCTGCAAATGTACATTTATGTATATGCATCCAAAATGTAATTGAGGATATGTTTTATACTGCCTAGTAGGCAGTGCCCCCAAAGATCATGTCCTGTCAGGGCTTCATACTAGTCTGTTGGGGTTTGCAGACTTTAGAATGATTTGCTGCGTGCTTGTTGATGTGAATAAATGTGTTACCTATAGGGTAGTGCTATTTGTAGCGGCAGCTGAAAAAAAATAGGAGTAAGCTTGTGCAGACCATTGTGATATCCTACAGTACAGATCACCTGACATTAACTGTTATGAAGACGTTTTATAAAATCTCCTTTTATGACTAGTTTGTTCATGTCATCCCTATGTTTATGCATTTCTTTGTGCACCCTACACACATCCCACTCCCATTGTGCTTGGTTTGTCATACTTTTGTGATGACGTCTGGTTGAAACAAATACACTCACTGACTGGGACAAAGTAACGGCTGTATGTGCAGAATGCAGCATTCACAATTCTCAAGCTTTCTCTGTGTTTGATGAGAAAATTGCCATTTACTACCTATCTGTCTTGTGACCAGGGAAGTATCACATACATAAGCAGCAAGTGTAATCTATCTATTTTCACTGAAAGACTCCAGAATGCATGCACAAAATGTTATTCAAAATTGCCTAGAATTGTAGGCAATTCTTATATGTTTTAGCAAACCTTATTCATTTTCCGCTGTCTCAGACCCTTAGCACTCAATTGCCCAGTCCTAGGCTGCACAGCCATTCTGTGATATCAGAGAAATTAATCCAAGCAAAGCCAGTGAAGTCACTTCTGCCTGCCCACACTCCCCGTGACATCAGAGCTGTGAGCATTCTAGCCGTCCTTTGCTTAAGAATTAGTTTAAGTGCCTATGACATTTCATGTGCCTTCGCTCCCACACTCAGCTTCTCCACTCTCAAGTGTCTCTTCCTCACTACATCACTGCCTGCACACACCTCAGACTAACCTCGGATACAACCCTATGAGTGGCAAAATTCTGCACATTGTTGGCAATGGCTTATAACAGGACAAATGTGAATATTTGAAGGATGTCTTGGGCTTTTATTTATTTGTTGGAAGTATCTTTACAGTGCAATCCTATACAGGCCTACTCGGAACTAAGTCCCAGTGAGTTCAATGGGGCTTACTGCCAGGTGAGAGTGACTAGGATTGCAGCCTTAGTCTCTTTTTAGGGCTATGCCCTCAGAAAGCAAAGTACAAAAAATAGAGCAACATTAATAAACAGGGTACATTGGGAAGGAAGCTGTTCTGAAAATCAGAGCCAATTGAATCAGTTAAAGGCAGCAGTGAAGAGGAAGTTCTTCAAGGCATGCCTGAATGCACAGACAGAAGGGGCAAGGTGTAAGTCAACAGGAAGGGAGCTCCACAGTTTATGGACACCACCGAGAAGCTGATATAATCATATCATATCATATACAGGCAGTCCCCAAGTTAAGAACATCCAACTTACAGACAACCCATACTTAAGAATGGACTTCTGGGTTCCCCGGCGCTACATCGTTTAAATACCAATTTTTAACGTATAGAACGCCATGCTGTTCCGACTTACATACAAATTCGACTTAAAGACATTCTTAAGAACAGAACTCGTTCGTAACCTGGGGACTGCCTGTATTTATTTGTTTGTGTGTGTGCAGGGACACAGAATAAAAGTGGTTTGCCATTTGTTATATTCACAGAGGTGCATGAAGACCATCAGCTGGTTTTTCTAGGAGCCAAGGGGGATCCAAGAAGCCAGCCTACCCCAACCTGGTGCCCTCTAAATGTGTTGGACTACAACTCCCAGAATCCCCCAGCCAGATTCTGGGGGTTGTCGTCCAACATATCTGGAGGGCAGCAGATTGGAGAAGGCCGCAATAAGAAGACCTTTTTCTGCTTCCTGCTGGAACTCTTAACACCGTCCAAGTCTGCCCCATGAGACAATTATCTTACCCTTTTGTGCTTTACTTTCCCCAGTGTTTACCGGCTGCCACTGACCTGATATCAGGCACAGATAATATTTGGATCTGCCATGAATCATTTATGTTAATAACAATAATTTCATGCTTGCTCTCAAAACTGAGTCGTAATTTGCCGCTATCTTACTTGTAATTGTCACCACAACATTAAATGGAATTAACAAATCAGGAGCTAAAACCAACCTTACATGAGCAGATTTCCTCTCTCACAACCTGTTTCCCTTCCTCCTCCCCATATGCATTCCAAATCTGGTCAGGAGGATCCCCCAATCTTCCAGAGCTAATTTGGAAGGTGCAGGCAGGGAGAGGGGCAACTGGATCCACTAGCAGTGTCCATTCCACTGGCAGGACAATACAACCCCCGGTTTATTGTATGCATATATGCAATTTAAGTAAGCACCACCAACAAAAAAATATTTCGTACAGCCCAGTCCTGTGAACTGCTTTTATAAGCAAATTGCAAAAGCATGCATTCATAAGTAACATTAGATGAAGACAATCTTTATTATTACAGTATGAAATCTCTGAAAAATATGTCCAGGTTTTAGCTAGGTCGTAATTTAGTATAAAATAAAACAAGACATTTAAACCTGAGGAAAAAATATATGAGAATGGTACAACTATCAAACTATGTGTGCAATTTCCTTGTGCTCAAATTGCATTTTCTCCCTTCAGTGTTATACGGAACAAGGTCCTGCCCTCTAGATTAGAGACTTTTGCATTAGAGGAAACTAGGTTATGTCTTCCACTGTCAGAGATAGAAATTATGAGCTGGAGTGCATTTTAGCCAGTCACTCTGAAAAATGTTAGCCCAAGGGGGTAATAATTAGAACTGTTTTTGTCAGGTGACTGCTTTTTAAGCAGTGATGTGTCTGAAAATCTAGCTGAGGGGGTTTAATATAAATATAAATATTTTTTTCAGTCAGCACTGTGGCGAGATATATTTTGTTCTTTTACTTTTCATTTCAAATGTAAGCACTTTTCCAAGAAATTATCAACTAAAGCGTAATACCGCTTAGCATTATGGTGACCTGATAATATTATCTCCTTCATAAACCAATAATTCAATGCAGCCCCAGACGTCCTTAGGTATAGCTGTAAACTGGCCCATTACATCTCTTTCGTGAATGCTTCTGCTCATATGCGCACACAAATGTTCAACATGGGGTTTTCATAAAAAGAAGCTGCTGCATTAGAGAATAGAGATTAAATTATACATACAGACAAAAGATAAGTGTTTCTTGCTAACGTTTTATCAATACAGTCAGATTTTATAGGATTTGTAAAAGAGGGGGGAAATGCATTTTTAGAGTGCAATCCTAAGTGGTATACAGAAATCCATTACACTGATTTCCATGTAAATGTATTTAGGATCATGCTGACAGTGAAAATAGATTCTCTATCAAATAGACAAAACATGATCGTTGTAAGTGATTGACAATAAGAGACTAAAATTTAGTGGTCCTGATCCTACTTTTTGCAATAGGTTCATGTTTATTGATGTACAGCATCCTCAGTGGAGTGGTCTGTAAAGCCCTTCATGATATGGACCCAGCATATCTCAGAAACCCCTCCTCCCACTGTCTGAGATCATCTTTGGATGCAGAATATTGTGTACATTGCGGTTTTCTAGGAAGGTGCCTGGCCAAAAAGCTGCAATTGTAACCTAATAGGTAATTCCCAACATGTTTAGAGACATACCTCCTCAAGATATAGGCTTGGACCCAGAATCATCATTCCACCAGCAGCAAAATACCGCTGGTGGAACGGGACTTCTGTGTCCTCTCCCCCCCCTTGCAGCCCTCCATATCTGCTCCAGAGGGTTTGGGGACCCTCCAGAGGAAATTTGGGGGCTGCAGGGAGGGAGGACATGGAAGTCCTTTTCCACTAGCAGTATCCTTCCGCTGGTAGAGCAATGATTCTGGATCTAACTCATGGAATTTAGAAAGAGATGTCATTTTCTGCTTGGACAAATACAGATTAAATTCCCCTGATGAAATTTATGAAAGCAGCTGAAACACATTGGGAATTACTTGTTAAGTTATTATTGTTCCTCATCATCCTTCCTTGGATCTTTCTCATTACTGGTGCATGCAGAACCCCTTTTTGTTTGCATTGTTGGTCACCTCTTGGAGCTGCATGAAGAAAAGAGAGAATAACAGACTGCTACTTGAAACAGTACGCTAGACTGTTGGACCTTGGTGATGGACCTTGGTCTGATCCAACAAGAAAATCCTTATGTTCATTTTCTAAAGTGAATCAAAGGGGGAAAGATAAAAGATGAACTCCTAGGAGAAAAGACAGGACATATTTATTTATATATTTATTTATTACATTTCTATATTGCCGAACAACTGAAGCTCTCTGGGCAGTTCACAAAACATTATTAAATATAATAAACAGATAAAATAAATAAGGGGGAAATTTCATAAGCTGATATTCATAAGGAAATTTCACTCTAACCACTACACCACACTGGCTCTCAGATGCCCATGGGAAGCCCATAGGATAGGACATGAGGGCTATAGCCCTCTCACTCAATAGCATGCCAGTGCTATCACCCATTTTCTGATCCAGGCAACATTAATACAGTCCCAGCTGCTGTGCCTGTGTGAGGCTGAACTGTAGTCATTTTCTACTTTTACAGATGCTGTACTGTAACTGGCAAAATGAGGTTTGCTATATTTTTTCTTGAAAGTGATCAAAAATCACAACACAAGATAAGGTCTATCTACACTGCCATTCAAAACTGGAGTCCATACACCTGGCATAAGATACCGTGGCTGCTCACCTTCTGATAGTAGTGATAGCCTGCTGAACAGAGCATGTTACTGTTGATCTCAAGAGTCTAGACTTCCTGTACCATTCTGGCTACAGTTTAAAGTACTTGTTTTTATCTGCAAAGTTCTAAGTGTTTTGAGCCAAATAACATACTTGATTTGCAGTGTGATCCTAGAGCATAATGGGATTTACTCCCTAGTAAGTGCACTTAGGATCACAGTTTTAGAGTGGGCGCAAATGCTACATATGAGCTTGCTTTTTTTTTTTTTTTTTTTACAGAAAAATGATGCTGGAGAAATACAACCATAGGAATTTTCCCTTAGTTGTACTTTTGTTTTACCAACTGGGGGTACTTTTTTTTAAAATCAAGCAAATTTTCTGTTCCTGAATTTATGTACAATTGCCACTTAGGCCGCAATCTGAAATCCTATACATAGTTACCCTGGACAAAGTCTCAATGAATTAAATAGGGCTTACTTCTGAGTAGACCTGTAAAGGGTTACTCTGTTAATTAACTATGATGGTGTTGCAATTTAAACTAGCCATAGATGGTTAATCCAGCAAGCAGTTTCTTATTGCTTATCCACTCCAAGATTTAGAATTTTGCTTCCACATATGAAAAATAGAGAAATTTAAATACTGGTGCCTTTTATTCTCTCTCTCTCTCTCTCTCTCTCTCTCTCTGTGCTTCAAAAATAAATGCTATAATAGACCTACCAAGGTTAATACCTGTCCTTGCACCTTGAATGAATCCATGGCAAGAATGTTTTTTATTGCTCTGCCATAGCTAAAATTGCTTAGTCCATACAATCTATAAGACACATCATTTTTCAAAGGAAAAACTTCCAAGTTTCATCAGGAAAGAGCATTTCACACTCAAAGTGAATGAGTATTACTGTTCAGGATACATGCCAAACCACTTTTAGTGAAGCAAACACACTTTAGTAAACTCCAGATTTTATTAGGAAACATTCTTATGTACAGAAATCCTAGGTACTAAACATAAATCTGTTGATACAGTTAAGGGCTACTATACAGTTGTGAGTACACACAGCCACCAGGGCTATGCATGCATTGTTGACTGGGTTTGCTACCCATGATAGGTTGTTGTGTTGGACAAGCATGAACTGATTCCCGCAGGGTGGCTTGTTTGAGGGCAACAAGCCACCCTGACAACCCATGGGTTGTAGCTGGGGTTGCTCTACCCACAATGGGTTGTTGTCTCATCCGAACCCAGGTGACCAACCCCATTGTGGGTGCCAGGAATCAGCTACCGTGCCACTTGGCAAAAAAAACCAAACCCTTACCACTCTTGCCATGCATAGTCATATGTCCCAGTCAAAAACCAGCCATTGCCCTGTCAAAAAATCCTTTTAAAGGGACCCAGCCTTTTAAAGGCTGGGAAATAAATAGAGGGGAAATATACTCAGATTTCAAGGTGGGAAATAAATGGAGGAGAAATATAATGCAAGTTTCCCCTCCATTTACTTCCCAGCCATGAAAACTGTGACTATTTCCCAGTTTAAAAAAAACACAAATGAACAAATTTGTCAGACTAGGAAATATACACAATTTTCATGGCTGGGAAATAAATGGAGGGGAAATATATGCAGATTTCAAGGCTGGGAAGTAAATGGAGGGGAAATATAATGCAAGTGCGAACTCACCCACTATGAGAGACTAAATCAGCCTGCTAGTTCCTCTCCTGAACAGCTGATCAACACAGTCACCTGACATGGACCAGTGGAACATTAGGGTACAACTTAAAATTACCATGTAACATTTTTATAGGGGGGGGGGAATTGCTGCTTAAAATGCCACTCATGTAATTACTCAGCGAAAAGTTTTTGCCGTGTCTTTTCTTGGCCCTCAAAAAAATGACATTAACAAATCACAACTCAGTCCAGCTCAGTAGGAGCTGCTGGTATAGTGTATTGGCTAAGGGTGGAGCTGTAAGTCAGTTCAGATACCACCACAGTCATAGACTCACTCTGCATCTTTAAGCAAGCCCCCAAGCTCTCAACTTCTTCAAACCTGTGCCCTCTTCAATGTGGACTTAATAATACTGGCTCTCCTCGTAGAATGGTGGTACGTTTACTGAGATGGTGTATATGAAGCCCTTTTAACGCTCTACACTGCTATATAAATGTTAAATAATATTATCAATAATACTTGATGAGTCAGTGCACTTCTGATTGTGATGAGTGCTACTTCACAGTTGACTTTCCTTTATCACACCCCGAGATAAGGGACATTTGGCTTCCCTAGAGCTCCAAATGTTCTCACACTGAAGTCATTCTGCCACAAAGACACACTTCAGGCAATACATTTTGGGAGCCCCTGAAGACAGTGGAGTGAGATATAGACAAATTTGGCCCATGGGGCATAGTCCATTAGGAAATTCTCCTGCAGAAGCTTGGCTGAAATAAACAGGAGCTGTGCAAGAGTACAATTCCTCTACTCTGCATAATATTAATTAGTGGGAAGGGGTATCATTTGGATTTTTGCTTCAGGAACCAACATATTTGGGGCTAGTTTGATTGTGACCGTCGTAATCTGGTTTTTCTTTTGCCTTCCTTCTTTCTTTGTTTGTTTCCTTCCTTCTTTTTCTTTCTTTTTTTCTCATACATTGGTAAATTGCCCATCGGGAAGCAGAGCCTTTGTCTACCAAGTATAGATTACCACTACAGTTGGCACAACATAAGCCACTTTTCCTAAGTCTGCTGACTTACTTTCAAAGTTGTTAAGCCTGTTCAATAGTAAAAAGTCTAAATCAGTGTGCCTGTCAAAGTTCTGAAAATGCATATGCTGTCAATCACTTAGCCCATGCACTTTATTCATGAAATCTCAGTTTGAAATTCTCAGATTCATCCTCAATCACTGTAGCACCATGCTTGAATACTACAACAAACACAAACCCATAATTTTACCAAAATGCATATCTATCTATCTATCTATATATATATATATATATATATATATAAGTTCTGTTATGAAATATATAATTTCTGTTATGAAGCCACTATAAGGGTGCAGGGGTGGTTGTTTTGTTTTTTTATATCCTTTGTTTGTTTTTTGAGAACTTGCCATTGATAGATAAGATCTTCCATCTCTTTGACACTTTGGCAAGCGATTAAATATTTCTGGTGTTTGTGCTAGACTGAAATTTTAAAAGACACAGCTTTTCACCTCAATAAAGAGAAGATGGATTTCAATTGTAGCTTTAGCAATAGTTCAATCTTCTATTTCAGAAAGTTGCCCTCTGTTTTTTAATATAAAACTAACATTGGCTTCTACAGTGCATTTGTCTTAGGTTTTGTCTTCTCACAAATTCACAGACTAAATTATAGTTTGCATTTCTTTTTCTAGTTATCTTCTAAACTATTCTTTACAAATATACAAGCAGCAGTTTCAAAGGGTGATCTCATTTTAAGGCATTTCTATACTATTACATACAGTATCTTACATACTTCCCAATTTATGCAGTACATGCAAAAATCCATTAGTTAAGCAAGTTAAGCATTAGTTAAGTTAAGCAAGTTAAGTATTAGTTCATAGTCCAAGACTCAAATTAAGTTCACATTTATTTCAAAAGAATTTCAAGATTCCTTTGAATATTTTACAAATGGACCGTTACCTGAAATATTTTAGTGTTTCATGAACTAATTTAAATATAAATTTATCAAGGAGTTTCACATTCTGAGGTTTTGTTCAAAATATAATTCATATATATCCACAAATATTTAGTATTTTGAAATGTACTTTGTCTAACCTAGTAAGAACAATACATTATGAATTTGAAGAACTACATAGCATAGGACTTTCTGTAATAGGTTTGAAAGGGTGGGTGAAGTTAAATGGACATGCATTCAAGAAGCCAAAAGCTTTTTTGTATGAAAGAGACCCAGTAATGCAAGTGAAAATATGCACATACACAAAAATGTCATAAATCTTGAACCAAAGTTCCACTGAGGTGGTCCATGTAACCAATACTGCGCTTTATGTTAATGAAATTGTGCCCTATTGTAGCTGCTTCCCCAAATATAACATGTATAACTCAAGGAGTTAGATGCCTCTGCTTAGCCTCCTTCTCTTCAAAGATATCTAGTGTTTAGCCCTGCTTGTCTACAACTACATGTACAATTTAACAAGGGTCAATGTGAGTTAGATCACCAATCCCTCCACATTTGCTTTCTTTCAGCTACTATTGCATGGAAATAGGCTAGGAAGAATTAAACCACTGCATAATTTGATGTCCCTGGAAACGATGTAACCGATAGACAGCCTGATCCTATCAGCTTATGAAATTTCCCCCTTATTTATTTTATCTGTTTATTATATTTAATAATGTTTTGTGAACTGCCCAGAGAGCTTCGGTTGTTCGGCAATATAGAAATGTAATAAATAAATAAATAAATATGTCCTGTCTTTTCTCCTAGGAGTTCAAGTTTCTTCATTTCCTTTTAGTCTCACAACAACCCTGAGAGGTAGCTCTGAGAGTGTGACGGGCCCAAGGTCATCCAGTGAGTTTCATGGCTGAGTGAGAATTTGAACCCAGGCCTCCCCAAATCTAGTCCAATATTTTAACCACTACACCACAATGGCTCTATCACAAACACTGGCATATCAGCAACCATTCACACAATGGTCTCAGCATTCCTCATCCTTTCCCATCTCTTCCACAGAACAGAGATGGGACAAGGGGCAGGATAATATGTGGGAACATTAGCTCCCATGCTTACAGAAAAGGAATATTTATTCCCATGTAATGTTTTGCATGATCATACAGAGACCAAAGAGCCATCAGCTTCATATCCAGAATTCCATAACTGGTTCACTGAGTCAGACCCGTGTGTTACCCATTCAAATGTTGTTTTCCTAGCCTGTGTCCAAAAGAGGTAATGTCTGAATTGGCTCTCTGTAAGAATCCAACCAGCGGATTCTGTGACAGATCTAAAGAAAGAGCAGAGTGTATAAGCATACTCATGTCTCTTAAGAAACGTTGTTTTCCATCTAAACCCCATGCCCAGCAAATGAGATCTTTGGGAGAGGTGCTACTCTACATTCCACCTTTCAGAGAGGTTCATTCATGATCTCTATCTGCTTCTGCTTTAGCAGCTGGGGTAGAGCCTCTCTCCCATCCTCAGGGACCACCAGAACCAACTGCCCTCACGCTGCTGCTGTTTCACTGACTGGCATTAGGCCACTCTTACCTCACAGAGGCCATTAGAACCAACTGCCTTGCGAGGAAGAGAAAGCAAAGCAGCAGCCAGTAAGGTAAATGTCATCATCACCACCTCTTTTCGTAGTTTATTTAAGGACCATGTGCACTTTTTCCCTTTTAATTGTTTGTTACTGTTTTTACTGTTTACTGTTTTTATTGATCTTATGTAGATCACTCAGACAAGCCTACTTGTCTGAAGAGCAAGATTTTTAAAAAAATAATCAAGTAAATAAAGAGTGCCTTCTCTGTGCTGGGATTGCAGGGGTGTAATGCCTTCCCTAGAAAAGCCCACTTTGCTACATCACAGTTAAGTTTTAGGAAAATAGAGAAAACCTTCTTGGCCTGCCAGGCCTTTAGTGCTGCTTCGGGGAAGACTATATTGCTGCTGCTACTTTTAATCTGCTTCTTTTGGGGGGGGGCGGTATTTATGGATGAGTTTTGATTTTAAGATGTGTTTATTTGGTTTTAATGTATTTTTTACATTATGTACACCTCAAGTGTACACACTTTCTTTTGATACACAAATGAATGAATGACACCTTTACTGCAAATATCTGTACAATCTCAATAGCCTTACACACATATTACACAAAATAGGAGCTAAGATCATGTTACAACCAACTGAGAGAGCATCCATATTTGCTTATGGAAGCAAATCAGATAACTTCAGTCATACACATACTTACATGGGATTCTGTCTCATTGAACTTAATGGGATTTACATCCTAGTACATGTGGATAGAACCGGGCTGCAAGTTTCAATAACTGTCAGCCATATGCTAATTAATTCAGTGCTGGCTCCAGGTTTTGGAGGGTCCCTGGGCAAGACATCCTCAACGCCTCCCCTCCTTCAGTGAGTCTACCTTCTCACCACCATCGTCACTGGCTGCCATTGCTCCTCATCCTCTTTCTCATCATTACTACTGTGATAGATAGATAGATAGATAGATAGATAGCAAGTAGGCAGTGACATCTCCTGCTCCTCCTTCTCACCACCACCATTGCCTGGGCCAGAGTGAGAGGCAGGTGGGCAAGCAGGTTGCAATGATGAATTGAAGGGGCAACTCCGGGGGGGGTGTCTTGTGAGTGGGCCCCTGCTGGGGTGTGGGCCCTTAGCAGGTGCCCAACTATGCCTCTCCTTGATGCCAGCCTTGCTCATTATTATTAGCAGCTAGGATGTGTCTAAATTTAGACCAATACCCATGACATGTGTCCATCCCAAACACCCTTAGTATTAATTTATTTGTTTCTCCCATCCTTCCTTAAATGGAGGAAGAGCTCCTATGAGGTTAGGCTGAGAAATAGTGTCTAACTCAAGTTCATCAAGGAAGTATTCTAGCTGATTGTGGATTCGAACCCAGGTCTCCCAGTCCCAACCTACCGTAAGTTCAGGACTTGAGCCACTACATCATGCCACAGCGGCTTCCTCCAAATAATAGAGGGCCATAAGGAAACCACTGAAGTAGATATATAGCCCAAAGTATAAACACACTGCATGTAAATGCTAAGGAGAGATATGTTGGGGTTCCACTCAGTTTTCTTGATTCTAATGGACACAACTTCTTTAAAACAAAAGAGAGCGAGAAAGCTGTTGTTGCAAAGCTGTTCTGGCTACTCTGTTAGAATGTTTGGGATAACTTATAACACCAAAGAGGCTATGGTGGTGAAGGCCCCGTTTATTCTTTCAGATTGAAATTCTGGGTGTCTCATCTTAAATATCCTGAATAGATCTGGAAACTAGCTTTCAGGAACTGGGGGGAAATGCCAATTTGAATTTTTCTTCAGGAGAACATTCTTTTATTAATGTCATCTATCCAAGAGTGAATAAAAATGGCCTCAATGTTCTCATGGGAAAGATGAACATTTCCCCCAAACTCTTGGAAGCACAAAAAACTTACTGCTTCTTGCCAAGAATAAAACTGAGCAAGCCTGAAATGTTTAAGGCTTCTGATTAAACCTTCAGTGGTATGTTTCTCCTAGACAAAGCATTTGTCATAAGTAGCATGTTGGCTGGAGTATGATTTATGCCACTGGACTGAAATTGGCTGAATAATTTATGCTGTTTATTGTTCAGAAAAGGGTTTTTTTTTAAATAAAAAAAAAGTGGAACAAGCAATGGCAAAAATAAGAGAGCAAATCTAGATTGTGGGAGGCAGCAACACTGGAAGGGGAGATATTTTCCATGTCTATATTTAATAGAGTAAATCTAAGGGGAAAATACCTTATGCAGGGGGACAGTTCAAGTAGGTGCACCGTTGTCAGCATATTCAACGAAACCAATTGGCTAAGAGAAGCTGCCAAATAGGTGTGAAATGAGGTGAAATTACTAGGGAAACACTTTCTTTTAAGGTACTTTGCTTTGTTCCTTCCAGTGCCTTGCAGCAAAAAATTTAATTTAAATACTGAAAATGGAATGCTGCTGTATTGATTTAAATTTGCAAGGGAAGTCATAGACTCCATTTCCTTTTTCATAGGGAAAGTGCATACTGTGTGTGTGTTTTTTTCTACTATTCATGTTTTCCACTATTTATGAGTATATCAGAGTTTATTAGATCCTGCTATTCTGTGTATTAGCATAAAACACATAACTTGAATTGTCAGTTTATAAAATTTTCAGAATGTACGATTATGGGTTTGCTCTTACCCATTTTTACACCGCTTGCATGATTTATCTTATCTGTTGAAACACTGGTTTTTATATTTTCCCCATTTTAACAGATAAATTTAATACCCTGAACCTATGGCAGAGGTAGAGTTAAAGACAAAAGGAGGGATGGATAGATGGCTGTGTAGGGGCGGAGGGGGGGGGGAAGATATGTGACTCAATTCAGCTGAAACTATTTCACAGATAACTCACTTTATGCCATGTGGCTAAAAATATTTGAAATGTTTACAGGCTGCACAGTATATATGTTTGACATATTAAAACAGCCTCCTATCAGTTGCTCAGTAACTGTTCCAGGGAAACTCCTTAAAAGAAATCAAGCAAAATCACAGCCACTAGTCTGCTGTGCTGTTTCTAATTTGAAGGCAAATTCATCTCTGACACGCAGCAGATTCTGTGCAGGTGGAAGCAAGCCCCTCACTGCTCCTCTCTGCCAGTCAAATTATGTCATCAGTGAAGGATCACTGGTTTTTAATGATACAGTGGCCTCCATACTGAGAAGCAGGTCCTGGCAGAGCAATATGCATAGCCAATAAAATGGCTGTCACCAAATTACAATTGACACTTAACATCACTAAATCTGCAGCGTAATTCCTTGTGACAGTTGTGTAGGTATATTAGAAGAAAATAATTTACTTCAAACCCAGCATGTAAGACACCATTTCCTGGACATAATTCATGTCATATTTACAGTAGCCGAAGCCAGCAGTCTCCAGGCAACCTTAATTCGGGGGAAGAGATCATAGATGCTAACATGTTCATTCGAGTATGATTATTTATGTCTGCAATAAACAAAGCTGGAGCAGTTGCTCATTGCAGGTTTTAATTGTTATTGGGGGTTTTAATTGTTATTGGGTTTTAAATGAATGTTAGCCTCTTTTGCTGTAGGGATTAAGAAAACTATAAATATGGAGCAACATTTCAAATGGGAAACTGGCAACGGCTGAAACCATCTTGGCCGTTTCAGGAATCAGAAACCCAATCTGTGTATTTGACTGGTCCCTGGGTATGAATGTTAACTTTTGAATGTGTAGATATAGATACTCCTGCGCATATGAAAGCATCAGCATACAGCCAGTATATGCAGCTTCAGAAGTGCTGGTAAAGCTAAAGGGTGTCACCGCAAGTGTCAACTTCCATATTTCTTTCCACTTGAAGCAATAATCTTGTCAAGCAAAAGGTCTGATAGGAGAAAACACACAGACACACACACACACACACACACACACACACAGGCCTTTTGCTCTGGATTGTCTATTTTGATGCATTCATCTGCAGCAGATCAGCAGAGAGCACATTCCTCGGTCTTCTAAGCATATATACACGTGATATAGTTTCAGGTCTCCAGAATGAAGTGGTTTGAATATCTAGCAAAATGGGTCTGCAAAAAATTCATTCCAACTTTGTCTCCAGGCAATTCACCTTTGGCCCAGTGATGATATGAGTCTTTCCACTGATGGGGAAGATACAGTAAGTCAGGTCAGGCAGTCTTTAGGAGTCAGATGCCTATTTGTTAGCAGAATGAAGCAGGTGTAGTAGTGTGTGCTAGATTAGCTCATCCCAGCATGATAATTACCTCACTGGAAGTCCTCAAGCTTACATATCCAACACAGGAGCTACACAATCAGGTCCTGTAAATGGCCATGTGTATAGTAAGATAGACTTAATTTAGAAAAGTCAGATTTAAAACTATAAATCAGCAAACTGCTTTTTCTGCATTATTTTCCTACTTTCTTTTCTTTCTTTCTTTCTTTCTTTCTTTTATGCAGCCAGCTCAAACAGACTGGAGAAATGTGGATTTTCTAGGTTTTCTAATATTTGGTAAAACTGTCAATGCAGAGCTGCTGTAAACCCACCTACTCCTCCATCCTGGAAAATCAAAAGTTGCTTGTATGTGGGTTGCAAATTAAGCCTGTTAGTTCTCTAAAATATGATGCAGCATCAATGAGAACAATAATTTGTTGTGTCTTCCGCAAGTTCCCATTGATTTCAGTGGAACTTTCTTTCACATGTATGCTAACATCACAGCCAAAATTCATTCAAAATAATTCAAAGCAATCTCCAGAGCACTTATCTATCAAACCGGTCCAGTTGAGCTACACTAGCGTACTTTAGGATAATGTAAGGTATTGTAAGAAACATAATAAGAGAACAACCATGTTGTATCAGACCAAAAGCCTGTCTATTCCCACAATGGCCAACCAGATGTCCATGGGAAGCCCACAAGCAGGACATGAGGGCAATAGCACCTGCCCATTCATATTCCCCAGCAATTGTTATTCAGAGGTATTTTGCCTCTGATACCGGAGGTAACATGTAGCCACCATGACTAGTAGCCATTGATAGCATTATCCTCCATGAATCCAATCCCCTTTAAAAGCCATTTTCTCCACACTATGTATAATTTTATATACCTTTCATCATGTTCTCCCTTACTCATCTTTTTGCTAATCTAAAAAGCCCTGAGCATTGTAACTTCTCCTCACAGAGGAGTTGCTCTAGCCCTTTGATTATTTTGGTTGCCCTTTTCCAGCTCTATAATAAACGCTTTGAGGTGTGGTAACCAGAATTGTACACAGTATTCCAGGTGTGGCCACACCATAGATTTGTGTAAGGACATTATGATATTGGCAGTTTTATTTTTTATTCCTTTCCTAATGATCTCCAACATGGAATTTACCTTTTTTTTCACAGCAGTCACACACTGGGCTGGTTCGCACGATCACCGCAGCCCACCGTGGCTTCTTTAAGCCATGGTGAGTTGCGGTGTGTGCCGGTGGCCATTTTAAATATTCAACCCCTGGTGGAGGATTGCCATGGTTTGTCATGTCATCCAAACCCAGATGGCATGGATTGTTTGAGGGTTAAACGACCCTCGAATAACCCTACAACAGACCATGGGTTATTTGAACCTGGTCACTGGGTTGACCTTTTCATTGAGCTATCCACCGCAACTCCAAGATCCTTTTCTTGGTCAGTCATCACCAGCTCAGATCCCATCAGGGTATATGTGAAGGTTTTTTGCCCCCCGTGTGCATCGTGTTAAACTTGCTTACATTGAACCACATTTGAATTTTAATGCCCATTCCCCTGATTTTGAGAAATCTTTTTGGAGCTCTTTGCAATCCCTTTTTGTTTTATCGACCTACCCTTAATAATTCGGTGTTAACAGCAAACTTAGCCAACTCACTGCTCAACTTCAGATTATTTATGTACAAGTGAAAAAGCACTAGCCCCAATACAGATCCTGTTTACATCCTTCCATTGCAAGATATGTCCATTTATTCATACTCTCTGCTTTCTGTTCTTTAAACAGTTACTGATCCATAACAGGACTTCTCTTATCCCATGACTGCTATGCTTGTTCATGAGTTTTTGGTGAGGGACTTTGTCAAAAGTCTTTTGGAAGCCTACATGAATAATATCTCAAAGATCATCCCTATCCTCATGCCTGTTGACACTCTCAAAGAACTCAATGGCTTGGTTCACATATCATGGCCAATTCCTGGGTTGTTTAACCCAGGACTTGGTCAGGGGCACACAGGAGCAAGCAAGCGTACCACTTGCCACTTCTGTTTTCAATTAACAACCCAGCAATGCTCCATTCTTAGGTTGTTTCATGATGGTCAGAGCAAGAAACACTGGATTGTTTAACCCAACAATTGCCCATGGTTTGTTGCTGGGTTAACTCTGGGTTGTTTAACCCACAAACAACCTAGAGTTTCTGGGTTCAGATGTCATGAAACAACCCAGAAATGGGGCATTCCTGAGTTGTTAATTGAAAATGGAAGCAGTGGGCAGGCGGCTCGCTCCCATGCCCCCCCCATCCAACAACACAGGAGCTGGACATGACATGTGAACTAGGTCTATACGGTTAGCTGAAACAGAAATTACCTTTGCAGAAGCCATATTCATACTTTTTCAGCAGGAATTGTCCTTCTACATGTTTGATAATTTTTCAGTTTTGAGTTCTTTAAGAGCTCTTGCATGGGTACCATCTGAACCCAGCAATTTGTTTGTTTTCAATTTGTCAATAAGGTCTAGAACATTATCTCTTGTCACCACTATTCACCTGGTTCAAATCTCACGTGTGCAATTAATTCAGTAAGTGATCTTAGGCATTCTGTCTCAGCCTCAGTACCTCATTTGCAATTTGGGGATAGTAATAGTGACCTAGCTTACAGTTTTGTTCTCAGATAAAAATTACTCAGATAATGTATGTCATCAGTAGTGAAAGGCCATAAGCCTTTCCTCTCAGCCCTGCTGAGACAGGAAAAAACAGAGATGAGTGGGAGGTAGAGTAAAAGGAAGCCAAACTGAGAGAGACATAAACTGCTTTCTTCTTTTTGCTGCTGGTGGGGGGAGCCCAGCTGCGTTGTTACAAAGCTGTTTTCTAAAAGACAAGCCAGGGAGGGATCTGTCTATGTGCAACAGCAAGTGCAAAGTGCAGAAGAAAGAATGCCTTGTAGTTTCTTAAAAGGACAACACCAGTGCTGGATAGGTGGTGGGGTGGGGTGGGGTGGTAATGCAAAGTATCTAGGAGGTGTGAAAACCAGAATGAATAGGTGTGTGTGTGTGTGTGTGTGTGTGCGTGCAAGGGTTTTGGCCCTGCCCACTTTTGGTTCCAGCTCTGCCCACCACTGGCATGTGAGAGGTTGCAGCTGTGGTAGACCACATGCTTTGCATGCAGAAGCTCCCAGGTTCAATCTCTGGTGCCTCCAGGTAAGGCTGGAAGGAAGAACTCCTGCCTAAAACCCTGAAGAGCTGCTGCCAGTCAGTGTTGACAATACTGGGCTAGATGGGCCAATGATCTGACTCAGTATAAGGCAGCTTCCTATGTTTCTTCGTATGTGGACCCCAAAGGTTTACCCCAGATGAAAATGTATGTATGCCAAATGCTTTGAACACTAATGAGGAGGAGGAGGAGGATGTATTAAGAGTGCTGGTTAGATTTGGGTGCGGTCAGGATGTGAAGGCATGGCAACATGATCCATGTGATATGGATCAGGGATGCCGCTCCAGTGTTCCCAAACCTACGGTGCTAATCCACTGTTATCAAAACAGTTCACATTGACTCTGCAGTCCATTTGCTGAAAGAGGGTTATCCCTGGCTTTCCAGGGGACAATTTCCATACTGCAGGCAAAGCGTGCAGGTTGGTGCCATTTGGAAAAGCTCACGAGGCTGCACCCTCCAGTGGCTGTGCCTTTAGTATGAACATAGCATCAGACCATTTTTCTTGCTTACCACCGCCAGGCCTCCCATGAGGCAGGGTGAAGCCCCTGCCTCAGGCGGCAGGATGACAGGAGCTGCGAATTGCACCACTCCTCCTCACCCCCCACCAGGAGGGCTCACCTCCTCTAGCGGGCGCTCCAGAGAGCACTGGCAGTGGCCGTCCTGCATGGCATTTGCTGCAGCGGAAGAATGGGGAAGGGGGGCACGATAAGGCAAAGGGGAAGGGGGGCTGCAAGGCAGCAAAGGGAAGGGGAATATGGTATGGTAAAGAGAAGGGAGTGGGGTGGCATGAGGCTACAGCAGGAAGAAGGGGCGTGATGCAGCAGGAGCGGCAGCCTGTGTTCTCTCCCACCTCAGGTGGAGGAAGAACGTGTGCCAGGGCTGTTGCTTACATCCCACAAAAAGAAAAGAAGAAGACAAGGTTTGGGTGATAAAAACAAGTCCACAACTTTATCCACAGGATTACAAAATGGAAGTTGTTTCCAGGGGAAATAATTCTACCTTTGTCAATGAATTGTCACAGGGCTCCCATATAGAAACAGCCGTCAGAAAAATCTGACCTCACACTACCACCATTTACGCAGTTCTGTGCCAAAGACTTACAAAAGCTTTTTAGGTTTCTTGCCTTGAAGAGATAAGTGCTGACATCAATACAGCATACATTTTAATTATTATCCATTTCTGCCAGTTTTTTAGCACACAGAATTTTGTAGAATTTGGCAAACGTTGCTGACTAGCTGTTATCATAGAATCCCTGTGGATTCTTGCTAATAGCTACAGATCACAGAATCATAGAATAGTAGAGTTGGAAAGGGCCTACAAGGCCATCGAGTCCAACCCCCTGCTCAATGCAGGAATCCAAGTTAAAGCATCCCTGACAGATGGCTGTCCAGCTGCATCTTGAATACCTCCAGTGTTGGAGAGCCCACTACCTTCCTAGGTACTTGGTTCCATTGTCTTATTGCTCTGACAGTCAGGAAATTTTCCTGATGTCCAGGCGGAATCTGGCTTCCTGTAACTTGAGCCCATTATTCCGTGTCCTGCACTCTGGGATGGTCGAGAAGAGATCCTAGCCCTCCTCTGTGTGACAACCTTTCAAGTACTGGAAGAGTGCTATCATATCTCCCCTCAGTCTTCTCTTCTGGAGGCTAAACATGCCCAGTTCCTTCAGTCTCTCCTCATAGGGCTTTGTTTCTAGTCCCCTGATCACCTTTGTTGCCCTCCTCTGAACCCTTTCCAGTTTGTCTGCATCCTTCTTAAAGTGTGGTGCCCAGAACTGGACGCAATACTCAAGATGAGGCCTTACCAGTACTGAGTAGAGGGGAACTAGTACTTCATGCTATTTGGAAGCTATACAGTCATGCCTTGGATTGAGAGCATAATTCGTTCCGGAAACGTGCTTGTAATCCAAAACACTCTTATATCAAAATGAAATTCCCCCCCAAAAAAAATTGTACAGAGATTTTTAATTTAAGCCATACTACAGTACTTGTATTGCAAGATGTCGCTTGTATATCAAGTCAAAAATTTTTAATAAATATTTAAAAATTTGCTTGTCTTGCAAAACGCTCTCAAACCAAGTTACTTGCAATCCAAGGTATTACTGTACTTCTATTAATGCAGCCCAAATTAGCATTTGCCTTTTTTGCAGCCACATCACATTTCTGGCTCATATTCAGCATGTGATCTACAACAATTGCAAGATCCTTCTCGCATGTAGTACTGTTAACCAACAGCCAGGGCTGGCCCTCCCATGAAGCAAGGTGAAACCCGCTCCTCAGGTGCTGGAGCAGGAGGAGCAGCAAATTCTGCACTCACCCCCTGCCAGGAGGGGCCCCAGTGGGTGCTGCCAGGCAGGTGGGGTGCTGCTGGGTGGGCGAGTGCCACTGGGCAGGCAGGTGCTCCAGAGAGCCCTGCTGGCCACTGGCCACTCTCCAAGTGTGGCAATTGCTCCCACTGAGGCTCTCCAGAGCAGCCACCATCTACCCTCTGGCTTCCTCTGAGGATTCTCTCCGAGTGAGTCAGTGGATGTGCGGGCTGTCTGAAGAAGGGGTCCTTTCTCAGAATCAGGCATTCTGGGCGGGGTGTCCCTGGAGATCACCTGTACTGTGACAGCAACAGTGGCAGCAAGGGGGGGGGGTAGGTGGGAGACATGGCAGGAGGCTGGGAGACACAGGCGGGAGACATGGCAGCTGCAGTGGGAGGGGCTGATGCAACGGACACGCGCGCATGCTCATGTACCTCAGGTGGTGGGAGAGCTTCTGCCAGCCCTGCAGGCAGCCCTACATGTCCCAACAACCTCGCCCATGCTTCCATATCTTCTTACTTTGGTCTCTAACTCTTCCACCCAAGGACTCCTACTACTTCTGCTCTTGCAAAACAAAATTCCAGATTCTGACTCTGACAGCCATTTAAGCAAGCCCAAGTTATACAAATTCAGCATATTTCTCGTATTTCCTTAATTAGCATGATATATTGCTCACCATAAAATGTTTGTCCTTGTTGCGGATTTTGGGATTAGATGGGAAAATACAGATCAAGTATTCTTTTTGACTAGTTGACAATGCAAGGAAATTGAATCATTGTCAGTGGTCAAAGGACTTGACCTTAACTAACTGGTTATAAAATTCCTAAATGACTGCTATGAAATAATATATTATAATATATTAATATTTCTGTTTGTGTAGAGATATGGGTTGCTAGACAAACAAATGCAAACTGGTGAGGTAATTTAACTGACAGCACCTGGAATCTAATCTCTCAGTCTTCCATCACTGCCAAATCGGCTCATATTTCTCTTTTCCAACCTGGCTGATTTGTTACAGGACACGTGGCCTGTTACCTCAATACTTTCCTCACAGAATTTCTATTTCTGAAGATACCTTGCTTTGCTGAGATTTATAATATTTTTTGTACATGAGCCTTTGGGGATTTCTAGAATAAATAGGCCCTTTTTGAAGAATGTTTATCATCTTCTCTCAGGGAGAAAGGATAATGTTTGTGTCTATACACATATTGCTTCTCCCTCTCTATTTTCCCTGCATAAAACTTACTAATTGTCTGTCAGCTCAACCCAAAGTGCTGGAGCAAGCTCCACAGAAGAAAGGAACATTCTAATCCAGTGGTCGGAGGAAATACATTGGGATATACTGGTAGATCTCTGGGTGATTTGCAGTAGATCAGCAAGGATTTTCCAATTGTTTGCTCCCAGGAGCAGCAACAAATTACTCACCACAACCACCCAAAAAAAATAGACTGCTGATATGAAGAAAGCTTGAAGTAGCCAGGAGTAGATTTTTGTCTGAGCCTGTGAGCTCAGTTCAGTTCTAGTACACAAAACAAATTCTTGGGCTCAGAATTCTTTAATTCTAAGTGTATGTCTTTTGTACCAGGCTCTGGTTGGTAGATCTCAGGGTTCTAATTTTAAAAACAGTTCCTACAAGTCTAAAGTCTGCTCAACTCTGGTCTCATCTGTCTGTCAATTAATATAAATTATTGGGTTTAAATCTATCTAATCCCATTGACTTCAGTTGGACTAGTCAAAATTGTTGCCTGTTATATCAGACTGTTAGAATATTTATTTATTTATTTATTTATTTATTTATTGTATTTTTAAATCGCCCATCTAGCCGGTACCTGGCCACTCTTTGGAGCCTTATGGGATTCTTTGGAGCCTCCTTCACCTCCTTCAATGAGACCTCAGGGCTTCTTCATAGATGACCCCAGGAACAGATCCACTACCAAGCCCTAAGTATAAACACAAGCACTTCTTAGCAATTCACAATTTCATTGGTGATAGAGCTAATGGGTTGTATCCAGTGATGAATTTGCACTAGTGGAAAGTGTGTATGCTCATGCAACCCAACCCTCAGGAGCAGCTGTTGGGGGCACAGGGGTGGGGGGTGCAGTGGGTATAGAGGGAAGTGCTGTTCATTAGGGCAAAGCCACCACTGAGGCTCTCTGCCATGCTATGCCTTCTCACTGGGGAAGCAGAAAATGTCTAATGATGTCAGACAAACTCTTCTGAGTACAGGGTATCATCATTTTTTTTTACTACAACAACAAAAAGCACCATGCCTTGCAATAATTAGAGATGACTCTTGGAATAGAGGTAGCAAGCTGAGTGTGTAGGGTCCCTAGATATAAATTTTCATAGTGCCTTGTTTCTTTGGACTTCCTCTACAAAAATACATATAAATATCTTAGACGCCATATTCAACTCACAGGTCATCTGTGGACATCAGTATGGGTATCTAGAGTGTCCACATAGATACATCTGTATTATCATTGTTAACAAATAAGATATGCCAGCCCCGCCCCCTTAGGCCCTGACCTTCCTGTGTTGAACAGGGAGGTCTGCAGTGGGCTTCTACTTGCATTTGCTTGAAAGTGAGTAGAACCCTTTGTGCAGTCAGGAACCCTGAGAAAGCACCCCCCATTCAACACGAGGTGTTGCATAGCCCCCTCCCTCATACTCAGGTTAGTCTACCCTAGTGAGGCCTGATGCCTGAATACCTATACCCCTGTCCTCTGTTCTTTATCTCATATGAGTGACACCTCACAAAGTTACTGGATGATTTTAGAGATGTGAATCACAGACTTATTGTTACATCCCATTTTCATGTATTCCATGATATTTCCTGGTACAGTAATACCTTGGATTGCAAGTAACTTGGTTTGAGAGCGTTTTGCAAAACAAGCAAATTTTTAAATATTTATTTAATTTTTTTGACTTGATATACAAGCAACGTCTTGCAGTACAAGTACTGTAGTACAGCTTAAATTTAAAATCTCTGTACAGATTTTTTGGGGGGGATTTCGTTTTGATATAAGAGTGTTTTGGATTACAAGCACGTTTCTGGAACGAATTATGCTCTCAATCCAAGGCATGACTGTACAAACTTCAAGCCAGAGCCTATCAGCTACCTAATAAGCATAATTAACTACCGTCATTGCTAAGCATGGGTTTTCCACAGCAAACTGAAAACAGGAGAATACAGATCTTTATCGTTAGCCATGTTCATGTTTATTGGTGTGCAAAATTGGCACCTCTTCTTTCCAGTCTGCCTTTATTCTATCTCTTACTATCAAGCAAGACGTTCTCTGCAGTAGCACTTCCTTGCATCCCATCATTTCCACTGCCTTATTTCCCATCTATAAATGTGGTCCAATGGACTAGGAAGCTGCTACATATTTTATAAATTACAAAACTTAGGCTATAGCCCTATTTGTCTATAGCCCTCAAGTGATTAATAATTGCATTGATGAGAGGGAAAGTGGAGCCAGGCCTGCTGGCCCCACCCCTGCCATTGCAACCCTGCCCCGCCATCACAATCCTGCCCCTCACCATCCACACATGTAGTGGGGAGCCTGCTCTGTGCATGTTTGCTTCCCCCGTGATCACGGGGGGGGGGGTATAGGTGTGCAGATCAGGCTCCCCAGATATGCTCCCTAGTAGGGTCTGGATAGCAAGGAAGCGGAGCAGAGGGGACACAATGGTAGAGGCACCCCCAGCAGATGTAACCCTGCTCTACAGATATACGGATTTTGTTAAATCCATCCCGCCTGTGTTTCATGGATTGCCAGGCATCTTCCATTTCATTGTCCACTCCTTGTCAGAATCGGATTTTTTGAACTAGAATTTTGTCCTACTTGCACACATTAGCACTAGCGCAAGTGCGCATTCACGCTCATGTGCACTTTTTTAAATTAATTTTGAACGTGAATTTTACCAAAACAAACAGAACCATATAAAAGAGGGAGGAACCATAAGGGGAAATATACAAATTTCTTACAGAAAATAAAAATGTGCTAACGCAAATGAGCATCAATGCGCATTACTACAACCCACCCCAACCCACCCCATGCCAGCAAAAGTGAAGAAAAACTGGTCCACGGACTTGGAAAAACTGGTCCACTACAGAATCCGCATGTCGGTTTAATAGGAATCCGAACTCATTTGATTGCAGATTTCTCTTACATTCCTACCCTATTATCTCCCTCATACGATTGTTAATTGCATAAGAGAGAATGCCTGAATAGGGCTTATGTTGCCACAATTGTTACAAGAAATCTAGAAATCTTAAAACCCGGTCTCCCTTTTGAGATTAGTTTGCCAAATTCAAGTATAATTTGACTGGGTTATGTCTCTTTCAATGAGGTATTATCTCAGCAGATCACAACCACCACTTCTGAGTTTCACAGCTGTCTTCTTTTACCTTGAAATACAACAAATGCCTGGAAATGCTGCTGAGAGGAGGCCAGAGGAATGAAGCGGCAACCCTATGTGCATTTAGTTGGACGCAAGCCCCACTGAAGGCCATGCTGCCTTGTAAACATGCGTAAGATTTTGCTGTGGGCCTCCCAAAAGCATCTGGTTGGCTATTATGGGAATAGAATACTAAACCAGTAGACAGGCTTTTGGTCTGATCCAGCACAACTCTTCTTATGTTCTTATGTTATGAGACATTTTTGATTGAAGAATAAACAGCTCTGTTGATCTGAGCTTTGACTTTCTGAGATGAAATTTATATGCTCCTTTTTAGCTGTTATAAATTGTCAGCCTACATGCCATTATGTGATGCTATGTATAGATATAGATATGTTTGAACTATCACAGTGTGTCTGCAATGGACAAGCTGAGCACCTTTATCCCTAGAGCCGAGAACATACAGAACCTAGCCGGAAATTTGTCACTGTAACTCTCACAAGCTCAGGATGAGGATCTACGTTGTTACAGCTCCAAAAATGGAATGAGGCAAAGCTGTAAAAAAAAAAGAAGAAAGAAAGAAAGAAAGAACAGAATGCAACCCTAAGATAAGCACATCATGACAAGCAAGCTAGCCAGTTCAACATAAAGTTCTTTTAAAGCTCCTTTCAGATGGTGTCAAATACTGTAACTGGGTGATGCGCAGATCAGATGAAAATATTTAAAATGGCTTTGATGGAAAGTTTCTTGTTCACACCTACTGTTTCAGATACAGAAGGAGAAGTTTATTTTAGCTCAACCAGAGTTTTGAAATCTGAGTTAAAGTGTATTTTGGTGCCTTATTTGCCCAATGATTTTATAATTGATTAGCCTCATTGCCCTTTCTTGTCAATCGAGCCCTTCATTTCTATTGTGCATCAGATCTTTGTGTGATGCAGGTAGTGCCCTGCGTGTTTGATCTTTGACCTCAACTCACAGACTGTTTTATGTAGAAAAGCCCCATGATTATTGCCTTCACTTTCTTTAACCTACTTTTTCACCTTGAAGTGTAAAGGGTCACAGCTAGGGCCTGGCTCTTATTACAGTCCTTAAGATGAAGCATATTCTATGAAAAGCACTCTGTTTTTATTTCTTTGGAATTATTGGCTTTCAAGTCTTTGAATTCTATGCAGATAATTACTGTTTTGCCCCCCTTTTTGTCTGATATTTGATGCTGCTGAGTGGAATAAATTACCTGTCTAACAAGGAGCTTTAATTGGTAGTTGCAGGGCCAATGTGCATGCTCTGTGCTCCCTTATTATTTTAAAACCACCATATTACCATGTAGGATATGTTATTGTTTTAACCCTTAATAGAAGTTGCAAACCATGATGCCATTTTTTAAATTTCCTTTTTACCCACTTTGATTGGACATTTACATCTCTCTCTGTGTGTAAATCAATACTGTGTCTGCATGAGAGAAAGAATGGAATAAGGGCTTTTTCTAAATATATATGTTCTTTTTTCCAGTGGCTGATCACACCTATCACAGTCCTATGGGGGTTTAGCTTTTGAAGTTGCTCTGAATTTTCCTCAGTAACTGAAATCAGAATCTAGCCGATGACTGTTAGCTCATCAAGATGACCCCAGATCCCATTAAAGCTCAATGTTAGCACTGTACAAGTTTGAAAAGTGCACGTCTATATTAGGTTAATTGGATCCAATTCTAGGAAGTTGCAAGAATTCAAACTGAGTCCTCATGCTTCATAAAGTAACTGATGCCCATTGTGAGAGCTTCCTATAGATCTAGTTTCATGAACTCTTTGGAGAAAAAGTACCTTTTTATTTATTTTTTTATATTTTTTTATTAAGTATGTGGAACAAAAAGTACATCTCAAAGGAAAAACATTTATACAAACTTGCACAGTGGTAACTGTATGAATGAACACTTTTTAAGGGTAGAACTTCAGGCAAAATTGTCCCAAAGAGGTTTTAGTAAATGCCAAGAAACATAACATCTATATAGCAAGAATGCATTCGGGATGCAACATAAAAATGGCACTGCTGAAGTTATTATCTGATATATCCATCTTCCTAATAAGTTTCTGTCTCAAGGAGGTTAGGAATCCCCTGCCATGGTTTTTATTTTGCAGAAAATGAAAAATATATCTCACTTGGGTGTTCTAATAATCATGATATTTAAACAAATACTCCATTTAATACTTAGGATTAGTTACTCTAATAGTGCCATTAGCTATCACTATACACCATAATAAGTGGCTTCATCTTTGTTATGACATGATCTTTCCTACTGTTTATTGACCTTTCAATACAAGGGGGAGGGAACGTTCCCAACCCCCAAACCTTTAAGCAGCTACTGTAAAGCCGTGGTTTTCTTCTCAGCTGGAATGTTTAGAAACCCTTAGAGCTAAATACCTTGGTGTACTGCTTAAACACCAACAACAGCCTTATGGGGCCTTACCCGACCTTAAACACATCTTTTTTTTGTTGAGAATATTGCATTCTGTAGGCTAACCCTGGGCTCACATTAAATATACTAGCCTCATTGAAGTTCACTGAATTGAACTGAGTTGCTTTTTGTTTTATTCTCTCTTTACTTCACCCCCAACTGGGACTGGGCAGCCTTTCTTCCAGTGGAGCGTGCTTTAAAGTAGCCCAAAGAAGAGAATAAGGGGTGGAGGGAGAAAGAAAACCAAAAGGTGCTGCTTAGGCCCATAATTAGTCTTGATCCTTAGAGTCTAAAATATTTTAACGCCAGGTTTCTGATTGCAGTGCAGCAAAGTGGATTTGGGAATGCAGAAAAGTAATTAGGTCTGTGCATTGAAGTGTGGAGAGCATTTAAAAGTGAATGGGTGGTTACTACATTCTTGGCAGGCTGTTTTTTATCTTTTCATGCTCTGCTGTTGTTAGAGGTGATGGGTTTATTGCAGTTTTAGCACTTTGGAGGTGGCTGTGTTTTTCTTAACCTAGCCTTTCACGTCCCTGTCTCTTAAGATGAATACTTGTGGCAGAATGGAGATTGAAGAAAAATGCTAAAAAGAAGAAATCTTTAAAAGGCTGGAATCCTGGAGGAGAAAAAAAATAATCATTCGGTGAAGGAGAACAAGAAGGAATAAGCCTCAGCCTTGAAGCAAAGTCCTTGTACAAAGAATTGGCCTTTAATTAATGACTCACTATCTATAGAACTGGCCAGAGACAATGGTCACTCTAAGGAGAAGAAAAAGAAAACATTTATTCTCTAGTAGGGTATGTTCACATAGGGTGCAATCCACCAAGCACCGCTGCCCTGCAACCCTTGTTCACTTCAATGAGGCTTATGTGACGGACCCCTTTGAATGAATAGAGGTTGCGTAGCAGCTGTGCTTTGCGGATTGTGACCGCTGTCATCAAGAGAACACCATCCTCTAAAAGACTAAATAGAGAGGTATCAAGGTCACAAATGATGCAGCACCTTGTAGTAATTTGTAGATTACTGCAGCTTCTACATAACCACTGCAATTAAAAAAAAAAATACCTCACCAGGAGTCAGCTATTCTTTATAGTATTAGAATCAGGCTGCCTTGTTCATTTGCTACTCAGAATCTCGTCAGCACTGACCTGAATGTCATAGAAATTTTCTGCTTAAAAAAGGAAAAGAATGGGGGGTGGGGAAAATGAGATAGAAACCTGTGCATTTCACAGTTCTCCCTATGGGGAGAGGGGGAGCCGTTCTGCCGCTCCCTTTGACAGTGGTTGTAATTATATGCTACTATATTAAAAGAGCTGTGGTAGAAAGACAGGGAATTACGAGGCTAGAGAAAAATGCAGGCGGGCCACTTATTAACTTTGAGGAACTGCCTTTAAATAAAAAAAAAGGGGGCAAAAGAGATCTATTGAAGTATATGTAGACAGTGAACAATAGATACCTGAGGCATAATACACTGGGAAGTTCTCCTGAGAAAGTCCCATTACAATGAATGGGAACTGCGCAAGAGCATATAATTAATTTAAATGGGACTTGCTGAGGAAAAGTTCCAGGTAGATAGTGACCCAATAAATAGTCATGTAACACTTTTAGATTAATGCTCACTTATCTGTAGTTTTAACCAATGTGGAATCCAATCCAACTGCTTACTAGAGAATATTACTATTGTCTCGAATAGGATTTCTCTAAAGCATTTAAGAATCATTGCAGCCGCTTTTTAATTCATTCTGTTTTATTTTTAGGAAAGTCTGTGTTTAAAAAAAAAAAAAGTTTCATTCCACGAGGGGTGAGAGAGTGTCTTTTCTTCTTTAGATTCACAGAATATTTATCTAACTAACAGGGTTGTCTTGTTTCAGATACCCATTTCAAAGGGCCTGGAATATTTTCCTCTGTTTAGTCTGGTGTCTGGGAAACACTAAAAAAAGGCTTTACCTTGAATAAGTATTTGTTTAAGTGGACTCTATCCTGTCAATATGTAGGCTAAAACATGGCATCTAGAGCAAGCGCTCACCTAACAGTCCTACTCTTTAATAAGCTGGCAGTGGAAAGAACTTTAGAGAAAATTAAACTACCTCTTGGTTAATTTAAACCCAGTCACATATTCACCGGCTGTACCTATTTAATAGGCACAGTAGCAATTTGCCTGCCATGAGTCCAAGTTGCTGAGGTGTGTTTAATACGCCAATGATACCTATGCGGTTGGCAAAACACCATCTTTAGAAGTGAATATAAGAGCATTTTCTAATATATAAGAAATGCTAAGAATCCACAAACCATGGCCCCAGTCCAGCTCTAGCTGTGAGCAAGTAGTTGCATGTCACAAGTGACAGTCCTGGATAAGAATGTGTATCCCAATTGACATCAAAAGACACATCCAACCAGTTCAAAGTACATCAGTATCTTCATTGGCTATTTGGGACAAAAAGCCGCTTCTGTGTGTGGATCTCCCTTAATAGATCAGATCATGTAGAATTTAGTGGTTAGACCTGAGTGGCCCAATGAAATATATACAGATTTGTGGCATCTAAGTGTTGTACCTTCTAAATAATAGGGAAACATACATTTAGATCTCTTTTTAAAAGTTAATCATCCAATCCAATGAAAGTGGGTTTTTCACACTACTTGATTTCTACTGCACTCTGCTGAATGCATCAGATTATATCTGATTAAGTGTACTATAGTCCACAAAAGCTTATGACACAAGACTCTTGGTTGTTTTTGCACTCTGATGAGTTACTCTATCAAGCAAGCAAACTGTGTACTCATTTTCATTCGGCAAATTTGAAGTGCATGTAATAGGCAATGTAAAAAATATGATGGAATGTAAAAGCAATGGTACATAGATGTGTGTCTGGAAGAAGTTGAATAACCGGGTAGAAGGTGGAAAGATTGATTGGAAGCTGTTCCTTCACATTCGTCTCACAAGTTTCCTGGATTTTGGGACTGAAGCTGATTGTCAGATGCATAAGTATTTAGTTCCTGAAATGGCTGGGTGGGAAGAAGCCTCTAATCATGTGCAGCGACCAGGGTATAGTAACTGAGATCATTGGGCTCCCACACGCTGGCTGGTAGGAGCAAGGATAGAAATTATCTACAACCCCATTTTGACCTCCCTGACCTCTGGGCAGGCCTAAGCCCAATATTTAAATAGTGAGGGTTACTAAAGAGAGGAAAGCCCGGGAAAAGAAAGGGGAACCTGCAAACAAACAGTAAGATATACTTACAAATATTTGGATAGTGGACTCCTAGGAGCAAAAGGACAAGCTAATAAAGAATATGATAGTTGAAGCTACCCAACATTGGTTGCATATTGAATTTAGATTTCCCATAGGACAATTGCCGTTTAAATGGTTTCAGAATTGCAGGAAGAGAAGCCTGCATTTTGCTATGTACTTTCTTCCTTGATTTCCATACCCTGAAAACTAAGAAGCCATTACATCATGCTCTCACATACAACAGAAGGCTTAGTAGAACAGATACTCCAAAAAGGGCCAATTCATGCTAGCAAGAAATCCTTGTGCCCTGGAGGTTTAAATATGCTATCAATGGGGGGGGGGGTGCTCTTCCATCCATCGATGCAGGCTCACTGTCTTGGTGACCCTGCCTTGCTTTTTGATAAACAGGTTGCTGTGGTCTCTAGAGCATCTTTCTGTCAATTACATTTTCTGGGCAGACTTCATCCCCTCTTGGGGGATAGGGACCATGCCATGCTCATCCATGATTTTGTAACATCCAGAATTGACTATCATAATGTGCTTTTTGTGGGGCAGCCTTTGAATGATTCAGAAGCTTCAGTTGGTGCAAAATTAGGGTGGATATGCATCCTCTATTTTAAAGACATCCTCTATTTGAAGGGATGTCCAGTCCAACTCTAGTTTAAAGATAAAGAACCATCAGAAGGAAGAGCTGGGCCTTGAAGTTGCACAGCAACAGTTATCACCTGGATAGCAGACTGAGCAAGGCACACCGGCCACCTGGACACAGTCTTCCACACTACGGTGAGATGTACTGTATTCTATTTAAATTATAATAATTATTTCTATATTTGCATCTATGCATATAAATCACATGCAAATTTTTATGCAAATTGGTGTTCTCTTTTGTCCTCTTCTTTAGTGGTGTATTTCCTCTTTTTTGGCAATTCATAAGAGGCCACCCTATGCAAAATGCTGCAGCCCATTAAATGTCCGTTTACAGGAGCATGTGAAGCCTTTCCTTTATCAGCTGTATACTTCCAGGCCCCATTCAAGGTGCTGATTATAACCTATACATCTCTCCCTTAGAGACTGTCCATCTTGCCTTCTTCATTCTCTCCTGCCATCTTCATTCATCAACTCAGGCCTGCTTCAGTTACCATCTATTTGGGCAATGTGAACATCTGCCACTTTACATCAATGGCCCTGAGCCTGTGGAATGATTTCCCACTGGCACTGAGGGATTGTTCTTCATTGTTTGCATTCCAGAGGAGCTTCAAGAGCTTCCTTTCTCATCAGGCCTTAGAGATTACTTCCTCAAGGAACCATTGGGACTAGTGGTTGATAACTACTTTTTTAGTTATTTTTTTATGTTTTTAATTATTTTGGTTTTTTTAAAAAATGTTTTATTACTTAGGGTATTCTCTTTGAAAGCCACTTTGAACACATACCGAGAAGGTAGCACATAAATATTTCTGTAAAATGAATTGTTGCAGTGGTGTGGGAGCTGCTTCCCCATGGCTTCTTCCCATGCCACTCTAGTAATGTTTGCATGCAGGAACCATGAAGGCCTGTGGCTCACGCTGGCTCAACTTGTCTGAGTGTGGAAAGCTAAGCAGGGTCAGGCCTGGTTATTACTTGGATGGGAGACCCCTCCTCTAGTTTCCTGCATTGCACAGGGGGTTGGACTCGATGGTCTTGTAGGCTCCTTCCAACTCTATGATCTATGAATCTATGTGGATGAATCAAGAGGCTGAGATAGCAACCCTAGCCAGGAATGTTTTGCAACAGCTCCATCTGATGTGTAGGCTTTGCCCTGCACAGGAGAAGAAGAATCTTGCCATCATCATTCATGCCTCATGAATAACCACATGGGTTTATTACTATATAAAGTGCTCTATCTGTGGCTGTACTTAAAGGTTGTCCAGAAGTTACAGCTCATGCAGAATACCATTGTTTTCTGGTTGGTTGGAACAAGTTCTAGGGAGCATATAACACCAATTCTTGGCAAGTTGCATGGCTCCTACTTTATTTTCAAGCACAGGTCAAGGTGGCTGGTTATGCTCTTAAAAGCCCTAAATGGCCCTTCTCCTTTATTAACCTCCCTGGTCTTTGTTTGAGATCTTTTGCAAAGTCCTTGTTCCAGATCCCACCTCTTTGGGATATTAAATCTGCTAATATACAGAGCGGGACCTTCTGTGGTAGAGCTATAGCTATGGAACTCTATCCTGAAGAAAGCCTGCTAGGCATCATCACATTATAACTGTGGGTGCCAAATGAAAGCTTTTATTAAAAATAAATAAATGAAAATTCCATCAAGCTTTTATTTTGTTGCTTTTTTCCTAATAAATATTTCATTATATCATGTTTGCTACATCATTTAACGATGAACAAATGACACTACTACAGTGGAGAAAGGGGGGGAGTCTAAAAAAGAGACGGTACAAAGAATAGGAAAGCAGGTTAAAAAAAAAAAAAAACAAGGGGGAAGGAAGGAAGGATAGACCAAGAAACTAGAAGGATATAAATGTGAGCCTGGGATAGCTGTACAGTCTTTTAGTGCTATGTGCTTAACAGAGCAATCCTATGGTTCCTGGGAGAGCAACCCAGGAACCATAGGATATGGCAAATCCTCCTTCCTGAGGCCGGAGACATTGCTACGACTTTAGGAGGGGGAATCTGAGATTGGGCTAGTCCCTTTACTGCCACCACAGTGACTGTTCTTCTGAGGTAGCCACAGTTGCCTTGGAAGAGCTCGGGAAGAGGGGAAAGGGGGGAGGGAGGGGGGGGAGGCCTGGATCCACAGGATCCTAAAGCCTCTGTTGCCCATCCCGCCCACAAAAAGGTAAGTCAGATAGATTAGCCAAGAGCCTTGTCCAGCTGTAAATGGAAAGAAAGGGAGGAACTGCAGGCAGTTTTGACTTCATCCTCATACCACCCTGCCTGGCTCTTGCCTGCAAGGCATAGGATGGACAGAGGGCTCCAAGATCAGAGCCATCTGTTTATCGAGAGGCAATCCCTTTCGATTGCACTCTTTCATTTCTTTTTAGGTTGTGAACAAGCATATACAGTAATACCTTGGATTGCAAGCATAATTCGTTCCGGAACCGTGCTTGTAATCCAAAACACTCTTATATCAAAGCGAGTGTCTGGCGGGCATGAGCAGGGCCGATTTCGGCCCGCTACGCCTGCTCGAGGTGAGCGGTTACATCCCTACAACTTGTATTGCAAGACATCGCTTGTTAATCAAGTCAAAATTTATTTTAAAAAATGTGCTTGTCTTGCAAAATGCTCTCAGACTAAGTTACTTGCAATCCAAGGTATTACTATATACTTTTGAAGACTGTGTTCATGGAGATGTTTTTTCCTGTTTAGTCCAGGTGTAAGTATCTGACTTCATTCTGCAGTTGCACATGACTGTTTCACAAATAACCAGTGCAGGCATCTCCTCAATCCAAAGGTCGAGTTTTGGAGCAGATGTGTCTTTCTCAGTTTATAACAATAGTCCTTTGGTAACCAGTGAAATTCACCTGAGAAGGGAACAGCATCATCCTGTAGATTTCAAGTTTTGATTGATAGTTTTACATGCTTTTTAATTCATTCCTTTTAATTATTTTTTTGGCTGCCCATGGGTTTCTTCATCCTAGTGTTGTTAGGTATTGTTTTATTTTGTTGATAATTCTTGCTACTCTTCTTGAGCAACTTTTAAGTTGGAAAGTTGATGTAGAGCACAATCCTACACATGCCTACTCAGAAGTAAGTCCTATTTAGTTCACTAGGACTTGCTCCCAGGTAAGTGGGTACAGGATTGCAGCCATAGAAATTTTAAATATAGGAACATTGAGAAAATAAGGATACTAAGTATAAGTGCTATATAATATAGATATTTCCTCTTGTGATGAGTCCTCATGTGAACAAACTTCAGAATCTGTGACCTAGTTTAGCACCCACTTTTGCAGCTCTTACTCTGGTGCACATTTTGGTAACCATTTATCTAGCTTTTATATCTGAGCATACTCAGTTATTACAAGGGAATAAAATATTTCAACTAGAAAATGGAAATGGTGACTCATGAGCTCAAACTGATAATTTGTTTCTACATACCACAGAATGTGTGCTGTAATTCCCAGTAAAACACATGTGTACATAAAGCCAGCTGGTCCAGAATATGGACCAATTTTAAATAGTTGATTATTCCTGTTTATAGGAATTGTCTGAATTATGACATCTGTTAAAAAGCAATGACATTAAATAAATCATAAACAACCAAAAAAAGTAGGAGTGGGAGAAATTTTAATTAGAGACCTGTAAGAAGACTGTATTTTGTTTTTCCAACATGCCTTAATATTAAAGTGTATTAAATGTTTCCCTTTGCCTATAATCTGTTATTTTTAATGAAGCAGAGGCTTCTTCTATGATATGAATTACATTCCACTCCAAATTGAAATCATGTTTACTTTATATTTAGAAATGCTGTTCAGAAAATATACTTAGTGGGATATATAAATAGCTTGGACCTAAAGATGGGCAGAATGTTGCTTGGTTGTGCTGCAGGAGGGTTTCAGCACACCCATATATTTATGCCCAAATTCTACCATTGCTTCCCCATTGCATTCTGCAATGCACTAGTATCCAAAATGACTGTTCTAGATTCTGAAACAAAACCTGAAAGTATGCTGCCCCTGTGTCCTACTTTACAGAGTGCAACCCTCTATTTGAAGGGCTGCCAGAGAATAATCCTCTATTTTAAAGTATTCTCTATTTGAAGGACCGCCTAATCCAAGTCCGGTTTAAAGACAAAGAACCATTAAGAATGGAGAGCAGGGGCCTTAAAGTTGCCCATCAACCATTAGCACCTGGACAGCAAACTGAACAGCACACAGGTCAGCTGTTCACAGTTGCTGAGATGTATTGTATTTCTATTTAAATTTTAGTAATTCTTTCTGCATTGGTATTTATACGTATGAATTAGCATATGCCAATTGTGTGCAAATCTATGTTCTCTTTTGACCACTTTTTTGATGATGCATTTCATCTTTTTTGGCCGCCCTACTTGAAAGAGCTGCTAGACCTTTTTTGCATGGATGCAGAAGCTTCAGGCGCAGCGTGCCAGTGAACTCTGCACATGTGCTTTGCGGCTTAGCTTTGCCTCTGGATTTTCCTGAGTTGTGGTGGGTTTCTCTGTGTATGCATGGAGGCATCCAGCTTGTGTAGGTTGAAAGTATCATCAGCCTGCTTCACTGCATGAGGGATTAGAGGACTTTACACATTTGCACAACCCAAGTACATTTTGGAACCTGCCAGACCCACAGATGGAAATCCCCAGATTGATTTGGGAAGTCCTTCTATTTAACTTGGGATTTTACCATATGTACCTGATTTAGGGTTCTGCCCCATATATTATCTAATTATATTTCTCTAAATGCTACCCACACTGAGCATTCAGCAACCGGCTCGACTAAAAAAAAAACCCAGTCAATATATATATTATTTACAGTGCAATCCTATACATGTCTAGTCAACAGTAAGTCCTATTGATTTCAAGGGTACTTACTCCCAGAGAGTACTGCAGCCTGTCTGTCCTCCATTTTCAGCTAGCCGGGCCTCTCAGCCCATCTAGTTTGCATACAAGGGAGTGGGTGGGGACTGAGAGGCTCTTGGTGCAAGCAGATCCAAGCCTCTCCTCCTCCCTCCCTTCCCTGCCTGCAGTCCCACCCCATTTTCTGTCTCTCCAACGTCTCTTAACAAAAGCCGCCTGGAGATTTCCACAATGGCTGTGGGGGGGAGGGGAGGGGAGAGATCCACGATCAGATCTCCTTCTCCATGGTCTTAGCTCTGTCTATGGCTGTGGAGGAGGATATCAGCTCTGCCCATCAATTAATTAGTTCATTTGTTTATTTATTGGTCTTATACCTCCAATTCTTTGCCAAAACCCTTGAAGTGGTGTATAATATGATCATTATATGACACAATTAATAATAAAATATATCTAAAATCCAAATCTTAACTATAACACAGAGACGGCAACCCACAAAAGTAGAAGCAAGATCAGATCAGCTTAACTCTGAAATGTCAAATTCCCTTCAGAAGACCATGTTGCAAAACATGACCAGATGGTCCTCACTGAATAAGCTTTCATAGATATGAGTGCCACAGATAAGGCCCTAGATGATGATGATGATGATGATGATGATGATGGTGATGGTGATGATCATGGTTATGATCATGATGATGATGATGATGATCATCATCATCATCATCATCATCATCATCATAACCATGATCATCATCATCATCATCATCATCATCATCATCTATTCAATTTATATCCCACCTATACAAAAATACCCTAGGCAGCAGGGTAGGGGATCAAGGGGTGGGGAACATATGGCCTCCAGAAGTTGTAGGACCACAACTCCCATCAGTCCTGGCCAATGGGGAGGAATGATGGGAGTTGCAAACGAACGACAACTGGAGGGCCACACTTTCCCCATCATTGCCCTAGACCCTGTGCCCACCATACTACAGAAAATGGCAGGGGCAGAGGGTACTCACAGCAGGAAAGAAGAAGAAAAGGTGAGAAGGCACTAATGCAGAAACAAAGAAAAGAATCTCTAGCTGCACAAAATATTATTTATGAGGCCCAACAAGTTTAAAATAATATTTACCTCAGAGGTGATCACTGCTTGGGTAATCTTAGAGTACAGATGGGATAACATATGGGAGGAAGTACTCCTAATGGTTCAGAACTTTAGGATTCCAATCATATACAGGCAGTCCCAGAGTTAAGAACGTCCAACTTACAGACAACCCATACTTAAGAATTTATTTATTTATTTATTTATTTATTATATCTATACCCCGCCGAATGGACTTCTGGGTTCCCCGGCATTATGTCATTTCTGTAGAGTACATAGCATAGTATACTATGCAATTTGAGTAATTGACACAATTTGCATCAATGCCGATTTTAACGTATGGAACGCTATGCTGTTCTGACTTACATACAAATTCGACTTAAAGACATTCTTAAGAACGGAACTTGTTCGTAACCTGGCGACTGCCTGTGCTCACTTCCCTGGGAATAAGCTACACTGAACTCACAGGGAGGTACTTCTGAGTAGACATATAAAGGATTGCACTATTAGAGATTTAAATCTGAACCTTGAATTGTGTCTAGAAACAAACTGATAACTAATGAAGATCAGCCTCGGTTATTTTAGAAACCTGGCTGCTGTATTCTGGATGAGCTGTAATTTCCAAGCAGTCATCAAGGGCAGCCCCACATAGAATGCATTATATTTGCATGTGAGCTAAAATAAAATCACAGTTCTGGAGATTAAAAGTGCTGTAGTTGGAGGATATCCAAGAAGACAAGTTTTTCCCATGCAATGAAAAATCTCTCTTATCTTTGGAACTGACATCTAAACTATTATTATTCTATCTTTATGCTATTACATATTCCCCCACCACCACCGTTAGGAATGAGTATGGCAGGAGTTTATCTCTGTGGCAATTTTGTTTTGGCATCAGGTTGTTATTTTCTGCAAAATGATAATTGTCAGATAATGATAACTCAACAAGCTAAAAATAAAAATTTAAAACATCTCTTTCCATTTTTGCTTTTGGCTCTTTCTTCAAGCTGACAGCTGAAAGATACCAAGTTTCATTGATGCCTGTCATTAGGTTAGGATGACTAAATCTCAGCTCCTTGGCAAGTTGCAGAGAAGTCCCCTAGAGAACTTTCGCTAAGATGCAAAAAAAAAAAAAAAATCCCCTGAAAAAGTCTTCTCACTCTTTCTTGTATCTCTTTATGGTGCCTGTTGAATTCCCATGGGTACCTTCAGTTAAAATCTTGAATCTGTCATTCTTTCCCTTATTTCAGATCCTCCGATAGCAAGGGGCTATACAAGTCCGAAGTATTATTAATGGTAACACCCAGAAGATTGGTATTCTCCCTTTCGTATTTCTTCAAAGAAAATTGTTTGAATTTTCTTAGTTATGTGACAAAACAATGATTGTCAAACTAATGACTCACTCAATAAGGGCCAGGTTCAGATGATTTAAGTCCACATACTTCCGTGTCAAATTTAATTAACTGTTGAGGCACATAGCAGGATCCTGGGACATTTTTCATTTTATGGAATCCTGAAGCTGAAACTGCATTTGTTTATAAAGACATTCTTTAGCTCAACAAAAGAAAAGTACTCCAATGAAAGACACTGTTCCCATTTCTAAACCTAATTTTCATTTTTGAATGGTGTTTAAACATATGTTTAAATCCCATCCCAGCAATTCTTACTTTATTTAGGTATAATCCACCCTTTCCAGACGGGTGATGAGATTTATAAATACAATAATCTGATCCTTAAATGATTGTGTGCGTACGGAGACAACTGTTTACATGTATCTCCTGTGCCAGAGAAAGAGCTGTGCACGCATACTGAAACCGATGTACAAATGGGTCTCAACACTGGATTTCTGAATGCAGCTTTGACCGAACTAATCACTGCTTTGGATAGTCTTGGGGGAGACTGAGTGAAGCTCCCCAGCCCTTCAAACAGATGACCAGCCCTCTCGAAGCTAACAATGGCAGCCAGCTCTTGGGCGCCTATGCCCAGGCCGCAGAGATTCAGACATACTGACAGAACACTGCTGCTTATGTATCTCCAGATAAGAGATATGTTATGGCAATATGAAATGTAAATATAAGAATATTGCAAGGTACAATATTACAATTGTATGTGCCCATAATTGCATGTTTAAATAGAGGAATAGGTTTATGCAATCATTTGTAACACAGGGCCAAAATAGACTTTACTTTAAAAGTGCATCTAGCAGCTGAAGTGTCGTCCCCCCATTTTTACTCTAGAGTAGGCACAGGACCCTCAACCTGGATCGGGACCCTAGTGTGGGGCAGGAGGGCTTTTAAGATCTGGATTGGGTCCCCTGTACCTATTCAAGAATAAAGATGAAAGGAAGATATAGCTGCTAGCTAGACACACATTTAAGGTAATATCCCCCCATTTACAAACAGCACCAAAGGTTTATATAAAAGTAGATGTGTACTAAATAAATAAAGAAAATAAGCAACAATGGAGGGAGAGAGAGAGAGAGACCTTGAGCGGTGTAAATCCTAATTGGAGATCAAATTAGATTCCCCCCCCCCCCAGTGTTTATTTAGTGTAGTAATGCCAATTATGGTGGGATGGCAAAGGTCCCAGTAATGCAGTCTAGCCAGTATCATGGATGGCTTGAAACTGGAACATATCATTGCTGTTCTTGACTGATTTGGTTTGGCACCTCTGATACCAAGTGCTAGTTCTGTGAATGCTAGTACCACATGCAGAGAAGCTTCTGTAGACTGGTTTTTTCCACCTCATAGCAAACAGGGTTTTTTGAGCTTCTGCGCATGGCTCCAACATTCATACACCTAGCTCAACACATGCAGTCTGTAGCAATAAATCAGCACATGCTAACAAAATATCATGGTTACCACATGCTGAAAGGATTATGGGCATCTTTCCGCAGGTGAAGGGATGGTAATAGGAACAAAGTGATCTTTCAGTAGAAAGACTCTCACAGGCAAGGCACTTGTGGAAAGCTGTGCTTTACCTGATCCTTTCCTCCCCGTCACAACCACACACAGTTTTTCATCTAAGGATGAAATTAATGAATGAATGAATGATTTTATTCATTATTTTTCAGTTTACAGAAACAGCTTTTGACAAATAAGGTAGAACTAAACAAACACATTATTTAAAACAATCCTGAGATTCCAGGCAAAGAAACATTCTGTCCCTATATCTATCCTTTCTTCAAGACCAAACACCCTTCATCCCAAATGATTTTCTGACATTGCTCCTCCCTGTTCCCTTACCCCAATGCACACATTCCTTTCGCAGCAAACAGTTCCACACATCACTTCAAAAGAATGGTCTGGAGGAGGTGGAGTCAGTTTGTTCCCAGTAATTGTAGGTGCCAGTGACTACCCAGTGCAAGGAACCATTTGGGACAAATGGAGAGGGAGCATTTATGTGAGGATACCCAGCTTTCCAAGGCCTATAAATTTCATAGCAATGCCTATGAAGCTCACTTTGAAGGGTAGATATATGAGTAGTTCTACAGTCATGTAAGTGATACATTTCAGTTGAGTTAATTTTGTTGTCCATTTTTTACATTTAAGCATTGTTAGGCTTCTCACACTGTGAATTTTATCATAAATTATCTACTTATTGAAAAGATGGCACCTCCTGACGTCTGTCTCTCACCACCTAATAGGGCTTCTTTTTTTATCTTCTTTCCTGTGCAATCTTTCAGTGCTTATGAATGCTGGGATTCTGTAGTTGACAAGGACTCCTAAGGACCAGTTAAAGAGACATATGCTTGTAGAAATGGAGGCACTCTGGTGAGGCCTAATCTGTGAACTAGCCCAAGGCAGAGCTGGTGTAAACTTTCAGATAAACAATCAGACATAACTTATATTTTGTTTACTCCTGAAGCAATAAAATGCCATGTTTTAATTTTTGTTATTCTATTTTACCAAAAATCTTCACAAGCAATTTTTCTCTTCTTACTAAGTGAAACGATTAAAAATATATATGAAGTTATACTGGGGAGAAGTAAGTCTCATGTAGGGTTTTTATTCATGTGCGCGATGCCCCAGGTATGTAATGCAAAATACTTTGTAGGGGAAGCTCTTCACATTTGGATTTCTCCAGGAAGACTGTGCATTGCATACTTTAACTCCCCAGTTCAAAGCAAAATATTTTAAGCCTGGGAACACAGCAACATGTCAGCCTCAGGTTTAAAGAACTGTTACTCTACACAGCAGATGGGGAGTTGGCCTTTGGTCAAAGACTGACATGTAAATAACTATTCTTGTAGTAGTAGAGGTAGCAGTATTTTAAACTCCCACTGACTTTTATGTACTTGTCCAGAGGGCATAATCAGATAGGGTTCCCATTTTTAAGAAGACTCGACTGGGACATTTACCCTCAGAAGTACCAGGCTAATTCACTTTTAAGAAATTGTCTTTGGGCGGTGGGTGACCTGATCCCTTAAACCATTTTGGGGGGCTATACCCAGATAACACACCAGTTTATTTTATGTATTCTCTCCACCTGATTTACCTTCATGTGTGTTTCTTTTGTTCGGATCCCCTGCATTACTCTGACAGAAAGAAAGTGACGTTTTGATCAGTAGAAAATCAGGACACTGAATTTTGAAAAATGGTATCTCTGCTTAAATCAAATGTATGATTCATCCAAGGCTGGTTTAGGATTTTATTGGGTCTTCAGTAAGCAGTGTGCCTATTCTTTGCAGCTGGAAGAATGCATGTCTGTCAGTCCCATTAAAACGCTCTATTTTTACTACCTCCTTTACTGCACACCAAGAGTACACTTTGAGATTTAACTGTCAGCTACAGCTGAACTTGGATTTTAAAAAAAAACAAAAAAACCCACACACAATAAATTGTAATCTTCTACTGATTATTAATAAAAGAATGCTTTCTTTGAGATTTAATATATTAGACATAGATATAGACATTTAAGCTAGTTTTGAACCACGAGTTTCCAGCCTAATGAGATACAGTAAGTTTGGATAGCTAATGGTAGAGCACTGGGAAAAATGACGGTCCTATTAAATGTTAATTAAGTGCAGATTGAGGAATCTTCTCAAAGTGTGACAAAAATCAGCTGGAGTGAGTGGGTGTAAGGGGAGGCATAAGTCAAAACATTTAAAAGCCTGCTTTAAGACTACATCTGTGCTGCCATACCTTCCTTAGAATTCCTTTAAATTTTTATTTCTTGACATCCTGGGTGCAATCTAGGTGAAGTTAAGCAATATACTGTCCCATTTATTTCGGAAAGAACGTTAAGCACGTGCTTCAGCATCTCCCATGAAAGAAATGAGATTTAAAATTGTCTAACTTTGGCTATCTCGAGCCCAGTGTTTCGGTGTTGCCTCTATAGAGCAGGAGTAGTAGCGGGCCACTGAAACGTGCTTGTTCACCTGCTGCTTGCTCTGGCCCAGACAATGGTGGTGGTGAGAAGGAGGAGCAGTAGATCGGAGATCCCATTGCTTACCTGCTCACTTGCTCTCTGCCTGTCAAGCAAGCAAATTGTAGCAACGATGAGAAAGAGGATGAGGCACAAGAGAAGATAGACTCACTGTGAGTAGTGAGAGAGGGGGCCCATTGACGGTGTCTTGCCCAAGGGCCCTCAAAAGCCTGCAGCTGGCACTGTATATCTATACAGTACACACATGTTCTTTTCACTCCCCTGTAATAACTGAGCTATCCTTTGCATTTGGTTTTAATACTTATTATTTTTTAAAAAGTCATGTGAGATTTACACACATCCAACCTTCTAAGACATACAAAATCAGAAAAGGTTTGCATGTTGTCTGTGGTGACTGCTAAATGAGCAGACAGCGTATAATTTCAGCTATTTTTTAAAAAAATCAGATGGAACTGGAATGTGCAGGTTGCGTCAACAACTCCATGGGGATTTCCAAAATTATTCATGATCCGCACAGAGTATTTAGTGCTAGTGCTAAGGAACATAGTGGTGAGATTGGCAACACACTCATTTTCCTATAAAACAGTCTGGAAGCTGAGCACAGATTGCAACAGGATACTGAAACAATCAAATGCTAAATGGAGACTGAGCATGCAATGAGCAATCTTTGATGAAAATAGCATGTATCATACACAAATTGACCTAGATAGTGGTACCTTAATTCTGAAGTTATTTAAATTACTTCTTCCTCCTTGTAGGACAAATTCGGAGCCTAGTTGTTATTTTTTAAATATCTTTGTGACTATGAATGTCTCAAAGTTGGTGAATCTCAACATTCAGATGCATATACTGACAATCCCATGCAAATGTTATGAATGTCCTCAGATACAGAGAGACACCTGTTAATGTTGATCACACACACACACACGCGCTGTTCTCCCCCTCAATTGGGCATTGTCTTGTTTGATATGTTTCACCCTAGCCTTTGTATTTAGTACTGCTTTAAAAAGATCCCTTTAGTTTTATCAGCAACTGATCACGCCTTACTGTCTGCTATCATGCATTCACTGGTTGCTCCTAGGAAGAACTTGTAATCCTGTGCGAAACCGCCTTCTGGCCTGGTTCTCTGGTGCTGTGCTGAGTTGCAGCCTGGAAGGCCTGGCCTTTCATTGCATTTTTGCCTCATCCATACCACCAGCTCTTTTATTTCAACCTGTTTCAAGTTCCATTCATCCTCCTTCTACAGTTATTTGTTGCTTGCTGTTCAAGTTCTATTATCAATAAAAGTGAAGACTGATTTACATGAAAGCGTGTATTGGATGTGAGTTTAGCTGCCTGGGTAGACATGCAGCCCAAAATGAAGCCTGAACAGTAAAAAAAAAAGACAAGTGAAAACACGGCAGTGCGGCAGACCCAGGGCCTCAGGCTCACACCCTGTGTTACATCCCAGCAGCTAGACCTCTTTCTTCAGTCATGTTTCAGATGCACAGCCAAGGCTAGGAAGCAGAGTGCAGACTCTGGACTCTCTGCTCCCACAGTATCATGGCAGAACGTGGTTATCTGCAAGTCCTGTTCATTTCAAAGTAAAGTACAGCAAACATGAGAAGTGATGATTAAAACCTTAAGATACATAATTGGCAGGAGATGTTGTAGCTGTGTAGGTGGTTCAAGGACTAACACAGAGTCAATGGTGCATATTTGGCCACAGTTTGTCTCAACTTGCATCTGTTAGTTCCGTAACCAGGCAATTTGTGTGTTTGTGTACAGCCCCTCTCATGGTTTTGGAGCACTTAATGTTAATCTTCTCTAGAAATAAGAAGAAATGTACAGACAATGGAATGAATTCTTCTCATGTTCTGTAAAGCAGTAAGGAGATAGTAATAGCAGGGAGGAACAACACCCTGCTGTTTGTATTGGGTTTGGTTTTTTTACAAAAAAAATAATAATAATCTTCCACGGATGACTTTCAATGGAGTCCATAGCACTGAGTGCTTCACATGTTTTTACAATATGTTTTTCCAGCATGAGGATCGAGGATGTCTATTGTCCCTGATATATGCAATGGCAAGCCAATAACAAGTCAATAACCATTGGAAGGGCTTCTGGCAGTGAGGTTATCCTGATTTAGAACAGAACGTTAGACTAGATGAACGACTGGTCGTTTCCATTTCTATGGTTCTTTTCTTCTAGTAGTACCACTGCCACAGGGTACTGCAAGGTTCCATTTGCAGGATTCCATTTGTTCTGTGAGGTCACCTATCTCTTAAGGTCAGCTGGAAAGACCCTACTCAGGCACCCATCTAGCAGAGAGGTAGGATGGATTGGAACACAGAGCAGGGCTCTTTCATTATGGAACCAGCTGCCCTGGAAGACCCGCCAAAACTCAGTACTTTTGCCTCTTGCAAGGCCTGAAACACATTTTTATTCAGGCAAACATTCGTGGGGATGTAATAGCTAGCTATTGCTGGGAATGCCTAATGGTTTTACTGAACATTTTTTTATTATTTATTTATTTATTTATTTATTATATTTATACCCCATCGTTTTTCCTGCAAGGAACCCAAGGCAGCTTACCTAATCCTCCTCCTCCTCTCCATTTTTTGTCTCACAACAACCCTGTGAGGTAGGTTAGGCTGAGAGCCAGTGACTGGCCCAAAGTCACCCAGTGAGTTTCATGGCCGAGCGGGGACTAGAACCTGGATCTCCCAAGTCTCAGTCCAACACTCTCACCACTACGCCACACTAGCTCTCTTCATGCTAAATATTTCCTCTTCATGCTAAATATTTTTTATTTATCTGTATTTTTATTATTGTGTAGACAGCTTAGCATTCTCTGTAATGTACGCAGGGTAAAAAAAATCAATGTAATAAATTTAAGTCTTTCAAATGTTTAAGTATATAGCAAATACTCTTTCTTCTTTTGCTTAAAGAGTAATCTTTGAAGTGAAACAATGCATATCAAAACACCCTGGAGGGACTGCTACTTCCTATAATTGACGGGGTGGTAGTTTCCCTGTCTAATCATTATCTAGACCCATTCTAGATGGGTCTAGATAATGATTATCTAGACCCATTCCAGTCTAGGTTTCGACCTGATTACAGGACTGAATCAGCCTTGGTCGCCCTGGTAGATGACCTTTATCGAGAGAGGGACAGGGGAGTGCAATCCTGTTAATTCTGCTTGATCTCTCATTGGCTTTCGATACCATTGACCTTGGTATTCTCCTGGATCGACTCTGTGGGCTGGGCATTGGGGGCACTGTGTTACAATGGTTCCGGTCTTACCTGTGGGGTCGATTTCAGAGAGTAACATTGGGTGACTATTCCTCAACCCCTTGGCAACTGAGCTATGGGGTTCTGCAGGGTACCATCTTGTTTCCAATGTTGTTTAACATCTATATGAAACCGCTGGGAGTGGTCATTAAGGGATATGGAGCCAAGTGCCATCAGTATGCTGATGACACACAGCTTTATCTCCCTGTGACATCTGAATCAGGAGAGGCTGTGCAAGTCCTGAATCAATGCCTAGACACAGTGATGGACTGGATGAGGGCCAATAAACTGAAGCTGAATTCTGGCAAGATGAAAGCCCTGTGGATGAGTGGTTCTTGAGTCCAGGAGATAGACTCATTGCCTGTTCTGGATGGAGTTGCACTTTTTCTTGAATGCCTGAACAAGGCTTTTGAGTTCATGCAACAGTGCCAGTAAACCCCTGCCCCATGACCAACATTTCTATTGGTTCTGACATATTTTCAGAAATCTTATGACTGCCATGACAAATGATACCGTAGCCTTTTAATTTCCACCTGCAGCCCAAACTTATCCAAATTTATGCAGTGGTAAATCCTACTAAATCCCTTTGTGGGCTGATTTCTGAAATTAAAATATAATTGATTGATGATTGGAGGTGGGGGGTTTCCAGTATGTGTGCACAAGATTGTAACATAAGCCATCTCTCCCTCTTTAATTGTGGCTGTATGTTTGGCAAATCTTATTGTTTCTTTCCTAACATTTATTCCAAAATTATAAATGCAGCACAGTGTAAGCCTTTCTGTAATATTCTACAAATCTTCTTAAACACAGATGGGAGACCTGCTGTTTGATTTTGGCATCCTCATTTACCTTTCTTGACCGTATCTACAAAATGCTGAGTAGGACAAAATATTAAAACACGATTATAAAAACAATCAGGAAAGGTATAACTATCTTCATTCAAAGACTCAGCAGCTTTTCTGTGGATTTATATTGGTCTACCAAAGCCATTCTTCCCGAACCTGATGAGGCAAGAGGTAGTTAGTCATCAATGTGTAGCACATAATATAATGGAATGGAAAAGTATGTGATGACCAAATGATATCGGTTTGTTTCAGAATAATTTAGTCTTCATGTTGTTACCTTTTGTTTCATTTATGCCATATAAACACGGTTTATGGACAACTGTGTGGCCAATTTAAAACCCCAGAGCTCACTTCCTATCATAGATAATGTATTGTTAATTGCTCACTGATAAAGATTGAGACCCTGGCACCTGCAAATTGCAATAATAGCTGTATTTCATATGCAACTATAGCAGTTGGACAAGTAGCAAAATAGCAACATTAACAGTAAAATCATATTCAACAGGGTTTATGTCACCTATTTCGGGAAGAATGTGTATGACCACCGAATCAGACATACTTCCCTTTTCATTTTATTGAATAGTACTTTAAATTGCAGAATTAAATGCTCAGAGCAGAAACCTTGTCAGTTAACAGTGTCATTGAATCAAATGCTGTAAAGATGAAGTAGTCCTGCTGTTCTTTCTGTCAAAGCCTTCTGGCTATACTTCACATTTGGTACCTTTATTTGTTCCTCTGTTTCGATTCAGCTAAATGAAATGTTGAAACAACAGCATGTGCTGTGAAACACAGAAAGTAAATATAAGGGCTGAACTTGAGCAGAGAGGTTGAAGGAAATCTCAGTATAAACTACGGATGTTCCAAATATTGCAAATAAAATACTTTCTAATATACATGAAAAAGGATGTGGAGTGTAAGTGTAAAACACATCTTATAAAATGCTGATCCTGTCTTAGGGCCAAACTAGTTGCGATGTTATTCATATTGCATGGTTCGTGGGGAGGCTTTAACCAAAAGCTGGTTTTTAAAAGATAGGAAACCAAGCCATTAAAAAAAAATCAAATATGGGTATCTAATGCACATACAGAGAGAGATGATCTTTATTGTTGTTGTTGTTGTTGAAACATGGTGCTGTTTTGCTGACTTTGTGAACAAAGGTGATGTATAAAATCCCCCAGTGACACATGGAATGATGTAGAAGGACATTCTTGGTTGTCTTATTCTGTTGATTCATCCCAACCTCTGCCTGTTGTTCTTAAGAACATTTTGTTAGCTTGATAGTAATGTTTCCTTCATTTAGCTGTTGGGGGCCCTCACACCTCCTGTTTACAAGGCAAGGGACTTTAAGAAAAGAGTTGCTTCTCAAACTACAGCCTCGATTGCACCCATGATGATGACCTCATATATAAAAAAATCAACACCTCCCTGCTCATAGAAAAATAGCAAGTCAGAAAGGAGACGAAGTCTAACCTGCTCAGTTTTTAGATGTGTGGAGCTTTTTAATGTGAAGGAACAATCAAACAATAGATTCCAAGGGGTGTCGCGGAGGCAGGGCTCGCAGGGACATAGCGCTGGCACTTTTTTATCAGAATTCCTGGTTCCCTCTGAGCTTAGCTTTAATTCTCAAAGTAGCTGGGAGGGGAATGGATTTTTCCAGAAAGAATATATCCTTCTTTGTTGTAATGTAAAATATTTGGGACTGGCTTGGTCTTGAATGGGCAATTAAGACCCATTAGCTTTGCAAAAGACCTGCTCCTAGCAGATGGAAACTGCTAGGACTGGTTTGTTGATATGGATCAACAGAGCTGCCTGCGATTTTGGACTCTCCTTGGGGGCGTGGCTATGGGGACTGTCATGATGAGCACCTGCACTTCAGAATTTACCACTATGCCACTGTTGATTCCATGTGTAATGTGAAATGGTACAACCCAGCAACAGGTACATCATATTGGGCTGTTGATCGTCTTTTTCGTCCCTCAGATTTAAGATGCATGCCTGCTTCCACTTGTGCACCAGGCAGACACATTGAAGAGAAATAAGCTGAATGTCTAAAATGGCACTAGGGTCATGTCACTTACTCCAGTATGATGATATTGGCTTCATTGTTGTCATCTGTGATGGACACTGGCATTCATTGTTGTCTTCTGTGGATATTGGCTTCATTGTTGTCATCTGTGATGGACCTGGATTCCTGCATTGAACAGGGGGTTGGACTTGATGTTCCAACTCTATTTTTCTATGATTCTATGATAAAGGAGGGAATTGGGCCAGATTTATTGTTTTGACCATACTCCTGTCTTCCTTCCTACCTTCCTTCTATGGGATTGATCTTTCGCTGTGCAATCCTAAGCATGTTTTCTCAGATGTAAGTCCTATTCTTTTCAGTGGGGCTTACTGTCAAATAAATGTGCATTGTTTGCATTGGATTATTGCCTCATCCACTGCTTAGCATTAGATGCCTTTCAGATGCAGCGCCCAACTGTGTGAGAGATACTTTTCTGTGATGCACTCCCACACAGCTGGGGTGGCATAAGAATGATTCATCCACATGGGTAGAGCCACTTGTGAGGGTCTTTCTCATGGAATCAGACGGCCTTGGTCGCCTTGGTGGATGATATGAGGAGAGCTTTGGATAGCGGTGAATGCTCCTTTCTAGTCCTCCTCAATCTCTCAGCAGATTTTGATACCGTTGACCATGGTATCCTCCTGGACCGCCTGCAGGGGTTTGGCATGAGAGACACTGTACTGCGGTGGTTCCAGTCCTTCCTCTCTGGAAGGTACCAGAGGGTAGTTCTTGGGGAGGAGTCTTTGGACCCTCGGCCGCTCACTTGTGGAGTGCCGCAGGGTTCCATCCTCTCCCTGATGTTATTCAACATCTACCTCAAGCCACTGGGAGCTATCATCAGGAGGTTTGGGATGCAGTGTCATCAATATGCGGATGACACGCAGCTCTACCTCTCCTCAAGTCTTCACCGAGGTTGGCTGTTGAAACCCTGTCCAAGTGCCTGGAATCAGTGGGTGGCTGGATGGGAAGGAACATGCTGAGGCTGAACCCAGACAAGACCGAGGTACTACTGGAGGTACTACTGGACAAGAGGAGGTTAGGGGATGTGGACCTGGTGCTGAACAGGGTGCATTTACCCCTGAAGGACCAGGTCCGCAGCTTGGGGGTCATTTTAGACTCTCAGCTATCCATGGAGGCTCAGGTGTCAGCTGTGAGTCGGGCGGCGCTGTATCAACTCCATCTGATACAGCAGCTACGCCCCTACCTTCCTAATCATCTGCTCCCATCAGTGGTGCATGCCTTGGTCTCCTCTCACCTAGACTACTGTAATGCACTGTACGTGGGGTTACCCTGGAAGACGGTTCGGAAGCTACAGCTGGTACAGAATGTGGCGGCTCACCTTGTTAAAGGCAGTCGCTGATGTGATCATATCACTCTGGTGCTCAAGGAGCTCCACTGGCTACCAGTTGATTGCTGAGCTGAATTCAAGCTGTTGGTTTTTGACCTTTAAAACCCTATACGGCTCCGGTCCAGTTTATCTCAAGGAGCGTCTCCAGCAACATCAAGTAGGCTGCTCAACAATATCTGCCATGGACGACCTTCTCCTTGTCCCATCAGCCAGAGCAGCCAGGCTAGTGGGGGACTAGGAAGAGGGCCTTTTCTGTGGCAGCCCCCAAACTGTGGAACTCTCTCCCCAGTGACTTCTGCCATGCCCCCTCCTTGATGAGCTTCTGCCGTTTATAAAAGCATGGCTTTTCAGGCAGGAATATGGGGTGGGCTAGGACTTTAAAATGTTATACTGTATTTTATTCTGCTCTGTTTCATTTTATATTGTGGGGTGGGCTAGGATTTTAATTTTTTATACTGTTTTAAATGTATTTTATTCTGCTTGTTTTATTTCACATTGTACATCACCCAGAGTAGCCAGGTTCCGGCTAGATGGGCGATCTAGAAGTACAATAAATAAATAAATCATGATATCTTCTGGAACTGGCTTTCCAAATTCTACAGGAAAGACCTAGGCCAGTGATGGTGAACCTTTTTGAGCCCGAGTGCCCAAACTGCAACACAAAACCAACTTATTTATTTCAAAGTGCCTTAAATTTGGCAGGAAGGAGGAGGGGGCACTAGCTACGTAATCACGCCCTGCTCTGTCTCAGGGCATGGCTCTTCACCAGGCGCGCAAAGATTCGGGCGCGCGCACGCTGTGCTTCTGAGCTGTCTGTTCAGTTAGAAGGAGGGCTGGGTGCCTGCGCAGTCTGCTTCTGGGGGTGGAGATGTTGGAGTGTGCCTGCCTGTGGAGGCCAGCGAGGAATGAGTGGAGAGGAGTTACTATGGAAACCCGACGCTGAATGCAGAAGGGGATGGTCTTTTCGTGATCTGGCGACCAATGGCTCGAGTGCCCACAGAGAGGTCCCTGCATGCCAGCTGTGGCACGCGTGCCATAGGTTCGCCATCACTGATCTAGGCAATCTTCCCTGCCCACATGCTTGCATCATTTACCCATAGTCTCCAGCCACAGTTGAGCGCATCATAGAAAAGTAAATTCCTCATCGCTGGGTGGGCTGCACCTGCTGGGAACTGAATGTATGCAGAAGTGGCAATGCTCAAAACCAGAGGCAATTGAAAGATATTGTGTCCTTAAACATAGTGGATTGCACTATATTTTTCTTTGGTTACAGAGTGCTCTTGTAAAAAAGCTCTAAACAATTACATTTCATCTTGTGAAATAAAAATAGCATTTTGTGTTTGGTTGCTATGAATTCTTTTAAGAGAAGAAACCCTTTATCTACAAGTACATGAATAAACATCTCTACATCTCAGTTGATTATACTTAAACTTCATTTTCAAATAGCATTACAACTATGGCACAGAGAATTAAAAAAAATTCCAGCACTCTTGTGTGAGCCCACTTATGTATGTCAAGTGCTAAAAACACACATACAAATCAGAAATATATTTTTTCCAGGTCCTGCATGTACAGATTTAGGTTTTCAGCTATTTTCTGAAATTTGTATGGCCTGAACATTGTGAATAAACATCAGTTGGCAGAAAATTGAAATAAATATTAGCCTGTGTCAATAATCTCCAGATTAAAATGTTACACTAATCACACTAGGGTGCTCATGTCACATATAACTAATATAAATCAATATCATAAATTGGATAGAATGGTAAAACTTGGACTAAGAAGAGCGGGGCTCCAATTTCAGCTCAGCCCAGATTACTGGGGGACCATAAGCAAGTTGCTATCAGCTTCACTGCCCCATCTGTGAAGCAGAAATTGTAAATGCCTACATCATCATGTTATTGTGAGAGCAAATGAAGTACAGGATATTTCAAATACAAAAAAATGCTGTATAACTGATGATAGCTGATAACAAAGGAGAATCACGGAAATATGAGTATATAAAAAAAAAGTGTGAAAACACCACCGTGATAGAACTTTCTTTTATCTCTTTTTTTTTTTTTTAATTACAACTTTTTACAATACATGTTCAATCATTATATTTAAACTTTCTTTTATCTATTTTCGGAATTTTTAACATTTTTTTACAACACATATTGATTTAATATTTATATAAACTTTAAAAACTTTTCAATAATCAAACTTTACAAACTGTTCACTAATCATGCTGTAACAGAGAGTATACATCATGTATAATTATATTCAATGGTAATCACCCCCTTATCTTTCAGGGGTTTGGCATCCACCAAACTTGCTGTATTCTTATAGAGTTAATGAAAACCTTCCTTTGTTTTTTCTTTGTCTTCATGGAGTTGCTGCAGCCTTTACTCTTATTTTTTGAGATGGCCTTCAAGTGAGCCTTCCTCTCCATTTTTTCTTTCTGAGTGGCTTAAAGCATTATTTCTCCTTGGAATGGTTTCCAGAAGCCTGATATTCTCCGTATCCTCACTTGTTTTTTCCCCCCAACAAGAAACCGGTTTGGAATTCTTGTTTCATGCAATATTTGCCTTTCTCAAGGGTTTCAAGGATAGTCACGGGCTTATATCAGTTTCATCACCCTGTTCTCTTTTTTGTGGGTTGTTATTCCATTTACATCCTTCAAAATGGTGGTGAATGCCTGATTTGGGTTTTCTAGGGTGGCACAATCTTAGATAAGAAAGTGAGGCCTAAGGAAATCGAACCAGGTGTTCTGGGAATCCATCATCTTGACCCACCATCAAACCCAATGTCAGAGCAAGGAGATCTTTGTGGTGGTATGGGGTGGCTCGAATGGGAGATAATTGCAGAGGTGGGGTGAGAGCCTGGAGGAACTGGGGAAAATGGCACTTTGCCATCTACTGGGGAGTAGCTGGCATACACATGCTTCATAAAAAGATGGCTTTTGCATTCAAGACTAAAGAGGCCTTGTATGTATGGGTTGTTACACTAGAACAAAATCAGCTGTAAGAAACACTATTGATTTGCTAAATCTACTCTTTGCCTCTCAAATTGGTGGTTTAGAGATCTACACCTAGATAAATGAGTAGTAACTCTTTCAGTTTGTCAGTCTCTAACCACATACCTCTCAAATGTTGATACATTTTTGATACCTTTTTTGTACCTTGACCTAGCCAGTGTTGCATAGTGGTTAGAGTGTTGGACTGGGACTCGGGAGATCCGGGTTCTAGTCCCCGCTCGGCCATGAAACTCACTGGGTGACTTTGGGCCAGTCACTGCCTCTCAGCCTAACCTACCTCACAGGGTTGTTGTGAGGATAAAATGGAGAGGAGGAGGAGGAGGAGGAGGAGGATTATGTAAGCCGCCTTGGGTTCCTTGCAGGAAAAAAGGCGGGGTATAAATGTAATAAATAAAATAAATAAAAAGAAAGGAGTTCATAGCGTGCATGATTGCAGATCACCTCCGCAGTAGTTCTGAAACACTGCAAAGCGGTCCAAAAGCAATAAAATTGTTCCTCCATACAAAACTAAGTTCAACACCTAAAAATGAACAATTAAAAATCCACTTTAAAAATTTACATAGGCTCAGACTGAGGCCAGCCTTCCCCAACCTGCCGCCCTCCAGATGTGCTGGACTACAGCTCCCATCACCCCAGGTAGCTTGACCACTGCATGCTGGTTGGGGATGCTGGGATTGCAGTTCAATACATCTGGAAAGAACCAGGTTGGGGAAGTCTGATCTAGGCTAATGCTTAGGACAAAGTACACCAATACATAAAATCCTCAATACATAATACATTTATAGTACACCGAGTGGGAGCATTTGGACATTCAATCTCCTTCTTTCACACTGAGCCTAGCTATATGTCTTCTGTCAGGCTCGGTGATTTTTAAGACCTCCTTGGCAAAGATGTAGTGCAGACATTGAGCCAGCATAGTAGTCACTGACTGAAGTCAGCTTGCAACAGCATCAGCAATATCCTTACAGAAAAAATGTATCTGAGAGCTGTCTTTGGTATTCAAAGTGATGCAGTTAGTGGAATAATAAGTTGGGGAAACCTGGACAGTTCTCTGAATGAGAAGCTGCCAAGGTGTTAAAATTAAACATTACCAAGGGTAGTACATTCTTAGCCACTAGTTAGGGGCATGCCCAGGCATGTTAAGCAGGAATAGACTTATGTGAATATTCTATTGTTGATTAATACTAAATATATGCATCACCAGGGCTTTTTTTCTGGTGGAACTCACCGGAACTGAGTTCCAGCACCTTTTCTTCTATTAATTGCATTACAATTTAATCGCCATCTACTCCCGAGGAAATGTAATCCAAGAGTTCCAGTACCCTTTTCTCCAGAAAAAAAGCACTGTGCATCACTCAATACTAGTGAGATATGGTACTTATTCAGTTCATAGGATTTGATCCAGACTGAGTGTTTTGGATTTAGGCCTCATTGCGATCAATGAGATAAGTTAGTTATGACTTAAGTACCACAGATTTCAATGGGAATGGAGTGCAACTAATTTAGTCTGGATCCATCACACTGAGAATCAGGGATGTTGAAGAGTCCTTGGTTTCGAGTCACGAGTCGAGTCACGAGTCTTTGGATCAGAGTCTCGAGTCCGAGTCCTTGGTCCAAAATGGTGACTCACGAGTCACGAGTCACGAGTCCCTTCCAAAGCTGACTCCACGAGTCCCCATTAAAATCAATGGGGGTTTTTCCCAACAAAATAAGGCTATTTCAGATGTGTGGCTTAAATAAATTCTAGGCACAAGTGTGCCTTTTTATTTCAAAACTCTGCAACTGATTTTCGCAAGAACAGACCAGGCAGAAAAACCCAAAATAACCAGGCAGGCAGAGGAGGCAGGGAACCCCAAAGCAGGCAGGCAGAGGCCTTTGTCTTGGACAATTCAACTGTTGAACTGGTCAAGAAGAGACCAGGCAGGCAGAGGAGGCAGGGAACCCCAGACAGGCAGGCAGAGGCAGCCAAACCCAAAATGTCTGAAAGGTTGCATTTTAGAAAAATGATTTGAAAAAATAAACTTGCTGTACTTCCTAAAACCTATCCATGTTGCATTTGAGGAACACGATTTTGGAACACGAGTCCTTGGTCTCGAGTCCCGAGTCGAGTCTCGAGTCCCATTAAAAATATTGGGACTCGGTCTGACTCGAGTCAGAGGGGGGACTCAGTCCGACTCACGAGTCGAGTCCTGGAGTCCAAGTCCCCATCCCTGCTGAGAATGGATAAGCCTCTTCATGCAACTTTGGCAAGTACCCTATCAGAAGCAGAAGAAACAACCATGATTAACTCAATAATCCTCATAACATGATACCACGTCTTGCGGGCAGGTCCCCTCATAATGTAGATTAATTCCTCCATAATTTTCAGATAGAGGAGGAGTATATCCATGTGCGGGAGCAGAGGTTGCTGTTGTGCTCATGTTCTGCTTGTGGGCTCCCCATAGGCATCTGGTTGGCCTCTATGGGAACAGAATGCTGTACTAGATCGGCCTTTGGCCTCTTCTTATGTTCTGTTCTGAAGAGGAAACAAATATTAGGGACTCAAAAAATGTTAAAGGAAGTTGCTAGAAATACAAGTGCTACCTTCATAAACTGTGAGCCTTTGAATAAAGTAGAGTGGTGGTATTATTTTAATTATAGCCAGTGTGGCATAATGGTTAGAGTGCTGGACTGGGACTCTGGAGATCCGGGTTCTAATCCCTTCTCGGCCATGAAGCTCACTGGGTGACTTTGGGCCAGTCACTGACTCTCAGCCTAACCTACCTCACAGGGTTGTTGTGAGGATAAAATGGAGAGGAGGAGGAGGAGGAGGAGGAGGATTGTGTAAGCCACCTTGGGTTCCTTGCAGGGAAAAAGGTGGGATATAAATATAATAAATAATAAATAAATAAATAAATAGATAGATCATTTCATCTTTGATAATCATGTGGCCTTTAAGAAAGAACAAAAAAGGGGACACAGTGTAGTCATGTAGGTATTGCACACTGCCTTATCTCACATTTCACCCTTAAATTATCTTCTTGACAGATGACTTGATTCCATATACCCCCACAGTTGTGTAAAATAAAGTGTGTCACATAACTCAATTCAGCTGTAATCTGTGTAAAATCTCCTTGAGCAGATTGACATAATTTATGTCCCTGGCTTAACCTAGAGTCTAGGAACAGCAGGTATGAGTCACCCTCTATTTTACTGTGTGTGTGGCAATTCCCAACACATAAGAAATAGTGTGTGCTTTTGATGTTGCTTTTTGACCTTGTGGAGTGTATGAAATTAAATCCTTTCTAAAATGCAGTGATTGTATGAAGACCTCGGAGCCTATTTTATGTAGGCCCAGTTGGTGTTTGACAAGGAGACTGTTTCCCCTCCACACTGAAAAACTCTTGGAAAGTTTGTGAAGGAATCTCCATCAAAGGGAAAGTTAAGAGTAGCAAGGACTTTAAAGGAGGCTCAAACCACACGAGGCCAGTAGACCCATTAGTTTAAACCTGAGTCTGCCCCATCACATATACAGTAAGCTTAGGCTGGTACACCAACTACACCTGGTCCTGGACAGAGATATACTGGCCACTGTGATCAACGCATTGGTAACCTCAAGATTGGATTACTGTAATGAGCTCTATATGGGGCTGCGCAAAGTTGCAGCTAGTGCAGCAGAATGCAACAGCTAGATTACTGACTGGGGTGCCTTACTGCACACATATTATGCCCGTGCTAAAGGATTTACACTGGCTGCCAGTCTGCTACTGAGCTAGGTTTAAGGTGTTGGTATTAGAATACAAAGCCCTATACAACTCAGAACCAGGTTACCTCAAGGAACATCTCCCCCTATACCAACTTCCCAGCCCACTGTTGTCCTTGCCACGGCCTATGGATTTCCTGTTTCATGGCAACATGGAGATGGGCCTTCTCTGCGCTTGCCCTGTGGAATGTACCTCTACTGAGGTACATCTGGCCACAACACTGGTGTGTTTTAGGCGTTTATTGAAGACATATCTGTTTGCTTTGGCTTTCTCCTGGCTATGAGCTGTCTTTGTACCAAGCTCATGATAGCATTGTGTGTGTGTTGTTTTTGTTTGGTTGGTTGGTTTGGTTTTTATTCTTTTATATACTGCTTCAAGATTTGTTTCAGATTAAAAGCAGTATATAAATATTGCTAATAAATAAATAAAGTGTGATACTGTGAGTTTAAGAGCAAAAGCAGTATATGAGTGAGGGGAGCTTAACCCTTCCCCCTTCTGTAGCTTATCTCTCAGGAGCTGCTCCCCAGGCATGTTTCTCCCAACTAGTCTCAGTATCAGAGCCCTGTTGGGAAGAAGGAGTTCAGGTGACAGTCTGTGGGGACGGCTCAACTCTTTTCACCTGAGCTTCATTTTTGCTTATAAATTGAGCCCATCCACTCCCTGCATTGTATATGATTGAGGCAGGCCTGGGTTTAAACAAATGGGTCTGATGTGCTGGCACATGTATTGAGCCTAAATCAGGAGCATGACCGCTCAATGGTGTATTATGCATGAGCCTTTTTCCAGAGTTCCCTCATGCTATCAGGAGCTTTAAGATCACCTACACTTGAAGAGTGTGTTTCTCAATGAAGAAGCGTTCCCCATACCTCTGGAAATCAAGTAGCTTTTGTTTCCCTAGATATGATTTTTCCATCTAACTTTTGCTAATGTCAGTTATTATGTATATGTAAGAGATTAACTTAATGATGTTTATCCTGTGCTACACAGGGTTTCACTCCCCCTGGAGGAACAAGTGTACAGCTTGCGAGTGTTCCTTGATTCATCTTTGTCACTAGAGCAGTGTTCTCCAACCTTGGGTCCCCAGATGTTTTTGGCCTACAACTCCCAGCTACAACAGCCAGCTATGCTGGCTGGGGCATGCTGGGAGTTGTAGGCCAAAAACATCTGGGGACCCAAGGTTGGAGAACACTGCACTAGAGGCATAGAGTTCCTTCTCTGCAGCTTAGGCTGGTACCAGCTGTGACCCTATCTGGACAGGGATAGCCTGTATTATCCACGCTTCAGTAACCTCCAGTTTAGACTTCTATATTGCACTGTACGTGGGGCTGTTTTTGAAGACTGTTTAGAAACTGCAGTTAACGCAGAATATGGCTGCTAGATTATTAACTGGGACTGGGCCTTTGGCGTCTGTGCTCTGCTGACTGTACTACCTCCCACTCTGTTTCTGGGCCCAATTCAAAATGCTTATTCTGAGCTCCACGGTTTAGGACCAGGGTACTTGAGGGACTGTGTGTCTCCATATGTACCAACCCATATGTAACCCCGCTTTCCCTACCAGCAACCCTGTGGGGTGGTGGAAACCATGGGACCTGGGTTCATACAGTCATAGGGAAAGATGCTGACCCTAAACTAGTGGGTGGTGCTTCCAGCCCACCAGGTGAAAGCAGGTGAAGAAAAACCAGTGAGCAACCTATAAAACAAGAGCTAGGGATTTATGTAACAAGGAAGGGGAAAGAGGGTGGGGAGAGGAAGCAAAACAAGCATTCAGATGAAGAAATGATTTAAAGAAAGTCTCTAAAACAATAAAAAGGAAGGAAGTCCAATGGTTATACAGTCCACAAAGGTAGGTAATTTCTTAAAACCGGTCTCAAGCTGTACAGTCCATGATTCAGAGGTAACTGTACTAGACTTCAGTTACTGGCAGTTGGTTGTTGGGCCGCTCAGCCTCCTCAGGACCTCTCTTTTCTGTCTCTGCCTCTTCACAGTTTTGTCAGAACCTCCTTCACATTCTCTGACTCCTCCTCTCTCCTCACAGTCTCCCCAGAATCTCCCTACAGCATCAGGGACAATAGGGGTTGAGATGCTGGTGTTCCACCAGAAGGAGAATATACCCTACACTGTATAGTGTTACACATACATATAGGTCTTCAGTGGAAGGTTTCCTGTGGGTGCCCCCATCATCTGAGGTGAGCTGGGTGGCTACCAGAGAAAGGGCCTTTTGGTGGTGGGGCCCCAGTTGCGGAATTCTCTCCTCAGAAAAATTTGCCCAGTGCCTATTTTATTCTCCTTTCTGCGCCAGGCAAAGAACTTTTTCTCCAAGCTTTTTAGTTTCAGTTTTAATTCTGCTGACTGTTTTATTCTGCTTTTATAATATTGTGGCTTTTCACTTACTTTATTTTCTTTTCTTTTTGTATTTACATTTTAATTGTTCTATTCTTTTTGTAAACCATCCTGGGAATATGAATGAAGGGCTGTATAAAAAAATACTTATAATAAATAAAATAAATAAATTTACCTTGCAATCCTATGGCCGCTAGACAACATCTAGACGGCCATAGGATTTTTCATAGTCCCAGTTCCGACCTCGGAAACTCGCTCCAAGGTTGGAGCTGAGACTCTGAGCTTGGAGCGCTTTCCCCCGCCTCGCAGCCGGCACAGAAAGAACTGCATCGGCTGCTTCTCCAAGGTCGCAAACGTGACCTTGGAGAAGGGGTTTTGTGGGCGTTCCAGGGTGCAGGAAGGAGAGGAGACAGGCGCCATCATGATACGAGGCGGTATCCTGGCGGTGCCTCAGCTTTCTTCCCTCCCCCTCTGAAGCACTGCACTTAGACACCCGAAATCAGCCGTCTCTAAGTGCTTTGCAGGGCAGGAGAAGCATGGAAGCAACCTTCGCCTCTGCACTCCTCCCTCCTGCATAGGATGCCTATAATCCTCCAAGTTCAGAGGGCTACGGGCATCCAGATTGAATTGCACCCTTAGGCACAAGTGCAAAAACTAAATATATCCCCCCCTGCAAAAAAAGAAAAGAAAAGATGAGATAGTGATTACGTATTAAATCTAGAATCAGAATGCTTTTTCAAATGCTTTTTTAGTTGTAAGAATAAAGTATAGCTTTAGAATGTTTTTTGTGTCATTTTTTTCAGGCATCTGACTTGGGCAGTATTGTCACTGTTCATGAAATCCCTGTTCACCAAATTGTTCATACCTCAAGGCATTTTATTTTCTACAAATTGAAGCCAGTATCCCCATCACACAGAAGCCTACACATAAACTGTCGCTTGCATGTAGGCTTTCCCCCTGCAGATGACCATGGTATTGTGTGGATATCTGTAGATGGGGTCAGGTAGTGCTTTTGACGACAGGGACTCTACTGTCCATTATTTGCATGAAGCCCCCTTCATGCGAGTAACATGTTAAAAAGGCTTTGGAATTTCCAGGTTGTATGACTAGCAGCAAGTCACTGACACATCCTTATGCCTTTTGCTGCTCTTACATTTTAAATCCTGGTTCTTTTGTGCACTGTGATAGATCACTAATATATCTGAATTGAAACCTCTATAAAACAAAGAGAAAACCTGTTACCAGCAAGCATCCCACATGATACACTTGACGTCCTTATATACCTGCCCAGACCCTAAGATCATCCTCAAAGACCCTTCTCTGGGTGCCTCTGAGGTGCGGTAGGTAGTTACTAAGGAGAGGGCCTTTCCAGTGGTGGCACTCCAGTTGTGAAATGACTGCCCCAGAGAGGCTCACCTGGCATCTACATTGTCTTTTTGGCATCAGGCAAATACCTTTTTATTTTCTCAAGCTTTTTAGCCCTTCAATTTTAAAAATTGTGTTAGCGCATTTTTAGATCTTTGTGCTGCTGCTGGCTTTTATCTTGGTTACTACTTTGATTTAATTCTGTTTTAAACTTATGGTTTTATATTATGTTTTACTGTGTTATTGCATTTTATGGTGTTAAGCTTTGTCTTGTAAACCACCCAGAGAGTTTTGGCTAATATAGGTGGTATAGAAATGTAATAAAATGAAAAAAGTGTCAAGCCTGGACAAAAAGAAACTTTGTTGATGTGAAGGAACAGAACTGTCCTCCCTTTTTTGTGTTAGTTGGGTTTTAGGGTATTATGGGGTTAAATCTTGTGTGTATGTGTGTGTGTGTGTGTGTGTGTGTGCATGTGCGTGTGTGTGTGTGTGTGTGTGTGTGCATATGCTTGTCAGTTTCAGCCAAAAGGTTAATAGTTTAGAGGTCAAATGTTTAGTTAGAATGCAGAGGTGGAAACTTGCCTCCTGATTGGTTGGAGTTGGGGAGGAAAAAATAATTTCAAGAGATAAAAGCCAGGACAGAGGGGTGGAAAGAAGCAGAAAGAAGAGAGTGAGAAGCCCAGAGTCCTAGAGGAGGGGGGGGGGGGAATCAGAGCTGCTATAACTGGAGAACTGTTTGAAAGAGCTGGACCTATGATAGTAAGATATTGTTTCGAAGGGACCTGGATAAAATAGGGACACAGTTTAGTGAGATTAGCTAGCTGTGTTTTTCCCTGGTTGTTTTATTAACCTATTGCTAGGTTTGTGTGTGTGTGTTTTGTTCATGTATCCATTCAGATTTTAAAACTTTTCCCTATTGACATTTTTCTACATTGAAATGTAAAGTTTGTTATTTGAAACTTTGTGATCTCTATTTTTGGGGGAAGCCACCCACATCTAGCAGCCAACACCCACACAACCTAAAGTAGATACCTGAGACTAAGTGAGAGTTTTGAGGCTGGTTTGGTGGAGGCAGCCAGAGAAAAAGATTTCTGCCTGGTAGCAGCAGAAAGGCCACAGGAAGGGAAGGGCAAAAAGCTGCGCGGGCACATTATTTTGCCTATCTTCCATTCCACTTACAGAACAGGGTGTTGCCGGTCTGTGACACCATACTGCACTCTTGAAAGTACTGTTTACTTAAACCATGGGTTACAATACAGTGTTAACACTTTTGAAATTCTAGAATCAGAAAAGCAAGTAATTAAAGTAGAAACCTAGTCAAGTGCATTTTAGCACAGATTTGAAAATCTAGTGGTGTCAGCTCATTGACAGTCTGGACTCATTATAATGTTTTGAATTTGGTTGTTTGAGTCAGCGGACTTGGTCCACTTGAGCAGCTGTTCAGTGCTGCTAAGTCTTACAGATGCTTTCTACAAGAGCAGCTCAGCAGCGGTTGCTCTTATCACTGTTTGCCCCAGCAGTACTCACCTACTATAGTCACTCCATTCATCTGATGAATCAAGAGAGGAACATAATGATAGCAGCACTGGAATATGTTTTTGCATGCTTAAAGATGAAATTACAAACTTAATATACATATGCAGAACCCTGAGATATTGACTAAGCAGATTAGTGTGGGGAAAGCTCTTTAAGTCAAAGAACTCTTTGGCGACATATGTTGAAATGCTGCTACAAAACCCCACAGGGGCTAAAACTTTTTTAAAGCCTTAATTCATAGAAAACTACCCTTTCCCAATCAAATTGCTCTCCAAAAGACCCCTAATGTAATTTATTCAGTCTTTTGGCAGAAGGGAAGGTTAACACTTGAATTTTTATCAGAGAAAATTCTGCATTATTACATATTACCCCCTTTCAGCATTATTGCAGTAGCACTGAAACACCATTCCCAACTGGACTTGAGGATGGAGTCATGAGACATGATAGACTAGTTTCTATGTTGCCAGTATGGGGGTGCTAAAAGCTCCCCTACAGACACACACACACACACACACACGATAAGTATTGATTCAAGAGACCTTTGGTCAGCTTTCCCCAACTTGGTGCCTTCTGCATGTGTTGGACTACAATTCCCATCATACCCAGCCAGCATGGCCATTGACCTTGATCCCTGCTCTGTCAATAGCTTTGCTAAACTGTGGAGCAGCAGACTGACCTTGATCACTGAAATGGATTTCATAGATTTCATAGATCATGGAGTTGGAAGGAGCCTACAAGGCTATCGAGTCCAACCACCTGCTCAATGCAGGAAACTAGAGGAGGGGTCTCCCATCCAAGTAATAACCAGGCTTGAACCTGCTTAGCTTTCCACGCTCAGACAAGCTGAGCCAGCATAAGCCACAGGCCTGTATCCTCTTCCTCTGAGTCACAACCACAGGTCTGCCTGGTTTACAAGGGGATGAAATAGGAGGTAGACAATTAGGCCTGGTTCAAACATCATGGGCAAACCATGGTTTTGCTATTGTGAATGGGATTTGTGCTCACTTGGTCCCTCCTCCACTCTAAATTTATTGTCTCACTTCCTGGTTTGAGGTAACAGGAGTCCAAACTAGGAATGTGTGAATCAGCAAGACCCAAGCTTGTCAAAGTTCTTTGATTTACACCTTGAAGCTCATTCCAACTCATGCCCATATCAGATTGTGAGCTTCGATTTTTTTCCCTTTTTGCGTGAAAATTCATGTATGTTTTCATGTGCATTTTTCAAATGTACGGATTTTTTTGTGATGTGAATTGCATCACAAGCTCAGAAATGTATGGACTTTGATTGCAGATTGTGCCCAGCTCCACAAGGTGCGAATTGGGTAAATTCAGGTCAAATGTTAGCTGAAACTGATTTCTAAGACATTCTTAGTCCAAACAATAGTTAGTCTCTAGAGCAGAACTGGAATTCAATTCAAACAAACCATATGGCTTTAAAACTAATTGTCTCCCTGATCAACTAGCACCCCGTTTCTTTCTGGGAAATGTTGTAGACGGCTAGTCATTCTGCAGCTTTTGGCACCTAGATGCTGTTCCGTTGAGGCTGGACATTTCCTATTCTGACTTTCAAGTCAGATTTGTCGCTCAAAGTACCTGTAGTATTTGACAGAAAATCTTCACTTAGACGGCAATAGCAGTAGCACCACACTAATAATATTAGATCTTCCTGCAGATTTTGATACTCTTAATCATACAGTATTGGTATTGATTCTGTGACTGCAGAATATGGGAATATTTCTTTAAGAGTTGGCTTCACCCATCCTACTACATTTAAAGCCTGCTGCATTTTATTGGAGGGGCTGTAGGTCAGTGGCAGAGCACATGCTTTGCATATTGAAGGCCTCAGGCTGAACCCCTGGCAATGCTTGTTAAATGGATCAGGATGAGAAGAAACTCTGCCTGAGACCCAGAAGAGCCACTGCCAATAGACACTACTAGGCTAGATGGACAAATAGGATGACTTGTTTACCTATGCAGACAGTATAACTGATGGACACCAAGCTAGGCAGATCTGGCAGATTAATAAGGGGAAATCTTGTAATTATGGTCTCTGGTACTTGACATTCCTCTTCTCTGCCAAATAATAAATAAAAGTTGTTTTTAAGGTTCAACCAAAAAATGGATGTGGGGCATATTGATAAACATATCTGCATATTCTTACAGGACAGTATACCATTATCCAAATGTATTTTTAATGTAGCCCCATAGAGCAAAGAATTAGAACCAGCAAAATCTGGGGTTGTGGGAGAGCGATGGTGTTACAGATAGTATATTTTCCATTTGGGGGGAAAATGTGTTTTTTAAAAAAGGATGTATTCAGTTTATATTCAGCCCCCCAACCTCTGCAGAGTATGTTAGCCTGCAGCTCATTGAAATTCTAAAAGAAATTGCCTTTCTGGGTATTTCCTGTTAAAATGCTGTAAGATTGCTCATTCTCTTGATATTTTAGTGAACAACACAATGATGGCAACATGAAGATTCTGTTTCTGGAAAGGCAAAGGATTCCATTTAACTTCTGTCAGGTTGTCCTAAAGGAATTCTGCATGATAATATTTATTTCTTCTGGGAGACATTCTAGATGTGAATAGAAGGGGATGGGGCACTGGGCAATGATGCAGAGGCAGCTGTGAGCACAAGTACCATATTTTATTGCAGTTGCTAAAGTAACAGCATTCCACCCCCTCCAGAATAGCCAAGAGGAGATGTATAAAAAAGCTAGTTCAACTTACACATGCTGCACCCTTTCATTTCAGCTTCTTCCCCCCCCCCCAAATTGTTTTAATGAAATCCCTGATTTGTAAATTCAGATCTATTACTCCTTTATGGATCACGATTCTGTCGGCGTGAAAGGGTGAGAAATCAGGCCAAACAGAATGAAGCCCTTGCATAGATTTATCTCCTGATCCTGAACAAGAATATTGCCTATATTCTTTTGAGATACTTTATTATCCGTTCTGCTTCGTAGAAGTGTCAAACTCTGGAGGAGTAGCCGTGTTTGTATGTCGCAGGCAAAGCAGAAAAAGGCTGGTTCACATATGCGTGTATGTCACTCGATTTCTTTGTACCTGAATGTGTGAACTGGCTTCATAGAAAACTGTTGTGTTAGAGATAATGTGAGCTGATATAAAAGTTCTGTTTGTGGATTTAGATGTGTGATAGACCATTATTCACACATATAGGTCATCACTTGATGCTGGAGGGTATCAGGGGAAAAATGTGCATGTGCAAACTAACTCAGAAGGGCTGCCGCCAACCCAGCCACCAACTCAAAGTGCTGCCTACAGCACCGTTTTAATTCTCCAACAGTCCCTCTGGGGCCCCAATGTAGTGTCCCTCTAGAACAACAGTCTGCAGGGGTGCCAAAGGCATTGTGGGGGAATTAAAATAGCAGGTTCAAGTGGCAGGACATGCTGGCTACACTGGCTATTTTGCTGCTGCTGCTGCTGCACCCACCTCACAAAGGGAGGTAGGGTGGCCTGCCACACCAGGGAGGGTGGTGAGGGACCCACCAAACTGGACAATGGCCCGGGGCCAATGGATTCTGATGGTGTGGCTGATGCTTCTGTCAAGGATCTGGTCATCCCATAATCTAATAAACAATTCTCTTGATTTTGGGATTTGTGTACTCTTCCAGTACTTGGCATATAGTCCCTGAGCCATATAAAATATTAACAGCGCAGTCCTATGTATGTCTATTCAAACTTAAGTCCCATTGAGTTCAGTGGGGCTTACTTCAGGTACTTACTTGGGAGTAAACCCCACTGAATTCAATGGGACATAAGTCTGAGTGGATATGTACAGGATTGCACTGTAAGACATCCTTATGTTTAGGATATCTTTCCCCTCCGCCCCCCCCTTTTTTTGGTATTTCAAGTGGTTTGGGGCCTTCTTCAGACAGTCCCCGAGGGTGACATTAGGGAACTGATGATGGTCCACTGTGGCTTGTTTGCTAACCACTTTCAGGACCAAATCACTCATATCCCCATCACAGTTTTGGCAGTGCAGTTTGGCAGGGGCAGTTTGCACAACACAAGGGTGATTAATAAGCCATGGTGGCTTGTTAACTACCCTGTGCATGGCAATCATGTGCTAGCCCAATTTATATAATTACTCTAGCCGGGCATGGCTTCTTGTGTTGTCAGAACCCAGCAAGGGTTCTTGTTGGAGTGGTTAACAAACCACCCAGAACCCATAGCCTGTTGTAGGGTTGAGGGGTGGTTTCTTAACCACCCGAACAAGCCCCCCTTGCTAGGTTCGGACAGCATAAGAAGCTATGACGGGGGCTTGAATTGGCAACTTGATGCTGGTGGGTGTTGCAACCCACCATTGGCTTAAATATTTAAGCCATGGTGGGCTGCAGTGATCATACGAACCAGGTCACAGCGTCCAGGGAGCATCTGGTCCTTTTTGTCAGGATGAATGTCAGTTGTTGCAACCCAAAGATGTGGACAAGATATTTGAAGAGGTGCTTCCTGTCAACATTTGCCCCTCTTGGCTAATGACACACATTGAAAAAGAGATGATGAGATGGGTCTATGAAGTTATTAATGCTTGTTAAAAGAAAGCATGATCTCAGCCCCTTCAAAGGAAGCGGTTATGGGTCACTCTTAAAGAAACCTTCCTTGGACCATGAATATTGTCTTAACTATTGCCTGGTGATAAATCCTCCCTTCTTGGCTGAGGTGCTCAAGCAGGTAGTGGCCTGGCAACCCCAGACATGATTGAATGACACGGATTATCTGGACCTGTATTAATCTAGCTTCAGCCCTGGTTTGCACACTGAAACTGCCTTTGGCACCTGATGGATGATCTATGCCAGGAGAAGGACTGAGAAAATGAAACCTGTTGATTCTTCTGGAACTCTCCGTAGCTTTTGATACCATCCAATATGGCATCCTTCTGGATCTTTTGTCTGGGATGGGAATTGGGGGACACTACACTTCAGTGGTTCCCCACATACTTAACACGTTGCTACAAGAAGATGCTGCTGGGGTACTATTAAACTGCACTTTGGTACTTGGGCTTTTGCAGGATTCTGTTTCATCCCTTAAGCTGTCTAATATCCCCATAAAACTGCGGAGTAGATTTATTCAGGGATTTGGGGTGAGGTGTGCTGATCACTCCCAGCTCTGTTTCTCCTTTTCATCACAGTCGTGTGTGAGGCAGTGGAAGTGCTGAAGAGGAGTCTGGGGCCAGTGATGGGGAGTTTATAAAGTGAAACTCATTTAGATTCCCCCCCCCCACTTGCCCCAAACAGTTTCTGCAGGTCCAGCATGTTTACCCAAAATGCATGGAGTGGCCATGAAAGATCTCTTCTGGTCACACAAAGCTGTCATTGGACAGCCAGGGATGTGGGGGGATTGCAACTAGTGATCCTTGCCTGTCAAACAGGGGGTGTGGCTGAATTCAGATTGGCTCCAAAATGAGCCAAGCCATTTCCCAGTTTCTACGTGGAAGTTGCAGGTTTTATTTATTTGTTTTATTTATTTAATACATTTTTATACCGCCTAATAGCCGAACCTCTCTGGGCAGTTTACAACAGTTAAAACCATAAAATACAATATTGTGGAGAGAAAGCCTGACCACACACACACTTTGCCCGCCCCCCAGTCACCTGCATAATCTCTGCCTCAGGCAGAGGAGCTGAGTCCCAGGCACACATTTACATCTAGATAGTTTTCGCCAAGCACCCTCAGTAAGTTGTCAAGTCCGGGACACACATTTGCATTGGCTTCAATGGTCTTCCCCCAAGCATTCTCAAGGGGCTATCAAGTACCCTCAATCATCCTACAAGCACCCGTGAGGAGCCATGGGCAAAGTGGCGCCGAAGAACCTCAGCACCCCTTCGGCCTGGCCGGACCGTTTTGTCCTGTCAACAAAGGGAGGGGTCAGGGAATGAGGGGGGGAGCAAGCGAGGGGGTAAAAGCAACAGCCCAGGCTCTGTTGAGGTTGTTGGGAACAAGGTGCGAGGCAGTATGGAGCAGGTCATGGGTCAGGCCAACCCAGATACTCAACCCCCAAGCAGACCACCTGGGTACTTTGTCGTAAGTCTGTCTGAATTACTAGTGTTAGACTAGGGTAGATTCTTCAGTGTTAGATGAGACTAGCGTAGGTTCTTTTTTGTTTGATAGTTCTGTCTGTGCATATCAAGCTTTGTCTCCTTTTGTGGATTGTAATCCCTGACTTAATTGATTTGTTTACTATAACTTCCCTTATCTCCCTGACCTGATTCGCTCAATTAAACTCTGTAAATAAACCAGTTTCACTTCTGACTGAGCCGTAGTTTCGTTCTGACTCGGTGCCTGATCCAGTGCGTTCGTCCTGATTTGTCCCAGGGAGCGCGAATGGCAGCTCTGAGCTGTCAGATTAACCACTTAGCTCCCAAATTCATGGAAAAGGACCAGTGGCGGTCCTTCACAAGTATAATATAAATAAAAGATTTAAAACCACAGGTTAAAAAACAAACAGCAAAGCTAGCAGTTCAAATTACAATAACAGAGTTAAAAACAACTAAATGATTAAAATGCCTGGGGAAATAGAAAGGTCTTTACCTGGTGCTGAAAAGAGTACAACGTAGGTTGTACAATGTAGTACAGATGGCAGGCTGACCCATAAAAATATTACCTAAAAATATTTTTCTTCAACCCAGAATACACATTTTGAATGCTTCCAATCCCCCTCATACGAGTGTCACTTCAGACACAATAAAGCAGGTAGAATTTCAAAGTTATGAGAAATAGTTCCTAAGTAAGACAGATGGTATTGAAAGTCAGGTAGGTACATTTGGCAGTAGTAAGCGCTAGTATAGCATACTTATTTAGAATACAGCATCAATTTGTACACATAATGAAAAAATAGGTACTTGATGTGTGCAGGAGGGGGGATATGAAACACTTGATGGCTCAGCAAAGCCTAAAATCAAGCTATAAAAAATGAAGGGGGGGGGGAATTTGGATGATATAGAGAGAGGTTACAAGTGATTCCCTTTTTTCTCACCACCCTAGCTAGTTTGGGAGTATACTTACGTTATTGCAGCATGCTCAATTTCTTGAGTCAAGATAAAACTTTTTATAAGGCAGGCTCTCTGTGGAGCACATTTATTAGTGGTGGTAGCAGTACTAGAAGTAGTAGTTCTGTTGTTGCTGGTGCAGCTGTTTTGTTAGATGTTAAATGCACCACATGCCTCTGTGCCCTGTACTGAAGTAAAATATCTACTTAGGGGATGATTAACACGCTGTTTCCTTAAATTCAACAAATCAAGACTGATTTGCTAACTACAAAATGTGTGGAGGTTTTTCTTCTCCTTTTCCTGTTCACTGTCATTTACAATATGCTGAATCGTGTACTTGTGGGTTTTTAAGACTGTTTTGTACGTCCTGTAGTTTTTCCTCATATGCCTGCTAGCTTTTTCCTTTAATTATCCGTACATTGTTGTTTTTGGCCAGGCTGCACTTTCCATCTTGAAATGTTTACCTTCCAAAGAGGCCCCTCTCCTTCTTATCTTCATTGGCTTATTGATATTTCCTATTCCAACAACTGCCTTCCTCCCCAAACACTGTGTAGAAACATTACCTTCTAGCCAGCCATATCCTCACCTTCACAGCTCACTTCTCTCTCTTTTTTCTCTCTCCTTCTTTTTGAGTAACAAGCTATTTCCTCTCTCATTTCCTCTCTCAGAAGATGTTTTTGGACTTGTTCCCAAAAGTCTCTGGAATTAAATTTTGCCCATTCTACTCTTGTGTTTCCAGTGGGCAGTCTTCTAGATGGGTTTCATCAGCCTAGGCATTTTGGCCTCTAATCCTGGGTAGTTCTGGCTCTGGAAATCATGTTGACTACTTGGTTAGGCTTCGTGGAAGCCCTGGATTGGCGGGACTGTCACCCACTGGTGACATGTTCCATGGATCTTAGTTTCAATTCACAAGAAGTCTGTTTTGGTATACTATGAAATCTTTCCTCTTGTTTTTCATTAGTACAGATGGACTGAGGAGCAGAAATGCTGAGTCAGTTACATGTATCCAGCTTCAACACATTTTCCGTTTACTTTATGCTGTATATTCATACCTTCATACCATTAACAAAGTTGAGTAGTGTCTGTAACTCAGCTTGACCGATTACCTTAACTGGTTAACTTAGCTCTTGAGAATGAACAGTTTGGGAAGGAAACACATGTGCAGTGCAATCCTATGCCCGCTTACTCAGAAATAGGTCCCGCTGAGTTCAGTGAGGCTTACTCCCACATACAGGTGCACGGGATCGCAGACTTACTAGATAAGCATAAATTAACTTAAGCAGTTCAATTTTGACTTGACTTCTATGGCTACATAAAAATATAAAAAGTAACATAGGGCGCAATCCAATGGGGATGCCTGTAAACCTCTGAACATTCTGTGAAGGGCGAGAGGAGCACGGAGATGAAGATTGCTTCCGCACTTCTCCTGCCCTGCAACTCAGCTAGACCGCTGATTTCGGCTGTCCAGCTGAGGCACTTCAGACAGGGAGGGAAGGAGTCTGGCGCACCACCAAGATATGTCGTATCCTGGCAGCCCTGGTCTCCTCTCCTCCTGGCCCCCTTTACCCCTTCTCAAAGGTCGCTCTTATGACCTCGGAGATGCAGCCCACACTGGCTGCGAAGGCAATCTGAGCACAGACTCCCAGCTCAAAGGTCAGAGCTGTTTTCTGAGCTCGGACTCGGAAAAATCTTCTGGCCCTCTAGATACTGTCCAGGGGCCATAGGATTATTCTGCCCATTAGGTAGGTCTTTGAGCAAAGCACCAACATTTAGGATTGGGCATATGGGTCATTCACTGGCTGTTGAGGCAATGGAACAACTGCACTCTCTCAGACCACCCAGAACGCTGTTCTCTATAACAAGGGGATTTTGTGACAAATGGTATCGAGTAGTACATCTGTCTACCTAGGTATGGGGGAGAATTTCATTCAGTTTGTATTTTGATACAAACTTAGCAAATCCATACTTCCCAAATCAATATGTGAACCAGAGCACAGTTATCCTTCACCATTTGCACGTCTCAGAATTTTGTGACAATTCTCAGAACAGAAAATGAATATAAAAATGTGTATATTATGTACCAAAAATGCATCATATAAAAATGTACCCAAAAAGCATTATGTAAGGGGCAACTGCTTGCAAAATGTGTATATTAGGAAAAAATGCATACAAAAATGTGTATATTAGGAGAAATGGGCATGAAAATGCATACAAGTTTTTGTGCAATGTGCAGACTTTTTAATATATGTATAAAAGGGTCACAAACTGATGATGAAACAGAATGAAACAAACTGATTGGAAAAATAAGAAATGGAGAGAAACCAAAATTGACAGATTGTCCATCCAATGCCAGTTGCTGAGAAATGGATGCCTATTTAGCTGTCATATTGGGCTGGCTTGCACAATCACAGTGAAGGAAATAAGCCAGATTTCCCCAATTACCTGGGTGTCATGCAACCGAGGTTCGGACGACATGGCAAGCCATTATAGCAAGGGTAATTAGGGAAATCCAACTGGTCACTGTGGCTTGTTAACCACACCATGATCATGTGAACCAGGTCATTGTATGGGTCCCTTTGCCCCACAAAGTTTTGGATAATGGGAATTGTTGCTTCCCTCTGAAATCTTGCTGTTACCATGATACTCAAAATAAGCTGAAGGGATGTTAAGGTGCAGGTAGGAGAAATTTTAAATATTTATTTATCTGTGGAAACAAACATATTCAAGCCTAATTAACATGTGCACTTGGCTGGTGGCTCCATTTTTCCCCTTCCCATTTTTGCTCACATGGCTTATTACATCCATGCATTTATTTTATTTATTACATTTATACCCCACCTTTTTTCCTACAAGGAACTCAAGGCGGCTTACATAATCCTCCTCCTCCTCTCCATTTTATCCTCACAACAACCCTGTGAGGTAGGTTAGGCTGCGAGGCAGTGACTGGCCCAAAGTCACCCAGTGAGTCCTAAGTTAGATGGGAGTTTGTTGGCGTAATAATTACATGTCCTTGTGCATTTTAACATCTCTTCCTCCACACAAGGTTCTGGCTACACAGGATTATTTAAAACCATTACTTCTTTTCTGTACTCTTTTAAATCATGCTTTAATGTGATGTCTTACCCAAAGAATTCACACCTGAACAAACTTTTACTCACAGACATTTTTTGGAAATGCAATACCAGCTATATCAAGGTATTTGAAAGCTATGAGGGATACTCAGAGCAATGAAATAATATTGGAGAGGACACATCTGTTTTCCTGAATGTGTCTGATACAGATTTTACCATTCCATATCCTGTAAGGCCTTCTTCCTCCCAGAATAATACAGAAAGAATGTTTAGGCATGGGTTCATTAAAACTCCATTCTTATGAAGTTGCTACTCACTACTGGTAATTTTGCTTAAGCATAGGGCTGCCACCCATTTAAAGAAAGCATACAGTATAATCCTATATGTGTCTACTCAGGAATAAGACCCATGGAGCGTAAAGGGACTTACTCCTAGGAAAATGACTATTGGATTGCTTCCCTAGCCAACTAATTGTATGCGTTTTCATTATTATATGTTTGTTCAATTGTTTTGTTTTTAACATGTTTCTTATACGCCACTTTATGAGGGCTTATCCAAAAAGGTGGGTAGAAATAAATAAATAACCATTGTAGGTTGGATGCAGGATTTGCCTTCTGTGAGAGGGAAGGACCTTCCACAAGAGAAAGGGGTCCACTGGTGGAAAAAACCCTCCACCTGATTTTTGGAGACCCCCCCTCCCCAACACACCATAGCTCACCCCATTCAGCACGACTTCCTGAATCTCTATTGTAAGCAGCTTTTCAAGGGACTGGAGTGGCTGCCATGGGAAGGAGGGGGCGGGAAAGCCCACTTCCACCAGCAGTCACAATGTTTTTTAATTGAGTAATAAATCTAACCGATTAATCAGCTATATATTGAAGCCCTGCTTCAGAAAAACACAAATGCTTGCAATTGAAGCAGAATAGGTGTGGGACCTGTGGAGCAAATACTCCTGCTGTCCCGGAACTACACTGGCTTCTAATTGCATCTTCAGTAGGAGCCAGTAGATGACAGCACCAATGGACACAGCCAAGCACAGAAGTCTGGTATAGCATGGGCCCTATAATTTGGAGAAACAATGGAAAATGGGAGCAGGTTTGCCCACCTTGCTATATTTTTATATTTTTTGTATTGTATTTATTGAGTGCAGTGCAGTGAATAAAATGTTAGCCTTAGACTGGGGAGACCTGGGTTCAAATCTCCACTCAGCCATGAAGTGGATATCCCCATGCATGCCTCCCTGATCTGAGTGGGTATGAATGTGTTAAAGAAATAGATACTAGATAATTTAATCCTTTCCTTTCTACTCTGAATCAAAACAGTGGTCCTACTTACTAAATTAGGCAGGAAGGAGAATTGCCATTGTCATACATCTGTTAAAGCAACAATACACACTGACCTGGTTCGCACAACAGGACAACCCATAGTGGGTTGTCACCCTTGTTTGTTTCAGGGTGGCTTGTTCTGATGTCTGAACCTGATGCAGTTTCAACAGCATGGTTTTAACTATGCACAAACCACCCCGAGAACCCATGGCTTTTGGTTGGGTTGTTCAGGGTGGCTTATTTTCAGAGTGGCTTGTCGTGACATGCAAACCCAGCAGAGTGGCTTATGCATGGCTTGTCAGAAAGGTCTACACCTTCCCCCCCCCCTGCCCCAGCTTTGTGGAGATTTGCGCATATTTAACTTTTAATTTTTTTCACCTTCATGGAGATTTGTGCAAATTTAACTTTATTTTTACTTTTGGAGAAATTTGCACAAATTTGCAGTAACTACTGTGCTTTTTAAAAACACATACACACATTAAGTATGTGCAAGTCTCCCCAAAGGTGTGTGTTTGTGTGTGGGGGGGATTAAGTTAAATGTACACAAATCTCCCCAAAGGTTAAAAAAAAAATACAAAATAAACTACTCCGCTAATGTGTGCATTTGTGCTCATTAGCAGAGTAAGCTGCTGAGCTTGTACCACAAAGTCCCATGGGATACGTGCCGGGAGCAGGTGGGAGGACTAAGGGGGGGAAACAAGCCACATGGCAAGCCACAGAGCACCTGATCGTCTGTAGGGAGTAACATGGGTTAGCAACTGAAGAACCAACCCACCGTGGTTTATTTTTAGCATGGTTTATTGTGATGTGCGAACCAGCCCACTGTCTCCAGGTCAGGAGCTGGCAACTTTTTGCATGATATTCTTATGTTTGCTGTAGCACAGAAAGAACACCAATTCCATTTTAAAGAATTTAAAGTTTGTTGCATTTGTGTCCCAATCAGAGAACTCATAGCAGTATACATGGGACTCCTAGATGGTCTCCCATCCAGATACTGGCCAGACATGCTTAGTCTTGCTTAGCCTCAAAAGTGGGACAATATTAGGATAGTGTAGTGTAGTATCATTAGCAGAAATTGGAAGAGGGCTTCTTGTGGCAACATGTAAGAGAAAGACCCTGAAACCAAACTGCCTTTCCTTGTAGGAAATGTGGTAGATAGTTTCAATTTAGCATCCCATTGAACTGGACTATAGGACTTACTTCTGAGCAAACACGTATAGGATCATGTTGCAAGTTTGACTCTATTTACTTTTGCATAGATGCCATTGATGACTGTTACTCTGTTAATCAAGCATATTTAAAAATGAGCCCAATATATATTTGTGGAGAAAAAGCGTCAGAGTTTCCTGCACCACACACACACACACACCTCCACACATGTAAAGAAGTATAATCCCAGCTGGGGTCTGGGAAATGCAAAATGTACATAGTTTCTCTGATGGCTCCTGACGCCTCAGAGTCTCCCATGTCTTTGATGGCCAGTGCCACAGCTATTCATATGCAAATGTTCTCAAGCCCTCTAGTCATGAACAAGGAACCACCCCTCTCCCTTGCCTGGCCCAGATGAAGTTCATCCTAATTGGCTAAAGACAGCTGAGCTACTGAAAGGAGGGGGGGAGAATCTATACTGCTGCTGTGGCTTCTGGTTTGGGTTGTTGTTGTCTGCATGCTTTCGCGGGAGTAGGGCTTTTTTGCTGAGTCAAGCCCTGGGAAGAGGACCAACCCCCAGACAAAGGGAGTGCCTGGGTATTTATATAGTAAAGAACTAGTTTTGTTGTTTTATAGCTCTACTTGTATGTACCAAAGTGTCTCCCCACCTTTCTCCCTTTTCCCTCATTCCCCACCTTTTACTGTAATCTGTTTACCTTAAATAAACTTTCCTGGTTTTATCCCACACGGTGTGTGTGGTCTCTCTGTGGTTCAGTGCTAAATCCAGTGTATAGACCAAGGGCAAGGCCCTGAGAGAATCAAGTCAAGACGGCAGAGCTAAGGCTGGCAGTTTTGTACCTTTGATCTCTGGTCTTGAGTAAAGGACCGGTTGGCAGTCCTTCACAATATTTTTTTTTTAAAAAAAAAAAGCAGGGTGAGAAGGAATGTACATTTTGTAGTTTGGAATTCATTCATCTGAAGGAAAATTAAAAACTTCCTTAGCATTAGCTACAGAGTCAGACATCTAGGTGGCTGCCACCATTCCCACTTGTACTAAATCCATGTGTATTTGATGAATTTGGAGTTAGGATCCAGAATCATGACACTGAGATTTTTTCTTTCTGATACCTAAGTATAGAGAGTTCATTTGTATGAGCTTAGTGCATAACATCATTTGACATTGTGTAAACACAGGAAAACTTTAAAAGTATCAGGCTATTTGGTAACAGTGTAGTCACTGGCATTTGTAGGCTGTCAGGGTTTGAGGCAAAACAGGAGCAGAAAGGGTGTTTACAATGGGTGTGAAAATACTAGATACTTTGTGAAAAGATGCATTGCACATTAGTCAGCTGTCATAGGAACTAAACGGGGGCTGGCATGTGTCTGATTTTGAGTTGTAAAGGTCTCCCAGCTTCACCCCACTTTGGTGACTTGGTTCATTCACCATGTCAGCCCACCTGACTACCACTAGTTGTGGAGAAGGCCTGATGATGTCCCAGACCCAGACACACCTTCCAAGTGTTGTTTTCCTACTTTCTTCTCCATAAAATGTCATCAAAACCATTTTTCTACCCAGCTATTCTTTATTCCACCCAGAGAAGTTGTATTCAACTTCTTGAACAATAATATAAGTTGCCTTGTGTTTCTGAAATCATGTGGCTTGCGGGAGGGGGGGTTTATAATTGCTTTTCCCCCCTTATGTCTAAATATCAAAATGAATATTTAGCTGATTACAGTACATTTAAAGAAATATTTTTAAAAGTAGAGTTATCGCTTGTTTGGAATTAATTATGCTTTTGCAAGGCTCTGCTTCTCTTCACTGGGACAAAGGCATTGTGGGAAGGGAACAACAAAACATGTATGTCTCTAGTAAGCTTATCACCATTTGTGTCTGTGAAAGGAAAACACTGGTGCTCAAGGTGGAAAGAAAATTGGCTGTACAGTTAAGTCATTTGAGGGGTGCGGGAGGTTAGTTGGCTGTATTCCTTTAGCTAAGAAGATTTGTCATTTTATACATGAAAAGTAAAGTGGAATGTGCCCAAAGGACTTAGACCAGGCATATATTTCACCTTTATATTCAATCTGAATAATGATTACTTGGATTCAAGTACAAATATAATCACCTCAGTAACATGCCATGGTTCTTATTCAACATGATACTTAAATAGCACAGATAGCTTTAAGTTATTTCAACAGATATTTTTCCAAACATGGAGCAAAATCATTCAAAATTTTCCCAGTCCCTTTTTTAAAAAAAATTCAGATGTACTATGGGATCATCTGGTGTAAAGTATACACTTTCAACCTTAACAGGGATCATGGTGATCATTGAACTATTTGAGGACACAAGGTTGTTTTTTTTAATCACCATAGAAATAGGGATGAAATAGGGATGACAAGCAACAAATAGTTCCAGGTTCCATAAATATAATGCTGAGGTTGATCATTGTTCAGTGCTCTAATTATTGCTTGAACAAGGGTGCTTGGCTTTCTAGGTGCCATGCTGTTCCCACATGGGACACCCACATACATCAGTGTAGTCTTGCAGGTGGCTCTGTTATGTATGGTACTACTTCAGAATTTATCCTGCAACCAAGTTTTGTTATTCTGACCTAGTATAAAAATACTCCCAGGGCAGCATACAAGTCTTGCCTGAGCAAGAAGTTGTCTAGTGTAATCTGCTCACGTGTTCTGCTGTGACTCACCTGCCGCTGACCTTTGCCTTATTTATGCAGCTTCCTGAATGGCCTCCATGCTACGCACACACAGGTCCCTGAACTGCCAAGGTCTCACCTGGTACTTTGTCTTCCATCTCCATCCTCTAGTATATCTTCTATATTTCTATAAGTCTTGTGCTACTTTTTGGCATGTCTCTGAGGCTGACTCCACATTTTTATGTCAAATACAATGGCTGGGTGCACAGCAGTGTTCTAAATATAGTCTTAGGTAATGACATATCCTTATTAAAAATATATATTCTGAGAACCCTTTCCATTAATTATTGCTCAATTTGGTTATAGTCTGCTTATAATCATGTATGATATCTTATGTATATTTCTCACATATGTCTTCTCTATGTATAAATGTGTTATATTATATATATATATATATATATATATATATATATACACACACACACACAACCATATAATAATGATGTATATAAAATAGAGAGAGGAGCCATGCCAAAATCAGAGTTGTCAGGCACATTCTCCTGGCAGTTTTCTGCATATCTTGTTTTCATGCTTCTGTAGTTTAGAAAGGGAGTTTGTGCATCTTCCCCAAGGGAAGAGGTTTGTGCTACTTCTGTGAAGACTCCACCCACCATGGAGATTTGTAGGTTATCCTTTTGAAATTACAGAAGAAACACATAAACTATGTCCAATGCACTCATGCTTCCATTTTCAGCATGTGTTGGATTGTGCAAAAGAAATCAAGACCATGCTACTTATACTGGCTTCTAATGATTAATCTTGCCACTGCTGGGGATTAGGAAAGAGCATTAGGGAAACTGAAAATAATAATTAGCGCTATCAACCAAACTAATATTTTTATTTGATCATCTGCCTTTTAATTGGTTAACTACTGATTACGTTTAAATCAATTTGTGTACTGCCAAAACTTCAACATAGGTACTTTTTTTAAAAAAAGATATTGTGCAAAGGGTGAGATAACTTACAATTCACTAGAAAAAATACTACAGCTCATTGTTAGAAGGGAAGGCCATGTTTTAATATGTTTTTTCATTCTCTTGTACCACACCAAAACCAAAATAGCTTCAAAAATAAGCAAATGGGTCCTTAACTCACAGGCTTAACAATTAAAATCTGCCCTCACCAATTAAAATTGAGCCCCATTGATTAATTATCTATAGCTTTATATTATTCTACTGACTGAAGCTTCCAGCCCTAATAATAAAACTACTTTGAACCATTCAAAAGCCAGAATGTCATATCTTCAAAGCATTGTTTATAATTTATATAAAACTTTTCACATGTACAGTGCAGCAACTCTGCAGTAGTTGACTGTTTTTCCCATTTTACAGCTGAGGAACTGAGGCCTATTGCAAGTGATTTGCCTGAGACTCCCCATGAGATCATTGTTGATTTGAATCCAGAGCTAGGTCCATGTAACCCTGCAAGGTCCTTGCTTGCAGATCTGCCCCTACCCAGCAAGCAAAAATCTGCAAGCAAAAGCATATCTATATCTGTACAAAACCCATTCAACTAGCAGGATGTGCATTCTGATGGAGAGGAGGATGTGAATCCTCACTGGGGCCATAGATTGTTGTGTACCTCTAGATGGTTGCATACAACTGGAACCTGGATCTGAGCCATTGTCTGTTCATCCACCATTGTTTGTATTCTTGCAATTTGAAATTTTAAAGAAAAAGAGAGAGTGAGAGCTCCAGGATCATTATTACCACCAAATATTCTATAAAAACAAGGTCTGATTATGTCAAGAAGAGGCATGAGAGGTGGAGTCTAAATGCAGCATCTAGTCTCTTGGGATCTAGAAAGTAGATAGAAAAGCCCTCAACCAATCTATCATCCATGACAACATAGCATACACCCATGTGTTATAAGATGGTGGGGGGATTCATTCATGGATAAATATACATCTAGTAGTCTCTTGCCATTTTGGAATGTGGACAGTTCCAATAGCTCAGCCCTTGTCCTGTTCAATACTTGATTGAACTAACCTGAAACGAAGATACATTTTTGAGGATGTCAGACTGTTTTGGCAAAAGTACATCTGTTTTATATGAGAAACACAATCTGTCTCATTCCAACCTGCATTTCTGGGTCACTTGAGACATTTAAACTGCACTTATAATTAACAGCTATTTTTAAACAGTGAAAAAATAGAGCACTGGTAAGGTACAAAAGCATTAAAATTGCCCCAGTTTTGCTTTTCAATAGGACACACTACTGCAATATGCTTCAAGATCAAAGGGAGCTCAGTAGAAAGAGACAGGCCGATCAGTGGGGATAAATAGTTCCCATTATGATGGTGTAAGAAAAGGGTTCTTTCAATTGAAACAATTTAATAACCACATTCATTACATTGGTGTCCACTTGGTTTTTATCTGAGCAATTTTTGCATAACTGGGGAGCAAGTTCAATTGAGCTTATTCTCTAGAAATTAAGATGTGCAGGGTTTGACGTTCAGAAATTAAGCACTAATAGCCTGCAAAGCAGTTGTCTTGAGATTTTTCCCCTGGATATAGTTAGATCTGCCGACCACTAATTATGTCAAATGCAAATGTATTCTCTAGAATACACCAAAATGTTCATTCGCTTATTTCAAAGTAGTTAAGGTTACACTAGGAGGGCTTCTGGTTTTTGAGCGACTTTATAAAATTACATTACAAAAGCAGGAGTTATGAAACAATAGTACCACTTGTAGACTTCCCTACCAGGGGGCTCGGGAAGGAAAGAGCTAGAACTGATTTTTAACAGCCCTGCTCAGCAAAACAACCAGACAGTGTCACCAGGGTGACATTTCCAGCAACAATTTTTTAAAGAACAAGAGAGTCATTGATAGATTTCTTTCTTCTTCCAGTGCTGACTTCAGCTGCGGACACCTATGTATTAGAAAAGAGTTGAACGCTCTGCCAGGCAGCTTGGCTCAGAATGATTAAGTTTGTAAATTCTCAGCTGCACAGCAGACCAATGTACAAAGTGAACTGCAGTTTTTCGTGAAAGGCAGTAAGAAAGAGTGAATGTACACACTGAATAAGAGTTTTGCTTATGACCCATCCAGTCTTCCCTACCAATTCCTTCCTGCTATCCTCTCAGCAGCCAATGAAACATCCACAGAAACATTGCGGGGGGGACGGGGACATTTCCCAGTGAACACTGAACCCTCTCTTGTTTTTTACCCCCACTATTGCCAAACCAGCCAAGAGTAAAGAATTGTTGAAGCATGCACTGGGTGGCAACTTCAAAATAGCATCACTTCTTGTCTCCTTCTCCCCCCCTTTCTTTTTTACAAGACAAAGTGTAAAAAAATGTGACGATACTCATGCTTTAGTGAAAGCTTTTAAATGGATGCCTTTTCCAGAAGCAAGACTGCTTCTTTCCTGTCCTTTTTCCCTGGATTGGATTTGCCATGTAAAAACAACAACATGCATTCATCATCATCATCATCATCATCATCATATTTTATTTCTTACCCGCCTCTCCACTCAGATTTGACACAGAAAAGGGAAGATTTTAACAGATCATGGCTAGGATAAAGCCATAGAGATCAATACCTTAAAAAAAATATTGAGCAATCCAAGTAAATTAAGATACTATTTATTGTTCATATCATTGCTAGTTTGGTGCTATTGTTATTGTTCTCCCTTTTAACTACGGTATATACGGTAGTTGTAGATTTTTTTCAAAACGTATGTAACACATTTAAAAATAGAAAAGTGGTTATTCTATTCTCATTTATATATGTGTGTATACATACATTACACACAGACACATAATCAAGATGATTTTTGTGTTTAGACACAGTCCTAGACTAATTAAAATAAAGTATGCCAGCTTTATTTTATTTTTCCAGTACGTTGTTTCCAGCCCTGGAGCTCAAATAACAGTGCAACAGCAGCATGAAATGTGGTTATAATAGCCTGAGACCACATTTCCTGAAACTAAAACATAAGAGATAATAGTGTGAAGGTACAAATTAAATGCAAATAAAACAGATTCTCCATTGTTGCTAATCCCTGGATTGGATTTCAGTGAGGAAATTAGCTGTAATGTTTAACCTCTTTGTGTAGTAACCATTGACATATTATTAGTTATGTATATTTTTAGAGTTTAAGCAGAATTTTTTGTTGACAATTTGGGGAAGCCACCTGTCAACTTTTAAGGAAGTGATTAGAGTAAATGAGTTCAGGGCCACAAGCTTAAATTCATGAGCTGGGTTTGAAAGTATTCACAGACTCCCGTAAATAAAAAGAAAAATGGCCTCCTCTATATCTAGCCATATCTGTTCAACACTGACTGACACACACACACACACACACACACACACACAGCTTGGTGCCTATAGCAAAACATTGAAATGGTGCTTCCCTATCACCCATAGTGTGCACCCATAGTGATCATCCCAAAATAGTCACATCACCCCTTATGTTGCTGTGACAGAACACACTGTGAAAGTCATTTGTTTGCCATGCATTCCCTCGCCATCACCTTAACACACACACACACACAATCAATTTTTAAAACCCCAAACATTTCATTTTAGAGAACAGCATATACTCAAGATCACTTTTTACACTTAGTTTAAAAATCTATGATAACAGATAAGTGACGTGACACTATCCTTTAATGATGCCCAGAATTGCCTGCTTCACTTTACCCTGTGGTAGAGCTGGCCTTGCTGTAGAAAATCATTTCTTCAAAGTAGTCCATACTCATAGTTATGCCAAAATAACAGCTTAATAATAGACACTCCAGGACCTCAGAGGTAATCAGTGCTTCTCTAAGAGAAGGGATAGTTCCTGATAGTGAGACCCATTTGGGGGGGGGGGGGAATGAACAAGGACAATTACTGCCCAGTATATATATAGCAAGGTGTTGGAAAGACAGGCTTAAGTCACAGTGGCACAAATAGTGACTTTTCTGCTGCTCTCAGTCATTATTCTGTGTTTAGAAAGCATCCCAAAAAGGTCCCCCAAAAAAGGTCCCAAAAAGGTCCATTGATGGCCACCAACGCTTTGCATGGCCTCTGTGACTTACAGTCAAAAGTGTCACAGGATGCTACAGAATTAGGTTCCGGATCCTACTAAAGTGGCATGGTGCTAACATTAGAGAGTCCTACCTTGCACCAGAACCTATATATGTGCTGTGAAAATAGAGCATTAGACAAGCTACGTAAGACTGAGGCCTACCACATGTGCTCTAGACCCTTGCCCACCCTGGCTGCTGAAATCTGTCAGAGCTGGGCTGAGATTATGGACCTCAGAGGTAATCAGTCCTTCTCTAAGAGAAAGGATAGTTCCTGGTAGTGAGACCCAATCTGGAAAAAAAAGATCAAGGACAATTACCTCCCAGTGTCCAATCTTCCATATATATAGCCAGGTGTTGGAACGGGTGGTGGCCTCTTGAATCCAGGTAGTCTTGAAGGAAGCTGATTACTTGGATCCATTCCAATCTGATTTCAGGCCTGGTTTTGGGATGGAAACAGCCTTGGTCACCCTGGTGGAACACTTACGTTAGGGAATGGGTGCAAACTCTCAGTGGCTTTCAATACTATCAGCCATGATATCCTTCTGGGTTATCTGGCTGGGTTGGACTTGAGAGGTACAGCACTGCAATATTGCTTCCTGAGAGCCAGTGTGGTATAGTAGTTAGAGTGTTAGACTGGGACTTGGGAAATCCAGGTTCTAGTCCCCACTTGGCTGTGAAACTCACTGGGTGAATTTTGGCCAGTCACTGAGTAACTTACCTCACAGGGTTGTTGTGAGGATAAAATGTAGAGGAGAAGGACCATGTAAGCCACCTTGGGTTCCTTGCAAGAGGGAAAAAGTTGGGATATAAATGTAATAACAAAATAATAATAAATATAAATAAATCAAGAGGCAGTATGAGAAGATGGTGCTGGGGGATTTCTGTTCTACAAGATGGCCTTTGCCACATGAGGTACTGCAGGGTTCCATCCTGCCCCCCCCCCATGCTCTTTAAAATCTCCATGAAACCACAGAGGAAGTCTTCTGAGGGTTTTACCCTTAAAGGAGGCCTAAAAATACTTTTAATTAATTAAGTAATAGGACCAAGCTGTCACCAATATGTGACAGCTCGGTCCTACATCTCTACCTACATCTGTTTTTCTCCTACAAATCCCAGGGAGACTGTCAAACTCTTGAACAGGTGACTCAAGATGGTTTGGGGATGGATGAGGACAAACAAGCTAAAGCATAATCCAGACAAGATTAAGGTGCTGTGATTAGGGAAACCAGCTGATCTGGGTAGGGAAACCAGCTGATCTGGGCAGAGGATTACACAACTGGTTCTGGATGGAGTTGCACTCCCTTGAAGGACCAAGTTTGCAGTCCTGGGGGTTTTCTGGACTTGACTGCCTGTAGAAGCACAGATATTGATGGTAGTCAGGAGCACCTTTTACAAATTTAGAAAGGTAGGCCAAGTGTGACTCTATCCAGAAAAGTGGTCCTAGCTTCAGTCATGCATGCACTAGTTACATCCAGGCTAGACTATTGTAATGCACTCTACATGGGGCTGCCTTTGTGGATGACCCAGGAACGTTAGCTGGTGCAGAATGCAGGCACTCGTATGATCATTGGGGCCAGATCATCAGAGCACATTACACCAATTCTGTACTGGTTGCACTGATTACCGATGCATTTCTGGACGTAATTCAAAGTGCTGGTTTTGGCCTTTAAAGTCCTAAACAGACTGGGGCCAGGTTATTTGAAGGCTTGCCTGTGCCCATATGAACCTGCCCATGCATTTGGATCAGCATTGGAGCCCCTGCTCATCGTCTGCCAGTAAGATAAGTTAGACTGGCAGCCTTTAGGGGCAGGGTCTTCTCAGTAGTGGCCCCTACCTTATGGAACTCTCCCAAGAGATGCATATATAGTTGACCCCCTCAGTGGTGGTATTCAAAGAGACTTTTTTAAAAACACCTGTTTAAAATGGCCTTTAGTTGATGTGTTTGCTGGATATGCTACTGTTTTTCTGCTGTGGCCTTAAAATGGTTTTATACTCATTTATATGTTGATGTATTGCTGTTTTTTGTTTGTTTTTTAAATTTTAAAAACATTTTAAAAATATTAATGTTAATGTTATATACAGTAATACCTGAGATTGCAAGTAACTTGGTTTGAGAGCATTTTGCAAAACAAGCAAATTTTTAAATATTTATTTTAAAAATTTTGACTTGATATACAAGCGACGTCTTGCAATACAAGTACTGTAGTATGGCTTAAATTAAAAATCTCTGTACAAATTTTTTTGGGGGAATGTCATTTTGATATAAGAGTGTTTTGGATTACAAGCACATTTCCGGAACAAATTATGCTCTCAATCCAAGGCATGACTGTATTGTGTTTTGTATCATTGGGTGGACAGGGTCCAGAAAGAAATAATAATAATAATAGAAAACATATATAGCTTGCAGTTAGTTGTGCTAGCAAATGATTTTAATAAGACTTGTTGTTGTTATGCCCTTCAGGCTTGGAAGGATCTTCATTGCATGGGAGTAACAACAAGGAAGTCATGGGGAAACACTAGAGACTACCCTCCCCCTCCGACAACCAGATGACAACTCATGCATCTTTTGGCAAGGCCAATCTATAACTTTTCCTTTTACACATTACACTGGAAGAGCAAGGAAAGAAACTTCAGCTAACTCACTCATCCATTTTTCATCATCTTCTTCATGAAGTGTAATGTGTGCAGTGGCACTTGGCTTTACTTTTAAGTGGTGCAATGAAAATAACAAATTTGGACAGAAAGGCAAAAGAAGCCCTCTGAAGCAAAATCATAGTTGAGATAGATATAACACCAAACCATGGTCTGGCATTACATGAACAAGCAGTCAAGGAGTCTTGGGCTTATGTGTTCCTTCCCAAAATCATGCCACCCTGCCATTTCCCTGGGAACCCGAACAACACCCTAAATTTGGCCAAAACCGTTGTCTCAGCCGAGTTCGACTATAAGATGTAGCCCCTGTTCTTCTTACTGCTGCTGCCGCTAGGGCCCAACAGAGCCAGTTAGAGCCATATCTTACCATGGAGTTGCACCATTCCATCTCTGTTCCAGATAAAGAAACCCTACCTCCCTAGGATGGGCATCCAGTCTGCTCAGGTTTCAGCCTGAGCCATGAGCAGCCACATTCATGGAAGGAGATATCCCTGGACCTGTCACCTCAGGGCAGTCCTAGCAGGGACAGTAGCAAAGAGGTAATGCCAAAGAGGTTCTCCCCTTCGGATGACACCACATTGAGGGTCACTGCAAGAGCAAGCATGCCACATGCTCTCTCAGTTGGGGGCGGGGGGATTTGGGCAGAAACATCTTGGACTTGTTTTCTGAGTGGGGGGGGGAGCTAACAGTCAATTGGATTGACTGTTTGGAAAGCTAGACAACCTGTTGAAATGGTTGATATGTCAGCTGGATGTGTATTATCATTTCTGAAATCTCCCCTATTGATGTAAACATGTGGTATCTGAATATTGCCTTTGTTAGATCTTTTGCTGCTGGTTACTGTCTTACTGATATGGATGTTGAGTTGCATCAAGTTAGTATAGAAGACAGGGAATTGCTGCTTGACACCACCAACCACTCATGAAATTTCATGGGCCTTCCCATGACATATTAGAAGTACTACATATTATATATATTTAAAAGTATTAATATAAAAAAGGAAATATAAATACAAACACCCCCCGCCCAAAGTGACATTGACAATCTTCCATCAGGTACAATCTACTTAAACACTAGCAGAAGCACTGAATATAGGATCACCTGAAGAATTATAGTGCTGCAATTGTGGCCCTATATTAAGGCTGAGTCCAATGAATCACATTCTGCCATTATAACCAGAAATCGATGGGGGGGGGGCAGTAGGAGCTATGGCGTAGACTCAGAAAATGCCTCAGTAGATTGATCTGAAATGTAGCAGTGTAGAAGAGGGAGGTTTGAGGAGTGGTGGCTGATGACCACTGGGACTTGTGGGGTGGAGTGCAGGGTCGCCAGAGGTAGTGCCAAGGGGTCACATCGTCCATCCATCCATCCATACACATACACACACACACACACACACACACACACCATCTCCATCCATTCACATAGTGGAAATCCTATACATCTCCCCATATCTATACATCTATTAATTACAGAGGTCAGCACCAGCATTTAAAACAAATGCAAATACAGAACCCATACACCCTGAAAGAAAGACTTTTTTTTAAAAAAAAAAAAAAAAGGAAAGAAAGAAAGGAAAAAACAGAGCTCATCACCAGTCCCAAAGGAAGTCATTTTTTTATTTTTTTATTTTTTTATTTATTTAGAAAAGAAAGAAACGGAGCTCACCAGCCCCAAAGCATTTTTTTTTTAAGAAGAAGAAAAAGGAAGAGCCTGAACCCCAACAACAGATTTTTTTTTAAGCCAAGGGGGGGGATCAAAATAAGAGATTAAATCAGAGTTTAAAATATCCCCCCAAAATAGCCCAGAGAAATTCAGAAACCTGCCTTCAGCTGCAACTTGCATGTTCCAAAGTTAAGCAGTAGAAATTAGACAGGTAAGGTAACACATCCAGGCACCCAGCTGAACTGCCTGGATGCCTTCCTCAATCAGTCCTGTGCTGCGCCTGCGCTCGCCCTGGTGGGGGAGGAGATGAGGATGTCACAAAAGCCTTCAGATGGAGAAGGGAGCATGCACACAACTTCCCTCCTTTGGGCAGGTGTGGCAAAGTTGCTTGGGCAGGCGATCAGGACTCACACTGACGCCAGAGGGGGAATTGTTTGTGGTGCAATTGGTAAGCGAAATGAGGCAAGGTTTTGTTTTTGTTTTTGTTTTCATTTTGGGGGGGTCGGGACAGCTGAGAGTCTGAGGCAGCAGGGGGGTTCCCCCTTCTGTTCTGATGCCCCCACCCGCATCTGAGGATGGTCCATGCTGATAGTCCATGCTAGTACCCAGCTGGCAACCAATCCTTGTACTTGTGATGTGGAATGGTAGCTTCAGTTGCATGATTTATTTATTTATTTATTTATTTCTTATATTTATTTACCACCCATCAGCCAAAAGGCTCTCTGGGTGGTTTACAAGAAAAACAGGATAAAAACAATCTTAAAACCAAAAATATCATTCAAATAGAAATACAAATACAAAACAATAAAACAGAGCAGCCAGATGAATCAGACCAGAGGTACAGCAGTGATAATAAAAATGGGAATAAAAATCTAACCATTAAAATATTGGGTAAATAAAAAGGTCTTCACTTGGCGCCTGAAGGAGTAAAGAGTAGGCGCCAGGTGCACCTCCTTGGGGAGTTTTCCAGAGATGGGGTGCCACAACTGAGAAGGCCCTTCCCCTAGTAGCCGCCCTCCTAGCCTCTTTTGGAGGGGGCTCTCTGAGAAGGACCTCCGAAGAGGATCTCAGGGTTTGGGTAGGCACGTATGGGACGAGGCGTTCCTTCAGATAACCTGGCCCCAAACTGTTTAGGGCTTTAAATGTCAATGTTAGCACTTTGAATCGGGCCCGGACTTCAATTGGTAACCAATGTAGTTCATAGAGGACTGGCGTAATGTGTTCTTGTCGGCCAGTCCCTGTTAGCAGCCTCGCTGCTCTATTTTGAACCAATTGAAGTCAGTTCCATAGAATCCATGTGTCTATTCCAATGAACAGACAAATTGGGGACTGACAGCAATCCAGCTCCAAAGAAGTGGTGAAGCTGGAACTAACCATAGCATAGGATACTATATAGTAATACCTTGGATTGCAAGTAACTTGGTTTGAGAGTGTTTTGCAAGACAAGCAAATTTTTAAATATTTATTTTAAAAAATTTGACTTGATATACAAGCGACGTCTTGCAATACAAGTACTGTAGTACGGCTTAAATTAAAAATCTCTGTACAAATTTTTTGGGGGGAATTTCGTTTTGATATAAGAGTGTTTTGGATTACAACAAGCACGTTTCTGGAACGAATTATGCCCTCAATCCAAGGCATGACTGTACCATATACATATTGCCTAGAAATGTGTGGGTTAAGGGCATAGCTCTTAACATCTGCAATTTCCCGACATTTTTGAGCTTAAGTGAACATGGAAAGACCTTAACACAACATGTTAAACCAAAAGGTTTTTGTTAATTTCATATAGGATACAGCTGGTGTGAAGGATATTCTATTAATGCACTAGTATTTATTTAATGGATCCATGTGTCCTCCTCCATTGACAATCATGCCTACAAGCTGAGGTAGTAAGAATTCAGAGTATGTCATCATTTATTTATTTATTTATTTAATACATTTTTATACTGCCCAATAGCCGAAGCTCTCTGGGCGGTTTACAACAGTTAAAACCATAAAATACAATATAAAATAAATATAAAATTTAAAACCACCGATTAAAACAAACAGCAAGGCTAGCAGCAACAGTTACAATAACAGAGTTAAAAACAACTACAAAATTAAAATGATTAAAATGATTATAATTACTTATATACTGTCTTAAAACTATTAAGTACTGTGTGTGCGTGTGTGCGTGCGTGTGTGTGTATGTATATGAGAAACTGTACCAGTTACACAGGCAGTAATTTCTGGATTATGGGCAGAATCCAATGGGATGCTTATGCCTCCACCAATTATCTTGCACCCTACTGATTCTCTTGCATAAGCAGTGGGTCCTACCAATTCCGTTGTGCAGGTGGGACCCACCACTTGTGCAACAAAGATTTAGCACTTCCCCACAGGAGCCATGCAATGAGCGGAAATGCTCTTTTCTCGATCGGGACAGGTTGGCAGAGGGCCCTTATGTGAGAGCTCTGCTGACCTGCCCCATTCCAGAAATGAGTGTTTTCGCATGTTTCTGGTTGCCCCTGAAACACTAAATCTGCCTTCTGCAAGCAGTGAGTCCCTCTTGTGGACAGGAGTTGGTGGGGCGTAAGGGAATTGGTGGAAGCATAAGTGCCCCATTGGATTCCGCCCATTGAAATTAACAAGGAATAGATTTCACAAATTAACCATGGTGTCTAATGACCCAAAACTACTTAATGGTAGGAGTCCATTATGGGGACACAGGACTGCATAACAGTAAGTTGATCTTACATATTAAATTACCGAATAGGAGTAAAAGCCACGCTTGCAGCATAAACTATTTCAAAGCTGTATCTAAAATGTATACCAGAAGGACAGGAGTATGCGGAGTATACATTTCAAGATATACTATTCAACATCTTTAGATTTTATAATATAAACTAATTCTTTTCCAAGCAGCACAATCGTATACATGTCTATTCATTGCAAGTCCCATTGATTAAGTTTGAGTATGCCATTATCTTCATATTCTTTCCTCCCATTCCTCCTCCCCCTTTTACTGTTCCTTATTACTTTTTAGAGTTTTTCCTGCTTTGGCAAGGATTTCTTTATTGTATCTTTTAATAAAGTACTTAATAGTTTTAAGTCAGTATATAAGTAATAATACACACACACACACCCCTTGTTGTTTGTTCATTTAATTAACCTACAAAGAGTCTGAACTGATTACACAATAGAATATTTTACAGGTGCAAGTGTGTAACAGAGTTGTTTAATGGTATGGGAAATGAAGTAGGAGAGGGACATACATTTGCATAAGCCTCATTGTGGTTTAACCTGTTTTGAGTGGAGATCAGCATAAAAGGCTGGTCTTTTCCCTACAGTTTTACATAGATGATGCTACAAACTGAGCTCTCCCTTCTGCTATATAACCTTGGTAATAATATGTGTTCAGTTAATCTGCAGAGTGTAGAGTCATCCCCTCGAAAAGTAATTCACTTCTTTTTTTTTCTTTTTTTTAAAGGGGGGGTGGAAAATAAATATGGTGTCGTAAAATTGTTGAGTAGAGGAATCTATCTGGACATTTCACAAAACATTTCATTATGCTGATAATTCCCAGAAGTGCTCTCGAGAGTGCTCTAAGCTGAGGATTACTGCACTGGATCTGATAGACTTTTTTTTGTAGCCCCTTTAAAAGGCAGTGAACCGTTTTTCTATTTTATTTAAATAATGCCCCTTAAAATGGATTTTTAGAGGTATAATAACTCCTTAAGAGTCAGTTATGCTAAACAGTTTCTCTTGATAGAAATGTTGTAAAACTCGTTAACTGCACAATTTCAGATGCCGGCTTGGTGAACACTAACTGACATTTGAATGGCCGGAGTTTGTAAAATAAATTGAAATAGTTGTTGTATCACACAGCTAGCTGTGCACAAGCTGTAGGCCACAAGGGGCTTGAACCTGACAGAAAATTACTTCAAGATGAATGAAAAGTGCTTGTTTCTCTTTATTAGTTTTTGGAGAACAATGAAAATGTTGAATTGTTTACAGAAGGACTGATTAAAAATGGTCAGCAGGGCCATGTCCCTACCGCTCCCTGTGAGCCTCCCCAGCCCCAGCCCCTTTTCTCCCCACCACATGCATCTTCTTATAGCCATTATGGTCACACATCTGTGTGTGAAATGTGCTCATTTTGACATTCCGCTGCTGCTGTGAGCTGTTGAGGCCTTTGTTAGGTAAAGGACTGTTGTCAAGCCTAACAAGCCGGTCATGCAATTTGCTGGACACCGCAGCAGAGAATAACCCACGATGAATTGCGTTAGCCCTTAACAATGCTCAGTTCAATATTAGAATACAGAAGTATTCTTTGGCTTTGTGTTGTCCTGATCCTTACAATATTTTGAAATAGCCTTTGCACACACACAAAAAAAAAGACCATCTTTTTCTTTAGAAATGCATGCCTACTGCCCAGAAAGAATATCATGGTAATCAAGTCTATATGGTTGTTATTTCTAACATATGTTTTTTAAATGGTGAAAAGAGGAAAAGGTACAAAGAGTTAAAGAGCGAGAGACACTTTGGTAACTGAAAATTCATTTTTTTGTGTGTGTGTTCCACTCCAGGCACAGTGGGATGCTTCAAAGTGCTATCCAATATTCTGTCAAACTGTTTGGTCCAATTTCAGGGCAATTCAAGTCAAGACCCCTTTAGCACAGCTTTGCCTGTAATTTCTTTTACTAACACATATGGTATTGTTCAACGAATTATAAAAGTTTGGGAGTAATTAATATTCCCATGGGGTAAAAGAAGAGTGCAGTCCCTTTGAAGCTTCAAAAACATTTCTCATGATTCTTTGAAAGAGAGAGAGGGAGAGATGGAAATCACTTGTATTTAGATGGCACCAGTTTTTTGTTTTGTTTTTTAAGCCTCCGTTGCTTTCCCTCCCCTTTCTTGCTCCAAATCCCTTCTCCCTCCTCCCTTAAACACACACACCAAGAGAAATCACCCATTAACATGCAAGAGTATGAATGCTATTTGTGGCATTCTGTCACTATACATTGTGTACCGCCCCAATGTGAAAGCAGGATTTTCTCTTTTTTTTCTATCTGCAGAACATGCATTCCAGGCCTATTATGTGTATAAACAATAGCATATGTAATTACCTTTCCAGGGTGGCAATTACTCTTCAGATTCAATGGCTAGAGTTAAAGTAAAAATTCTCCGTTCCCATTGCTCACAAAGCTGCCAACCTTTATGGATCAAATCTTGGTCATCAGCAGCAGAGGACAAACCCTATCAATCCCGTTTTTGAATTATCAGTGTGGTTGGGCGGGGGTGGGGTACAGTCCATGGTCCCCATTGCTTTTGGAGACTTTGTTTCCAATGTGTTCATTTCAAGCTTTGCCTATACCCATCAGTTGCTCAGTCTATACAATCCTCCCAGAGGGGGAAAGAAAGCGGGGGGGGGGGGGACTTTTGCTAGGCAGAATTTTCTCAGCAATTCTGTAGGTATGAAAATACCAAGCCTGTCATGTCAAAGTGGTGGCTGCTGTAAAATGCTGACTTGCTTGACTTCCTTCAAGTTATGATGAGTTTTGTGGAGTAGGGGAAAGGAAATTGCATTTCTCCTCCACCTTTTCCCACCTCCACCTCCAAGCCTGCTATTTTTTCCATATCGTTCCATATGACCCAGGTAGCTACACTACTGAAGCATTTCCATTCAGGCTCCAGCTTTCATCAATTAATCAGTGCAATTAATCAACTAACTCTTTAATGAGACTTTAAAAATGTGTCCCTTATTTAATCAGTGGAAAATATATCCCAGGATTCAAGAGATTTGTGGGTGGTGGGGGACCTGTATAAAGCTACAATCCCACACCCACTTATTCAAAAGTACTAAGTCCCATTGAACTTAATGGGATGTCCTTCAGAGTAGACATTTATAGAGCTGTGTTGTCAGTCACTCAGATAAGGTGCCTCCCTCCTCCCTCTGCCAAATGTAATGTTGGGGAACCTTTTAAGATTATTCTGGTTTCCACCCAAAAAAAATTGAAATTATATTCTAACTTTCTTTAGGAACCTCACAAAAACGCTTGCTTTGAGATTTTGCAATAATCACTTAAAAGCCAGGGAGTTAATTGAATAAAATAATGTATTAAGTTGTTCACCTGAACTTCCATTAATTCTCTGTGTGTGGTTTTTTAAAAAGAAAATCCAATTCTGTACGTTTAATAAAATCAAACCCAAAAATAAGCTTTTTAAAGTATACATGTAATACATATATTAAATTTAAAAGGATTACAGTGACTTTAGATGTGACACTGATACAAAGGGAATGGGAAAGATGCCACATACTCTTCTTTCTTCTGCATTCCTATTTTATCCAAAAGTAGGGATGGGGGATGAATTTATTTAGTTTGTGTTTTAATATGAACCGACCTAATTTACACTTCCCAAACAAATACCAGAACACAATGATCCTTCATTCTCTGAATGCTATGATGCAGTTCTTCAGTCAAAATGTAGTACAAAAATGCAAATATTAGGGGAAATTGCATACAAACTTGTATACATTGGGGAAAATAGTACACAAAAAGGCATATATTAGGAGGGATTACTGTACTTGAAAACAATGCATATTAGTGGGAAATGCATACAAAACTCCATACGGAGTTTTTTTAAAAAAGCATTCATAAACTGATGTGCAAACAGGAAAATAATGCAAATATTATAGAAACCATAACAGACAAGTTCAGCCATCCCTTATCTAAAGTAGAACATCTGCTGAGCTTCCATCGCTCATTAAAAACCTGGTTATTCAGGCGGGAATATGGGGTGGGTTAAGATTTTAAAAATTTTATATTGTTTTAAATGTATTTTATTGTATGTACATCGCCGAGGGTGGCCGGTTGCCGGCCAGATGGGCGATAAATAAATAATAATAATAATAATAATAATAATAATAATAATAATAATAATAATAATAATTCACATCTCGCACTTCAAAGAAAAGTGCAAGTTCCCATGCAGGGAACGCTTGCTCTGCTCATCTCCTGGAGAAACTGAAGGGGTTACTTACTACTACAAGGCGTTGTATGTGAGACTGCCCTTGAAAAGCATCTGGAAACTACAACTGGTAAAAAATCTGGTGGGCAAATTGTTAATTGGGACTGACTGCTATGAACACATTATGCCAGGGTTGGGAAAAAAATTCCTTACTGGCTGCCAACTCATTTCCAGGCTCCATTCCATGGGTTGGTCTTGGTCTTTAAAGCCCTAAATCAGGGGTGGGCAACTTGTGGCCCTCCAGATGTTTTGGCCTACAACTCTCATCATCCCTCACCATTGGCTATGCTGGCTAGGGTTGATGGGAGTTGTAGGCCAAAACATCTGGAGGGCAACAAGTTGCCACGCCCTGCCCTAAATAGCCTGGGGCTTAAGAACATAAGAAGAGCCATGCTGGATCAGACCAAGGGTCCATCTAGTCCAGCATTCTGTTCACACAGTGGCCAACCAGCTGACCGCGGGATCCCACAAGCAGGACATGAGTGCAACAGCACCCTCCTGCCCATGTTCCCCAGCAACTGGTGAACACCTTCTCCCACATGAACCTGCCTATCAATTAAGGACATCTTCAGAGGCCCTTCTCCAGGTGCCCCTGCCTTTCCAAAGTTAGGTTGAGGACTACTAGAGAGAGATCCTTTTCTGTCCCAATCTGAATCAGGTCCCCTGCTCCTACTCTAAATAAAAAATTTAAAAGACATAAGTGCTAAATATGGATTTAAAGTAATGTCTATTTTGGCCCTAAGACAACAAATGACCGAAAATATAAATCTTAGCACCTCCAATGTTGTACAAATAAAGTGTTGGGTTTGGATGTGAGAGGTGCACATTCAAATCTACACTCACCCATTAATATTGCTGAATGCCCTTAGACAAGTCACTGTCTCTCAGGGGTTACAGATTAAGGGTTTGTATTCAGGACATACCATCAAATTTTAAGAGCCAGTGTGGCGTAGTGGTGAGAGTGTTGGACTGGGACTCGGAAGATCCAGGTTCTAATCCCTTGTCGGCCATGAAACTCACTGGGTGACTTTGGGCCAGTCACTGACTCTCAGCCTAACCTACCTCACAGGGTTGTTGTGAGGATAAAATGGAGATAGGAGGATTGTGTAAGCCGCCTTGGGTTCCTTGCAGGAAAAAAGGCGGGGTATAAATATAATAAATAAATAAATAAATAAATAAATAAATAAATATCACTACTATCTATTCCACTGCATGTATATGTGGCAGGAAGCTATGATTGACTTCAGCTTCCAGACATGAACATGTCATGAAAAAGATGTGTGCAGCTGCTTCAAACATTGTTATTATACCATATATGTGTATGTGTATATAGTGTACACTCTTTATGTATAACATTTGAGGCAGCTCTCAGTCTAATCTATTTTTCCTAGTTGTTATACAAAAAATATTAAGTAATAATTTTAAAGTACTTCATACATTGAAAAATTTACATTTAAGCTAAATAATTTAATTAAATAATTATAACTCCCACATTTCTCATCTATGTATATATATATATGGAGAATTATTGCAACTAAACCACATTTTTATGTCATCTCCATTTGTGAGATGTTTACCTCATACTCCACCACAGCAAACGAAGAGCTTCAGTTAAGCCTAATTGAAACTCAAAATATCAACTTAAGGTGATGTACCACTGAGGGCAGGGCCGGCGCTACCGCTAGGCAGACCCAGGCGGCTGCCTAGGGCGTGTGGCGGAAGAGGGCGCAAACTCTGCGCCCCTTCCTCGCCTCCGCCGCGCTCCTGCCCTGCCTGCCGCCTCCGCCGCGCCTCCCCGCCTGCTTGCCGGCCGCTGCCGCCGCCGCCGCCGCAACCCCCCCCCGCGCGCGCGCGCGCGCCCGCCAACCACCTACCTTCCCGTCGTAAAGCGCGGGGTCCCATCGCGTCGGAGGAGGAGGCGGCGGCAGCAGCAGCCAGCAGCGGGGGCGGTGGGAAGGTAGGTGGTTGGCGGACGGGTGCGCGGTCGCGCACGCGCGTGGGGGGTGTTGCAGAGCAGGGCTGCTTTGCTCCGGAGCCCCCCCCACAGCACGAGGGGGGGCGCCTAATATAATTTGGCCTAGGGCGCCAAACAGCCCTGCACCGTTCCTGACTGAGGGCCAAACTAAGTGTTCTCTCCTGCACACATTGTGGAGCTATGTGATCTCTTTACTTCCATGTAAGCACAGCCGGCCCCAATTCAAATCAGGACTCTGGTGCTCCAGAAAGGCGGGGGGGCAGGGGTTAACCTTTCCCCCTCACCTGTTTTTCCACCTCATACACACACACATGCACCCCTACAGCAGGGTGGAATTTTGCACAGAAAAAAACCCTACTCCAAATCAGGGCCACACATGCTTACACAGAGGTAAAGAGATCTAGCTCTAAAATGCATACTAGAAAGAACATTTACTTTGGCCAGAAAAGGAAGAAACTATCATTCTTTTCAGTTGCGGATCACAAAGATACTTTGCATAGGTGCATATAAAAATTTTTATTTTATTTATTTACTTGGCTTGCACCCCGCCTTTCTATCAAGAAAATTTGAACTCAAGGCAGCATTCAATATGCCTATAAAGTAGAGCACCAAATTGCTAATGACAAGCTATAGATAACTGTGCATCTGTTTTCTCATAACAGAAAAAATCTGAAACCATAAATGTGTAACCAGTCTTTTCAGTTGCATCTTTCAGTGTATTTTATCAATTTGGAGACATATGAAGTATCTCTTGGTGGTTAAAATAGCCCTTGCTTATGTCACTAAGTTATTCAGTCAGTAACCCGATTACAATAATAAAACGATGAATTGTATTAATCCTATAATTTCTGATCTCTTTAGCAGCAGTATTCAGAAGGTACAGTCATGCCTTGGATTGAGAGCATAATTCGTTCCGGAAACGTGCTTGTAATCCAAAACACTCTTATATCAAAATGAAATCCCCCCCAAAAAAATTGTACAGAGATTTTTAATTTAAGTCGTAGTGCAGTACTTGTATTACAAGACGTCGCTTGTATATCAATTTTTAAAAAAAATTAAATAAATATTTAAAAATTTGCTTGCCTTGCAAAACGCTCTCAAACCAAGTTACTTGCAATCCAAGGTATTACTGTATAGCACATTACAGAGAACTTGTCATCTTACAGGGAGCTGCTGTAGTATGGTATAGTGGCTAGAGTGTTGACCCAGGCTCAAATTCCCACACTCAGCCACAAAGCTTACTAGATGCAGGGCTGGATTAACCATTAGGCACAATACACACATTGCCTAGGGCCTACGGAACTCCCAAGGGCCTATGAAAAAGCTTGGGGCCTACAAAAATATTCAATTCAGTTAAAGCAAATTATTGTTTGATTTTGCAGTTTAGTCATACAGGTATAATATATCTTAAATAAATATAATTTAAATGTTAATTTTGTGGCTCTTTTTGTTAGCAAAAATCAAAGATTACATCTTCAAATTTCATTTTTTGCCAAAGCTCATTCTCAGTTGAGAGTAGCACAAGTGAAGATAGTCGTTTTTGTCCCATGGCTGAACTAAGACAGTTCTTTATACATTTCAGCTTTGAAAAAGAGGATTCCCTTTCACAACTTGTTCCAAAAATGGCAAGATACATTCTAAGAGCAATGTTAACATTTGGAAAACTTGTCACCAACTTGTGCATTATTTGTGCAATGATCATTTCTGCCACAGATTTCCTGTCTGCATACATACATGAGGGCAACAGAAATCCATCTGTGAATGCATGTTCAAGGTCAGATGGATAGATTATTAATCATAGATTTCATAGATCATAGAGTTGGAAGGAGCCTACAAGGCTATCGAGTCCAACCCCCTGCTCAATGCAGGAAACTAGAGGAGGGGTCTCCCATCCAAGTAATAACCAGGCCTGACCCTGCTTAGCTTTCCACGCTCATCTATTAATGCCCTTGTTCTAGAGGCCACTTCATCACTGGACAGAGGCCTATCCAAAGGAAAACTAAACCTTTCATTGAATGTGGCATATGCTGCTTGCCACTTACCCATTTCAATGAAACATTTATCCATTATAGGATAGAAGGACTGTATGTGGAATTTGTCACTGGCACTCAAGCCCAAGTCTGTACTATCCATGCCAACTTGATTTTAAAAAAGCAGGTTTTCAGCCATTTGTGTTGTTTAGTCTCCTTGTAGTTGGATGGTGTGGGTTCTTTTGCAACAGCATTCTCATTGACTAATGACTAAGCAAGGCTTTCAGAGCTCAGCCTTGCCAAATTTTGTTAATGGTGGGTGTAGCCATATGTCCTGTCCTAATTGGTTAGTGTTCCAAACCGGGCTTTTGCAAATTGTTGGGGGGGGGCACCTGGCATTTTCCCCCTCATGGCGACAAGGGATAGGACCTCTCTGGACCACTGTAGCAACATTTCTGATTAGCTCTGCTATGTAAGAGCAATTGGTGACAACAACACAAGTCAGGAGAAGGACTGAAAAGTCTCGGTATGTTGAAACAAAAAGATCTGAATGTGCGGTATATTTGGCCACTTTGGAGTATTGCTTTGAGGTTCCCTGTGGATATTTTGAAGGCTAGAATCTTCCCAGGGCTGCGCCCCACTAGCCCAAGGTAACACACACACCACTCCTGTATATTGAGCTATAATTATGGAACCTATAAAATGTAAGTATTTATCTGTAGATCTATGTCAGAGGCCTACGGTTATGAGAGCGCCTAGGCAGCACAGGCAGTCTCCAAGGCCACCTCTCCACCAATGCTTCACCATGACGATGCACCCTTCACAGTGAGGCATTTTGGCCAGGCGGGGTCTCTGGAGAGCCGCACCAGCCGCTTTTGAGGAAGCAGCTGTTGGGCCTTCCCAGAAAGCTCACCACCACCACCACCCAGATGTCTTACTCTCCGAGGACTCCTCAGAGAGCTAGGCATCGGGTGGGTGGTGCTACAGAGAGCACTCATAGAGTGCTGCGCCAGGCACTCTATGAGAGCAGTCGGTATGGCTTTTTGGAGTGCCGGGCAGGCCGATGCCTCACTTAAGGCATCAACTCACCATTCCAGGGAACCATGCCAGTGCTCTCTCTTGCTGTGGCATTTGCTCCACACCCACCAGCAGAAACCACAATGACACGAAGCACCCTGTGTTTCTAAGCAGCTGGGAATAGTTGGAAGTGAAGCTCTTTCAATCTGCTGTCAGGATAAATCCATAATCTGGTCCCATTAACTCAGAAGTCATTTTGGCTTTCAGAAAAGAAGTTTTTTGTACTTAATACGGATGTTTTAATGCCTTCAGTACAGGAGGAGGCTTTGTTTGGCCTCTGTAAATGTTTTTTTCACTGAAGGGTGTTCTTCCTGCTTCCAGAAAAATAGGCTGAGTGAAAGTTTCCACAAGTCTGAACATTCTCCTATTGGAAAGCAACCATTTATTTCCTGATGCAAGTGCCGTCATCCTACCTCGGGTTGAAGTCATTCAATCTGGTCTTCTCAGATTATGAGTTTTGACAAACCCCATAAACCTGTCATTATGGGGAAGATAGGTTATAGTCATTGCTCAGAACATTACAGTAGTCTTTATTGTTTACTGCGCACAGAATACACTACCACCAGGCAAGACAGAGGAGATGAAAGTAAGGTTAGTTAAACATTGAATTAACCACTCAGTGCTTTATAAGATTGATAGCATCTGACCACAAGTTCAGAAGTACTGTGTAAATGTTCACTTACAGGTCCTGTTTTGTTGTCCGTTGGGTTTTTTATTATAATTATTATTTGTAATACCAATATTTGGAAAGATAGAAGTTTTCCATGCTGAAGTTAAAAACAACAACAAAAACAACCAGAAGCCAAAGTGGCTTCAGGAATCATTCACTATTAAGGATTTTTACCTCAGTAAATACTCCTGTTTACCTTCACCTATAGCATGTAGGAACGTTATAGCTTTCCACTAAATGTGTAAAGTCAGCATTAGGTGCATGAAATCCATCATGTGCTTTTCCTATTAGAATTCCATTCACTTTATGGAAAAATCAAAGGGCAAAGTCAGAGCATCAGTGTGTTACTCATGCTTACATTGCATGCCTTCTGAGTTCATATTACATTCATGTTGCTCTGGGAATGTTCAAGAAATATTTACATGGGAGGGGAAACCTATAACATAAATACCTGTAAACTGACTTTTTAATCTAATGGCAGATCATCTGTTTTGGTTGGGGGTGTTCTTGATGGTAAGCTAAATGTACTACCTGTCCTATCCCTTAGCTTTTCAGCCAGTGGTATTCATATTGTGAAGTAAAACCAATTGAAAAACACTGCCTTAGACTCATGGTGGGCAACTGCATCTATAAAGAGAATTTTTAAAAATCATAGTATGTTATGTCTTTTTGTGATTTACATCATATCTTACCTCTTTCCAAAATAATACAAATTCTCCAGGACCAGTTTAAATGCATGCCCAAGTAGAAAAGTCTCACTTTACCTAAAGACCATCAAGTTCAGGATGCAGTACGTTTTGAAGGAAACAGCCACAAGGGACATCCTCTTCTTAAAATCATACAAATATATAGACTGAGTTTGCACAACGTGACAACCCATCATGGGTGACAAGCCACAATTCCCACACGGTGCCTTTTTTGAGGGCACTTAGCCACCTTGACAACCTACGGGTTACTGTACTCACGATGGGTTGTCGTGTCTTCCAAACCTGGACAACTGACCCCATCATGGGTACCAGGAACCGGCCAGCGAGCCACTTGGCAAGAGCAGCAAAAAACCTCTTGCCAAGCTTGCCCTGGCCACCGCCAGTGTCAGCCACCACACAAGTGCCCAAGCGCCACTTTGGGATGACTGGCTCTGGCTGGGTGTCCCCCGCCACAATTGTGAGCTCTTTTGGCTCACTGCAGCTTTTTTGTCCCTTTAAACCCCCCCCCGAGATCGTGAAAGCCGGCTTGACAGCCACTGACAGCCCCTTCAAAGTGCCCTGGAGGGGCTGTTAGTGGTAGGCAAATAATTTTTATTTAAAAAAAACAAAAAAAAAAACCTGCACCCAAAATGTGCACAATTTTTTTCATGTTTGTTTTTTTAAAAAAATCACAGTTTTGCACATAGATTTCATAGATTTCGAGTTGGAAGGAGCCTACAAGGCTATCGAGTCCAACCCCCTGCTCAATGCAGGAAACTAGAGGAGGGGTCTCCCATCCAAGTAATAACCAGGCCTGAGCCTGCTTAGCTTTCCACGCTCAGACAAGCTGAGCCAGCGTGAGCCACAGGCCTGTAGTTACATATGGGATACCACTGACTCCCTGAGAAAACTACAATTGATTGATGATCTCCCAGAAAACACTGTCCTAGCTACCATTAAGGCCCTTTACACCAAAATCCCTACAAAGATGTAGTACTACAAGTTCAGAAATTGGAAGCCACAGCTGGGTCAATGTCCTGGGGGGTACCTGCTGTCAACATACATTGACCAAAGAGACTCCAAATAGGGGTTTTCTTTCCATTTATTTATTTATTTATTTATTACATATATACCCCGCCTTTTTTCCTACAAGGAACTCAAGGCGGCTTACATAATCCTCCTCCTCCTCTCCATTTTATCCTCACAACAACCCTGTGAGGTAGGTTAGGCTGAGAGGCAGTGACTGCCAAAGGTGAACTGGCAAGGGAAAGCAAAGGCACAAGTGATCTTTGCTCGTGAAAAGGTGGGGTGGGATTTACACTCCCTTCATGGCAAGATCCTCATCTTTTTTTGAGTTGGGGGGACTCCACTGTCCTAAGGGTACTCTCACTTTCCCACTTGTTCCCGAGACTCTAGGTGCTTGGGAACATAGAAAAGTGTGACCCACCCCCTTTTTATGGGAGCTGTCAGCTTTGACAGCTAGCTGTCAAAACTTCAGTTCCCTTTAAAAGGGGTTTCTTGACAGGGCTCCCCGTGGTTTCTTGACAGGGACATATGCAGGCATGAATGCTTTTCTGACCTCGGAGAGCAGCCAGCGTGGTTCTTTCCATGTTGGCTGCGAAGAGCAGGGGAAGGGGTCAGAGCTCTGATTCCCAGCTCCAAGGTTGCAGCACTGTCTCCAACCTCAGAGCTGGCAATCTGAACTATCCTATGGCCCCTCAGACAATGTCTAGGGGCCATAGGATCATTCCGTAAATAAATACATACATAAAATATTCCTCTGTGATTGCTGCCAATCTTTCACAATGGAATGCAACCTTATTGAAGGGGACAGCAGAGAAACATAGAAGTATACAGAAGGCTTATCCCCTCATATCTTTCTCCATGCCTATGGCCTCTCATATGGTTAGATAGCTGCCATTTTAGTATCAGCTATGTTTGGCAGGAAATTCTTGCACAGAATCCGCACAGTTTTTCTACTTTCTTGGTTGCCTAGATCAAAGGGAACAATGTAAGGCTGTTGAACTACATCTCGCCCACCAAGACTCCCCACCCAAATGACAAGCTTCTAGGTGAGTCACTGTGTGGAACTGGGACCTATCTCTGGGTTTATTCCCTAACCTTCTTCAGGAGGTAAGCAAGGAAATGAGAAGAGAGGCACTAGAGCTGACAGTGGGGGGGGGGGGGGAATAGCTCTAAGCGAGTATAGGCAAAGGGAGGTAGGGGGCCATAAACCAGGGTAGAAGCCAAGGCCACAGAAAGATGCTTTGGCAAAACAAATGGTTGGACCCACAGTTCCTGTGAATGGAACTCCACTCATGGGATGCTCCTCCAAAGAAAGGGAAGGCAATTTTTGTTGATTCTTCCTTCCCCTTGTAAGGCTGGACAGCCAAATAGGGCATACGTAATGCTAACATCTTTAACACCTTTAAGGTGGAGGTCATAAGCCCCAACTATAAGAGTCTGTTTTGAAGCAAATGGAACTTTGGCTAACTTGACCTCTAGGCCTTTAGCTAAGCAGAGTTGTGAGGGGACAAGGATGAGCAGTGGGCATTGTGCTGAACTCCAGGAATTTTTCCCACTGGAGCTGATAAAAATGGTTTCTTATACCACTATTCTGGCAGCTCACTGAATGTTATATTGAGAGCCAGTACTGAGAGCCATGTTTGTCTGAGATTTTGTTCATAAGCTGCCTTGATATATATATATATATATATATATATATATAATTATACGGTAGGGTAGATTTAAAAATAAACACACAATAAAGTGTTGGACTTAGATCAGAGAGACCCAAGTTCAAAATCTCAGCTCAGCTGTGAAGCCCACTGGGTGACCTTGTACCATTCACTATGTCTCAGCCTAACCTACTTCAGAGGGTTGTTGTGAGGATAAATAGGATGGGAGGAGGCCAGTATTCTGCCCTGGGTCTCTTGGATGAAGTATAGAATAGAAGTATAATAAATCAGATACTTGTGTCTCACTGAATCCACAGATTAACTCAGAAAAAAATTAATACTGCATGTGCAGCATTTCATCAGAATTGGGCAGAAGAGGATGTGATTCTGGAAAGATGAGAAGATATAACTCAAAGAGATAGGAGGAAATGACATCATGCTATCATAATACTGATTTTAATCAATTCGTAGGTCAGTCCATTACTTAAAGTAACACCATTTAATTGAATAAACATTGAGTGTAAGCTGACAGCCTTTTGAAGCAAAAACTCCAGCCTCGTTTATCCTGTATGGTCATTAGAGCTGCTGCTGGAGCTAGACTTTGCCGTTTTACCTGCCAGCTTTCTTGGAGTTAGTGTTGAAGTTCCCACTTAGATTCTGTTTCTCTGCTGCTATAAAAGTTGAGCTGCTGCAGTGTGCTATGTGTAGAGGCTTGCACTGAGCGGATCCACTGCTGATTATCATGCAAATCAGTCTCCACTGCTGGCTCCAAAGAGGCTCCCAGCTTTGCTACCCCCATTGATCCTTTCATTGTCACAGGGATAAGGCTAACCCATCTCTTCTGACACCAGAAGCTACAAAGATAGGTTCCTATGACAGTGATTGGTAGGAGGAAATGAATCTTTCATGTACGGTAGAAATATGGTTTGATTTAAGAAAAGAAAATAACCATATGTAATTGGGCTTCTGTCACTGTAAATTTTAATGGTAATCGTAATACTGAGGCTTCTGGAACATTAAATTACAGCTTTCAGTGGCTTCCCACTGAATCTCTCTATTATTCCTCATAACTACTTTCCCAAAGTGTGTGCACCATGACATTGATATCACAATTCACGTCTAAATTCAAAATTGACTGCAGGGCTGGGAGGTGTGCCCTTGCATGAATTCTACATTGCCCTATCACTGAACATCAGAGGGACAAAAGAGAAGGATGTCATTTCTAGGGCTGTTACCACCTGTTTCTCAAAAGATCTGGGCTCTGGAAGACAAAGCCCCTGTCGTCTCATGTCAAAATCGCAAGAATGACTCTATGCATTTTGGCTGTTGTGTTAACCTATAGAATTTGCTACTGCAAGGTGTGATGACAGCCACTAGCTGAGATGGCTTTAATACAGTGTTCTCCAACCTTGGGTCCCCAGATGTTTTTGGCCTACTACTCCCAGCATGCCCCAGCCAGCGTAGCTGGCTCGGGCATGCTGGGAGTGGTAGGCCAAAAACATCTGGGGACCCAAGGTTGGAGAACACTGCTTTAATAGGTGATTAGACTAATTCATGGAGGATAAGGCTACCAATGGCTACCAGTCATGATGGCTCTGCCTTACCTCCAGGTTCAGAGGCAGCATCTCTGTGTTCAGTGTCTCTGAATACTTGCTGCTGGTGCTGTAAGTACAACATCATGGGAGGCCTATTCCCTTCACACCCTGTGTGTGGGCTTCCCAGAGGCCCCTGTGGGACACTAGATAAGTTTTTGTCCAATCATGCATCAAACCTGCATCCAAGAATAGATACTGCTGGCAGAATGGAACTTCTCTGCCTTCTCTTCCAACCTGTAGCCCCCTCTGCTCCCTCCAAATCTGTTCCAAGAAAACTAACAAGCTTCTAGTCTAGTCCAGAATTGGGTCTTACATAAGAATCTTATAAAAGGAATAATAGGCAGGGTGGACAAAGCACTAAAAGGATAGCCAACTGTAACCCAACTGGAATTTACCAGGTTTCCTAAGGTACGCTTCATATGCTACATTTTTTTACAGATACTGTATGTGTAAAACATTTTATGCTCATAGAAGTGTAATGTGTGGGTGTAATACAACTACATGCAACAGAGAGTTCAATTCAGCTGCAGCTCCCTACCACAAGTTTGCCTGTAATGTGTGTGATTGTCCCTGCAGCAAATGCCTCTGAGGTCCAGTGTGACAGCCATTTTACTCAAAATCAAATGCTAAAAGTTTTCCCAGACTTCTTTACTTCAGGGTGCAGGCATGTGTGGGTAGATGGATGGGGTGGGGTTTTGCATGTTTGAATGTACCACCCTTAAAAAATAAAAATAAACTTTGCACATAGAAAAGTAGTGTGTAAGGAAAAGACTGAGCTCTCTTCTCCCTGAACTGTTGGTTTGCTTTATGCATGTTCATACATCCCAGTTGTCCTCCTGCTCCTCTAAGAAATGGAATACAACTGTCTATAATATTAATAGTATGCCACAAAACAGACCTCACCAATTCTACTTGCTTTAAAAGTTTGGAGTTCCCTCATGTGTAGATGTTATCCTTGGATCTATCTGACCCAGCAATTCAACCAAGACCTGAGAAACAAGCCATCGCCGATGGGTCAGTGTCACAACCTCTTGTGCAACTGAAAGATTCAGCAGACCTCCGCTAGCACTATTTGAGTTTGCAGAATGACACCATTGGATACTACCCTTAATCTTTTATAGAAATACATTTTGACTTCCCTTGTAGTGGTAACAAACTACAGTGATACGAAAGTAACAAATAACACTGACTGAAGTCTGTAGCAGGTGAAATGAGCTGATGGTGTAATATTAGAAAGCCATGAACTAACCATTTTTTCACTTTTATTTATTAAATCAGATTTTACAGTATTCACTGAGAGCAGGAAACACTGAATTATATTTAGATAATCGTTCCATAAATACTGTGTGTTTTCACAGCAGTCACAAAGTCTGGAATTTATGTGCTAATTACAGACCCCAAATCATCTCTACCCAGATTTGCAATTAAAACTGAAATATTTTCATATACCGGTAATACAATTCCAGGGTTTATAGCAACACCGATGAGACATGCCGGTTACTCTTTGCACAATACATTCAAACATTTTATGTTTCCAAAACAATTGTTTCACTTTTGCTGTCCTTGGGCCTGCTGTTTTTACAGCTGGGAGTGGTTAAGATTTAGTGGCAGTGTAATTAAAAAAACACACACAAAAAAACAAATATTCTTACATGGTTATTCGCATGTGGTAGACATCAGTGGAAACCAATGATAATTAGAAGATGTACAGATTATGAAAAATCCTCATACACCATTGGCTTCTTAATATAATACTGTGGGGTTTGTTTGTTTTTAATCCACATACTTTTAGAAGTATGGGCTGACAGCAAAGAACAGCTAGAATGCAAATTTAGGGAGAATGTTGAATAATTCAGTAGCTTGTTATGTGATTAGATCTGATTGGTTCCCTACTAAGATGTTGCCCATAAAAATGATTTCCCATGGTAGCATTGGTCTCAGGATAGGAATAGGATGGGGGCTTTATGATGTCCATTAAATGGGAGAACAAGGCTTACTTGAGCTAATAATATCATGGTTGCACAGAATGATTGATGGTCTTTAAAAGGGCCCAGATTGGTTTCATCTTTCTTCAGATTTTATCACTGACTTGTTCTTAGTCATGTGCAATCACTAAGGCCAAGAGAGGTAACAAGTGTTTGATGTATGATACTTGTGCCACTTTTGTCAGAACTGTGTTTATTCTTAAACTGCACATATATATATATATATATATATATATATATATGGTTTCACAGAAGATGGAAATATGAATCTGGACACTGAAGGAGGTGGGTCAAGGGGTAAGCAAAGATCTTGTTCTCCCTCCCAAAATGGATCAAGATTAACAGCTCTTTCTCCTTCCAGCTGGACTGTTTTCATTTCAAATTAAGGTTGCAATCCTATACCCACTTACCTGGGAGTAAGCCTCATTGAACTCAGTAGAACTTCCGAGACATGCATAGAATAAATGAATTAAGAAGCATATGAAGCAAACACCTTCTTGCAAAATCTGTATTCTTAATTCTGTTTGTACATCTTTCAGCCTGCTACTCATGCCTCTTTCAAAGAGCTTATCAGTTTCAATTATTTCCTATCTTCACAACCTGCAAAGAGCACCAAACTCCCTCTATGTTTGTTTGTTTTTAAAAAGGGGAACTATACCAAGAATAGCAGCATTTAATTTATCCAGATGAGCCATGTAACTGAGCATGTTTTGCAGCTTCTCATATACTACGCATCAAGACAGATATCTTAATAAGTTGCTGGAAATGTTATTATCAGCGTCGCATTCATGTTAGATTGTGTTTGAGTGAACCGCAAAATGTGGGGCGGGGGCCCAAATGAAAAAGGGAAGAAAGTGTGAGAAAGAGTCCTAAAGGGTTCACAAAATAGCTTTGTGCAGTGTGAATAGCTTTCATTTTGAGATCCTTCTGTCATCCCTCTTTGTTCTACTGTGAAAACAAAGCGCCAAACTAACAGACTATGACTTGATCTAACAGAATCTATGACTTGATTTCACCCAGTGTTGATCTTACGTTTTTTGGTTCTTTGTGTGTGTGGGGGGAGGCATGTATGTGTGTGTATCTGTGCATGGTGTATCCCCATATACACACACATGCAAAATCCTGCACTGTACATGTGTACATATGAGCAAAGTGTGTTCATATGTGTACATATGAGCCAAATTAATTGACACATAGGTCCCCTCCCTCATGTTGAGTTTATCTCATGTAGAGCTGAATGGTTTTCTGTTTTGACAATTTAAACACTGTCTCAAGATTGTTTAACAAAATCAAGAGCAGTTCTTGGCAATTAATTTCTGCAGTCAATAGTATTCTCAAACTGGGCAACTCCCCTTGGAACTGGGAGCCACAACAGAAAAAGCCTGCACAAGTGAAAGAGCAAGACAATTCATTAGACAATTCTGCAGCAGCTCAAAGTGGCGGGGGGGGGGGATGTCAGCCCCTGCTCCTATGCTTCAATACTAATGAGAGTCATTGCATATTCATAACCCTAAATACAGTCAGCTTCTTATAAAAACTTTTGTCATTGAGGCTTCATGGCAAGAGCAAAGCATTGCACTCTTCCTGTCGTGGCACTTCCGCCAAGAGAGTGCAAGAGCAAGATTGATTGTTTTGCAACGCGGCTTGATAGGGAACCAAGAGATACTGCCCCAAGGGTCCCAAAACTAAGCTTAGTTTGATTACACGGCTCCAAGTAATCAAAGAAACAAAAGAGGGGGGGGAGTGGGTTTTTTTTAAAAAAGAAGATAAAGGAAGGTTCTAAAGATATAGCTTTCCTTATTGAGTGTTCAGAGTAATTATCTGCTAGCAGTTTAAAACAGTTCATATCAATTTTTATCACAGAGGAAGAAGAACAGTGATCTCCAGCAAACTTGTTCCCATGTTGTAGGAACACTCCAGCATGTCTTAATAGATACAAATTTCTAAAACCATATGAAGTTTCCCATCAATATCAATAGTGAAGATTAGGGAACTCAACCTGTCAGATATTAAAATCACTTCTGCCAAGTGCTGCACTGCCCAGAATTCTCTCATAGCAGGTTGATTATATTTTGTTGCCAATGTCTTCTTTTTGAGAGTGCATCTCTATTATTACTATAATTTTTATTATTTTTCGCTTACCCATCTTCCAGAAAAATCCTGAGGGTACACACACACACACACAGAGAGAGAGAGAGAGAGAGAGAGAGAGAGAGAGAGAGAGAGAAAACATTGCTAGCCTCTGACCCCACAATACCTGTCTGCTAGGGCAGCTATCAGCATCCCTGTAGTCAAAGAAGGAAAGTGTCTCTTTCAGCACCCACTTTGAAAAAAGGCCTTGAGCATTTTCTCACTCATAATGATGTCTTCAGCTGGAATGCCAGCACATTTCCTCATCTCCTTGACAGGCAAGCAGACTAGAAGATATACATAAAATTAAAATAGAATGGAATGTTAAAAGAAAGGTTTGCAGCTCTGATTACATGCAGGCTTGTTGTAATTTTGTAAAAAGCCATTTCCAAATGGATTCACTAATACATGCCAAAGCATTCCATTGCTCAATAAAATGTCATAAAATATTAGTGGGGGACAGATATCTGAACCGTTAAACATCTTAGTCATATTTATACAGACTCAAAAAAAATAATAGAGGGATCTTGTAGTTATGATTGATTGAGGTAACTGATTATCTGCAGATATTATAAGTGTTGAGACTTCAAATTATCAGCCATATCAGTCTGATTGCAGTAAAACATGAAAACATTTACTTTTGTCTAGTTAGAGAAATTTATTTTCCCCTAAATGACAATCGTTTAAGTAGAAACCAGGCAGTCTGCCAGCTCTCCATGTCATACACTGACGTTTGCAAAGGCAGGCCATATTTTCAACTGTTTGTCTGGGCTCAATGAACGCTGCTCAGGACTTTTACAAACAGTTTCATAATAAACATCTTTCTGCAGATGCCGCTTCAGGCTTCCTTTAGCCATGCAAAGAACAATATTTGCACATTTAGAATAAATGAAATTATAAATTGGTTTGCAAGGACATTCTACATGAAGTCAAGTCTCATCAATTCTAGAAGATATTTCTTTGAAAAGAAAGAGTAACCCTCTTTAGAACACAGCTTCATGAGGAAGTTTGACTAATATGTTTAATGAGACTGAAGTAAATACTCATCATAACTGCCAGCAACCTGACAGGTTTAAAAAAAAACACAGCTGTTGCTCCCAGAATGAGTAATTTGTGGTATCTTCTTTAAGATCACCCACTGTCACTTTCCTGCCACAGGAGGAGCATAAAACACTGGGGCCCTCACCCAGAAATGCTTAAGCCCTAAAAAAAAAAAAAAAAAATGTCCATCACTACCCTTGAAGATCCCTACATCTCCCCACCCCACCTTAAAAAAATATAAGAACATAAGAAGACGAGCCAAGCTGGATCAGACCAAGGGTCCATCTAGTCCAGCATTCTGTTCACACAGTGGCCAACCAGCTGCCGACAGGAAACCCAGAAGCAGGGCATGAGTGCAACAGCACCCTCTTGCCCATGTTCCCCAACAACTGGTGTACATAGGCATACTGCCTCTGATACTGGATACTGATATGTTCAGGATTGTCGAACCTGATATTCTCTTCTACAGTACATGCACATTCACTCTTACTGCAAGATAGAGGGTGGTATCCAACTAGCTTCCCTCCGCCAATGGAAAGCATCCATCAACAGAATGGGGAGGGGCTATTTTGGTGATTCCCCCTCATCCCTTCAGCCTATAACAGATTTAGGGAGCATATGAGGCTGCAAGAGAAGAGGGATCATTGAAAATTCCCCCCTCCCTGTTCTGCTGAAGGATGCAAATACCACCCAGTTAGATACTACCAAGAGGTGTTTTCTTATTTTTGTGCCCCTAATCAGGTAAATATACACTGTAATATATCTCTGGTTGCAGATTTCCCCTAGCTCAAGGGTGGGCAACGTGTGGCCCACCAGATGTTTTGGCCTACAATTCCCATGTTCCCTCAACATTGGCTATGCTGGCTAAGGCTGATGGGAGTTGTAGGCCAAAATATCTGGAGGACTACAAGTTGCCCTAGCTTGATCTTGATGAGGCGGCGTGGTTATTTTCCTCCAGAGTAGTGATGTGGTTATCCCTAAAGTGTTTGCTTCAATAAAAAATTAGGCAACATCAGTTTTAGCAGCAAGGGTATAGAATGACTGTATGTTACAGGTGTTATCTTCTGTATTAAAAAAAGCTTTTTAAACACTAACAGAGTGAGTAGTATTCAAAGCCTTGTTTCTTATTAACAAATTCAGAGGAGGCGGAATGTGGTATAACTACATGAATTAATTTATATAACTATAAATTAATTTATGATTAAAAACTATCCACCTAAGATAAAAGGAATCCAATATGAATTGCCTTTTCTGTTCTGAAGAAAGCAAGCAAAAAATAGTTTCTTTAGTTCACTACCATATTCAATTGCCAGATTTTTCTCTGAATTTCACAAGGGATTAATGAAATTATTAATGAAAGCAGTCTGAAACATGGTAAATCTCTGGACAAGTAATATCAGTCTGACTTAAAGTCACAAGAGAGGAAACCCAAAGGAAGGTCAAAAAGCCAAGATGGCATGTCGCCTTCATCTCCTGTTGTTGTGCCTAATCTCTGAAAACATACTGGAGTTTTGTGGGTGGTTTTAAATGATCCTGTACTTTTAAAATGGGAAACATTGTGTTCACTAAAAATGTCAGTGTTTTGATCTTCTCATTTCCTAATGATACAAGAAAATATAAAAATTCAAATTAAAGTTGAAATTAAAAATATATAATAAATATAATAAGTTTGTGGATGGCCACAGTGTCACATCTATACATGTCAGATCGGTGTCAGTTTCTCCATTCCTCGTATTTATTCACATCTATAACACTTAGGGCAGTATCCAGTGGTGTCATTTCCCAAACTCAAATAGTACTAGAGGATCTCTGCCAAAAAAAAAATTGTTATACAAACACTTGCATGTTATATACATGCCTGTGGCTTACGCTGTCTCAGCTTGTCTGAGCGTGGAAAGCTAAGCAGGGTCAAGCCTGGTTATTACTTGGATGGGAGATCCCTCCTCTAGTTTCCTGCATTGAGCAGAGGGCTGGACTCGATAGCCTTGTAGGCTCCTTCCAACTCTACGAACATAACTTTTGTTGGAATCTCCTCTTGCACATAGTTTGGAACCTAGTTTCCACTAGTGCAACTGCATTTGCTCTAGCAGAATGAGACAGTTGGATACTTCTCTTAGTTGCCTTACTCCAGTCCAATCCATAATCTAGTTAACCAAACTATTTGGACTTCAGCAGATTACACCCAGATCCCCAATACTATTGTCCCTAGCCAGAGTCACATGCTCAAATGCATATGTAGAGATACACATGTATGTGTTGCTCTGCCTATTTTCAATGAAGAAGCAAAGGCTTAAATATACATTAGGACTGAAATTCACTATGTAGTACTGCACCATAGTATATATGTCCTATGAACTCTTTGATGGTGCAGGAAAAAAAACATACTGTACTAAGAAGCAAATAACATGGCATACAACATCAGATTTATGATTATTCCTTTTCATGGTCATTGATTACTCAAAAGGGCCAAATGTGGATCTCCAGGCATTTCAATCTGGACTTCCAGACTCTCCTCAGCCAATATTCCCTCCCTAGGCAATGCCTATTTCCCCAGGCACACCCCCTCTCTGGCCTTGATATTGATATGATTTACTCCATCTTGCTCTGTGCCCCAGTTACAAAGCTGATTGGAGGGGGGAAATGCTGGATGCAAATGTCTTTAGTGTGTGTGTGTGTGTGTGTGTGTGTGGTGTAGTGAACAACATGTACTGAACAATGGTAAAAAGTCAAATCTGTATCTCTGCCCACTTTTGACTCTGGCCCTGCCCACTGCTGGAAGCCCAACAGGTTTTAGCCAAGGAAGGAAAAAGGTCCTCCATCCCTGCTGTAGAAATGACATGTGTATGTGAACATCCTTTGGCATATTGAAAATATTTGTTTTAAACTTTTCAAACATTGAAACATGGTAGGGATGTGTCATGAGAGAATGTTTCTCAGCATGGGAACTACCATCCAATAGGCCCCAGTGACAGTCTCAAAAATATACATAGATCCGTGGCGGCAGTGCAGGTCACTCACCCAGGGACTTCTTTTCCCTTTTCTAGGGTACAGCTTGAAGCTTGATGAAAACCTGAAAAATCAGTATGACCAGAGATACAGAAAATGGTTAGACACAAAAAAATGAATGTGTATCCCACAGGCCATGATGCTTCTATAGTACTGCTCCTAAGCCTTTGAAAAACGCCTGTCAACTCAGAGTCTCAGGAATAGTATAGGTTATAGCCCACTCCTGTGAGCCAATGTGCTCAGACCAGCAGGTATGCAGAACCTCAGGGGCCCAATCTGCTCTACCAGTGTTCTCCAGACAGCCATGCCTTTGTTCTCCCAACCATTGACCATTCGGTGGTTTCCCGTCTTTTGTGCAGTTTTCCCTGCATACTAAAAGGTTGAAATATTTCTCTAAAGGTTTAGTTACTGGCAGAAAGAGCTTGAAGCTCTGCCCACTTTGGCCCTGCCCACCACCAAAATCTGGGCTCCAAGATGGAATCCGGCCCTCAGGCTGAAAGAGGTTCAACACCCCTGTTATGCCACCTCCAGTAGCATGTTGCCTCTCTGGCCCTCTTACATAGCATCCTGTGGGCTTTTTTAAACCATATGGACTTCAGAGGCTGGTGCAAAGCTGCACCAGCCACAACTGATAGTAAGAGACTAGCCACTACCTCAGGCCTAAGAGCACATGTCTTGAGCCAATCATAGGAACATGGGAAGCTGCCTTATACCAGGCCAGACTATTTGTCCATCTAGCATGGTATTATCTACTCTGTCTTGCAGGTAGTAGTAGTAGTAGTAGGCGATCACTCGTGACCGAGTAAGATTGTCTTCCGGGATAAAAGGAGGAAATTCTAAAGAAGATTGTGTAGACTCTAGCGATGGGTCCGTAAGTGACTGTGGAGGCCAATTCTAGATCCACACAGCTTCCCACAGTGAGGACACAGGTTACCAGATGGAAGATGGTCTTGTAAAGGATTCGTTTGACGCGCTTTTCGCTTAGCACGTTTCTCCCTTTCACCTTGCACTCGGGCTTCTTCAAAGTCCATGGAACCTTTGTGAAAGGCCAACCTCCATTTAGATTGTTCATAGGCCAGAGCTTCCCAGTTTTCAATGTTTATATTGCATTTTTTTAGATTAGTCTTAAGAACATCTTTAAACCTTTTATACTGACCACCGATATTCCGCTTTCCATCCTTGAGTTGGGAATAAAGTAACTGCTTTGGGAGACAGCAGTCAGACATTCGAACATGACTGATCCACTGAAGTTGGCGTTGAAGGATCATTTTTTCAATGCTAGTAGTCTTTGCTTCTTCCAGTATACTGACATTTGTTCGCCTATCTTCCCAAGTAATTTGCAGGATTTTCTGAAGGCAACGTTGATGAAATCTTTCAAGGAGGTGGAAATGACATTTATAGATAGTCCATGTTTCGCAGGCATACAATAAAGTTGGTAATACAATGGCTTCATAAACCAGCGTTTTGGTCTTCTTACAGATATCCCGATCCTCGAACACTCTATGTTTCATTCGAGAAAATGCGGCACTTGCGGAGCTCAAACGATGCTGGATTTCACTGTCAATGTTAGCTGTAACGGAAAGATAGCTGCCAAGATAGAGAAAATGATCAACATTTTCCAGTATTGTCCCGCCAAGCTGGATAGATGGCATCACCAAAGGGTTAACTTGCACTTGCTGATGAAGCACTTTGGTTTTTTTGATGTTAAGTGAGAGACCAAGTTTTTCGTATGCTTCTGCAAAAGCATTTAGGATAGTTTGGAGATCATCCTCTGAATGTGTGGAGACCACATTATCATCAGCATACTGAAGAGCTTTCCAGGAAATGGTGAACCAGTGTCTGCATCAGACCTGTATAAACCCTCACAGCAACTGTTCCCCCTTTTTTCCGCATGACACAAATTATCTTAATTTGCTGCCACATAATAACAGGGGAGAGCTGTTGCCTTTGCAACAGTGGAGGCTTACTATTAGGGGCAGGGGGGCAGTGACCTCCCTTCATCCCACTGTCTTTTCCTCCGTTCTGCACCCTATACAACTAGTCACTCCCTCATTCACTTGCTTGTCCTGGCTTCAAAGTCTGTTCTGATCCTTGTGGCTCCTCCCCTCTGTGCATGTCACTTCCAAAGAAAACCTGTGTGGGTTCTCTCTGTTCTCTTCTCCCACCTTCTACAAGCAGTCAGTCCTCACATTCTAATACAAACCTTGCCTTCAGGGAGGACATCTTGGCATTACACTCTGCTTTATTCCCTACTTTTGCTGTGATTGGTTCTCCCAAGGCCAATTAGGACACTATTTGTTTATTTGTGGGGTGTTACTGAATGACGCCCTCAGCCAATTCTGTTGCTGAATTTGTAGGCTGAGACTCACTCCTCCATCAAAGGAGTGGGGGGGGGAGCTTAGCTCAGCTCAAGGGGCAGCCTTCCAGGAGAAGAAGCAAGCAAGTAAGCAATCACATGAGTTTGGGAAATTGGGTGAGTTGGGGGGGCACAAGTGATAATGGAAGGGTGGGGTGGGGGATGCATTGCAAATGAAGCAGCCAGGGAGGATGAAATGGAAGACCTAGTGTGAGGAGGGGAAGGAGTGAAGAGGGAAATCAACAAATGGCTATAACATTTTTGCTTTTTATGGAATCAGATTAAATTTTCATACATAGCAGCCCCTTCTCAGGGGATGAAGAGTCCAAAATTTCAGACAGAAGGGTAAAGGGTTTGTTGTTGTTTTGTGCAAGAGCAATGTTTTCAGTTTGGGGGTTGTTGTTTTTTATCCCCCTGGGATTTGGAATGGCAAATTGTGTAAAAATGACATACAAAACAAAATAGAGGTTCCCCTAGGGAAACAACCTGCAAAATTTCAGGATATGTTCAGGGGTCTTTGTCCTAGATTACTTTAAAGTTTATTGAGGGGGACTAAAATGTATTCATTCACCCCACTGTGGTTTTGTGGGCAATTCATTTGCATACACTGAAGAGATGTTCCTAAGCTTGCAATATTTCAGAAGGATGGATGCAGAGAATAGGGAATTGTTATGAACAAAAAATAGTTTTAGGGAGAGTTTTTAAAATTTGTTTTGTATTCATTTGACAGCATCAAAGTCACAGAAACTTTAAGCACTTTATCCTTGATGGAGTGGATTGCATTTTATTGAGGAAAATATGTGAAAATGGACATTGTAGAGCTTGTTCACAGGGAATCCTTTAATGTTTCGGGTGTTTTTGAAAGGGATTCCCTTCCCCGCTTTTGTGTGAAATTTGATGTGTTCTTTGTTGTGATTGTGTGTCTATCACATTCACACACAGAGAGTGTTAGAGGAGTGCTAAGTGCAACCATAAAATCCTATTTGCCTGTAAAGCTCGCAGCAGCAGCAGCAGCAGCAGCCGTCCCCTCTATTCTTTCAGGCAGAGAGGGGGTGTCCTTCTCTTTATATTAGAGCAAGAAGTGCAGCTTATCACTGGGCTTTACATTAGGAAGTGGGAGATGAGGAGGGAGCCATGGAAAGGCCAATTCTTCCCCATCCCTGCTATGCACCTTGGCAGGTTGCCTGAAGCTCATGCATGGACTCATTTGTTGCTGGCAGCACCACCTTCAACAGGAAGGGGTGCCCTGCCCTCTGCTGTATCAGGCAGCCAGGGAGAACGTGCCAGTGGAACTTGACTTGGATTGTTGTGGGGACTCCTCCAACCTGTTTGGTGAATTGTGTTCTGTGATTTGATGGTGGTTTGGGGGCTATCCTATGTACAAATAACAAAATATCCATGAGAATCCATATTTTGGACCCAGGTTTTTGCACTGTGGTGGTGCTGGAAAGCGCAGGATCCATGATTTGTACAGTTCTTTCCATTTGTGATTTTATGCTGGATTGGAAGATATCCCAAGTTTTTAAAAAATGCACATTTAAGAGGTACCATGTGTTTGTGTGAGGAGGAGCTTTGAGCCTGTGTTTTGGGACTGCTGTTATTTCAGGGGTGCTTTGCACTACACTGCTTCAGTGTTCTTGGTATCATCACAAGGGAGAGGATGTGGACAAAGGCATACTTAGTAGGGTGTGCCTGTCATTGTCTATGGCCTTACCTGCAATTGGCTGCCCGCCCTACCTGTCCCAATGGGCACCAGCCACCACTGCTTCATACCCTACTTGTTGGTGTCCTGGAAGCATCTGGCTTGCTACTAACAGAAACAGGAAGGTGGACTAGATGCACCTTTAGTCTGACACAGCAGAGCTCTTCTTATGTCATTCTGTATGTTAAACAAATGTGGGTCTTGTTTTGCTGAAATTTCTTTTCAATCAAAATATTCCAGATCCAGAATTGCTTCAAAAATTTCTTCTTCTGCCCATTCCAGCTATCTCTCTAAAACCTCTTCCCAAAGTAATTAAGAAAGGCGCATGAGCAGGCAGGCAGTCAGCATCAATTCTAGTTGAGTTCAACAGAACGACTGGTTCTTCTAAAAATAGCAAACACCACATGGATTGTTTTTGCAGAGAGATCCTCATTTCATGGGAAAATCCAAGAGCAAAAGTTAATGATGAAGTCCTCTAATTCAGTGAAATGATTTCATCCTTAGAGTGGATATAACCACTTATTTTTTTATAACATGTGACATTTCAAAAACTGAGTTTTGTTGTTGCACACAAACAGCCTATGGCAATAAGTAGAAAAGATTAGCTTTCCACAAACCTCTAACACAACCTTCCCCAACCTGGTGCCCTCCAGATGTTTTGAATTTTAACTCTGATCAACCCCTGCCAGCATGGCCAATGGTCAAGAATGCTGGGAGTTGTAGTCCAAAACATCTAGAGGGCACCAGGTTGGGGAAGGCTGGCCAACAAAATCTATATAAAAACGTGAATGCCAGCTAAATTAAATTTATGTTCTAATATGCAATACATATAGTGAGATACATTGTATCATATTTATTTAAGAAGCTATCAATATTTATATAAGCATCACTGTATTAAGACAGCATGAACATGTACATAAGTTATCTCTTGTGCAATCAGATCAAGACATGTCCATGTGCTCCAGTGCAATTCTTTTCAGCAAATGACAAGTATTGAATGTCTTAGAGGGAAAAAGAGAGAGTTGAGTGTGCAAAAGAAGTGAAAAGGAAAGAAAAGGCTTCTTCATCTTATCACCCTTCCTCTTATTTCTCACACACATGCTTCCTCCACTTGCACCTTGAGAGCATAACTAGGAGTGATGTTCAACATGGGCTTCTGCCAAAAACTGTGGTTTAATGTTGAATTTCCCCCCCCCCCCCGCTCCTGTAAAATGTCTAGGGAGACTTGCACATATCATGACACCATCACATTGTTCATTTCCCCACTCCCTCTCCATTGGTTGCCACAGGTAAGAGAAGGGATGGGAGGACTCAACAGGGGGCTGCCATTTGGGTGGCAGCCCCATGTTGTTTATCATGTTTACTTCCACTCTGAATAGTCAGAAACTAAGGCATAATTCACCAACCTGCTGCCCTCCTCATGTTCTGGACTGCAACTCCCATCATCCCTGACCATTGGCCATGCTGGGCCCAGCTGATGGGAGTTTAGGAGGGCACCACATCTGGAGGGCACCACTTTGGGAACGGATGATTTAAGGGGTATTGATGTCTTTAGAGATCCCATAGCATTATAGGGATGATGGACAAATCGGTCTATTTCCAATCTGTCTCCGTGTCAAATGTGCTCATTCATAAATCCATTCCACTACTTCCACATTAATCTGTAATTTTAAAAAAGTCTGCATGAACATTCTCTTGGTGCTGAAAACTGTGGGCTCAAAGGAGCTCTTTAGTGTGTCTGGGGATCAGACCCCACCTCTGCCTTCTATTCAGTCTTTGCGGCAGGATACTTGTCCTTTGCCATGCCTCCTGTGGCAACCATTTTGTGGTGGTGCTCAGGACAGTTCCTTAAATTGCCAAATATGTCCAACAACCCAAAAAGGTTGCCTACCCCTGCCATAGCCAATGAAAGCCCTGCAGCTGCACAGACCACCCAGTGGTGCTATTGCTCCTTTCCAGTTTCAGAGTCACTCACATCAAGGCGAGGGTAGTGGAGAGGGAAACACAGAGCAGCAGTGGACTGAGCCCTTGGCCTCCAGAGGCGTAGCCACTGCAAGGAGTTGCAGAGCCAGGGGACACATGTGAGAAGCAGCATGCAGAGATAGTTAGAAGTTTCCCAACATTCTTAAATAAAGAAAATACAGAGGCTAGCTTTTTCCTTTCTTTTCCTTAAAGTGTGCCATAACACAAACAACCCTGCCTGGAAGCATATTACTAAAACCTGTGAAACAGTCAGGCAAACATTCCTGCACTGCATGGATGCAAGGGTGTGGGAATGGCAGGGCAGGGGGGAGAGAAATGCAGGGCAGTGTCATGACTTAACATTCGGTTTATTGTTCTTTCCCTTTCTCCCTTGTAGGGTGGGAAAGAGAATTGGATGGGAGCCTGATTGGGGGTGGGGGGTGGGGAGGGTTGCAACAATGGTGAGGGAGGAATGAGCTTTTTACTTGAGTTGTGTGTAATCACATTGGGGGGGGGGATACAACCACTCCCTGTTGGAGTTGAAAGGGTCATCTTTCAACTGAAAGGCCATCTTTGATAGCATATGAATAGGCTGCTATGGAATCGAGGGTGTGGGGAAGATGGGAGGTGTAATGTTGGTGTGTATGCATGTACCCACAATGCCGCAGGCTCAGAGACCAGAAGCGTAGATTCCTTTACTTGAATGAGCAGAAGACACAGCAGAAACAGAGAGAGAAAGTAAGAATGGTTGCTATTGGGTGGATTATATATAATAAATAAATAAGGAAGTGTAAGTGTGTGTGTGTGTGTGTGTGTGTGTGTGTGTGTGTGTTGTGTAGCAATTTTTTCCTTTCCCCCACCCTCAGTTTGTCTTTTCTGCGCAATGGGGGCTGCTGCTGGAGCAGAGCAATGTTGGTACAAAGGACTGCTTTTGTGCCTTGCTATGTGGATCTCTTCCCCACCCCACCCCTTTGCTATGCAGTCCTGATGATCTTGAAGTTAAGTCTCAGTTTGCCTTTTCTAAAGGCTGCTTTGTGTGGTGCTGTGCCTACTTCTCCCCACCTCCTGCAATTCTTTGTTTTGCTTCAAACACCAACAGGCTCACCTTTTTCAAAGCTAAGTTTTCTACTGACAAGCCTCATTTCAAGGACAGGACAAGCTATGCTTCAGAGAACTCTGGGGCCAAACTTCTTGTTCAAGGAATGGTATGGAATGGTTCTAGGATTGGAGGAGTGGAGTGGCTGTAAGGGGTGATGGTCCCACTCCAAGTAGGACTAACATTGGATCCAACCCAAAGGAATTTTGATATAAAACATTGGGCAATCATTTTGGTGTTACCTCCCATCAAACTACTGTTGTCCATCTGAGATTATTGATAGATACAGTTGAGAGATAGACAGATAGATACACACACACACACACACACACACTTCCAATGTGTGTGTGTAAAAAGAGGTTGGGAAGCTATCACTTTCTCCAGGTATGAAAGCAGATATGATCAGAATAGGAACTGTAACAGATGTACCTATCAATTGAGCTCTTTCAAATTGATTTAAGATATTTTTCCTGAATCAGATAATATATCTCAGATATGCCAATCCTACATTAACTCTGCCATTATTTCATCCCATGGATACCAAGTACTTGTTTAAGTATTGCAATAGTGCTTGCTTATGGAGAAACAGGACCAAAATAAACCAACACAAACTATTTATGTCATATATTGCAGTGCTGAGCATTCCTCCCCATAACGGTTGCATACATAAAGGGCACAAATGTCCAACAACCGAACTAGTAGAAGGGGGGAAGGGGAATCGGTTTTGCTTTTTTACTTCTTTTTCACTTACTTGGTATTAACTTAATGGTATGTGACACTCCTATCAGTGCGGTGCAATAAAAATGAAATGGTGCCCAATGTGCACAGACACCATGAAAATCTCAATGACAACAGCGACAACAAAAATTATACCTCCTCTTTCCTTTCCTTTGCCCTTTGTATTTACTTAAGAATATGTGAGTTGGCTCTCAGCACACCACAATAAAAATAAAATGGGTGGCCAATGTGCCCAGAAAGAACATACAAATCAAAGGCAAATAAAATCTTGTTCTTTTGCATCATGTAAGGAGATGCAGTTCTGATCGCAGACTATCACTTGCCTTATCAGATGCAAGAGCAACTAAAAAGAAGTATTCATTCATCCCCAGTTATTTTAAAACTACTATTCAAGCATTAAAAATCAGGTTTTTAAAGAGTGCCTATATAGTACACTCAAATGGTGTTTATACTTTTGACAAAATGAACGCTTTTAGTTAAATCTTTATGTCTAAAATTGCTCATAAAAATAAAAATATACAATCATTTTATAGGATAATAGGCAAGCAGACATCTGCATGCAACATTTCCCTCATTAGATGCTATCATGTTAGCATATTTTATGACTTTGCCACAAAATACAATGTGCTGATTTGTAACCTTCTTAAAATATATGTTTTGTGTATAACTGAAATCCTCAAACTGTGCTTAGAAATAGTTCCATTCATTACAATGAGTAGTATGAATCTTGGGGATTAATTATATGAAGACTATTGTGTGATCCAAGAGTCCAATGTGCGTTACACCAGCTTTTCTCACACTCCAGTTGCATTTCAAGGGCTTGGATCCAGAATCTGCCTTCCACAAGAGGAAAGGACCTTCCACAAAAGGAAGGGCTCTGCTTGTTGAAGGTAGCCCTCCTTCTTATCACCTCTAATCCCTGAACAAAGCTAGCAAGAGAGCAAATGGCACCATAATAATGACTAGATGGCACTCGGGACACATCCATCTCTGACTTTGTGAAAACAATGATGTCTACGTCAGCATATAAGTGACTTTATCTGAAAAATGTCTATCAAATTGATCACAGAAGGCTTTGGAGGGGTCAGGTTGTTGCTCCTCAGGACCTACACCAAGAAGGCCCTTTACCACCCAAAAGATCCCCACTGGAAGTCATTGAGCAGAAGCAATGGTAGTGGTGAAGTAAGATCTCTTCTTCATTGCCACAGAATAAGATTGAATTTGAAGATGGATTCTTAACTGTGGCCCATACTCATTATAACTCTTTCATAATTTGCGCTCTAGTTGTTTCATTTCCCTCAGGTCCCTAGCTGAGGGTGCTCTATAACTGGGTCAAGGACATTTGGGAGCAATCATATTGAGAACCCACATCCTCCTCTCATTCTAAATGGAGTCAGCAGAACCTCTGGCTAAACCTGCAAGGAAATCACCAAGAAAACTCAAAAAGTCATCTTGATCCATCAGCCTCCTGGGGCACACCATCAAATTCAGTCCATCACCCCTGTGAATGTTACAGGCAGCCTGAAGGTCGAAACTGTTTGGGTAATGTCTGTCCATTCCAATGGGGACATTACTGGCTCCCCACACACAGATCTGGATCCCCTAGTCCAGTACAGAAAACCAAATGTAAGGTATGTCCTGCCACAAGTGTTGGGCCACATATTAAGTGAGACAGACCCATGATTGACATGGAAGCCATGAAATCTTGAGCTGCTCCCTTCAAGGCAGCCTTGGTATGAATATTAAAGGTTTCCCAAACTAGGCATTCTCAAGACCACCTCTGTCAGCTCAGGCAGGGAGACTGTTAGGCAGCAGTATGGTTGGTGCACACACACACACACACAAAACCCAATCCTGTCTTGAGATCCCAATACCAGAAAGACATTCAAAGTGGACTAACTGATGGAATGGGTAACTGATCAGGAAATGAATTCTCTATAGACTAAGGCTACACACCTCCCCGCCAGCTGATTCAAGCCTGGTGCTGTACCAAGAACCCTGGTGGATATATCTGGGAGAGGTTGACTTCTCCCCCTTCATCCTAGGCATGTGCTGCTTCTCTCATAGTATATGTATTATTTCTGCCAGCCAAACCTTCTTCTATATGGCAGCTGCCCAATAACCAGGATGACAGGTAACTTGTAATCTGCAGGAGTTACAACTAAATTTTGCCAACATGTCACATGCTTCCAATGTGTCAAAACCAATGGTTTCAGGTACATTTTTCTAACTTGTTCCTTGTATGTGAGGTGAAGGTAATGGAAATGCAAAACATGAAATTTGAATTTGAATTATGGCCTTATCCTGTAATCCAACACACAGCTACCAGATCATCTGCTGCCACAACCCTTGACATTCTGCTGCTGCTGCTGCTAGATGCAATTCCAGAACCAGTACTAGCACAGCAACAATAGTTAGTGCTGCTGTCCTTGCAAGGTGTTTTATAACACAATCTGGATCTAAGAATGACCCAGCAGTGCTGCAGAAGGATAATTAAATGTACAATGAGGGTAGAGGTGGGAAGGTGACAGACCTACCAACAGCATCACTATGCTGAATCCTTACAGACCAGTGGCCTCAAACTAAATCCAGTGGCCTCAAACTAAATCCACTATGGCAGGGTTGTAGAATCTCTTTCAACCTGAGGGCCAAACTCCATTTTGGAGACTCTTTCGAGAGCCACATTCCAATGATGGGAATGGTCAAATGCAAAAGGAGCAGGCCAAAGGAAAAAGGAGCGGGGCCAAAAAAAACCGTATATTTTAGCTTAACGCTCTTAGTGCCAGTAACTGAGCCTTAGGAGGGGCATTTCAATCTTTTAGAGTGGGAGAAAAACTGCACAAAGCTGGGAAACCACCAAATGGTCTGTGGTTTGGGGGGAAAGGGGTGGGGCCAGGGAAAGGGGGTGTCTATCTGGGGAAGCCAGGAGGGCAATGTTGGGGCTCCAGGAAGGGCAGATTTGACCTCCAGACCTGAGGTTCTGCACCCCGGCATTATGGAGTGGGGTGTGCAATGACCACCCTGTTTGCCAGGCATAGGATACAGCTTTTGGCAAAGCATTTTTTTCACCAATCCATCTGGATCAGTTTTATAGGAACAGGCTGCTTCAAGAGCATTGTCCTGTGGATTCCTTGAACTGGGGATTGATGGAAGGTCCTGCTTCCTCAGGGATGGTTTGGATAAGATGACCAAGTCATTATTCCTTTCAACTCTCTGGCTCTATTGTCAATTGGATCACATAATGTCATACTTCCTTCAACATGTAACCACTCATGGAAAGTGTACATTTCTCTATAATGGTGAAATACAGTAATACCTTGGATTGCAAGCATAATTCGTTACGGAACCATGCTTGTAATCCAAAACACTCTTATATCAAAGCGAGTCTCTGGCGGGCATGAGCGGGGCTGATTTCGGCCCGCTACGCCCGCTCGAGGCAAGCGGTTACACATCCCTACACTTGTATTGCAAGACATCACTTGTTTATCAAGTCAAAATTTATTTTAAAAATTTGCTTTTCTTGCAAAACACTCTCAGACCAAGTTACTTGCAATCCAAGGTATTACTGTATTGGTTGCAAATCTATACACACCGTCATGGGAGTAAGTGCATTGAGTACAGTGAAGTTTACTTCTATGTAATCATGCATAGGATCGGGCGGCAACTCATCACTATAATTCCTCTAAAACAAAGTGAACATTAATGGAGTAATTAAAGCCCAGGTGGTCATTAGCAAAACTGGAATGGAATTAATACTAGGCAAATACAAGGAGCTGACCATGAGTGTAGCTAGCATTGTAAATGCAACATCTGTATTTGTAGTACTGACATACTATAAATCAACGTGTTAGAAGAAGAGTTACTGATCAGCATGAAGGAATTCCCATTAAAGCTACATATGCTGCAGGAATGCTGTCAAACCACTCTCAAAATGCATGGCAACATACCAGATTGTTAGGCCAGAGACATCTTAAAAACTTGTTTCTCAACTGGCCAATCTGTATTAAGTGCTGGTTCAGAAAGTACTTTTCTGCTTTACTGCCTATGATTCACAGAGTGGAATGAATCCCTCAAGCCACCATTTCTTTCATCTGGGTTTGGTCAAACTATTACACTATTAAACTCCAGGTGCCAAAATATGAATATATAACTGAGAAATTCCTCTTTTTTCCCCCTGTAGAACTTTAAAACCAGCAACAAAGGAGTTTAATCAGGAAGTTACCTTCTTTTCAAAGAGAGTTCCACCACAGCTTTCTGCAGCTCTGCTGTTTGGATAAAAATGATTGGAAATCATAGCTCCAGTCATTTAAATAATCTGTTAAAAAGCTATTAGGTTTCCCTAATGCCTAGTCATTTTTAAATGGCTCTCTGTTTGATTCATGAACAATACACGAACAGTATATGATTCATGTGACCAATCACTTAGCAAAAATGCAATTTTTATTAAGAGCCTCTTCAAGAAACTGATATCATATTGGGTGAAATCCATTGTATCTTGTAGCATTTCAACACAATTTTTCAAATGGTTATGCCTCGAGGGTCAACTTTTCATGAACCAAAGTTGGCAGCAAAGTTAGGATTGGTATAGAAGATCAAGGAGCCAAAAGGAGCTGGAAGATACTGCATAGATAATTGTAAAAATTGTGCTCCAATTCAAGTGCAGTTGGAGTTCAGTAATGATTTTGAGCTATCAGTGCATGTCATATTTTACTGTAATCAGATCTCATTGCACAGTCATTAGGGGGTGTACACATGTAAATGAACTGGCTACTTAGTTATGAAAATTTAGAATCAGAATAAATGCATTTGATACTTACATAGAAAACATGTGTGCTTGTTTAATCAATAGGATGGACAGAAGCTGCTCGGCTGACCATATAATCATATCAATTATATCAATATGTATATTGATAGATGTAAGTGTGGAATTAGTTTCATCTGACTTCAGGAATTCAGGGAGCACAAGACAAGCTGGGAGTTAATGTAGTTAAGAGAAGAAGATGTCCATTGTACAAAACTCATCTCCTCAGTGAGTTCACTGAATGGCCTTAGGCAAGTCATATATTTCAGCTACCACCCAAAACCTATAATATGGGAATAAGGGTACAGGTCTAATTTATGAAGTTGTTGTAAAGATTACTAAGATAATGTCTGTAAATCTCTGAGCACTTGGGGAAAGTGCTATATAAATTTTAACTTAATTATTAAGATAGTGGGTTGGGTAGCTGTATTGTAGTGGAACGGATTTAACCAATCGCTCATTACCCAGCTGCTGCTGCTGCTGCTGCTGCTGCCTCAGTGTGTGTAGTACTAGTCTTGAATTTGAATACTAGTCTTCAATTTGACATTAGACACCTGCGGCTGACTCCAAAACAGGGTCCACCATTGCTCAGTCCTGGAATATATGAAGTGTGTGTTAAGGGGGATGTGGGTTGAATAGCTAATGGGCCGTTGTGCATTCAATATGTAATTTACTTCTTCATGGTGAGTTGTTACTAATTGTTACATCAGAATCAGCTACTGTGACATCTTGAAGTGCACAGTACATTCATGCTCTTGCACTTACATTTGTTTGTGGAAACTCTTTGCTTTACAGTGGCGCCTCAGATGTTCCTGGGCACCAGACAGTGACTGCAGCTTTGCTATTTCTCTCAAACCTCATTCAACAGGAGCTACTTTCTCATACTTCTTCCAACTACTACTACTTTTCTAGCTACTGTATTTCTAACATATTTGCAGGGCAGATGGAAGACTGTTTCTGAGTGCAAGGGAGCTTCAGCTTTCTATCTTTGGTGCCTAGTTCATAGTATTGACCATCTTCAACTGACATAATCACAGCCAAAATATTTCGTGCATCAGTTCTTCCCTGATCAGCATCTGGTATGTGAAGTCTTACTGTACCATCAACATTACATGGAGAAACTGTACATTTGAGGGGGCGGGGATCACCTTTTTGCCTGCTTCCCCAATGCAATTCATGCAGAGATTCTACTTCATTGAATGCACATTAAGTTCTGTAATGCACATGTTACCTGTGACAGTGCATCCATATCCTTTTTCTGCATCAGGTTCATCACAAATAGCATGCGCTGGTTGCATTCTGAACTCCTCTGGCCATTCCCACATTTCTTTTGATAAACATGGCATTTTGCTTCAGTTGTGAGTGACCATAGGACTAAATCCAACATTACACAAGGGGATTTCTGCTCATGCAATGAGAGTTTCCCTTCCTCTTCTCCTGCCCCCTGCAGCTCCATGCATGCCCCATAAATCTGCTCTGGAGGGTCCCGCAACCCTCTGGAATAGATTTGAGAGCAAATGTGGGGCAACAGGGTGAGAGGGGAAATTCAATCATTACCATTCATTCCTCTACCACTCTGTTGGCAAATTCATGCCCACTGTCATTCTACAAAATACTGGGAACTCCAAAAGTGGAGAAAACGTCCATCAAATTGTCTGCGACTTCTATTGTACTCATGGCTCTGAAGATGACAAACTTGGTTAAGTGGTCCTGACATACAAATATAAACTTATATTCTCCCTTCTGTTGTCTTTGAATGTCAATTACAGCCCTCCCCAATCTGGTGCCCTTCAGGTCTTTTGGACTTCAGCTCCCATCAGCCCCAGCCAATCATCAGGAATTCTAGGAGTTGTCAAAACATCCAGAAGACACCAGGTTGGGAAGGCTGGTCTATTAAGTCAACCTGGCAATGGGAAATCATTTCTGGGAACAACATTGGTTTCACTACTAGGCCTTTCTTGGGAGCTGAAGATTTTTGATGGCATAGTGAGCAGAGGTTTAAATAAATCATCATGCCAGTTTCAGCAGTTTTATTCTGTATATCTTCTGTTTTTAATTCACACATCAACTTTCTTCTGCCACTATGGTCAATATTTAAATTAGCTCCTTGAATAGTGCTGTGTAAGTCCTCATTACAGACCAAGGGCATGTTCGCACGACACAGGAACCGCAGGGGAGCAGAAGTCCCCCGTGGTTCCCGTGTCGTGTGAACGCCGACCGGGGGTGCCCCCGTGGGACGGCCGCACGCGGGACGCACGCAAAGTGACCATGGGCGGTAGAGGGGTAAGCCCTTACCGTGCGTGGCCACCCTGCCGTGCGAACAGCGGGTGGCCGTCCCACGGGGGCTGCACAGAGGCAGCAGTCCGGAGCGGCCGCAGTGCCGCCACTCCAGCCTGTAGGGGCAAACGACCCCTCTGGGCATCCCTGGCCCCCGCCCCCTAGCGCCGGGAGGCCTGCGCTGCGGCCTGCGGTGCAGGGACTGCCGGCTGCACCGGGGTCCACCCACACACGCGGGACGCAGGTCATCTGCAGCGCCCCGTCGGACCCCGCAGATTGCCCCGTGGTGCCTCCCCCGCCCGCAGCCTGGGTCGTGCGAACCAGCCCAAAGTGAAGTATGTCTGTAACCCCAGAGGATAGTGTAGAAATGCATTTTTGTTCTTCTTCAATAAACAAAGTGCCATACTTCATCAGGTGCCTGTGGTTTGCAGGACTCTTCTTGAGACATTTCCGTTCGTCTTCCTTTACTTCTAGAAGTAGCTTGTTATACTGAGCTTTTGAAAGAAATCCACTTTTGTCGCATTTACCCACATTCAGCTTGTTTAGTTTCTCATAAAACTTACTCATATTTAGCAATTAGCAATTATTTCTGAAATAATTCATGTACCTCATCAGAGTGATACATTTGCTCCCTACTTTCCACCTCTTGCTTGTGCTGTCCCTCACAATAATCCAGAGCTCCATCTTTGTATTTATTCTGGAAATATCTCTGAATGGGATCTAGGGCCTATATGCAGTCCTGGAGCCTTGAGGAGACCACAGCAACTAAATAAAATCACTAGTTATATGTCAATAATAGAGTTAAATTGGAAGTCATTGTTGTTACTATAACAAAAGGAAAACTCCCCTCAGCTTGTTCTTTATTGGTTACTGTCATTTTCCCAGTCAGTGTGTGTTTCAGTAAAGTAGTCTGCTGTTGGGGGATTACAGGTGGGGAAATGAGTTAAGTCTCTGTATTCTTAGAGAGTAAGAGACATAAAAATAACTCTGTATCTTGCTTTCCAAAGATCATAGTTTGTCCTAGATACCTGAGTGTGCTGTGTTTGCGCAAGAGCTCCATTCCCTCCTCAATTTGCATTTTTTTCCCAGCCAGCCTGATTTCTCTGTGGTAATTTGGCCTCCTACCTATCCTGGAACCTTTAAAAACATTGCAGTGACTGAAGACAAAAAGTCTGGTCTGCACATGCAGCAGGATCCTGAGGTGCAGCATGGACTATCACAAAATGGAAATATCATTTTTGAATTCTCACCCACATAAAAAAAAATAAAAATCTGCAAGTAAAATCTCACACATCAAGGGAGACGTTCTGCTCCAGTCCCTGCTGACTAGACTAGAAGGTTTGAGATGGACCATAATAGGAATAATAATGGAATGAAATACTTCATTTTAAAAGGTAATAGCCAATAAGTAATATTAAAAATATTGCAGTGCATTCCCAAACACATTAGGAATAAATGCCTCTAAGGACAGTGGGACTTGCTCTCTTGTAGATGTATTTGGGATTGCAGTGTTAGGCTGTAGTCCCTGGGAGAACATCACAGGGGCCATAATTTTTGGATCTCCCTCTCCAAGGGCAGAAAGAGATCCACCCTTGGAGAGGGAGAGTCAACTTTATAAGATTTTTCCATGAGGCTGTGGAAAGGTATGCACTCAGTGCTTCTCCGACAAAGCTCCAATGTCAGAGAGAGCAAAAAAGAAACATGCCAAGGGATCCACAGGATCCAAAGCCAGCACACACACACACACACACACACACACACACGGTTCCCCTGGCATGCCACTGGAATTGGGGGGATGGTGGGGACAATGCCAGCCCTGGAGCTTTAGAGGAAGGAGAAGAACCACGACCTTCCACTCTGCCTGCATGCAGGCCTGTGACTTACTCTGGCTCAGCTTGTCTGAGCGTGGAAAGCTAAGCAGGGTCAAGCCTGGTTATTACTTGGATGGGAGACCCCTCCTCTAGTTTCCTGCATTGAGCAGGGGGTTGGACTCGATAGCCTTGTAGGCTCCTTCCAGCTCTATGATCTATGAAATCTATGACCCCAGGAGGGCATAAGAAACAGCAGTTCCTTCACCTTGGATTCTCCCTCTTCTGCTCCACAGGACTGCCCTGTTAACATAATAATAGCTGTAATCCTAACCATATTTACCTGGCAATCAAATGGATGCTTACTACCATGTAAACAGAGTATGGGAATGTAAGTTGCAGTTGTGCCATCTCTCATACAGAATAGAAAGCAACATGTAGCAATGTTAAGAAGAAGCCTTTAAAGTGATCTCTAGAAACTTCTTACTTCGGTAGAATTACTTTTATGCTGCTCAAGAGGATACAAAGCAAAAGTTCAGCCACTTGATGTAAACTCATCATTTGAGAAAATCAATTATTGCACTTCACACAAACTATTACACAAAGCCAATGCTATACCAAAATGCTTGGTGGTTAGTAAAAATGCATCATGTGCAACAACCTGTTCAAGCATTCATTTGAACTTTTACATTGTGAATATTCCAAAGGATGATTCATAGTCCAAATGTTAAGCTTTTAACCATGCCTACATAAGACTTGGATATTATCATGGACTCCTTGGTAAATGTTACTGGTGTTATTGTTCACTTAATCGGTCCCATAATACATTAAACAATGTGTCAGGATGCATACAATATCTTACAAGGTAATCCTCTTTGGAATCCATGGTTCAGCTAATAAGTGTTCCTCTCTCTAATCTCTCTAATCCTTAGTTGATATAGGTCAGTGAAACAGTAAAACTAAGCTTCATTTGATAAAACCAAGTGTGAATTTCTTGTTCATTCTTTCTGTATTTTTGGTTATTTTTTAGCAAAGTCTGGCCAGCACATTAAGTCCCATTCATGTCAATGGTGCTCAATTTGAAATCAATGTGACTTTAAAAATATGTAAAGTTTTGCTGGATCATGTTCATCTTTTGTCCATTGCTTTATTTCAGGGATTGGCAACATATGCCCCAGGGGGGGACACGTGGCCCCTGGGGCCCCCAGTGCTGCTTCTCCTCACACACACCCCAAACTATATTTTAGAAGGGGGGAATGCCATCCATGGCACTACAGAGTACCAAAATGGTCAAATTTAGCATATTTGCTATGGATGACAGGATTTTCCCTTAATTTTTTAAAATTTATTTTCAGGTTGCCCAACAGACTGCAGCCCATTGGGGGGAGTCCTGGGGGCAGAATGACCCATAGACCTTTCAAAGTTGCCACCCCTGCTTTCTTTGATGTCACCCCATTATTACAGTTTGGTGTGGCATCAACTGGTAGTGAGATATTCTGCCCTGAAATGTGGATATTAAGGCACTTGACAGAGCCATGTAAACCTTGCTGAAACTAAGCAAGTCTGAGTCTGGTCAATGGTTGGATGGGAAACCACCTGAGGACCCCACATACACTGCCTTGAGTTCCATGATAGAAGAAAGATCTCACCGTCAATATTAGTTGTGTTATAGCCCTTTATACATGCCGATTCAAGAGCAAAGCAAAACCTTTGTCCACTGGGAATTGTTAATTTTCCCTGTAGAAAAGGTAGTTCAGAAGGACAGAATATCTGAGCAACAGTTTTAGCCTCTCTTGCTATCTGGAACGATGAAATGTTAATGAGAAAACTCAAGTCTAAAATAACTCAAGTCTAGAAGAAGCAGTTAATTAAGTGAAGAGAAAAGGAAAACCTGGATGGGAAAAATTCTGAGAAATTTGTTTTGCAAAAAGTGTGAAGTGACACAACAGCATAAGAGTGTAAAGCTAGCTGCACTTGCCTGCATATTGTATAGAGCAGCCTTCCACAACCTGGCGCCCTCCAGATGCTTTGGACTTCAACTCCCATCAGCCCCAGCCAGCATGACCAATGAGTAAGAATGCTGGGAATTGTAGTCCAAAACATCTGGAGGGCGCCGGGTTCGGGAAGGCTGGTGCAGAGAGATGAATCATCCCATGAGAGAATGTACTTCTTTAAAGATTAAAATGTGATGAAGGACAACTGGATGCATTCCAGCCAAAGGTAAACTTTTGAGGCCCTTTGATTTCAATGAGAGAAATTTAAGTATGTGCTTAAATTCCTCTCCCACTGAAATCAATGGGATTTGGCTTTGGCTATTGGGCAGTATAGAAATGCAATAAATAAATAAATATAAAATAAAATAAAAATGCTTAATATCGGCTGGAACACATCTACCACAGTCGTACCAGTGACTGTACCCATCTCCAGTGCAGCATGCAAAAGTTAGTAAAAACACAAGAACTGGACAAACTGGAGTTTGAGTTTTGAGTGTGTGGGGATGGGCGCGTGTTGGCCGTTTCCTCTTCTTTAGCAACTGCCAATGCTTTCCAGTCTGAGAAACCTATAATCAGTTATGTATGCAAAGTCCCCTGATGTCAAAGGACAGTGTCACTTTATTTGTGTTTTCAGTCTACCTAACATTACAACTTAAAGCTTTTGCATGCAATCAAAGTTAACATTTTTGTGCTTTCCAGAAGAAGGTGTTGGGACTGTTTCTCTTCTTGACTGGAGTTCAGTCTGCTGCTTGGACAATTTTGTGTGTCTTGGGGCTGTTTGAACATAAAACATGTTTGTCTCTAGACCCATTCATTACTGACCAGGTTCGGATGAGCTGAGGTGCCCATGGGCACCAGGTTGCATATGTAACCCCCAATTGGGGGTTGTCGCGTTGTGCGAGACCAGCGAGCATGGGTTATTTGAGATCTAAACAATGCTCACGTATCCCTCAATTAGAGCATGGGTTACGCGAGGGTTGTTTAACCCTCGCATAACCAACACTCGCTGGGTTTGCATGACACCCAGTCTGCATGACATTGCTGGGTTTGCATGACATCCATATTTAAAACAGCGACCGTGCACACCGCACACACCGCAGCCTCATCGTAGGTTAAAGAACTGATGGTGGGCTGTTGTGTCATGCAAACTGCCCCATTAACAAAGGGGAGTTGCTAGGCAGAGAAAAGATTTGGGGCCCAGACCTATAGGAAACAAATCTGCATAATATTTGCTCATGCTAATTTATATCTATACATGCAAATTTAGAAATACTAGGATTTATTTATATTCCACAGAAGGTAAAGCCAGCCAATTAATTTCTCATTCAAATCACCTCAAATAAAATGAATTATTTAATTTTCACCCCACCCCAGATCATCCCAAATCAGTTGTTTCTCTTCAATTAATCAATTACAATTAATTTGCAATCTCTCACTCGCCCTTCCTCACTTCTCTCTCCCTCTTGTAGGAAAATTGCCCCAAGCCCATGATTACCTTAAAAGAAAAGAAAAAGAAAAGTTTGCATTGGCACCAATGGAAGTGTTTTCTTCTAAGCTTAATTGCCATGTGGGAGGGGGGAATTTGGGGGGGCACAACATGCAGGGAGGAGATGGTTAACCCTGAAAATTCCCTCTGTGTGCCAATTAAACTGAGGAAAAAAGCTCCCACTGGCACCAATGGAAGATGCTAATAAGCTTAGTTGCCAAGCAGGTGGATGGGGGTGGGGATTCAGCATGTGGGGAGGGGAAGGTGAACCCTCACTTCCCCAGATACAATCCCCATTGAAAATTGCCCCCTGCATGGCAATTGAGCAAAGAAAAAATATCTTCCATTGATATCAATGGACACTCCAGGGATCTGGGGAATAGATCCAGGGCCCAGGGAAATACATTTGGGGCTTGGGGCCCAGCCTAGCAATGCCCCTGAACCTGCATATCATAGATTCTGTAGAGTCATACATCTCCAAAGTGGTATAGATCTGTATATTTGAAATAGTCTTTGTTCAGAGCCTTTTCTCTTTTTCCATCACACACACATATACCAGTTATAATGGAAGCTCTGATTTGTGCTTGATGAACAATCCAGCATCATCATTTTTATGTTGTCCATATGGGCTTCTAATAATAGATAAGAGACTACATTTGTATTGTATGTCTTAGAGACATTTAAAATCTTGAAAAGGAAAGGCTGATTTCATTGGCCCCACAGTTAAAGGAAAGCAGACCCTAATTAAAAGAATTCTGTTCTGAATTAACTAGTTTGACATGTGCTAATTGACAGTTCCTGTGAAATGGTTCTAATTAAAGTCAATATGTCTTTTTCAATTAAAAGGAAATTAAGAATATACTAATATACATTAACAACTTAATCTGCCTTCAATATCCCATATATCAGCTGCCTTAATGTTATTGGAGAGCCATCTGACATACATCTTCTTCTGTTTGGTTGTGAAGTCTTATTACTCAGAAAGAACACCAGCTATGGTATCTATCCCTTTAAACAAGGAGAAAACCAGAATTTTCTTTAATTTGTGCAGACCCTAAACACAAGGGTGATTAAAGGTAAACCCACCTTCTTTGACCATTGAAGTTGAGGTAAGGAAGTATTCTTATTAAGCTGCAAACATTGGTTACAGCAGCTGTGTTCAACCTGGCATCCTCAAGATGTGTTGGACTACAATTCCCATCATACCCAGCCAACCTGGTTGTTGGCCTACTGGCTGGTGATGGTGGGAGTTGTAGTGTAGCACATCTGGAGGGTGCCATGTTGAGGAAAGCTTTCTTACAAAATCCTCAATTAACCAATTAGGACAAATCCTCTTAGTATGGTTCCTAGAAGTAATTGCATACTGACAGAAAAAAGAGAGGCTGCCTCGTTTTCCAGATTTGGCCCAGTATAAACAACCTAGTAAGAGATAAATAAATACCAAAGAAAAAATATCTGTCATTATGTTATGATTATCAGCTTGATGGGGGATTACCTCAAAAAAGGAGGGGGGATACTTTTCATTTTATATGAAAATGAAAAATATGATTGCCTAGGAAGTAAGTGCTGCTGGAAGTTTCCCCTTTACTATCTGTAAAGTAAAGATATGGAAATGCTGTTTATAAACAACAAGATTAATTCAAATTTATTAATCCAAGCTTTAATGTCACCAGTGCTGCTGATTGGGCAGGGAATATTAACAAGCTGCAATACCGGCAATGCTATTTATTTATTTATTTATTTGCATCTGCAATGTATGGCAGATTATAGAAAATTTGAGTGATTTCCTTATATAAATATGGCTGGTCCATAAAATATGGACCAGCATCTTAAACTTTGTTTCTGTCTGTTTTAAGAAATAGTGCAAAGTTCGTTTTGAAAAGTTACTCCTCCTATAAATAGCAATTAAGCTATTTGGCTGGGTGACTGGCCAGATGGGCGATTAACAAATGTAATAAAATAAATAAATAAATAAATAAAGCATGGGAAACTGCCTCATGACAAGCCAAACCACTGGTCTGACTCCAGGGTTTCAGGTGCGGGGTCTTTCCCAGCCCTACCTGGAGATGCCAAGGATAAAGCCTGGGGCCTTCTCCATGCAAAGCAGCTGCTCTGCTATGGAACTATGGTCCCTCTCCCTTGTTATGGGAGCCCTGGAAGAGTAAGAATGAAGAGAATCTGGGTAGTACATTCTACGTAGTTTGCCCAGAGCCCAAGGAAATTAGCTACCTCAGCTTAAGTGGTCTTTAAACATGTTTTCCTTTAATGCCTGACCCCATGCTGCATAGCAAACTGCCTTTTGAGTTTTAGCTATTCAAAAACCAAAAGTCAAAAATTCAGCTGGGCTGGAAAGTAGGAGCAGAAGAAAAGCCATGCTGGATCAGACCAAAGGCCTATCTGGCCTAGCATTCTGTTCACACAGTGACCATCCAGATGTGGGCTCTGGGAAGCCCACAAGCAGGACATGTGCAATAGTTCCTTTCCACATGTGTTTGCAAGCAACTGGTTTACAGAGGTTTACTACAGCCAATGGTGGACATAATATATAGCCATCAATAGGCTTATCCTCCATGGATTTGTCTAATCCCCCTTTAAAGCCATCCAAGTTGGTGGTCATCACTACATCTTGCGGTAGCAAATTCCATAGTTAAACTATGTGCTGTGTGAAGGAATACTTCCATTTATCTGTCCTGAATCTCCCAACACTCAGCTTCATTGGATGACCCTTAGACCAAGTCAGCCCATTTGTCCATCTAGCACAGTATTTACACTGTACATCAGGGGTATAGAACCTCAGGCCCAGGGGCCAAATCCAGCCAATCTGGGGTCCCAGTCCAGACATGGCCCTCTGGGATTCTCCAGATGACCATGTCCCACCCCCTGGCCCCACGCCCTCTTCTGCAACCACCAATCATTTTATTGTTTCCTGGCTTTTGTGCAGTTTTTTTCAATTCTTAAAGGTTGAAATTGACTGGCTGTGACTCTCCAGGGATTCAGGAAGGAGTCTTTCCCAGCCTTCCCTGGAGATGTCAGGGATTGAGCTTGGGGCCTTCTGCATGCAGAGCGTGTGCTCTACCGCTGAGTTAGGGCCCTTCTCTATAATGTTGTAGGTAAAGTAACAAGGAAACTATGGTTATCAGATTCAGAACAAGCCAGGATCTAAAATCAACTTCAAACCATGGTTTAAGATCCTGACTTGTTCTGAACATGGTAACCATAGTTTCCTGGCTTGGACAAAATAGGAGACTACTGTTAGTTGGAGATTTCTGGGTTTAATTGCTGCATGGCATAAAGGGAGGAGAGAAGACGGTTGTGTGCGCAAACAAAAGGCTTGTTGTATCTCAGTATATTAAGCTTCACTTGACATAGAACTCTTTGTCTGGCTATAAGCAAAGTAACTAGGGGCAATATCCAGTATTGCCACTGTACTTCCACCTGATCTGTTTGTTTGTTTGTTTGTTTGTTTATTATATTTGTGAATCACCCATCTGGCCGGTCACCCAGCCACCCTGGGCGATGTACAATTCAAACAATACAACAATAAAGCAAACATACACAATTAAAACAGTCTCGGGGGGGGGATTAATCCTAACCCACCCCATATTCCCGTCTGAAATACCACATTTTTAATGCGTGGCGGAAGCTCATCATGGAGGGGGCATGGCGAAGGTCACTAGGGAGGGAGTTCCATAACTTGGGGACCACGACAGAGAAGGCCCTTTTCCTAGTTCCCACCAGCCTGGCTGCTCTGGCTGATGGGACAAGGAGAAGGCCGTCTGTGGCAGATCTTGTTGAGTGGCCTACTTGATGTTGCTGGAGGCGCTCCTTGAGATAAATTGGACCGAGTCCATGTAGGGTTTTAAAGGTCAAAACCAACACCTTGAATTCGGCTTGGCAAGCAACTGGTAGCCAGTGCACCACTGCTTGCACAACAGAAAGTTAGCAGTTCTAAAAACAACCCCAGAAACAAGCGGAAATGCTTGTTTCCAGACCAGGACAGGTCAGCAGGGCTTCCTTCTGCAAGCAGAGCTGATCTGCCCCATTCTGGAAATGAGCATCATTTCAGGTTGAGCCTTTTAGAACCACAACTCCCCATTGCACTAACGGTGGGTGTCACTGGTGTGTTGGCAGGCTTGAATACTGCCCTATGTGTTTTTGTTAGTTCATTAGATTATCAGGATTTTAAATACAGTAATACCTTGGATTGCAAGCATAATTTGTTCTAGAACCGTGCTTGTAATCCAAAACACTCTGGCGGGCGTGAGCGGGGCCAATTTCAGGCCCGCTACGCCCGCTCAAGGCGAGCGATTACATCCCTACGACTTGTCTTGCAAGACCTTGCTCGTTTATCAAGCCAAAAAAAATTTTTTTAATTTGCTTGTCTTGCAAAACGCTCTCAGACCAAGTTACTTGCAATCTAAGTTATTGCTGTATTAGAATGAAACAAGTGAGACCTCCAACAAAATATTACACTGTATCCTTTCTCCTAAAAGTGGTGCTCCTGTTCAGGATCCCGGCCAGCCATTCAAGACATTCCACTTCTCCCCACCTCACAGTTCTCTTTTTCATTTCCAAGTGTTGCTCTACATTCCTTAGTTACTAAGTGTGCTCAGTCCTCATTCGGTTGTTCTTTGGAATTCTTTTTGCCCCTTAGGTTTTTGGTTTGTGTTTTTTCTTTTAACATGTTTTTGTACTTCTGCAAGCGGCTGGGCTCCTTCTCATTTATCAGTGGCCCTGTCGTGGTTACGATCCTCACCAGGACCGGTGCAGGGCAGTTTGGCGCCCTAGGCTAAATTATATTTAGCGCCCCCCCTCTCGTGCCGTGGGGGGGGGCTCCGGAAAGCAGCCCTGCTCTGCAACCTCCCGCCACCGCCGCCGCCACCGGACACCCCCCCACACACGCTGCCGCTGCCGCCCCCCACCTACCTGTTGGGTTTTGCATAGGCAGAACGAGATTACCACCTGACATCGGGATTATCACCTGACCTGGTGAGTGTCTCTTGAGTTCAAATATACAAGGTCTCTAGTCACGAGACATAGTCTCGAGGTGATATGACTCAGCAACCTTGGACAGGTTTTTAGCAGTCAACATGTTGATGAATAGGTTATACAACTGGGGTGAGTAATATCCTATTTATAGGTGCAGGGTCTGCGGTATATAAGCTAACACACTTGCTGATAGCTTCACTTTGCTCTCTCTCTTCCACTTGCTGTCTTGCTCGTCTCGACTCAACATGTCTCTTGGACTTCACTTCATCTAGCCTTACCACTGGGGTATTGGATTTGTATCTGCAATGATGTAGTGAGTAGGAGATGCATTGCTTGCCTTAATCCCATGTAATTGGGTCTTACAAATAAACTCTTTAATCTTTATTAACTGCTGTTATCTCCTCCTTCCGCCTGCGTGACTGGGATTGAGGGTCATTGGCTAGGGGAGCTTTTGAACCCAGGTCAGTCCAGCTCTCACACTACCTTCCCACGCCTCCCCCAAAAAGGGACCCCCGCGCTCTGTTTTTGGCCGGGGGAAACCAGAGCAACAGGGTTGTTTAAGCCCTGTTGCCCTGGTTCCTCCCGCCAAAACAGAGCACGGGCGGGGCTCCGGAAACAGCGCAGAGAAGGTAGGTGTTGGGGGGGAGGCGGCACGGAGGCGAAGCGAGGCGAGGTGGGGGGAGGCGGCATGGGGGGGAGGCGGCGCAGAGGTGAGGCGAGGTGGGGGGAGGCGGTGCGGAGGCGAGGCAAGGTGGGGGGGAGGCGCCCAGGCTCGGCCCCACCACTACTCCGGGCGCAATCCCCCACACTGACCTGGCTTTCTCGGTGAGGCGGGCGGGCGGGCAGGGCAGGAGCGTGCCGGCAGCGAAGAGGAGCGCAGCGTTCTGCGCCCTCTTCCGCTACGCGCCCTAGGCAACAGCCTAGTTGGCCTAGCGGTAGCGCCGGCGCTGATCCTCACCACCTGAAGGAGTGATATAAAGTCAAGATCTAGATATATTAGGGCAAGAGTGGGCAGAAGGTAGATTGGGATGTGCTGGTATATCTCTGGGTATGTAATAGATTGGCCAGAACTTCTGACTCCCAATTATTTAACAATTGCAACTAGAAAATGATTTCCCCCTCCCCACTAAATTATACTGCTGAAATGAAGAGCGCTTGTTGTAATCAGGAATGGATTTTTGTGTGGAAGGACTGCGAGCTATATTCAGTCTTGATACTCAGAACAAATTCCTGGACTCAGAATCCTTTAATTCTAAGTATATGTCTATCCTTATCGAACCATTTACCAGTCCCGCCCCAAATGGGAGCTACGGCACTACAGGCCCAGTCAACAAAAAGGATGCCAATGCAGGATTCTCCCACAGCACATGGTTCCTGCTTTTATGGACAGTGTTTCTCACACTCCCCACTGCAAGTGTTTGAAGATCAAGGTGAGAGCATGTAAATAAGGACGTAAACATACTGGTGTAGGGGTGTGGGATCACCCTCCCTTAGGCAGCACAGCTTCATTGAAATGAAAGATGCTCTGGCTAAACATCCTGAAATTCTATCTACAGAGAGCTAGTACAAGCATATTCTTGCTCCTGTACTTTAAAACTCTCTGAAATAGCAGCTTTCTGGCTTGCTGGTCCTCTCAAAAAGGTGCAAAGGTGAGCATTTCCTCTTCGGCTTGTACATGGGAGTGTACAAGCAAGGCTTGAATCTCCAGCTGTTAGCTTTTTTTTTCCCCCTTGGCTTTACTCTCAACTTTGGCAGATGGTTGGGGATGTTGGGTGGCTCACAGCCTTTGGATGGTGCTGATCCACACGACTGCTCATGCGGATGCACCAGAGAAGACCCTTCCAGTCCTTGTGCAATTTCCAGATTTCCGCTATCTTTGCCTTTATACAAATAATTAACCAAGCATTCTTTCTGTTTATATCCTGACTCGCAAAAGCAGAATTGTTTGTGTGGGGAACAAACTGCTGTGTTGGCAAGGCAAGCCAAGCACATCCTATAAACTTCGGCGTCCAAGGGAAATTTATCTTGGCAGCAGGTCTGTTCAAGTAATCAGCATGTGGGACATGGTACACCATGGCCCAGGCAGGACCCCCTGTTACTAAAGCCTGTTTTTGCTCAAGTATCTGTCCCACATCTCGCCTCCTCGCCTCCCCCAACGCCATAGTCACATTTGCCTTGCCTTGAGTACTGTGAAATAACTATACATCCTCTCTTAATATATACATTCTGGGAACTGTTTTCATTGCTAAAACAGAACAGATAAACATATTTTCAATATTTATTTGTTCAGGAGATAGAAAACAAAGTAATATGGGGTGGTTTTAATATCTTATTGGCTTTGCTATGCAGAGCTCTTGGCCTCAGGCAGCTTTCCTTTACTCACCAGGCCCTGTGATTCCCTCCCTGCCCCCCTTTTTGTTTTTTTAATTGAATATTTCATACCTTGGGTCAGCTGATTCTGACCCCTGTTTGTTTTCCACATTCCAACGTGCATTGCAGCATCAATTTTTAATTATTGCGGTGGTTATGACGAACATGAAACTTCATTCAAGTTGTTCCCTTCGTTGCCTGGGAAAAGAAAGCAGAACTCCTTGCAGTATCTGTGGCTATCAGTCTGAAGAAAGACAAACAAACAAAGTAACAGCCATTACCAGGCAGTCTTACCAGCTTAAAAAAGAAGAAGAAACTTCCAAGTTCTTATTGCCAGTTTTCCAGAACCTTCTAAAGCTTTCTAAACTGTGTGTAAAAAAAGAAAAGAAAACAAGACCCAGTCATGCACCAAGACCTTGCTATACTATCTACGATTCTATAAATTTATTTATTTATTTATTTATTGCATTTATACCCCGCTCTTCAGCCAGAAAAGGCTCCCACAGTGGCTTACAAAGATTAATAAGACAGTCCCTGCCCTCAGGCTTACAATCTAAAAGACATGACACAAAAGGAAAAGGGATTGGGAAGGAGGAGGAAGAATGCAAAACTCAGGCACCAGTTCTTAGTTAAAAATGAACCATAAAAGAACCAAAAGGCAAACCCTCCCCCGGGTGACAATGCAGGGGCGCCAAGATTTAGCAGTGTCCAAAGACCTAATCTCTTGGATGCATTCAATGTTAAATTGTGAGAAGGCTTTGATATAGGGGGCACATTCAAACCTCAAGCAAACACCTACATCAGGGGTGCAGGAGCCCCAGCCCGTAGGCCTAATCCAGCCTGCCAGGCTCCTCAATCTGTCCCGTGGACCCTCTTGGGTTTCCTCCAGGGGGTGGGGCTCTTGACCTCCAAGCCCAGCCCCTGGATGAATTCCCCTGGAGGAATCCCCACTGTTATCTCTGATCGAAGATCCCTTGTGCACCACTCCCCCCCCCTTGGAGGTGGTACTGCAAGCAGGGTTCTCTATTGTACGTGAACACAAGTAGAAGCTCTCTTCACACCTTCCCTATCAATGTGGGAAGGTCATAGGCTGAGCTGACAGGGACACAGGGGGCAAGGCTTGCATGCGTGCCCTTGCCATCTCCACACCTGTAGCTATCACAAGAGCAGGTGGGGGGGGATGATATGTTCAAAATCGGGAGGAGGAGTCAGGGATGGATCTGGTGGATTTCATTAAGGGTCCCCTGCCTTTCCCCCCATAACTCAAGCCCTGTTATCCCTCCCAGGCCTTTGGAATAGGAACAGGCTATGCAGTTAAATAAATAAATAAATTGATTACTACAGCAAATTGCTTTCATGCACAAAAAGGACATCACAGTTTGATCACCACAGATAGAGCTTAACTACCTCAAACACAATGTTTGTCAGTGGAAGCAGTTTACCTGTCATTGTATGCGGAGTCTGACTCCAGGTGATGTTCTATTATTATTATTATTATTATTATTATTATTATTATTATTATTATTATTAGTCCAGGGCAGTACCCAACACAATAAAAATACATCAAGATACAAATAATTAAAACCTCCAACTATATAATGGAAACAGCGACATAAGACAATGCACACACTCTCAAATCATAAGGTCCCAGTGCCAGATTACATTCCAAAAGCTCAGGTGAACACAGGGCCGGCGCTACCGCTAGGCAGACCCAAGCGGCTGCCTAGGGTGCGTGGCGGAAGAGGGCGCAGAGTTTCTGCGCCACTTCCTCGCCTCCGGCGCGCTCCTGCCCTGCCTGCCGCTGCCGCCTCCGCCGCGCCTCCCCGCCCGCTTGCCGGCCGCTGCCGCCACTGCACCTCCCCCCCGCGCGCGCGCGCCCGGCCGCCCGCCAACCACCTACCTACCTTCCCGTCGTAAAGCACAGGGGTCCCATCGCGTCGGAGGAGGAGGCGGCGGCGGCAGCAGCAGCAGCCAGCCGCCAGCAGCGGGGGCGGGGGGAAGGTAGGTGGTGGTGGCGGCGGTGGCGGTGCGGGGGGGGTGTTGCAGAGCAGGGCTGCTTTGCTCCGGAGCCCCCCCCACGGCACGAGGGGCGGGCGCTAAATATAATTTTGCCTAGGGCGCCAAACAGCCCTGCACTGTTCCTGGGTGAACAGACATGTTTTTAATTGTCATCTAAAACTCAATAACATGGGGGTCAACCACACTTCGCCAGGGAGGGAATTCCAGAATCAGGGTGCCACCACAGAGAAGGTCCTGTCTTGAGTCACCATTCCCTGAGCCATGAACATTGATGGGATCATGAGCAAATCCTCACTGTCTTAAATCATGGGTTAGCTGGTATTGGGGGAGATGCTCTTTTACGTATTTGGGTCCTAGGCAGGTGTGAATCAGATCTTTCTTTTTGGACTTTCACAATGTGTAGACTGTAGTTATTAATGACATAAATGCTTCTGTGTGACATCATCATCATACAATGAGATAATTAATTGGCCATGTAAGGCAGCCTTTAATGAAGGACAAGACTATGGCTATCGCCTCACTCTGCTGAAGCTGGTGAGATGGGCAGAACATTGGTATAAAAAATTGCTCCCAAATGAAGTGAAGGCTTCACAATTTGCGTTTTGGTGTCTGAATAATATATATTGCAGTTTTGAAATACAATGTAATTTTACTGAAAATCTAATAGGCAGAAATATGTACCATTCATACAGGATTTTCATATACCTTCAGAAATGTTTTCCAGCCTAATGGCTGTATGGAAAGAGATACAGATATATCATACTGCACATATGCTTTTTCTATATCTGTGTGTGAAGAAAAGAATATACAATAAATGGGAGCAATTTTCAGAGAATAAATCTCAAAAAGGAAAAAAAAATACATTGAACTGTGTATTACCATTTTTTTTCTGAAATGTAGCAGCCTGACCTTGATATATATGGCAATAATTGAATAAGTGGACTTTTAAAAATTCATTATATCCATTTCTCCTCTTTTTTCCCCCTTCTTTCCTCTAAGTAAATATATTCAGTAGAATACACACAATTCACCGAGATGAAAAAGTCTCCTCCACGATTAGGAGGAGTGCTGTGCAATTCTAAATGCGCGTGTTTTAAAGCTCAGTGATATAAAATGACACAAGCGTTTGGAGTCTGGCTATGCCTTAGTTCACAGGAGTGTGCAGCAAATATGAAAGGAACGCTGGAGCCAGAAATTGCTGGAACTGAAGCTCAGAAGCAACATTCTGTTTGTTTAAGTTTGTATGTGAAAGGTGATCCGCCCAGCACTTCAGTCAATGCAACTGTGGTTAAAATATTGCCTGCCCACAAGAAAAAGGTGTTCTCTCTCTCTAACTAGCTGCCAATCTTTGACTTTGCAGGAATGCAGGTTTGGAGAGACATAGTGGGTGAAGTGTTCCTCTAAATCAGCCTTCTACAACCTGGTGCCCTCCAGATGCATTGGACTACACGTCCCATCATCCCCAGACAGCATGGCCATTGTCTTTACCATACATTTCTTCAAATTGCACAGGGAACTTCAGTGACTGTGGAGTTAAAAACATTGTTCTTGCTATTTTGAAAACATATATATTGCCATGCAGTATATTGCCGCGCATATTGCTATATATATTGCTATGCATGCCATGCCATGCCATGCCATGCAGGATGGGTCTGCCATATAGGAAGTAAAGCAACCTGCACCAGGGGCAGGGGGGTGAAGGAAGACAAGAATTGGTGTCTGAATGGTGCAGCAAGGCTTTTTGAAGGGTTGGCCATAATGATGAGGGTGGGAGGAATGGGAAAGGGGTGTTATTTTGGCTCCACTCCAGACAGTAAAATGTCTTGAGCTGGCACAGTGTATATATTCACCTATTCATGTGTATGTATTAGACTAAAGGAGTTGTATCCACTGTTAATACAACTTAAATCCCATTCATTTCAATGGGTCTACTCTAAGTAGGACTAACAGGATAGAACCCACAAGTTTTAGAAGGACAATGATGAATCAGTATGGAGACATTCTTAAGAGAGAGAAGTCACTTAGGAAGTAAAATAAAAGTAACAACAAGCTCATTTTTGGTATGTTTTCTATTACCAACCAAATGTTTCCCATACAATAACCATAATTAACATCTGTGATCTATAAAACTTTTTATGGAGACTCCTGAAGTCACATTTCCCTACTTGTGTTTTAAAGCCAGATAGTGAAGCAGCCAAGAAATGACAGCTGACACAAGTCTTCATATCACAAGGCATATCTACAATTAGGGGGCAATCCCATGCATCCTCCAATAGAGCAATTTTCATTATTAGACTGGCCTCTAAGCCTATCTCACCTGCTCTGTCTGCTGGTGGGGTGGAGACAGGGACAGAAAAAACTCCTACAATTTCCAGCATTCCCCAGCCAGCCATGCACCTTTAAGGACTCAATGGCTAATAGTGCTCCTTTCCTCTTCTCGAGTTCATGTTTCACTTCTGAATATTCAGATCCGTAATGCAAATATAAAGCTTACATTGACCAGAATGTACATTTGATTTTAAGGCTGCAATTCTATACCCACTTACCTGGAGAAAATCCCCAGGCTGCAAACCTATACCCACTTACCTGCAAGTAAGCCCCATTGAACTCAATCAGCCTTATTTTGAGTAGATATGTATAGGATAGTACTGTCAAGAGAATATTTTTTCTGTGTTCTTTTCCCCATTAATAACATTCTCAAATGGCACAAGTAACTTACATGAAAGAGATTCAAAGGTGCTCTTTTGGGATATGTGAAAAATGCCTTAATAATTTCCAGTGCTTTTCCAACATTAGAAAGAATCAATAATATATGCATATGTTATAAGAGCAATCCTGGGTGGTTCAGTTTCCAGTGTAATAATAATTTTCATGTGATAATGGCCTGCACACTTGCTTGCCACCACCACACACACAGGATGTAACATATTTATTGAGCACATATACACCCCCCCCTTTTTAGCCCTTCTACTCCCCTTTTTGAGGTGGAAGGATTATGGGAGACGGGTGCACACACGTACATATGTGTGCACCTGCTACTTCCATGGCCCATCACACATATATGCAGCCCACACCCCATCATAGGTTCAGTTTTTTTCTAAATTGAAAACCTCATGAATTGAGCTGTACACGTGGTATATCCTACACTTGATCATCTGATTAGAAACAATGTGTTAGATCCAGATTCAGTCATGCTTAGAGTAAACCCATTGAAATCAATGGGACAAGTTCGTTTACTCTAAGCATAACTAAATCTGGATCTAACACATTGTTTCTAATCAGTTGATCAAGTGCAGGATATACCAAGTAGGATATACCCAATAGTAGGCTAGGATTCTCTATCAGTGTCCAAAAATTCAAAGAACACCTAATCTAAAATATTTGATTGAGGTTATGCTGTAGGCATTGCTCATCTATGGAACATTATCTTTCCAATTAATTACAGGTATAAACCATTTCCTAGTCCACATGAGCATGCTTTCTGCAATTGTTGACTTTACTCATTGTCTTTGATTTTCTCATTCCCCAAACTTCAGACCTGCAATGCAAAATCACGGGCATGGATCTAAAGTGGAATAAGTAATTGCTTGATAGCTTCTTGCTAGCTCTTGAAAGTGCTGTGCAGCTGCTGATGTATGTTTGTGCTGGCATTGCAGAGTGGAGCCCTGGGAATAAGGAATCTGACTTCAGAGAAACAAGAGCTAGCTTCAAAGAAGAGAACAACTCTCCCCAGCTGATAGAACTTTTACTGAAAGAAAAACAACAATGAAGTAAGAAACACACCAGTAATATCTCCTGTTACTCCTCTGCAATCCTTTTCAAAACTTTCTTTTCATTTATCTGATTACACACTTCCGTCTCCACAATCTCCATTGTGATGGTTCTACTTTTTCTGTTAGTTTAGGTGTTTGATGGTAGATTACAGTGTGAGACCACATTACTTCAAAGCACATTATATTAGTTATTAAAGCAAAAACTTACTCCTGTAATTGTGATATATCCTCAGAGGTTTCCACAGATTTGGAAACCCTGAGACTAAGGAAACAATTTGAGGTATATTAGTTGTATATTTTTATACAGATTAAGAAGGTATTGTATCCTAATAATAGCTCACCTAGAGTTCCACTTCTATACTAACGCATCTTATCACAACTAATCTAGTTAAGGTCACACTCTTCAGTGGTGTAATGGTTGTTGAGCTACCAATTGCTTTCGTTTTACTTCTAAAAAGATTGGCATATAAAGTATGTGGGCAGGGAGCAGGAAGAGACTGAGTTCATTTTGTATCTTTCCAAAATTGAACTTGAGGGAAATAAAAAAAAGATAAAATGTTATCATAAGATTCCAGTATTACCCTGTTTGAGGCAAATAGGGAATTTTGTCTTTGTAATTAAAGACAGAAGGGGTAGTATATTTGTACCTGGCAGTCATGAAAATAATTTAGCAAAACCATTTCAATCATGCTATTTTACACCCACTAAAGATGCTATCTGCATTTTTTCTAATTCCCAAGAAACATATTATATATATATATATATATATATATATATATGATTTGTGCCATAGGGTGGGCAAGCTCAGAAGATTATTAGATGACTACATCAAGAAGCCCTGCAGCAAAATTCAATTCAGCAAAATGAAAGCTTGTTGTACCACCATATTAAATCTGCAATCCTATGCACACTTACCTGGAACTAAGCCCCATTGAGCTCAATGGTATTTACTTCCAAACTAACATGCATGCGATTGTGCAGTAATTGGGCTTTTATTAACTACTATTTGCAGAGTAGAGACAAGGAAAACTCTTGCTTCATACATAGTTTTCCATTGTACATAGGTTGTCTCACATGGTTCTCTACGGGGAAACAAATAAGGTTAGGGAAGTCTTTTTTCATCCCCACATGAAGCAGTACAGCGGAATCATGTGAATCATGTGTTTGCACAATACAGCAGAATCATATGTATAAACACTGAGTTGTGCTTGATAGGATAAAGCAACCTTTACTTAAACAGGCTGTTAAAGTTGTAGTTCAGGAGGAGATTATAATTTAAAAAGTGCTATTTTTCCTGAGTAGGTTATAAAAAGTGTGAATTACACAAAATTAACAGTATCAGAGAAGCTTGTCATTTATTCAATGACTCACAGCCAGATAACTAATGAATAGTTTTACCTGTATTAATATTGTACATTGGTTCCAGAGAAACAAAGAAGAGGACGGAGGTGACTTCCTGTTAGCCATTTGCTTGAGTTCCCTGCAGATAGTCAGTATGAACAGGAAATTGGCAAAGCAGTCTGAAAATCAAAATGAAGGTCCATTGTTCGGCAAAGAAAATAAAAGGGCTTTTAACATTTACAGTTTACATAGCCAAGGATCCAAGTTTCTTCTTACTTTTCAAATGATCTGCCACTGCCTCACAATGAAACAGTATTACATAGAATTTATTTTTCAGAATATTTCAGTGGTGGATAAGACCTTATATGGATAAGACCTAAGTGTAAACATTTATCTATCCTCATAACTACTTTGAAAGGCTGAGGTAGGGTGGACTGCGAGATAGTATTTGCCCAGGGCCACCCAATAAGCTTCATGGCTAATGAAAAACTTCAGCCTCTGTCTCCCATGTCCAAATTCGATATTTTGCGCGCGCACACACACACACACAAGGAATTAGGATGCTTTTCACAGAAATATTTAATCTAGGACATGTGGAGCTCCAGGAGAAGAACTTATCCCGGAAAAGAGATGAAAAGTGGGGGAAGGGGTGGAGGACCCTGGTGGGTGTGGTCCCCGGGAGGAAAGCAGAAGGACAAGGGTTTAAAGCAGGTGGGGGAACAGGGAAAACGACAAAGCCCTTGACTCCAGGAAATAAGAATGAAGAGATGGGCACAGTAGAGGAAGGAAAAGGAATGATGCCACATGCGTAAATGAGAGAAGAAAAAGAGTGGGGGAGTCCCAGGATAGGTCCAAAGGATGGACTGGGATTCATGGCATCTGTCCACAGAAGCTGCAGGCAAAACAATTGTAGGAAACCAAGCTGAAGCAGGTGCCCATAAAAATAAAAGAGCAGCACAAACAAAAGAAGAAGGCAGATGAGGAGCTCTGATGTCAAGCTGAGCTGAGCGGAGCACCCCGAACTGAGGGTTTGAGAAAGGACAGGTTCACATGACACAACAGCCCACCATGGCTTAATTTACCTGCGGGGGCTGTTGCGTTGTGCCGGGAACCCACAGGTGTCCAGCTTGCCATGGCTTGTCATGTCATGCGAACCCAGTTGGCAGGGCTTGTTTGAGGGTAAATTAAGCCATGGTGGGCTGTTGTGTTGTGCGAACCAGAACACTATGTACCTGACTGGGGTGATGCTAACTAGCAGGGAAGAAACTAAATCAATGGGTGAATAAACTTCTTTCTTTTTTGTTTGTTTATTTTATATATGTTAAGTCCACCCAATAACAAAAGTACTCTGGGTGGCTACATGACAGTAAAAGAATAAAAACACCATTCACAATAAGTAACAACCAATAATACCAATAATCAATAGAAGACAAAAAATACCGTATAAAAAATATTAAAGTGGGCAGTTTAAAAATTGTCAGTCTAAATGGTAAAATCTAGAATCTAAAATGCCTGGCAGAAGAGAAATCTCTTTGCCTGACACTGAAAAGATAATGATGTGGATGCTAGGTGAGCCTCAGGGGTGCCACAACTGAGAAGGCCCTCTCTCTTGTATCCCCCCACCTAGCTGGGCTCATTCAGCAGAGCAGCCCAGAGGAGAGCCTCTGAAGATGACCTGGTCTGGACAGATTCACTGAGTGGAGATGTTCTGTTAAATACTCTTTTGTTGCTACAGCATTAGCCAAGGATGGTGCTGCTTTGTTTTGCTTTGATCTAGGATGGAGGTGTATGATGCAGAGCTACCGTTGTCCAGCCCTGACACAACAGGGCACATGGGAATAAATTATAGGTGGGAGAAACTTGGGTAGATATTTTGTACCACAAAGTAACATTTCATTCCTGTTATTTTCAGGGTCTCTTGATGGAAAAAGAAAAGTAAAGAAATTGTCATTGTTAGAAGTCAAGCAAAGAGGTTTAGGTTTAAGAAGAACCAGGTGGGGGGCAGCGGGTTGCTAAGGGAAACAGGCAAGGAAAAGACAAACACACTGGGCTTGATTCAGGAAGAGTTGGGGCGGAGCAAGCTCAAGTATCAAAACACAGATTCTAGGTATAGCTGAGGAACTCTAAGAGGAGTGCAGCCTGCCTGCAGTTCCTGTTTCCTTTTTATAGGGACTGCTAGGAAGCTGGATCCGAAGCAGGAAAGCTCAAGTGTCCTCTAGTGAGCCAGCCTACATTCCAAAGCAGGGCAGGCTGAGGATGAGTGATTCCGGGACATGTCCATTTTTTTCAGGTCTAGAGATTAAGAGCTTTTCCACAGGAGGCTGTATCTACTTTCTGCTGTATCTACTTTCAGTTTCATCACAGAACTGAGATCCAAGCACTACATGAAGAGCAATGCCTTTCCTGTTTTTCCACCACATTACCTCTAGGTGGCACTGTTGTATAGTGGAATAGCATGATTACACAAGTAGAAAAAGCATTTTCTTTCACTTTCACAAATAATACCTCATTTTCCCTGCTCTAAAAGAACCCACCGAAAGTGCTGTTTAAAACCAGAAGTGAAACTGGAGGGTCATGACATCATCTAAAGAACCTATAAACAACCATGAGGAGGAAATGACAAGCACACAATAAATGCCTCATGTAGAAAAACTCTAAAGCCATACCTGCATAATACTCATATACTCAGTAGCTGTATTCTCACCTTCTCTTCCATGTGTTTGCACTGGCAGGCTCTGCCCTTTGCCCCACTTTGTCTCATTAGGCTGAAGGTCAGAAAGGTCCCTATGTGCCTACAACTATATATACATAGGACCTGCACTTAGAAATTCACAGATCCTGGTCACAAGTACATGCCCTATGTGCATAGATCCTTCATGTACAGCCCTTTCTCACCTTCAGCCTAACAGGTGGAGATCGTGGAAATGCCACCGGATGCATGAAGGTCAGGTGTGGGGCCAGGCAGCATCTTCCTCCTGTTCTTTCAACGTGTGGGAAACATGAGATAAAGGCTAGTAAGTTTCCATCTCCTTATAAAGGCACAGTGGTCATGAATTACAGTCATGCCTTGGATTGAGAGCATAATTCGTTCCGGAAACGTGCTTGTAATCCAAAACACTCTTATATCAAAACGAAATCCCCCCAAAAAAATTTGTACAGGGATTTTTAATTTAAGCCGTACTACAGTACTTGTATTGCAAGACGTCGCTTGTATATCAAGTAAAAAATAAATAAATAAATATTTAAAAATTTGCTTGTCTTGCAAAATGCTCTCAAACCAAGTCACTTGCAATCCAAGGTATTACTGTACAGCATTTCTGCTGCAGCTAAAACCTCTCCCCGAAGTTCTCAATGCTACAGACTCATCCTTTCTTCCATAGAACACAACCTGCCTTAGAGTCACACCACAGATTTCAAAAAGTGGCAAAAGAGGCAGCATGAGTGATGCAGGGACTCCAACTTTGCATATCAACATGGGGGCAGATAAAAAGGAAAGAGGGTGTTACTTGCACTTTTTCTCAATCTGCTACTTTGTGATGTGTGATGTGTGCAGCTGTTCTTTGCACACTGAACCATCTAGAAAGGTTTAGCAAGCCTGTACAAGTTTGCAGTAGAGCCAGTATAGCGTAGTGGTGAGAGTGTTGGACTGGGACTTGGGAGATCCGGGTTCTAGTCCCCGCTTGGCCATGAAACTCACTGGGTGACTTTGGGCCAGTCACTGACTCTCAGCCTAACCTACCTCACCGGGTTGTTGTGAGGATAAAATGGAGAGGAGGAGGATTATGTAAGCCGCCTTGGGTTCCTTGCAGGAAAAGAAAGGCAGGGTATAAATATAATGAATAAATAAATAAACTAAACCTTCTAGAAAGGATCATTAAAGAAATGATCATATGTTTTTCTTATGCCCGAATTCCCTGAATAGTAAGATAACCAGATGCAAAGAAAAACAGGACTCTTGTACCTGTACTCATTGCATAGAACAGGAATGAGAGATAAATTAATTCATTTTGCACTTTCGAATACTATGCAAGCCAAAACTCAGTTATCCTTCCAGATTCGCACTTCTAAGAATTTTACACTGCAGTTCTCCAATCAAGAAACGCATATTTAAAAAAAAACCATATATTGGTTGGAAGTACACATAAAAAATGGTGAGAAACTGAAATTGACAGATTGGTCCATCCCTAGAAGATAGGATTTCAGCAGGAATAGCTGGATTGTACTACTTCAGACTACAAATGGAGTGTTCACCCATGATTTTGGGGGCGTTTCTTCAAAAAAAAATCCTGGCAAACAGATTGCAGGGAGTTTTTCACATAGCAAAGCCTTCACAAATGTGATTCTTCCATCTGCAGTCAAAAGCGGTACAGTCCATTCTGTTATTTCACTCTGGTACATGTCTGGTACATGTATAGACCAGGCCACAGACTTCAAGTTGGTGTCAGTGTTTTAAAATCCTTTCTGTTATTTGAATATCAATATTTCTACCTTGCTCTTTGCTGGTGTCATCTGCAATAAACCCTTGCTTAATGAATTCTTAAGTTTAGCTTCTGTCCATGACAATCAAAACATATCGTATGCATTATTTCTGGGAAGTATCAATGTGTATGTTTTACCAAGAGATTTTATATATATATATATATATATATATATATATATGGGGGGGGGAGTTTTGCAAGTCAGCAAAAGAATAAAGACAATTTTTGTAACGAAATCATTTCTTAGCCAAGCTCTCACAGTAACAAATCCCCTGCCAGGAAACCTGTCAGTGGGCTGCTTCCAAGACCTTCCAAGCAGTCAGAAGAGCAGGCCCAAGATGTTTTCTCACCTTTGACTTCTGACACGTCATCCTCCTGTTTCCTCATGCTCAGCGAACATCTGAGAGAATACCTGGTTGTCCTGTTTATACACAACTTATTTCTTCTTCAGAAACAGTTTGGAAGGACATATACAGGTCACAAAATAGTACCATAATTAAGCCAAATGGTTGCATTTAACTGCTTGGATTGGTTGCTGGATTGCAAATATATATTCTGCATAGAGCTAGTTTTGCACTGTAAGGTAGATGTGGTCCAAAATATCAGCATTGCGGGATCTACTTTAGTTTGTACCAGACCCTGGAGATCCGCCAACTCAGGCCAGGTGTGAAATAATGGGAGGGGGGCAGACGTACACTTAGAATGTGAGGACTAGATACCTCTAACTAACCACATTTTCAGTTCTAGCACTGAGTTTCCAGCCCTTTCACACACACAAATCCATTCCTGGTTTCCCCCCAAGTTTTATTTCACTGCACAAAGCTGCACATGTCTACTCAGACATAAGTCCCATTGAGTTCATGAGATAGCTGAAGAAATTTTTTTCACGTGTACTTGGAAAAACCTTTGGCCCCTGATGAAGGTACATACCGAAACGCGTTGGGCAATGAAATATTTCAGTTGGCACCAGAGACTTCTTTCTCTTTCATTCTTTTTTACACATTGGTGCCTTCCCCTCGTGTTCTGTTTTTCTATTGGAGGTGAGAAATCTCTGTGGATCCATTGCAGATCACCCAAAGATATACCAGCAGATCTGGCTCTACCGCTGGTGTAAGGTATACCCTGCAGGATAAGGCTAGCAATGGCTACCACTAGTCATAATGACTATATGCTACCTCCAGGAGCAGAGGCTTCTGAATGCTAATTGCCGGGATACAAAAATAAGAGAGAAGAAATTCTCCTAAAAGTACCTACTCTCATTGAATCCAATGCATTTCAGAAAGATTTCTTTCCTTGTCAATGGGCTGGTCTACAGACAAAAATACAAAATGCTTATACACATATACATTTATATTTCCACTTGGGAAAACATTTTAAATGCCTAGAGCACAAAAGACATATTCCTTCTAGGACAATCTCATCCATGTTAAAACTCTTATGTATGTATATACAACATAGGAAATGGGAAACTAAAAACTTATTTCCTTCCTATCTCAGAAAAGACATTTCCTATGTTGAATATATCCTATGTGCTCTAGGCATTTTTAAAGTGGCAATATAAATGTATATATGTATATGTGTATAAGTGTTTGTATTCCTGTTTGTAGAACAGCCCCTGAAATAAGAAAGAAATCTTTCAGAAACATGTTGAGCTCAATACAATTAGAGACTCTTTGGAGAATTTCTTCTCTTTTGTGTGTGTGTGCATGTGTGCGCACATGTGTGTACGTTGCACAACGTGCCTTCTCTCTCTGTTCCCAGTTGCTGGGATACAACAGCAGGAGAAGGTTATTGCCCTCATGTCCTGCTTGTGGGCTTCCCAGACGCATCTGGCTGGCCACTGCGTGAGCAGAATACTGGGCCAGATAGGCCTTTGGTCCGATCCAGCAGGGCTCTTCTTATGTTCTTATACTTAAATGTTATTACATAAATAATAAACATTAACACATGTTATTTAAAAAGTCCTACATAAAAACCACAAAGGCTAGGAGATGTGAATCCATCCACATCATGTGAAGAAAAGTGGGTTTCTGTTTACCCCAGTTTCACACATGACCATTTTTCCAAAGTGAAAATTTGTGCCAACCATTAGCCTGCTCCTAGGCTAACGATGTCATAATTTTTATTTAAACTGGCATTGTGTGTTACTCATTTTAGTCAGGAGGCTTAGCTGCCAAGAGGAAATTCTGTCATGTTTCTCATTGGTTGCGGGAAGGAGGCAGGGAATAGAAATAAATTCATAACTGGGAACAACAAGCTGATTTTCAGGTGGTAGTTTGATCAGATTGGACCCTTCAGTTCAGTTTCAGGTCAACAGTAAACTCCCACAATCTCTTTTAAAGTTCATTGATATATTCTAGTGAGCTATTTTCAGTACTGACCTACATTCTTAACACATTGGGTTGCATAAGGTGAAAATCAATGAATAACTTGAATGCAGAATTTCATGCCCTTGAATTGTGCCTATTTAATAGCTGCTCCATAGGCACAGTATCAATTTTCTTACTCTGCCCCAAATTCAAAGCTGTGTGTGCACAGTGGTGGACAGCATGCATGTTTCTGCCTGTCAGATGGCCAGTGCTGTCAGCTTTGACAGTGGCAATCACCTGCTGGGAAAGAAAAGAGGATAGCTAAATTCAGTTGCCCCACCTCAAACTGTCCAGTCCAAGCAACAACCACATCCTGTCTCACAAGGTGATGTCACAGGACAGAAGAGGTTGCATCAGTAGCCCTATTCAGAAATTCCAAAATGTGGGAGACTAAACACATGAGGAGAGAGCGCAAGCTAGCCCCTCTCCCCTCCATCATCATGTTCATTGCCCTGGAAAATCGATGTTCTGGATGACATGGAGAGCCTCCCCAAATATAGGAGGTTCTCCTCTTCAGAAAGTTAGCCTCCATGAGTACAGGGCAATGAATGCAACGACAGAGGGGGTGGGGCTAGTGCACACTGCCTTCACATGTGTTTCCTATACACAGATCAGGAATGCCTGAATAGGACTAAGTGTACATTTTTCCACACACAGATCTGGATATGGTTAGAGCACATAGCTCCTATATGTTCATCTGTGTATTAAATTCATAGCTACTACTAAGTAGCCAAAGAGAAGACTGAGGGGACATATGATAGCACTCTTTAAGTACTTGAAAGGTTGCCACACAGAGGAGGGCCAGGATCTCTTCTCGATCATCCCAGATTGCAGGACATGAAATAATGGGCTCAAGCTACAGGAGGCCATCAGAAAAAAATTCCTGACTGTTAGAGCAATACACGAATGGAACCAACTACCTAGGGAGGTAGTGGGCTCTCCCACACTGGAGGCATTCAAAGTGCAGCTGGACAGCCATCTGTGACTGTAAGGGATGCTTTGACTTGGGTTCCTGCATTGAGCAAGGGGTTGGACTCGATGACCTTGTAGGCCCCTTCCAACTCTACTATTCTATGATTCTATAGTAGAGCTGAACCTATCTGACTTCATCAATACCTGGGAACAGAGTATTATGTAGGGAAAATTCAAAATTTTAATATATATTGGAAGTGAGATACTACATGTACATGACCATAAGACTGTTCCAGTTGTGCTCTGGGTCAGGCTCTGGAGGCTCAGGCTTAAAAGTCTTTAGTGTTAGGCACAGAGTGCTGGAATAATGGTTGCATGCCAGTTTTCTGCCTTGCATTTCCCTGATAACCAAGCTCTCCTCTGGAACTCCCTGGGTTTGGTACTGGCTCTGACTAATTCCCTAGAGCCCTGTCCTCACACTACCATGCTGACTGGCTTTCCTCACATTTATCAGGACAATTCCCCAGCACTCTCCTCTCCAGGTACTGACCAGACCCAGACCTTCATCATGTGTCCCAGACCAACTGGTTCCTTTCTTCGAAATGGAAAGCTCTACAACTACTAAGGAACTAGAATTAGAACTGGCTGCCGCTACAAGGTACTGCAAGAACTAAAAGGGTACTGTTTATACGGCATCCTAACAAAACAGGCACCTCTAAATATTGTGGCCGCTTCATCTTCTGTTATTGTGGGCAATGCATGCCCTGAAAGCTAGACTGCAGAGTAGGCTTGAATCCTTATACGTGAAAATGACAATCATCAATTTTGAACCTCAGTTTTTAAATACACTGGTGGGGTGGGAGTCAACATTTGCTGATCTTTATGGTGCAACAAGGCTCTTTGTTGCTATTGCTGCAAATGTTACCCATTGGTCTGTGGAACTACAATCTTAGACATAGGAAGTCTCAAGTCTTGCAATACAAGATACACTTGGAATGCTGTGAAGAGACACAGAGATATTTATTCATGCCAGAATTTACAGAGCCAGAGATCCCACAAGATAAAATAAAATTTGTGCAGGGGAAAGCACATGTAAAAACAGTTCACATAATGCCTGTTTACAAGAACAGTATTTACCTGTAGAGTGGAATCATTTTTTAAATGCATGTCCATTTGTGATCTTAGATCCTCCCACCATTAAAATATGACATATACTACATAAGGGATACCAAACTCTGTGTGGTATATCCAGAAAAACAATGTTTTAAAAGGTGGGGGGGAATCTGCCATGTCAATAGGATAGGAAAGCTAACTTGAAAATGACTGCCAACTGCAAGTGAGTTCAGGGAACTAATGCGAGTGACACTTCAAAAGAGCCAGTAAAAGAGGGGTGTCATGAGGAAGGTATAAAATGATGGAAATGAATACACATCATCTTGTATGTTAAACAATTATCAAACTTCTGTAAGCGACCTCTCGTCTTTATTAAAACAAAATATTGAATAATGGAACATAAAGGTTCTCAAAGCATAAGGTATGCCTCTCCTGGGAGATTCAGGCCATGAGATGTTCAAGCTTCTTCCTGAGCTATCTACAATGTATGCCTTTATTGGCCCAGGTTGCAGAGTACCAAATTCCTGCTACATCCAAACAAGCAATACAGAACAGGAGCCTTTATTCACCACTCCTTTCATACAGAGAACATCCCTCCTTTCTACATATAGCAACTAATAAGAAGAGGTTGCATTTTTACAGAATTTTCTAAGTATTCAAACTTCTTCAGGGACGCAGTTTCAGTAATCCTTATAACAATGCTTTAAAGCAGAGGTGTTGAACCACTTTCAGCCAGAGGCCACAACTCCATTCCGGGGAAGCTGGGGGGGGGGGTTGAATTCCAGTGGTGGGAGGGGCTTAAGGCAAAAGGGGACAGGGCCAAAAATAACAGCATAGTGTAGCTTAAAGCTCCTACTGCCAGGACCTAAGGCTTAGGAGAGGCATTTCAACCTTTTAGAATGGGGGGGAAACTGCACAAAAGCCAGGAAACCACCAAATGATCAGTGAATGGGGGGAAAGGGCATGGCCATCTTGGAAATCCTGGAGCTCCAGCTGGGACCCCAAGAACACTGGATTTGGTCCCAGTGCCTGAGGTTCTGTACTCCTGCTTTAAAGGTAGGTCAATATTATTTTATTTATAAAACCATTCTTATACCGCTTTTCAGCCCTAGGGGCACCCAAAGCAGTTTACAAGACAAAACAATACCAAACAAAATATCAAATCACAAAAATTAAAACTGATACCTTAAAAATCAAAAATAGCAGCGTTAAAACATTCAATCACATTTTGAAACTCAGCAAGAATAAGGAGGTTTTCACTGCCTGCCTAAACCCCATCAGGGATGGGGCTACTCTCACCTCCTTTGGGAAGAAATTCTGCAATAAATAAATAATTATTACTATTCTCCCCATATTGAAGATGAGAGGTGGTGACTTATCTAAGGCCACCTAATGAGTTCATGATTGGGCCAAGATTTGAAGCTTGGACTTCGTGGTCCACAATACAGTCTCTGAGGCTGCAATCCTAATACACATGTACCTGGGACTGAGTTCAATAGGACTTACAGGGATAGTTCACATTTCTGATAAAATGGTAGCTTCCAAAGTGTGTGTGTGGGGGGGTGTCTTTTAATAGTCATTCCTTGAAGATCTCTGAGTGGACAAGGCTAATGGAATTAAGAATATGTTTTTGTACATTCCTGATGTGAATTCTAGTCATAGTAATGACACATTAATTTCTATTGATACTGTCTCAACTTAGTTTTAAAACTTGGAGAATGGAATCTAAACACTCCTGCATTAGACATATTATTAATCAAATTAATGCTGCTAATCATTCTCTCTTAACCTACCTCACAGGGTTGTTGTGAGGATAAATGAAGAGGAGGAGGAGGATTATGTAAGCCGCCTTGGAATCCTTTCAGGAAAAAAGGCAGGGTATAAATATAATAAATAAATAAATAAATAAAATAGTGCTTCTGTGTGTGCAGGAGTCTTGAGATCCTTTGGAGACTATGGAGGACATGTTAGATTATTCTTAAATCCAGGCCATGGCCCAGCCAAAAGTAAGTCTTGTTCATATTAATGGAAGAATCAAGCATGACCCAACTCTCTCTCTCTCCTCTCTCTCTCTCTCTCTCTCTCTCTGAAATTAGTGGTACTTTAAAATTTCTACCTTACAACTAAATTATTGCACCCATTGTTTTATAACAAGAAGTCTTATATAAGATATCTTCTGAATGTGAGATTGGTTGTTTAGATTGTTTTAACTTAGACATTACACAATTTCATAAGCACGAAGGAAATGTAGAGAGGATAAGACCTGGAATGTAATATCTTGTGATGGTTTATGCTTTATGCTGTCCTTTTCAAAGTATGTCTGTACTGGTTTATATGCCAACCAGCAGGGATGTTGAAGAGTCCTTGGTCTCGAGTCACGAGTCGAGTCACGAGTCTTTGGACCCGAGTCCGAGTCCGAGTCCTTGGTCCAAAATGGTGACTCACGAGTCACGAGTCACTCCCAAAGCTGACTCCACGAGTCCCTATTAAAATCAATGGGGTTTTTCCCAACAAAATAAGGCTACTTCAGATGTGTGGCTTAAATAAATTCTAGGCAGAAGTGTGCCTTTTTATTTCAAAACTCTGCAACTGATTTTGGCAAGAACAGACCAGGCAGAAAAACCCAAAATAACCAGGCAGGCAGAGGAGGCAGGGAACCCCAAAGCAGGCAGGCAGAGGCCTTTCTCTTGGTCAATTCAACTGTTGAACTGGTCAAGAAGAGACCAGGCAGGCAGAGGAGGCCAAACCCAAAATGTCTGAAAGGTTGCATTTTAGAAAAACGATTTTAAAAAATAAACTTGCTGTACTTCCTAAAACTTATCCATGTTGCATTTGAGGAACATGATTTTTTCTAAATGTTTGGCCCCCATTCTGGAACGGTGAGATCTCATCACAATTCCACCCTCACTGAACACCCACTCCACTGGTGAAGAACTTGCTGGAACCAGAAACACACTCAGAGCAGCCACACAGAGTAATCTCTCAGGTCCTTCTTCTGCCTCTCCCAAGTACGCAACACATCAATCAAAATAAATCTTGACACACTGTTGGGGCTGCACTCCTGGTAGCCGTCCATAGTGGCCGAGCAGCAGCACACCTCGCTTCCATGCGCTCTTCGCTGGCAATCACGCTCCTCTCCACACCTTCTGGCACAGCCCAGGGATGCTGAAGAGTCCTTGGTCTCGAGTCCCGAGTCGAGTCTCGAGTCCCATTAAAAATATTGGGACTCGAGTCCGAGTCGAGTCAGAGGGGGGACTCAGTCCGACTCACGAGTCGAGTCCTCGAGTCTGAGTCCCCATCCCTGCCAACCAGGTGTCCTTTTTCCTCTTATCCTCTTAGCTGTGGCCCAATCCCTAAACTTGACTAAGTTCCTCCCAGGACCTGTCCTAGGCCTTATACCTATTTTCTGTTGTCTCCATCCCATATCTAAGCATCTCTGCCTAGTGTCAATCTAACTTGTCTTCATTATAGAGTGAGCATAGTGCCACACGAAGAAGCAGGTCTCATCAAACTGTACAACAGTATGTGATAAAGCAAAGGCTTTCAAAATGTGTTCCAGGTCCCCCATGCTGAGTTTTCTAAGAGCTAACATGGTGCAGTGGCTAGTGATTAGAATGTATGTGTTAGAGTTAGGTTAGGATGTAGTGATTAGAACAGCCTTCCCCAACCTGGTGGTGTTGGACTACAACTCCTGTCCTGTTATCCCTCCCCATTGACCATGCTGGCAGGAGCTGATGGAAGATGTAGTCCAACACATCTGGAGGGTGCCAGGTTGGGGGAGGCTGGGTTAGAAGTTAGGACCAGGGTGGGGAAAGACCTGAGTTCAAGTCTCCACTAAGCCATGAAGCTCCCTGGATGACCTTTGGTCAGTCACCTTCTCTCAATTAACAAACTCACAGGAGTGTTGTGAGGACAAATGGGAGTAAGGAAGAATATACACATCTCAGAGTTCCTTGGCAGAAGGGCAAGGTAAAAATGTAATAAATAAATAGCCTTCCAAAACAACAAGAATCTGCTGAGACCTTTGCTGTCTCTCTCTATGTTGTTAATGCCTATCCCATTCACATATATTCAAGCCAGTGATGGTGGTGCCTAATTACGCACTTGCTACATTATTACAATTAGTAGCATTCGTATTTAGTAGTAGTAGTAAAGCAGTAGTAGTAGTAAAAAATAATATAGCTATTAAAGGCCTAGGACACACACACATGTACACCCAGGAACTGGACTGCAATCCTGAACGTAGCTTGGCAACAGAACTCCTATTGACTTCAATGGGATTTAAGTAGCAATGCAGCACTACCCTATGTGTGTCTGCTCAGAAGGAAAGCCCCTTCAGCTTCCATGGGGCTTACTCCCAGATGTGCTTAGGACTGCATCCTAAGGCTGCAATCCTATACCCACATACCTGGGAGTAAGCCCCACTGAAGTCAATGAGATTTATGTCTGAATGCACATGTATAGGATTATGCTGTAAATGAGCATTGATTTGGATCCATGGTCTGAGCTAGCTGCTTTGATTCTGTTCTGCCCAAAGAAATGGTTTAAACTCAACTCTTAAGTATAACAGTCAAGATAGGCATATGTTCTATCTCTGGTTCCACTTGGGACACAATCACAGAACCCTTTAAGACAGAACATAGCATAAAATCCTAGTGTATGCCATTTTATTAAACACATTTGTCCTATGAAATATGCTATTTCACCACATCTGTTTTCCTTCTTAGAAAAAGAGACAGCAGACCACCTACACACTAATGCTCCCTGAAGATTTTCGAGAAGATTTAGGATCCCTCTCACCAGCAGAGGTTGCAGTGATCACCCTTACCTAGCCTGACCTGCTTATTTGCTGAGAACTACATGTTGCTAACATTTTATTCCAGAATGGTATTGTCGTCACCCTTGTTTGCACAATTGGCACTATAAGTCAGCAGTACTCAGTCTGCTCGCCGGATCGTCACCTTGAAGTGGTGAGTGGGCTTGCGTGTTCCGATGAATCCTGTGAGCAATGCCGTCGGGAGCTATGTACTCCCAGTAGGGTCACCCATGGCGGTAAGGTCCGGGGAGAGGAACCAGACAAAGAACGATCCAAAACATAAAGTCCTCAATGGCAGAACAGGCGGAAGATAATTAAACCTAAATTACAACGGCTGTGAAGGCGGATGAAGGCTGCAGCAGAGAATGGTTTTCCAATCGTCAGGGTAACCGTGCCATTGGATCTCTGCCGTACTCTGTCAAGTTTGTGTGGTGATTCATTGTGCACCGATCTCCCCACATAAAACAGTTTCACGCACAGGCGTCTTCCAACCCAACCCATCCAACCCAACCCAACCCAACCAAACAAAAACAAAAAAAGTCCCATGGCGACTGGCGAATGGCAACTGGGGGCAGGACTGTGAATCTGGAAGCCCCTAGTCATGGACCAGCACATGGGCGGTGGATGCAGACTCAGTCGCCCTGTTCAAGGAACGAGGTAGTCGAGCAGCTCGGCAGCTGTATCCATGACTGAGCAGCCCTATTTAGGATCCACTCTGCTCACCCCGTATGGGGAGGGGGCTAGAAAAGGTGCCCTAAACATAGTCTACCTCTTTCTCCCCTGACTGGATTACCGCGTCCAGTGGGGTCACCATTTTAGCGGTCGAAAAAGACATTTGAATTTTGGAACATGGAATATACGGACATTGCTGGATAACATAGATAGTGAACGCCCTGAGCGTAGGACTGCTATTATTGCAAGGGAGCTGAGACGGTTTAAGATTGACATAGCAGCACTTCAAGAAACTCGAAGGGCAGGAGAGGGACAGCTGAAAGAAGAAAAAGGAGGTTATACCTTCTTCTGGAAAGGACTACCTGAGCAGGACCGACGAATACATGGTGTAGGCTTTGCCATCAAAAATGAACTAGTGAACTCTTTGTCAGAAGTTCCTACTGGCATTAACGAACGCCTGATAACTCTTCGATTAAAGCTCGCCAATAACCAACAGGTAACTATTTTGAGCGCTTATGCACCAACATTAGATGCTGATGATGACATCAAGGAAAGTTTTTATAGCCAGTTGGACACTCTCCTGTCAGAGATACCTAAGGAGGATAAAATTATCCTCCTGGGCGATTTTAACGCAAGAGTCGGGCGTGACTTTGATTTATGGCCAGAAACTATTGGAAAAGACGGAGTTGGTAATAGCAACCCGAACGGACTCTTACTTTTGTCTATATGTGCAGAGCATAATCTCACTATCACAAACACGCTCTTTCGACAAAAGAATAAGTTTAAAACATCATGGCAGCACCCACGGTCAAAGCACTGGCATCTTCTGGATTATGTAATTGTCCGTGTTAGAGATCGCCGCGATGTACTTCTTACTAGGGCCATGGTGAGTGCCGACGACTGCTGGACAGACCACCGACTAATCCGTTCCACAATGGTTATCAACATTGCTCCCCAACGTAGGCTTCAAGGAAGGAAACCAAGGCGTAAAATGAACATCCAAGTCCTTCAAGATCCTATTAAGCAAACTCGTCTTCAATCACTTCTTAAGGAACATCTACCTACGGAACCTCCTGACAACATTGAGGACCATTGGTCTAAGCTGAAAACCTCCATTACTGCAGCTTGTGAACAAACTATTGGATATGAAACTAAGAAACATCAGGATTGGTTTGATGAAAATGACAATGAGATTAAATATATAATTGACCAAAAAAGGAAAGCCTTCCAAATATGGCAAAATGATATTAACTGCGCTGCCAAGAAAAAAACCTACGCTAGCGCAAAGGCTGAGGTCCAAAGAAGAACAAGAGAACTTAAGAACGCTTGGTGGAAAAAGAAAGCTGAAGAAATTCAACAACTTGCAGAATCTCATGATGCACGGGGCTTTTTTAAGGCCACAAGGGCCATTTATGGACCAAAAACCTATGGTACAAACCCTTTACAATCAAAAGATGGCACCAAACTCTTAAAAGACAGAGTCTATTGCACTGCGTTGGAAAGAGCATTATTATGACCTTTTAAATCGTAAATCTAAGGTGGATAATGAGATTTTTTCGCAAATCCCGCAAAAACAAATTAAAGAGGAACTTGCAATACTCCCCACTTTGGATGAAGTAAAAAAAGCCATTAATCAAATGAAGAACAACAAAGCTAGTGGACCAGATGGGATTCCTGCTGAAATCTTTAAAGAAGGGGGCCCCGAACTTGTACAACATCTTCATAAACTCATCGAAAAAATCTGGATAAGAGAAGAGATCCCAGAAGACTTCAGGGATGCCATAATTATCACCCTCTTTAAGAAGGGTGATAGAACAGACTGTGGAAACTATCGGGGCATTTCTCTCTTAGCAACCGCAGGTAAAATATTTGCTAGGATTCTCGCAAACCGTCTTCTATCTATTTCAGAAGAGATCCTCCCTGAAACTCAATATGGTTTCCGCCCCTCTAGAGGGACAGTAGACATGATTTTTACTGCACGTCAGCTCCAAGAAAAATGCCGGGAGCAAAATCAACCCCTTTATATGGCATTTATTGATTTGGCTAAGGCCTTTGATACTGTAGACCGTACAGCTCTCTGGACTATCCTTATGAAAATTGGATGCCCCAATAAATTTGTGAATATCTTGCGACTTCTCCATGACAACATGACGGCAACAGTTTTGGACAACAACGGCTCTCATGGTGCTCCATTTAAAGTGGGATCAGGTGTTAAACAGGGATGTGTTATCGCCCCAACATTATTTGCCATTTTCATCGCCATGGTTTTACATCTTGTCAAGGGGAAACTTCCCACCGGTGTGGGAATTATATATCGAACAGATGGAAAGCTTTTTAATCTCAGCAGGCTGAAAGCAAAAAGTAAGGTAATTACAACCTCTGTTGTGGAACTTCAGTATGCTGATGATAATGTGGTCTCTGCACATTCAGAGGATGATCTCCAAACTATCCTAAATGCTTTTGCAGAAGCATACGAAAAACTTGGTCTCTCACTTAACATCAAAAAAACCAAAGTGCTTCATCAGCAAGTGCAAGCCAATCCTTTGGTGATGCCATCTATCCAGCTTGGCGGGACAATACTGGAAAATGTCGATCATTTTCTCTATCTTGGCAGCTATCTTTCTGTTACAGCTAACATCGACAGTGAAATCCAGCATCGACTGAGCTCCGCAAGTGCTGCATTTTCTCGAATGAAACATAGAGTGTTCGAGGATCGGGATATTTGTAAGAAGACCAAAACACTGGTTTATGAAGCCATTGTATTACCAACTTTATTGTATGCCTGCGAAACATGGACTATCTATAAACGTCACTTCCACCTCCTTGAAAGGTTTCATCAACGTTGCCTCCGGAAAATCCTGCAAATTACTTGGGAAGATAGGCGAACAAATGTCAGTGTACTGGAAGAAGCAAAGACTACTAGCATTGAAAAAATGATCCTTCAACGCCAACTTCAGTGGACCGGTCATGTTGTTCGAATGCCTGACTGCCGTCTCCCAAAGCAGTTACTTTACTCCCAACTCAAGGATGGAAAGCGGAATATCGGTGGTCAATATAAGAGGTTTAAAGATGTTCATAAGGCTAATCTAAAAAAATGCAATATAAACATCGAAAACTGGGAAGCTCTGGCCCATGAACGATCTAAATGGAGGTTGGCCTTTCACAAAGGTTCCATGGACTTTGAAGAAGCCCGAGTGCAAGGTGAAAGGGAGAAACGTGCTAAGCGAAAAGCACGTCAAATGAATCCTTTACAGGACCATCTTCTATCTGGTAACCTGTGTCCTCACTGTGGGAAGCTGTGTGGATCTAGAATTGGCCTCCACAGTCACTTACGGACCCATCGCTAGAGTCTACACAATCTTCTTTAGAATTTCCTCCTTTTATCCCGGAAGACAATCTTACTCGGTCACGAGTGATCGCCTGATGATGATGATGATGACTCAGTCTGCAAAGCTATGTAAGATACCAGGGTGAGAAAATTATGGTAGCAGAGCTCTTCCACCCAAATCATTGCAATAAAATGAATTCCCAATGAAATATTTGGAAGCAATAGGAGTAATAAATGTACATCATCACTGTCACATTGACCAGCAACAATATTTAAAACATGCACACCCACACACAAAAAGCCATGGAAGCCACCCACAAAAGTCCATACACATGAAGCGCACAAAAGTAATGGAGGAAGCACTGAACATTGTTGCAGGCTTATTGTGAAGAAACACAAAGAAATAGGGATATGACAATGGTAATAACAGTATGTGTCAATCTTTTGTATGTCAGAACTTTTGCACCTGCTAACCACAACTACTGCTTCTCTAATGCCAGTATTCCTAAGGAGAAACAAAGTTGCTAGGGAAGAAACCTGCTCCATGATCCCAAGCCTGGCTCTGAGAATCATGACTGTGAAGGCATGGCATATTGATCCAACCTCATGTTCTCACACAATCAGCAGAACATGCTCTGTGCCCCTATCCACCAGTTGCATTGGTGGAGATCTGGGAACCAATTGGGCATCTTCCTATATTTCCCCTTTCGTAGACCTTGAATTTTGCATGCCTATATGCTCTTTCCCTTTTCTTCAAATAATGTTAGTTCAGTTCAGGACAAGGTGAGTAGCAGATATACACCTACCTTTGCATTGCCTTGTGCTTGAGTGTAAGACCATAGTCTTCATCTGGATTTAACAGTTTGTGTTTTGATTTCAAGGATCTCATTTGGGACCAAATCTGAAACCTCTTCCAATCCTGAGTAATGTCATAATTGTTTCAAATTTTCATTTTCACCCAAATATTTGTTTTTCCTTATCCACATTGTACATGTATTCCCACGACACATAATTATGTAGCAAACAAAAGCCACATACTTCACATCTCCCTCTTGCTTTATTCTGGACAACCCTACAATGCACAATTCTATACATGTTTACTCAAAAGCAAGTGTAATTGAGTTCAGTGAGGCTTACTCCCAGGTAAGTGGGTATAAGATTGCATCCTGAGGCTGTAATCCTATACCCACTTCTCAAATATAAGCCCCGTTCAACTCAAAGGGATTTACTTTTGAGTAGACATGTGTAGGATTGTGCTATAAAAGAGGTTTAAATTTACTTCATTACATATCCCTTAAATCTCACTTAATCCCTATATTCCTTAATTACAGTAATTGATAGTTTTATAAACACATTTTATAGATTATACAAAAAGTATAGCTTATGCTTCATTTTAAAATAGTGTACATCATTTGGATTTTTAAAATCCCATAAAATATGTTCAATAACAGCTTTAACTGCTGGATGGTTCATTTGGGTTAATACCATGCCAGAAACTAGAAAAGGGTATCAAGAAATACAAGTGAAGCCTATGACATTTTTTAAGCAGGTACCACTGTGCTTATTAGGTATAGATTATACTGTGATGTTTATTCAGATGGTGCAACAGCATCCCCAAACAATCTGATAATTAATACTTCTGATAAAAGTGAATGCTATTTGCCTAGAAACAAACTGACAAAGAATAACCTGGGTCATACATGTTCACTTAAAAATTACCCCATAATTTTTTTGATCACAAATGTAACTATTCTCTGTGACTATCCCAAACAGAGGCTGAGAGCTGAAGGCTGTGTGGGAAAGGATCCACTGCTTGTGGCATGTTACACAAATCCTACTTGCAGATTTTTGTACAGTTTCCAAAATCTGTTTTGACTACAGGGTAGATGTTCACCATGAAAGTGAAACATCTCCCAAATCCCATACACTACTAGCAACCCCGTTCTCCGACTGCCTATCCTTATATAGTCAAAACAGCATCACCCATGCACAAAAGGCAGGTATCGGCAGGCTTGGGGAAATCCTAAGGTTTGCAGAAGTACAGAAAATCTTTACAGGGTGGGGACATCATGGGTGGGCAGAAACCCAAAACAGCCTAATGAGAACTGAGCATGCTAAGTGGTCATGGAATACTGACTGCCTGTTGCAGGGGAAGACTGGGAAACAGCTGGGGGGGGGTGGAGTCTCCTGGGAGAGGACATGGCTGGCTGGAACCCAGAAAAGGAGCTCTCCACACTGCTACATTTTGTTGGAGGTCCATCTTGTCACCTTTGATTCCCTTAAAAATTATTGTTTGTCACCAAAGCATAACCTCCATTAAAAGTGCAGTTCAAAGCACTCCAGGTCAAGTTTACAAAAATTGTGAAATGGTTCAGCAAGGGTGATTTATTGCAAAAGGCATCCTTCTTTTGGCTTAATTTCTAAAAGTGGTGCCATGTTCCCCTACTTGTTTTGCAATGGCACAGTTGCTTACATCTCTCAACATCTCAGTAGTTGGAGAGCCAATGCAGAATTGCCTGACATTATGCCCTCATATACCTGAAAGGTGTTGGAATCACTAATTTTGATGTATGGATATTGGCATAAAGTCACACTGACCTAAAAAAGGGGGGCACCACATCTGGGATTGTCTAGCTTAGAAAAAATGCAAGTAAGGGGAGATATGAATAGGTGTACAAAATTATGCAAGGTGTGGAGAAAGTGGGTGCAGAGACATTTTTCTCCCTCCTTCATAATACTAGAACCCAGGGTCATTCCATGAAGCTGATTGGTGGAATTCAGGACAGATAAAAGAAAGAACCTCCTCACGCAGCACATAGTTAAACTATGGAATTCACTTCCACAAGATGTAGTGATGGCCACCAATTTGGATGGTTGTTTAAACCATGGGTTGTCATTACATGTGAAACCAGAACCATGGGATGTTCATGGGTTGTTTTGCCAGGTCACACAGGCAACAAGTAAGCGTGATTAAAAAACAAAACAAAACAGTGCTCTACATGCCATTACTATAGTGCCACAAAGACATTTGGAATACAGGGAGAGAGCAGGCAAAGGAGGAGGGGAAAAAAGGGACTGAGAAAACAAACCATGGGTTAGCATTATGTGTGAACCAGGCCATTGACTAGAAAGCAATCAGGTGGTGGTGGGTTGGTGATGAAACTTATAGGAAGTTTCTGTCAGATACCCCAGATTGCCCAATCCTGACCAGTTCTAACTATTTGAAATTACAGTAGTAATTCAGTTACCAGAATGTTACATATTATTTTTAAACGTATTCAAAATGCACCGTATGCATTAACCCTTACACTGCCAAGTTTTTCACTGTCACCCTATGGTCCACCTTAAATGCATTGAATATATCATATAATAAATAGACAGAATTGATAAACTGGCTGTTCTTTTAAAATCTTGTTCTCCCTCAGAGTTAAGATTGCCAATCTTGGATATTCTTCATACATTCCTATAAAAAGTCACAGATCATTATGAATCCCATTGTTGCAGAGAGATTTTTTTTCTCTTCAAATAAGAAAAGAACCATCTATTTCCCCATATCTATAGTGAGAATTTCCACTGAAGTCTATGGGAGTGCCATGTATGGACTGAAGGTATATTACTCTTCAAATAATTTCAGCAAAGTCAAATACTTAAAAGCTATTTCATCACATCAGCTTCCACCTTGGAATAGCAGGCAGGAATTACATTGCCAGCCTGTTAAAATGTTAGCAACCACATTTCATTTTTTGAAAAGGCAATTTATTTGTCCTGAAATAAAGAGTTGATTATATCTCTTATTACTGTTACAAGAACTTGATATATCACAAAGAGGAAGAGTTACAACATGTACCAACTATCAACCAGGAAAAATGAATCTGATTCATAATTCACTTTGAGAATGTCTAGTTAGTCAATCAAGTGATTTGTAATCATAAAGGCTGCCAGGAATTGAATGAATAACGGGCCATACTAAAATCCTTGGATTTCCTAGTATTCTTATTTCATTATGTGACTTTTATTGCTATTGCTGGTAGTTGTCTCTACTTCAGTAGAACAAATTAAACACCATACAGTTATTTGCATTAATCTATTTGGCTATTTAATGCACATACAGAGAGAGTGACCAGTCAAGTAACAGACAAAGCTAGATTTTTCTCCGTGGAAACTGAACCTTTTTATGATGTAAAGCTGGTGGAGAAACAACCTATCCTCCCTACCCCCATTTCCTCCTGAAAGCATTTTGGGGGTAATGAATCTTAGCATAGATCATACTGTTACAGTACATTTTCTCAAGTTATTTTATAACTATAGAAATGACATAATTCATATAGCATGCCATCTGTTTAACAGCAGCATCCCTTTCGCTGCCTCTTAATCTTTACAGATCATCAACCTATTCTCTTAGCTAAAAAGCAACAACCATATTACAGCATGCTAAATAGCATGCGATCTCCAAATGTAGATTTCTGTAAAACCAGTAATCCAACTAAAGGTAAGGAAATAGAAAACTAAACTACATTACCAGAAGTTGCCATTTGACACATGTCTTCTTGAATGCATTTTGCATTCATCTGGTTTTTCTTTTCACATAAGAATAATAGGTTTTTAAGATTCTGACACTACACAGTAAGGCCATAACAAAACAATATTTATTACATATTAAATTTTCAGACATGTTCAATGGCATCCAGGCATTTTTTTTCTTTTTTACATTTATCATTAATGCTTTTATACTTATTTAAGTTTGGACCAAAAATTACTGAGTCAAATATAATCAGATAGGGTAGATTGTTAAAATGTTGTAGAGCCCACTTCCTGCAATGTATGGTGTATCTCCATGATTTTTTTAAAATTATTATTTTTAAGGGGGGAAAGTTTTTAAAATGACATGGCTGACATATTCAGTATGATAAATTTTTACAATTGCATTTTTGATCTTTTAGACAGAAGGACCATAAACTCTGCAATAGCTTTATCAGCTCTATCAGCAATCCATATGTGTAAATCAAACTTCCTATTAAAACTAATTGTGAGTTCCCATAAAAATTGATCCAAAATATGATTGTTAACTTCCTCCTGCGATGAAATGTAACTAGCTCCAGAACTAATATGTGAAATGTGCTACTAACAGTACATCAACATCACATTCTAGTACAAGAATTCTTTCCCCAAAGAAAAGTTATGACAAAAATACTTAGAATGTACAGTTAATTAACACTGCAATACATGTCTACTCAGAAGTAAGTTCCATTGAGTTTAATAGGGATTACTCCCAGGTAAGTGGATATAAGATTGCAGTGTAAATTAACTTAAAATACATATTCAGGCTTTCATTTCCTCTGTTCATAGACTTTTACAGAATATTCCAAATTATTGACAGAGTTTATATATGTCTCCTGTAAATTGTAATCATTTCTTAAAGTCCATAACTTACAGTTTTATGTTTAAAAAAACACATTTACAGTACTTTTGTGACACAGCTTTTTTCCAAAAAAATTAGAAATCTGTATTTTCTCAGTGAGATCATTGTGCTAAGAAAAACTAGAACAATGGCTATATTAATAAAGAGTGAAAAATGCAGATGTATTGTTCTTTCAGACAGAAAAAGTGGGGGAAAAGAAGAAAACAAAGCAAACCAAAAATTATCCATCAGTGAACTCTGCATTAATAATTCTGATATGTCATCATTTGGTAAATTGGTATTTGGTTTTAGCACTACAATTTGTTATAGAACACCCTCAACTTCTTATTCTTTTGAAACTTCTGTTGGCTATAAGTGAAAACAATGTTTTTATATTTACAATGTGTCTTGTTCATAACCTAAAAAAATTACCATTGAAATAGATATTAAGGCTGCAATCCTATACCCAGCTACCTGGGAGTATGTTCCACTAAAATCAATGGGACTTACTTCCAAGTAGACATGCATAGAATTGTGCTGTGTGTAAATCCAGAAAAACTGAAAGAACACAGAAGATAAATAATCTTCAGCCCTCTACCATCATACACTGGCAAGAATATACATGAGTTATTGCAAGAGCTTGGATTTGATTTATTATGAATTTAAATTGTTGTATTACTGAATGCTTTCCCCCAAAAAAGCTCTTATATCCCATTGAGGTCTGTGATTCACATGCTCAAGTGTTTTACCAAACAGGAATAAAATGAAGAATTTATTTAAGTGCCTTACTGACTCCATTTACTTACAAGTATATACCATCAAAATCAATGGGATGTACTTCCAAGTAAATGTGTTTAGCACAAAGTGTTAGTCATGATCTAGGCTATGATCCTAAGCACTCGGAAGTAAGTTCTACTGAAATCAATGGGACTTGCTTTTATATAAATGTCTTTGGGACTGAAGTGCAAGCATATTAAGGTGCTCATCTTTAACATTTATGCACAGCACAATAGGTGCAGCTTATATAAATTAAGGTTGCCAGCTGAATCCCTGACAATCCAGACTTGCTCCCCTTCTTTCTGCAAGAAGCCCTTGAAAGACAGCAAGGAAATGTAATGTATGAACTCATGCAAAGGTTACCAAACTGCAATCAGATGGGTTGCTTTCCTATCTATCTGGAACAAATTGGAACTAACATGTTTAAGTCTCTACAACACATTAACATTCCTGAAGTCCTCCAGACTCCTCAGAGCCACTTTTGTTAATGGTAGCAATTTTCTCAATACCCTGAAATGTAGTAAAAGTAAAAAGCTGCTAAGATGTTTAATGCAGTGTAGAGTTACAGAGACAATTGGATATAACTAATTCTGATAGCTTGGTCAAACATAAGAATATACATTTGCAAGATCCCACCACATGGAACAAAAGGGACTGTACAGAACAAAGCGTTCACAGAGTAACTTTTTAGCACTTTGTCAAATGCATTTTTAATAAAAACAGATGCCTGTAACAAAACTAAACATTTCCTCTCCTTTTTTCCTCATGGTGTATACTCCCTTTTGGATTAGCAGAAATTTATTGTTCATTAAAATTCGTATTTTTTTAACTAGACAGATTGACTGAATTGTGCTACACTTCATGTGATTTGGCAAACAGCATCACTTTAATCTTTGATATAGCAACACATAGAACAGGGAAGTGGATTTTCCTATCATTAGTATAAAAGCCTTGCAGTGGCAGAGGTTAATGGTTGGGCAGGAGACTATGCATCCTCTCTAAATATCATTCAAAAGTGTTTGCATATTAGCCACTTGAACACCCCTTGGTCTTGTAAATCATGTCCATTAAACTTCTAGGTGAATAATAAAACATCCTGCAAAAAAAAATAATTAAGACCTATCAGGCGACTAGATTTTCACAACATATTAAAACTAATGTGTTGTTGTTGTCATGTTGTTGTTATCAATTTTGCAGGGAAAACTGAAATCAGCATAATTTGGGGGGAAGCGATTAAAGATTCCATAATCTTAGGAAAAGAAAATAGTGATGTACAAGCCTACTCAGGCCAGCTGCTTCTAACAGTGGATAGTAACAAAATGCCTGGGATACCAACTATCTATCCTCTCTCTGTTGCTCTACTGCAAGAAGCAATGGAGACTGCTTAAACAAAAACCTGTACGCTGCTAAGTATGCATTAACATAAATACTTATATGTTTCACAGCCACAGACTTACAGTATAACTGAGAGTACTTCCTAACTGGAATACTGCCTTTTCACTGCATCAACCTAGTGACCTCAGGATCAAATCCAGCCCATTGAGAAGTACTGGTTGGTCCCCCAGTTGCCAACTCAGAGGCCAGAGAGGCATGCAGTGGGAGCTATGTCTGTACCAAACTGGCAATGGTTCTGGCCAACAGTTGTGTTTGGGCAATGGAAGGCCACTCACCACATTCCATCCCCACCTCAAAGTAGCTCTCCTGGAAAACTAGGTGCTGACCACTACTTGCAACACTGTCTTGCCATCACATTGTGAAATATGTACAAGGAGGGAGGTTTGTATTTGTTGCTCCTTAACGGACACAGTTTCTTCTCTCCCCTCCCCCCCCCCCGCTACAGTCACCATTGGTGATATCTCAGCAGCAGGAACTACTATGCTGCTGTGCCTTGAATATTGCTTACTTAACACCTGTCAGCTTACATTATGGTCTTCTGGTAGTAGTGGGAGAGAAAACTTGGTTGCTGTCAATTATAGATAGTGGAAACAGCCCTAACCCAACACCACCATGCCTCTGTGTGTTGAACTCACACCCTCTGGGCAGATTGGGGTTATTGGTGTTCTGTAATTCTTGCCTGAAGTTCTTGTGAGGATCAAGTGCCAGTTTCCAAGAACAAGAGGAGTTCTGGGCATGGAATCCTGGTCCTCATCCTGAAAAAAATAATATTCTTGACTATATTGGAGGAGTGGCTGACATGATTTGAGGGTTAGGGGGAACCTTATGGAATGACAAGTGAAGCTTCTGGGGCAGCCACTACCTTTTAAAAATCAATTCTGGTTACGTACGTGCAGTATGTGCAAGCACTGAAGGTGGGAGTGAAAGAACATTCTGCTAGACTTTCCTAATGTAACTGAAAAGGCATTGAGTAATATATTTGTAAAATATTGATCTCACAGATTTTAAAGTTTATTTCATAGCTTTTGTAACATCAACATTTACATCACAGACTGTGTCTGACCAAGGGCAAAAACCCAAAAACTTCTGCTCTGCAAGCTGATAGAAATGAACATCTGTGCTCACGTGACAGTCTCTTTCATTTCAATAAGATTTGCACAGGAAAAGTTTCAAAATGCCCTTTAAGAACAATACCCGAGAGTACCAAAGCCCACAAGGAAAAGCTTTGCCACCTATAACCTATCAAAGATGCCGCCTGTGGGCCCACCATAGTCAGCAAGACCATTGAAGTACTGATCATCAGTCTCCCCAGTTGGCTTTGAGACTTTTGAGTACAATATATTTCTCACAGTCATGCCTGATTCAAATACATGCTGGTCACTCGTCTGTGTCTGTTCTACAAGCTCATCCATGCCTGGGGTTACTTAGGTTGCTCAGTTTGGTTCAATAGAACCACTATTTTCATTGCATATCATGGATCTGTCTTTATTAGTGGTCAAGGGATCAACTAGCCTTTCAAGTTAGTCTTTATAGTCACATAAAGAGTAAAGCAATGCTCTTATTCATTTACTTAAATACAACATCATCTGAAAATAGCATTGTCTTTCTTTTTTTAAAAAAATCCCCAGTAGGGCTACTCTTTGGCTTCAACTGATGCAAACTGGGATCAGAAAATAGTATGAATTTGTTTCAAACGCTGAAAAATACTTTTAATCAGACAAAAAAAATAGGTTTTTTTTTAATTTTTAAAAAAGAGGTTCTTTATTTTAGTACTTAAGAGTTTCATATATGAAGCTTCAAAAATACCACTTCTGGGAGGGGAGCTGGTCCTTAAGAAAGGCTTGTTCAGATAAAAGGCACATTTCCCATAGATCATGAGAATAAAGATGTTAATAATGTACAACTACTAAGAAACCTATAGGAGTCCAGGACACCATATGGACAGAAACTAAGCTTTAACTATGTGTAAATCCAGCACTGGCATAGACAGGGGGGCTCAATTTGGTCTAAAGACAAACTGATCCTAAGGTCACAGCTGGAAATGCTGTGTGTGGTCTTGCCCAATGTTATATTAGATCTGGTGCTAAGTATTAATCTCATGTGCACGTTGAATGAAATAACTGAGAATTAAGTTTTCAAACAATACAAATTAGAGAAAACACATCGTAATGTAACATTAAGCCTTTCCCTCACAAGGATGAAGGTGCTTTTATATGCAGCTCTTAGAACCGATGAGTGTTAAAAGGTACAGTAAGCGTAAATCCGTGAGGAGCGTACATCTGTCACTTCAATAGGCATGCACTCCTATTCGAGGGGTTAATGTTTGCTAATCTAGCTGGCTCTTGTTTCTCTCCAGTTCTCGTAGGGATGAAAGGCTACAGCCTTGTTTTAGACTTTCAGATTTGGATTTCACTGAAATTCATCTTACTGCTTTATTGTAGGTGGCAGAAGAAGGGGGCAAAAGGATACATTTACTGTTTTGGCTTGGATTTGCCATGCAGCATGAAAGAGGGATGATAAAACATTTGAGGAATTAGCAAACGTGACCATAAAGTGCTCCCAAGTGAGAGCCATTTTAGAAGTGGTTTATTTCATCAATGATCTCCTTTATTATATTGAGCCATGGCTTGGCTCCTAATTACGGGAGACTACATAGACAATTTGAAGTCTTGCCTTAAAAAGATTTGTGTTTGCCTAAGACAGGGGTCTTCAAACTAAGGCCCGCGGGCCACATCCGGCCCGCCGGGTCTTTTCATCCAGCCCAGCGGCCGATCTAGAGGCTCCCTGCCCGCTGGGAATCCGCCCCGCCGGAGTAAGCTGCTGGGAAGAAAGGCGTGGGGGAAAACCCCAGAGCGGCGAGCCCACCAAGCCACTGAAGTGCGCCCGCTTCCCATGGGGAATAAACAGCTGTTTCGGCGCGGCCGCCAAACAGCTGAGAGGCAGACCGGAAGCAGGGGCCGGGAAGGAACACGTGCGCCGGCCGCAGCAAACTCTGCCCTTCGCCCCCTCCCGGCCCGGTGGGTGGGCGCTCTGCTGCCCCTCCCCGGAGGAGTCGCGCCGCCAGCATTACCATGCTGATGCAGAGCGGCCGGAGGACCATTCTGAGACGATGGGGCAGGCCAGCGGCAGCGGCGGCTCAACGGCCTCGGTGCGTGGTCTGTCGCCGGCTGGCCGGGGCGCCGCAGTCACAAACGCTTGCCGCAGGGTTGCCTGGCAACGCGCTGATGGCACTGCTGAGTAGGCGCTGAGCGAGGCCTGGGTGTGTGGCCGGCCCTGCGGGGGCTCCTGCCAGGTGCGCCCACGCAGGGGCTCAGGTCACGCCAGGGCGGGGGCCTCCAGCGGTATTGCACTCCTCGCCCCCGTGTTCATATTTTTTTCAAACTATAGTCCGGCCCCCCAACAGTCTGAGGGACAATGAACTGGCCCTCTGTTTAAAAAGTTTGAGGACCCCTGGCCTAAGAATATGCATGTTTCTGAGTGATCCTGAACTGTCTTCAGGAGGCCCATTAAGGAGCAACAGGTATGGACCTTCTTCTTGGACATCTTTCTTGTGCAGCCTCATGTTATGCCTGTTTACCTGGGAGTCCCACTAAATTCAATAGGGCTCATGCCCAAGGATGTATGCATAGGATTTGTAGCCTTAGCTGGTGTGTGTGTGTAGTTGGTCTAACTCAAGGGGGCAGAACCTCAAGCCCACTGGCCAAATCCAGCCTACCTGGGGTTTCCCAGAAGGCCTTGCCCCCTTCTTTGGCCCCCTCCCCCCCACCAACCGCTGATCATTTCCTGGCTTTTGCACATTTATTCCCATTCTAAAAAGGCTAAAATGCCTCTCCTAAAACTTAGTGACTGGCAGTAAGAGGTTTAAGCTAAAATATGCTGGTAATTTTGGCCACACCCCTTTTGCCTTTGGCTAAGCCCACCACTAGATTACATCCACTGAGAGTTTCTCTGAAACTGAATGCAGCCCTCTGGATGAAATAGGTTCAACACCCCTGTACTAACTGGCCTACTCGTTTTGTGTGTTAATGGCCTTTCGCAGTTTCCTGGCCTTGCGTTCTATTTAATTTGGTTCTGGGAAGTTGCATCAGTGCCATTATATCACACCACCATGCTTCATACATGTCTTTAAAGGGTAATTTGCTTGTGCTTGTAGAAATACCACAACCACCATTGTGTTGGGTTTACCATGTCAAAGATGACAGACCATCAACCCATAATGTGTATGCGTGAAAACTGAATTGGTTCATAGGAACAGACCTAAGAAATGTACAATTTACAGCCCAATCTATGTGTTAGACATTACTTCCAGGTAAGAATGTATATAGGATTGCAGCCAATGGCTACAGCCCTCAAACCACTTTCTTCCACTGATGTGATTGTGGAGTTTACTGGGACTCCTTTGGGGAAAGAAACTTCCTTTCTATATTTTTTGTGGAATAGATTGCTAAGCATGTTATAATAAAAGTGAGGGAAGCTGCGCAGGAGGGGGGGCGCATGGGTGGAGTCCCCGCTGCGTGCAGGGGAGACTCCGATCTATCCTATGCCCCCCCAGAAAAGGTCAGGGGGCCACAGGATTGCGCCCTTAGCTACCTGGAACATTATGGGGTGGATCCAGATTTAGTCATATTTGGAGTAGAAATCCAAATCCATTGAAATCAAGTTAGTCATGAGTAACTTACCGGTATGTCCCACTGATTTCAGTAGGTCTACTCTAAGTATGACTAAATCTGGATCCAATCCTTGTTCTTCAGGTTATCTTCTTGCGGTGTACTACTGAGGTCCCCTGTTTTTATCTTAGTTCCTACTTTGGTTTTATTCCGTTTTAAACTTACATTTTTATATTATATTTATGATTTTAAGTTTTGTTTTGTGAACTGCCCAGAGAGCTTTGCCTAATGGGTGGTATAGAGATGTAATAAACAAAATAAGAAATGATAATAAATTGTGTGGCACACCATAGTCTGGATTGTATGCGTTGATCTTTAGAGGACTGCTTTGTGGATAGTCCTGCCTTTAGGCAGATGTTTGAATTTTGTAGCTTTTTTCTTCTTTCCAAAATCAGACTGAGCAAAATCTGCCTGGATGTTCTGCAGAAACCACATTGAAATGGCTCTCTCCCCACATAGTTCCTTCCTATGTCTTTCAATGGGGATTGTGAACATCCACGTGGACTGTGCTTAACTGATTTTTTTCATAGCTCCATGAAGGTCTGTGTATTGTAGGTAACCAATGTATTTCAATGGAAAGCGTGTTGGACAGACTTGGATCTAATCAAGCTTATAGCAGCATAACAGACAGAAATTAAACAGGAGCAGCATTTCATGTCTCTCCACAGTGAGGAAAGCTACATCTGTTGAGTTTCCACCTGTGTTACAGATGTAGGGTCATTGTCAAGCAAAAGAAAATGTGGCAACTCTAGTGGTTGAATCCAATGTTAGTGCTACTTACAGTAGACCAATTGAAATTAATGGGACTTAAGTTAGGCATGACTAGTTTAAGTCCCATTCATTTCAATGGGTCTACTCTGGAACTCACAAAAAGTGTTGATCCATAATTGTTTGGTTGGTTCTTTGTCCCAGCAGCCACCTTGAAATCTATTAGCACCTAGCAGAGACTAATCCAGCTCAGTCTGCAAAACTCCTGCAGGACTCCATCTTAAATTATTACAACTGCGGCTTTGTGGCTTTATCATACCAGCTTTTTGCTTCCACCCACACTTTTGCTCAATATCACTTCCTTGCCTGTACACCTTCGGATAACACACCCATAGAAAGAATTCTTGCAAGAACAATAATAGACTCATAGAGTTGGAAGGGGCCTACAAGGCCATCGAGTCCAACTCCCTGCTCAATGCAGGAAGCTAGAGGAGGGGTCTCCCATCCAAGTAATAACCATGAGCACGTTTTTTAACAGCTGTATTAAGTAACAGAAGGTAGAAGTTTCAAATTTGGACATCAGGGAGGAGTAGCAGTGCCTGCCATGTTCACAGAAGAGTTACTAGAATCCCCCCCCCCTACTTCAAGGCGATCAAATCTTGTCAAAAAAGCTTTCACTGAACAGACTCCACCACAAAAGTCTTTGAAATGGACCACATACATACCTCCCAGCTCTTGCCATCTGGCTGTGCTGACAGTTCCATTGGAATCCAGAGGATGCTCTCAGCCTGGGGACCAGAGTTTCACCAGACAGAGATGAAAGCAGACATTGGCCAGGTAACATTCTGAGACATATTTCAGAGAGCTGGAGACTTTCTCTTCAAAACCACCGTGGTGGTTGTTGGCTTCTTACCTGGGCCATCTTCCCTGTGAAATACATTAGCACAAGAATGGCAGTCTGACTCACAACTCATGCCAAAGTAACTTCAATAGAAAGAAATGTATTTAAGATTGGAAATGGTTACAGCGCAATCCTAAACATGATTACTCAGGAGTAAGTGCCTTTGCGTTCATTGGGACTTACTCCCAAATAAGTGGGTATAGGATTGCAGCCATAGTCCCTTTTGGTCTCAGTGAAACTGGGCTTAAGTGGGTCGCAGGCCAGAGCTGAGCATCCGTTTTAGCAAGGGGGGTAACTTAAAGCAGGCCATCCGTTTTAGCAAGGGGGGTAACTTAAAGCAGGCCATCTATTAATCGGGAGTTTAAATCATCATGTGGTATCCAGAGATTTTATTCGGAGAAACAAATGATTATTCAGGATTGATGGGACTATTATTACCAACAATCCTTGTCTCCTGATTCGGGCAACTCATTGAAGATTATTTCCCAATCATAAATTTAGTTTTTGTTACTTGAAAACGGTTGCTTTTGTTACTCATCTAGATAGTGGGTCAATTCATCGATGCATCAGTTAAAAGCTAGGCAGCTAATCAACTTTTTTTTTCCCCCCTTTTAAATCCCTTAATAGATTGACAGCCTAGTAATTACACGTAAAATTTAAGTTGATACTACTAAATCAATACAGTTTCCAGCACTGGAAACAAATCGCTTTGGGGAAGTGCTCTGCTTCTCCAAAATGTTGTTTGGGGGGGTTTATTGGTTGATGGTATTTTTAAAAAAAACACACACACAAGCCGAAGTATTTTAATTTAAGTCCGTTTAAAACCCATACATTTCCTTGGGAGTAGATCAGTTTAAAAGCCCAAATACTCCGGCGAAACTGGACTGTGGGTCAGGGTGGTGACCTCCTTCTGCAGTGGATGTTACTTCTCTCTGCTGCATATTATATTACCCACTTGCCGGTCCACCTTTAGAGTCTTTCATTTTTTCCAACCAAATGACCCTCTTAACGCTTTCAGACAAATTGATCCGACGGTTTTCTCTCTACATTGCACTCGGGAGGGGCCTCTGAAGCCTGACGTATCTTGGCAATATCGCAGACAGACATACAGAGAGACAGGATCGATAATAGATTAGCTATAGGCTGACGCTTAATATAAAAAGAATGGACTCTTGCTTTTCCTTGTTTTCTTCTATGGAACTGGAGTCCGTGGTTGAGCATCAGCGAGATGCCCTTTAATGGTTTTCCAATGGCCTCTCATTATGGACAAGCAAGGGCATTTTAGCTGGTGCTAACACACTAAAGAGCTATTGGGTGCAAGGGCGTATTGGGTACTAAATCCATGGCTTCGCATTACACCCGGGCTTCATTGCTGAGCGGTGCCTTCCTACGTGCGAAGCTGACATCGAAGCCCTGGTTGTGGCTGTTCCGGGACCATAAGGCACAAAAGGCATTCTGCACATGCTCGGGGGGCACTCACGTTTTATGAGTTTTATGTTCTATTAGTTAGCATTGACAATGAAGCTGAGCGATGAGAAGAGGCTCCGGGACATGAATGAGTTGACCTTGGTTCTCAGTCATTCCAGTTAAATAGCCCCTTCCTTCTCCCCACCCACCCACCCCACCCTTCTGCCCTGGTTTTCATTTTTTATTTTTTTTTAAGCGCCTCTTTAAAATATTCACAGACCCGTTACTACTTTCTCAACGCCGCACACGGGCAACCAACTTCTCCCTGAGCGCGTAAGGGGTTTCTGCGTTTCTATTTTTACACAAAACTGGCTGATTTGTCTTAGGCTATTACTGTCTATTACTGCTGGAAGTCTCGGGGAAAGGTGGGAAGCGGCGGATTCTGGCAATCTGCCTAAAGAGAAATCAATGAAACAAATTAATCCTTCGCAGGCTGCAATGACACAGTAATCCATCATTCAGGACTGCTTTTATACACCAAATCAGAGAGCAGAGGGAAAAGCCCAGGGGAACATCGCAGACAACAACTTACACCAACACTGGGAAAATACAGAGGGATCCGTTTATTTAAAGAGGATAGATTTCACTTGATTGCCTGTTTCGCCCTATAAAGATTTTTTTTCCCCCCCTTCCCTGGCTGGTGTGAGAAACCAATGGGTGAATGACTATATTTTCTCACTTCTTCTCTTTCCACCCATCCACCGCCGGCTGCGGGTTTGCGTCTGCGGAATCTGAACAGACTCTCCCCACCACCTGAGGTCTATCACAGTTGCCGTTTCAACGCCACATACGCAAGATCACACCCGTCTGCACCACATTAATCAATCCAGAATAACTGCCCCCCCCAATTCTGTACTCACAGTCGTTTACACTGGTTAGATTAGAATCCCCATAAATAAGCATGCGCTGAAGAGGCCGAAAGAATCGCCCCTTTAATCACAGCAAGCGGCCCATAGTGGTAAAAGTTCCCTATTCCATATACAAGGTCCAATCCTATGCGTGTCTACTTAGAAGTAAATGCCCACGGAGTTTAGGTAAGCTGGTAGAGCCAGCTCCATTGAACTCAACTGGACTTACTTCTGAGTAGACATAGATTTCATAGATAGAGTTGGAAGGAGCCTACAAGGCTATCAAGTCCAACCCCCTGCTCAATGCAGGAAACTAGAGGAGGGGTCTCCCATCCAAGTAATAACCAGGCCTGACCCTGCTTAGCTTTCCACACTCAGACAAGCTGAGCCAGCGTAAACCACAGGCCCGTATATATGAGATTGCGCTGTTCAGTGATCTTCATCTGCACCGACGTCCCTGTTCTGATATTTAGTGGGACACCGTTAAATACCACTGAACTGTGGATGTAACACCATTTAACTAGCTTGCTATACCCGGAATCAGGGCCTTTCCATTCTTTCTTCCATTGCATGCCGACACCGCGTCTTTGTTTCCCACGTTCATTAATTCAGAGAAACTTCCACTACTTTGGCGTAGGAAAAAGTGGGGCAAATCCACATTCGCCACTCTAAACAGCCTCATGGCGATTCATGGCAGGGGTAGTTAAAGTAATGTCAGCCAACAGTGCAAATCTATGCAAGTTTACTCAGAAGTAACTCCCACTGTGTTTCAGTGGAGTTTGCTCCGAGGAAAGTGTGCATTGGACTGCAATCTAATACACGTTTAAATGTGTTATGAACGTATGATACATGCGCGAAGGGGGGCGGGGTCTGCTACTCTGAGTCCGGAATCAGGGTGGCAGCTATTCCGGATCCGTTAACACGGGCCTCTGTGTGTGTGCCCTGAGATTTTCCTCCTGCCCTTCCGCAGCTGAGTTCGGCTTGCAAGGGCAGCTGCTCAGTGTTGACGGCGCTAACGCACTGGTTTGGATGGGCCCCCTCTGTTCATGCTTGACGTGGACTCGATAGCCTTGTAGCTCTTTTATTATCACAGCACCAGCATTTGCTTTTTTCCGCGCTTAGGAGGTTATCGCATGGCCCGTATAAGCCAGCCTCTCCCAACCTGGCCCCCTCCTGATGCGTTGGACTGCACGCTGGCTGGGAATGATGGGAGTTGCAGACCAACGCATGTGGAAGGCCCCGGGTTAGGAAAGACTGCCTTAGAGCGCAACCCTAGCGCATGTTTAGAAGGGGGGGGGGGGTCCTACAACTCCCATCATTCCCCTTCCAACGTGGGCTGAGGGGCCTAGGATTGCGCCCTTAAACGCTCACGAGCGTTCGGTTACAGAATGTAGGTGAGCCGCAATAAATTCGTTGCTCTTTAAGTTGCCACTGAATGAGTGGGTGCTGCTGCTGCTGCTGCTGCTTTTAACTTACAAGCCTTGCACTTTTCACAGCCAGTCCGGATCCTCCTTAACACACACACACACACACACACACACACACAGTTTTGCTCGTGCATTGGAAAGCACCCCCTTCTAGCAGCACGCCTTACATACATTCTAGCTGAGGAGGACCAGCGGCGCCCACCCGCTCCCAAAGCGCCTCTAAGCCCTCGGCAGCTTGTTATCTTACACGCCTGGCCTAACAAGCAAGAGGGATTGTGCATTGCTGAGGGGGACCGCAAGAGCTGATCTACAAGGGTGGGAAAAACACTCTCCACAGGCGAGGCCTCACGCTAACAGGGGGCTGATCGGTCCCCTTCGAGTGGCGACCGAGGATTGTCAAAGTGAACCCAGCTGTATTTCGTAACAGGCAGTGCTTGCTGGAGCGGGCTTGGGGGAGAACCCCAGAGCCTTTTCTAACGAGGGTCTAATCCTGCTGGTTCTGAAGGACAACTGGAATTAATTTGACGATCTTCAGTTCCACTACCCGCAGGTAGGATGTCAGATCTGGAGCGGGCAGCGGCAGTTCCTTAACTCTTTCCCAAACCTAAAGTCTGGAGTTTGTATGCATTTGCGTACATAGACCAGAACCCTTCATTCAAACCATCGTGAGTTCGTTTTGACATTGACCCCTGTGGAACATAGCTTACACACACACACCGCCATGTGAGGGCTTAATTTGAACTAATTAGAGAGCAATGCTATTCCTCCGTGCGCTCCATTGAAGTCAATGGGACATTCTTTTGAGTAGACATGTTATAAGATTGTGCTGTTCGCCTATTTTCCATGCTAGAGCTCAGCCAACTGCCATTGGTAGTCACTATAATAATGGACGGTGTGTCTCTGCTTATATGTAGAGTATATTTCTCTCACCACCTGAGCAACAGTAGACACCACACCTCTGTAATTAAGAGAAAAGGTGCTTCTAGAATAGCGTATCTAGCTTCCAGGCAGCCTTGAGTCACCTTAATTTTTATCAAACAAGAGCATACTTCACAGAAGCCATCATATGAATCCAGAAGCCACAGTTTTCATATGCAGCCCAAGGCAAAGGTGTTTTCTAATGAAATAAAGGTCTAAATTGCAGATCAGGGAGAGGTAACAAATTCTAAAATTATATTATTAATGATAATGATAACAACAATATAGTCTTATAATATATAAGAACCGCAGGTCTATCTGGTCCAGCATCCTGTTCCCCACAGTGGTGAAACAGATGCCTATGGGAAGCCAAAAAGCTGGACAAGAGGGCAATAGTCCTGTTCTGAAGTTGTTCCCCAGCAACTGATATTCAGAGGCATGCTGCATCTGGTCCTAGAGGTAGCATATATAACCATCATGACTCATAGCCAGCCACCTATACCCTATGAGTTTGTCTAATCCCCTTTTACAGCCATCTCTGTCAACGACCATCACTACATCTTGTGGTGGTGAATTTCATTGTTTCACTATGTGCTACTTGAGGATGTATTCCCTCTTGTCTGTCCTGAATCTCCTACAATTCAGCTTCCTTGGATAGCCCTAGGTTGTTCTAGTATTATGAGAAAACCATCTCCCTCCACTTTCTCCATATGATGCATATGGAGAACTCTATCATATACTCTATCATCTCTGCACTTACTCGCCTTTTTCCAAACGAAAAAGGCCCAAATGTTGTAACCTTTCCTCATAGGAGAATTACCACAGTACAGTACCTTGATCATTTTTGGTTTCCCTTTTTTGCACCTTTTCCAGCTCTTCAATATCCATTTTGAAATGCAGCATTCAGAACTACACACAGTATCCCAAGTGTCATAGATTTGTATAGAGGCAATGTGATATTGGCAGTTTTATTTTCAATCTCTTTCCTAATGATCCCTAATAGACTTTGCCTTTTTCACAGCAGCCTCACACTGGGTTGACATTATAATTGAGCTTTCCTCCACAACCCTAAATCTTTTTCCTGGTCAGTCACCCCATCAGAGTTTTTGCTCCACTATGCATCACTTTATACTTACTTATTTTGAATCACATTTGCCATTTTATTGCTCATCCACACAGGTTGGAGAATTCCTTTTAAAGCTCACAATCCCTTTTTGTTTTTACTACCATGGTGTCATAAAAAAAAATGTGGCCATCTCAGAGCTTACCGTTAACTCCAGATCATTTATGAACAAGTTAAAAAGCACCAGTCCCAATACAGATCCTTGGGGGATCCCATTTCTTAAATCTCTCCTTTGTGAAAACTGTCCATTTATTCCTACATTCTACTTTCTGTTCTTTAGTCAGTTACCAATGCATAAGAGGGCCTGATCCTTTCTCTTATCCTGTGACTGCTGAGTTTACTCAGGAGCCTTTGAGGAGGAACTTTGTCAAAAGCTTTTTGGGAGTCCAAGTGTGTAGTGTGAACTGAATCACCCCTATCCACATGCTTGCTGACACTCCTGAAGAACTCTAAAAGGTTAGTGAGACAGGACTTAATTTTTCAAAAGCCATGTTGATTATTCTTCAGCAAGACTTGTTCTTCTATATATGATTTGTAATTTTATCCTTAATAATGCTTTCCGCCAATTTATCCAGAACAGTGACTAAAGGTGCACTCCTATGCATGTGTAGACAGGAAAAAGTCCCACAACTCCCAGCTTTCCCCAGCCAGCATGGCTGGCTGGGGAATGTGGGGAATTATAGGATAGGACTTTTCCCTGTCTAAACATGCATAGGATTACACCCTAAGGGATCAATCCTATGGCCCCTCTGAGGAGGCATAGGATACTTCAGATTCCCAGATCCAAGGTCAGAGACAGCGCTCCAACCTCAGAGGGGGGGACCTGCAATCCAACACACACACACCCTCTCAGCCAGTGTGAAGAGAACTGTGCTGGCTGCCTCTCCGAGGTTGGAACAAGACCTCAGAGAAGGGGGAAACAGGGCATTTCAGGGGGGAGGGGGGAGACTGGAGAGGCCCTGGATACAAGCTATACTAGGGCCTCTCCAGGCACCTGCCCCCCCCAATGCTTTCGCTAGATGGGCAAAAAAAGTCTGTCTCGTGAAAATGCAGGGTGCAAGGACAGGGAGGCGAAGATCACCCCCACCAGTCTGCCCACCCTGCTGCATAGGATGAGCATAAGCCTCCAAGTTCGGGGTTACGATCATCGCAATAGGATTGTGCCCTAATCTAACTGGCCTGGTCTTGGTGATACCTTTCCTGATCTGTGTGGTATATATTCTAGCTGAGCTCCTATTATTGTGGTTTTGAATCACTCACCTGCAAATGTTCTGGAGGGATTTGACTGTCTTCACTTTCTGTTTAAACTTCCTTTTTACCAATCCCCTCATTTTTTAAAAGTTTTTAAAAATTAAATGTAATTTTATTGGACTTCCTTGGCAATTGTGTGTGTGTGTGTACACAAACACACACACACACACTCACACACACACACACAGGATTTGATAGCACTGTAGTGACTGTTTCCAGTTGGTTTTACAACACTTACTATATGTCTCACACCAGGTCCTAGGTCCCACTTAGGATTAAGTCAAGGGTCACCTCCCTTCTGCTCAGTTCCATGACCATCTTTTCTAGGGCACAGTCATTTTAGGGAATCTAGACATTGTACCTCTTTGTCATGACTGGAACACGCATTTACCTGGTCTATGTGAAGGTAACTGAAGTCATTACTACAACACTTTATCCTTTCACCCACCACCATCACTCCAATGTCATTATCCATCTCAAGATCACCCTGAGCATTTTGGTCAGGGGTCCTCAGTAATACATTTATTTTGGAGATTGGTATTACCACCCATAGTGATTCTGAGGAAAAGTCTACCCCTTTTGAAGTTTTGAGGTTTTTTTACTCTATGCCTTCTTTGACATACAGAGAGAGAGAGAGAGAGAGAGAGAGTATACATATATTCCCAAACTATTAGAGTTTAAAAACAAAGCCTAGGAGCTGGATGTCCTCCTGTGAAAATGGATGGAGAAATGGCCCCATGTTATGTGGTCCCATTTTTCTAGAAACTGGACTTCCCTGCTGCAATCACTAGGGTGCTCAAGTACTGTAAAAGATGATTTTGTGAGATTTTCACTCTGATCCTATGCAGGTTTACTCAGAAGTAAGTTCCACTATGCTCATTTGGGTTTCCCCCAGGCTAGTGTACCTTCATCCTCATTCACAACTATAACCAAGCTTTCAGTATGTGTAAAGGCATTTGCTGGCCTCCTTCTCTTCTTGGTGCTTTTCTCTCACTTCCCTGTTCCCTCCACTCCACTTCCAAGTAGGCATATTTTTGGACTGCCTCCCTATGAGCTCATACCTGAGATGGGATTAGACTGAGCCCACTAGGCATTTCCAACTAATAACAACCTATCATGGATAACACAATGGATAATGATGCCACTTTCTGACAAAGCATAATATTAAATGTAGCATAAAGTTGCTACTACCTAATTCTTACTCTTATTAGTAACCTCCTCCATCCTTTTCACCCTTCAGTGCACTCTCTGCAACAATATTATATTTGCACTGTGGCAGAAATAATCACTTTTTTAAATCTTTACCTGATATACATTTCAAACAGATGTGTTAATTTTATATACATACATACAGATAGATACACACATACAGATTAAAACCCCATCCCAACCAGCATAGTCTCCATCCCCAAAAACCAGACCAAATAAAAAGGCCTAAACTTTGGCAGGTCTAAATAGGAAAGAAGTGCAACAACTCTTAGGAAGACTTCTATGTGCATGCAATGCTCTAACTGGGCATGGAGACAGTATCACTAAGAAGGAGCCCTTACAGCACAATCTTTTATGTGTCTACTCAGAAGTAAATCCCATTGCATTTGATTGGGCTTACTCCCAGCTAAGTGGATATGGGATTATAGCCTTAGTTGATACTGGACATTGTGATGCTATATTGGAGCCAAGCCACTTAGGGGCTTTAAAGGTATAAAACCAGCACCCTGAATTCTGCCTTGAATGTGATAGGAGTACAGTGCCAGTCTTGGGGCCATGGTATTATTATATGCTGCCAGTGAACCATCCAACCCTGCTGGGAGGTAGAATTCCAATTCTATATCAGCTGAAGCCTCCCATGCAGAGTCAGAGTGTATTCAGTGGCATAGTTCTGAGGTTACAAAGGCATGATTGGTTTTCCCAAGATGTTGGATCTAGAATCAGATTCCTGTCCAAACCTACTTCCAACCAGTAACCAGGGATGGGGACTCTGACTCGAAGACTCGACTCGTGAGTCAGACTGAGTCCCCCCTCTGACTCGACTCGGACTCGAGTCCCAATATTTTTAATGGGACTCGAGACTCGACTCGGGACTCGAGACCAAGGACTCTTCAACATCCCTGGGCTGTGCCAGAAGGAGTGGAGAGGAGCGTGATTGCCGGCGAAGAGCGCATGGAAGCGAGGTGTGCCGCTGCTTGGCCACTATGGACGGCTACCAGGAGTGCAGCCCCAACAGTGTGTCAAGATTTATTTTGATTGATGTGTTGCGTACTTGGGAGAGGCAGAAGAAGGACCTGAGATTACTCCGTGTGGCTGCTCTGAGTGTGTTTCTGGTTCCAACAAGTTCATCACCAGTGGAGCGGGTGTTCAGTGAGGGTGGAATTGTGATGAGATCTCACGGTTCCAGAATGGGGGCCAAACATTTAGAAAAAAATCATGTTCCTCAAATGCAACATGGATAAGTTTTAGGAAGTACAGCAAGTTTATTTTTTAAAATCATTTTTCTAAAATGCAACCTTTCAGACATTTTGGGTTTGGCTGCCTCTGCCTTCCTGTTTGGGCTTCCCAGCCTCCTCTGCCTACCTGGTCTCTTCTTGACCAGTTCAACAGTTGAATTGTCCAAGACAAATGCCTCTGCCTGCCTGCTTTGGGGTTTCCTGCCTCCTCTGCCTGCCTGGTTATTTTGGGTTTGTCTGCCTGGTCTGTTCTTGCCAAAATCAGTTGCAGAGTTTTGAAATAAAAAGGCACACTTGTGCCTAGAATTTATTTAAACCACACATCTGAAGTAGCCTTATTTTGTTGGGAAAAACCCCCATTGATTTTAATAGGGACTCGTGGAGTCAGCTTTGGGAGTGACTTGTGACTTGTGACTCGTGAGTCACCATTTTGGACCAAGGACTCGGACTCGGACTCGAGACTCGGGTCCAAAGACTCGTGACTCGAGACCAAGGACTCTTCAACATCCCTGCCAGTAACTGCCTCTGCCTCCTTCTGAAAGACTGGAATCCTTGTGACCTAACTCACACCACAAGGTCATTGTGAGGACAGAGGCGATAATGATCCTAAAGCTCTTTGACTCTTAAAAGTATAAGATTTATACCATATGTATATAAAAACCTGGTTCGTCTTGCGCTATTCAAGGAACTGATTTTTTTTTTTTTACCCTTAAAGCCTTAAAGGCACAATCCTATGCATGTTTAGACAGGAAAAAAGGCCTACAACTCCCAGCATGCCCCAGCCAACTTGGCTGGCTGGGGCATACTGGGAGTTGTAGGCCTTTTTCTGTCTAAACATACATAGGATTGCACCCTAAGTCACCTGGGTCCAACATATCACCACAGTGTCTAATATCAACCAAAAGCACCTTCCAGTATGGATGAATAGGGCAATACAACCCAGAGGGGTAATGGGTAGGCCTGGTTCTCTGGGCCCCACAGCCCCCCACCCCACCTTACTCTCCAGTCCAAATCCTTTTTCTTTGCTCTTATTCAGCAGTGGTATAGTTGTAGCCAATGATGCAGTTAGGAAATTTTAGTCTCTGAAATTAATAGTCAGACTTTGGACTGTAATGTGGCAAGCCAGCCCTCCTGCATTTGGGAGGGGGGCCTACTCAGGGCCCCATTCTGCTGAGTGGGGCCCTGGACTTCTGCCCCAAAGTCCTGCCCTGATGGCATCACTGACTATAGCCAGAGAGCATGCCTTGAAAAGCAAAGGGGAACCTTTCTTCCCCTTCACATTTTCTTCAGCAACAGCTGAAGCACTGTAGAGACCAAAGGAAGGAGGGAACAAGGTAGGTGTGTGTGTGTGTGTGTGAGTGAGAGAGAGAGAGAGAGAGAGAGAGAGAGAGAGAGACAGACTCCTATCCATAGGTCCTCCCTTACACACCCCTGTATTATTTGTAAGATAAATCACAGGCATGATAAACATTAACAAACAGTATATTTTCCTCCCTAAACTGGCAGTAATATGGATTTATATTGACCACAGTTGAATGTTGGTCTTACAAACTCTTGTTTTTCTTCTTTTGACTCCATGAACAGTTCTGAAGTTAGCCTTGGGAAACCTGGATTTGAATCCCTGCATAAGGCTTAATGCAGTCAATGCTCACCATGGCAGATCTTCAGAACTTGTTATCAGCCCTGAGGCTCCAACACAGCAATAAAGGAGAGTGTTTCTAAACATGTGCAAAGTGCATACCCCTCATTGATGATTAAACAGAACCTGCTCTCATATATCTGGGGTTCAAATACAGAACTTCTGATTCACAGGATCAACCTTCAACACATACCTTGAGTAAGTTTTAAAGGCCCCTTTAAAAGTTGCACAGGAGTGAGGATCTGCAACCTTTCCCCTCACAGTGCAATGAGAGAAACTATCTATCCCCAAGGGACAGTGGCCATCTGTGTGAAGCTCTTGTTTCCCCCAGTTTAGTCCTCAAAAAAATGTGTTAGTCTTTAAGGTGCCAGGGGACTCTTTCATGTTTCAGGACCCCTTCCAGTGTTTGCAAGAGTGGTCCTCCAACTCCAATGCCCATCAGCCCCAAATCAGCATGGCCAATGGTCAGGGAGCTGTAATCCAACAACAAGAGGGTCACGGCTTCCTCATCCCAGGTCTAAAGGAGACCCTTTTGCTAGGACAATGGTGTTATCCATGATCTACTATAACCTTCTCCCCACAGCCTCTGGGTCTAGGCTTGGTTGAATGTGGCCTCCGCAGTCAGAGTCCAGGCTGTATTCAAGTTTTCCCTTTCTTTAAAGAGCTGCCTAATGCAAGGGCCTGGAGAAGCTCTTGGGGTCAGGAGAAGTATGCTAATTGGGAGGGCCTAATTGCTTCAAGAAGCCAGGAGAGCCTCCTTGATGGGCTTGGCCTGTTCCTAATAAAACAAAGAAGCAGCACTAACTTCAGTCCCAAAATCAAGGAACTCCTGGGCTTTCCACAAGCTAACCAAATGACTTCACCTAGCCCCTTATCCCCCTCAGATGACATCTTGAGGGAAAGCAGACTCTCCTCATAAATTGGCTGTGTGGAGGCCAGTAAATCTGGATTGATTTAAAAAGGCTTTTTCATCTTCCCAATCAAATGAAGTCACTGTTAATTAGATGTTTTCTGTTAACAGTGTCACTCCTGCCTATATTACCTGCTCACACATTCACCGAACTTATTGCAACATCTGGCTCAGCATTTTGCTTTTATTATGAGGAGGATAAGTCAACTATTTTGGATATAAGGTAGGGAGGTTTCTGAATCTTTCAGCTGATTTACCCGAACTTCCTCCCTGCTCTGCAGGTGAAACAGCTGCAATCTCTTGAATGGTGCCACACACAATTTCACTCTAGATTAAATATTTCGGAATAGCCAAATCCATTGTTTTGTCACCCTTAAGCAAGCTGAATTTTTAAAAGGGAATACTTCAAAGCATAGTGAAACCAATCAGTATGCACAGGTACTAGGGAGGAAGTCCCATTGAATTCCCTGCAGCTTATGTCTGAGTAAACATGCTTTTTGACTGCCATACACCTATTCTTAAATATGCATCTAATCTAAGTAAACATGGAGGTAAAGGCTTAATAAGGAGCTACTTCACTGAACTGGCTGGCATCTGTAAATACCAGGTTGTGTTAACCCAGGCTAACTTCAAACATGTTGCAGAGGCAAGCCTTGGTCTATTAATCCGGGTTCTTGGAACTTAATAAGAATAAGTTTGAAAATACTGGGAGCAGTCCAAATGCTTTCAAATCAATGTGGAGTGGATTACACCCGTGACTGTTTAAACAGGATTTTATAATCTATAATGCAATAAATAAATAACATTCTGCAAAATCAGGACACTGTTATAAACCATCTCCTGCGATGGACAATCTTTTAATGTTGGGTTGTTGTTTTTCCCTCCCAATGAATAAATGATCATAGCTGTGAATTGTTTTTGTGTGTTTTTCCGAAGCATATCTGTTCTGCATTTAAAATGCCCTTTAAATATTGCCGCATATTGCATGTAGAGATAGTGTGTGGCATCTCTTGTAGGGTGACCTACCTGAGTAATCTGTTAAAAACATGGTAAATTAACTGACCTTAAAGATTTCTATTTCAATGTGTGTATGAGAGTCTGGTGACAGGTAGCTGAAAATGCTTGGTAGACCAAATTATGGATTATATCCTTTCTAAGCACGATTTATGGAGTTTTCTCTCTGGAAGAAGCAGCTGTTACAAGGGAGAGTTTGTATTAGAACTCTGCAACCCTATATAGGTCTACTCAGAAGTAGGTCCTATTGAACTAAATGGGACTTATACCTACTTATGCGTTATAAAAGTACAGGCTGACTAGCTATAAAGTGTCAATAAAAAAAAATCCAGCGTTTTCTAAATGGTAATGGTTTTTATATGTTGCAATGAATAAAGTAAGGATCTTATATATTTAAGCAAGCTTTCGAAAGGCGCGAGAGATGCTGTGTAAGGCTGCAGTCCTTAGCTGGGAGTAAGTCCCATTGAACTCAGTGGGAGTTACTTTCGAGTAGACGTTCCTAGGATTGGGCAGGGTGTCCTCTGCCTTTCTCAGAACATCCGGGGAGGCCTCAGCTGCCAGCTTCCCGACCTCAAGAGGCTCGCCATCCATGCAATGGAGATTAAAGGCAGAAGCAAGACTATGGGATTTAAAGTCTCCTTGCGTGTTCACGCCTGCGAGCCTACAAAGGTGAGCGGACCATCCCAGGGGACACAACGTTTCTAAGAAATCCAAGTAGGGTTGCCAGTTGCCACCTCCCCCCCCCCGAAGAGCACCTGTGCCTTTAACAAGAGCCCCATAGCCCCCCCCAAAAAAAAGTTGGATGAAGTTTTTCCTTCCCCCACCCCACCCTCTCTCTCTACCCGAAAAATCTCCACCTGCTTAAATTTCAGCCTCCCCGGTAGTTGTTGAAGACGTAGGAGCCCTGGCAGGGAAAGGGGGGGGGGCAGCTGCGGGCTCAAACATTGCCACGTTCCGCTCTATCCCTGCAGTGTAGACTACCGAGGAAGGAAGAAAAAGCAGGAGGAGAAGGGAGAAAAACGGAGTCGGGTGGGATAGGCTGAACACGTTTGTTTCTTTGCCTTGGATACAGCTGGGGTTTGACACAACCAGGGGTTAATCTTCCAAAAGAGGAGGTGGGGGGGTGGATACCAGCTCTTAGCCCTGTCCTTTAATCCGAGGCGTCAGACGGGAAAGTTTACTCAGAGTGCAATCCTGTACACACTTACCTGAGAGTAAGTCCCATAGAACTCAATGGGCTTTACTTCTGGGTAGACATGGATAGGATTGCACAGTGAGCTACGGGTTTACGCGACGAGGAGAGGAAAGCGCTCTGCACACGTTCAGAAAGGCATTCGCCTCTTTTCTGCCTGGGTTCCATCTTCCAGGACTGAAGCGTAGCATTCCGTACACACGCTCCAAGTCTTAACCCGCTTGTCGGACGCCTGGAGTAAATCCCATTGAAGTCAGTGGGATTTACTTTCGAGTAAGCCTGCATGGAATCGGGCTGCAAGTCTGTTTGTGAGACTTCCGAGTCAACGTGGCTACCGAGAAGGGCCTTCGGGAAAAGGAGCAGGCACTACGGTGGCAGAAGGAAGGGTCTGGGCATTCAGGGCTGACCTCTGCAGGGTCTTTCACAACCTCGGCCTCTGCGCTTCTCTTCCTCTGCCCGGCACAAACCCCCACCAAGCCCACAGAGTAAGTCGGGTTCCTGCTGCAGCGCGTCTTTTCCTCTTCCAAATGAACTCCAGAATTTCTCCTTCGTCCCACCAGCGGCCCTTCTGCTCTCTCCCCTCACCATCCGTCACACTGCCCTGCCTTGTCGGGCCGCGGGCCGGCCCCGCAGACCTGAAGGTGACCGCCCAAGCCAGACCACGCCCTGGACGGTTCTTCTTCCTGCTGCCCCGTCGCTCTCTCCAACGGAGGAGGCGTGGGAGTCCCATGATCACTTACCTCCGAGGAAACCAACTTAGGATGGCCACTGTGAGGTCTGATGCTAGGTGTGTCCCCCCCTTCACCCCCAGTTCAGCAAGCGTGCTTCGGACTGAAGGCCGGAGGGACCTGGCTGGGTTCTTTTGCGCGCAGACAGCGGGCCTGGCCTGCCTCGCATTAGGGTTGTGCCTACTCAGAGCATTGAAATGCGTGCCATTGCATACAACCCTTACTGCAAGCCTTCCCCAACCTGGTGCCCTCCATATGTGTTAGACTACAACTTCCAGAATCCCCTAGACAGCTATGCTGACTAGGGGATTCTGGGAGTTGTATTCCCAACACATCTGGAGGGCATCAACTTGAGGAAGGTTGAATTGCAGTGCAATCCTACACATGTCCACTCAGAAGTTAGTGTCACTGTGTTCAGTGGGGCTTACTCCCAAGTAAGTGGGTATAGGATTGCAGCCCTAGTGTCTTTGGACCCTTTCCTTCCGTGCTTCTCTCTTTCTTTCTCTCTCTGCAGTTGGCCAAAAGAGCTGCCCTTTCCTCCAGGTGGAAAGCATGCTTTATTGGTTTCATAAAGGTCTCCATTCGCCCACCCTCCGTCTTTTTTCTCTTTTCTTCCCCTTCTCCCCCGGTCTGTTTTACAAGTTCCAATCTAATCGTCTCTTATGAGCTGCAAAACAATTCAGAAAGCTTAATCATATCCGAAAGCGCTCCCCTCCCATCTACTAGGGCACCTCTACATCTGGAGATCTATGCCCTAATATCCACCTGGACAAGAACAGATCCTTCACGTAGGCGCAAGTTATTTATTTATCCTGCCTAATGGGAAACTGCGCCTCTCTGCTCCGAAGCCTCTGTGATTTTCTTCTGTTACAAGTGGGTCTTTTCTTCTCCTACCCAAAGGTCGCAGACTTACAGCCTGGTTCTATGCATGTCTGCTCAGTGTTTTCCCAAGGAAAGGCGCACTGGGTTGCAGCCTCCAAAGTTATGCGCATTTACTTGGGAGTAAATCCCATCAGTGGGCCTGGCTTCCGAGTAGACATGCCTAGGATCGGAGTGAAAACTGCGAACGCCTAGGGGGAAAGGAAGCAGTTATGCCGAGGAACTTGAATCAAAATAAGGACTTCAAAACCAAGCAGTCGGGTCTGGTGTTTTAGAGACAGGGTTCTAGCTAGGCCCGAATATATATGGGTAGGAGTAAACCGTCTTGTATCTCAGTCCTCCTATTGAGTTAGTGTATGGATCGCACTTGGTACCAGTCTCGGTGCGTCTGCACACAAAATCGCTATGCTTCTCGGCAGGGAAGGTCACTAAGGGCGCGATCCGATGGGTGTTTTTAGACAGAAGAGTCCTACAACTCCCAGCTTTGCCCAGCCAGCCATGCTGACTGGGGAATGCTGGAAACTTTTTTTCTGCCTGAACATGCATAAGGTTGCGCCTTAAACCAACAATAAACTGAACTGAATTAAGTCGATGCGATTCTACTTGTATACCCTAAATATATATTATTCATTCCATATATATAAATCCCGTTTTATTGGAATCACTGCACTTTGGTTCTGGAGCAGAGGCAAATTCTATACGGAGGATCCTTGATGAAAAAAGAAAAACTCTCTGTCTCTCTCTCTCTCACACACACACACACACACACACTAGGGACTCACACACTGTACTCTAGGGACTATAGCGGAAGATCTAGGGAGCACTTCACATCGTCCCGTCGCTGTCATGGGTGTGAATGGGTGTCAAGGCGTACTAAGCGCAGGACTTAGATCGGGGTGGAACTGCACAGTTAGGTTAACGGGGGGCGGAAATGGACAAGCCCTACCTGACGCCTTACTCACTTCGTCCGATCTAAGCTCCGATTCATGCAACGGGGCTTGTTTCCAAGTCAGCGGGGATGCAGGTGCTTCCTTAATCCGTCCAGTAAACGTGACAGGGCGAGGTCCGGTCAGTCATTCTGAAACCAACCCAAGCAAGCCCACCTTGGGCTAAAAGGAAAGAGAGACAGACAGACAGACAGAGACGGAGAATGCCTGCCTGTCTTTTTCCTGTCGAAAAACAGAGATTAATACTATCCGGCTATATTTTAACGCGGCTCTTCTTTGTCTTCTCTTCTTTCTTTCTTTTTTGTCTTTCCCCTAGAGAGAAAGGGAAGCAAGCCAGGACTCCCCCCTCAGCCTAACATCCCCGGCTTCATAGATTTCATAGATCATAGAGTTGGAAGGAGCCTACAAGGCTATCGAGTCCAACCCCCTGCTCAATGCAGGAAACTAGAGGAGGGGTCTCCCATCCAAGTAACAACCAGGCTTGACCCTGCTTAGCTTTCCACACTCAGACAAGCTGAGCCAGCATAAGCCACAGGCCTGTATGCTTCAAGTAGGCAGAGTTCCAAGGTCGGGGATCCGAGAGGGCTCGGCCCTGCCGGACTGGCCGCACCGCTCACATGACCCCTCCTTCTCTTATCCTACCCATCCACACACACATTTGAGTCCATAAGCCCCTTTCCGCCTGCGGATGGGATGCACAAATTCGGGGCACGCTGGAACCCCCTTTGCCTACGCTTCAAACTACTTATTACTCCAAAGTAAGCCAACTCCTTTCAGTTCTTCAGCTGTGACTCCGAATTACAGTCCCGTCCTCCTAAGCATGTTTGCTCAAAAGAGAATCCACCGATTTCTATGGGATTATTAACTCCCAAAGAAGAATGTTTCAGCTTTCAGAGCGGTCCCATGGATGTTTATTTGGAAATCACAATAAGGTTTGCTTTCCTCCCAGTAAGTCTGTAGGGGAGTGCAATTTAAGGCAGTTCTATGCACACTTACTTGCGAGTACTTCCGAGTAAACGATACTCATAACCATGCGTAAAATCGCGCCGTTAGAGCCGCAATAAATTCAATACGGTTTAGAGAATGCATGGGATTCCAGCTGTACTCTCTCGGAACATATATGGCCCACACACCATTAAGGCTGCAATCCTATACACACTTACCTGGGCGTAAGTCCCATTGAACTGGATGGGATTTGCTTCTGAGTAGATATGCATAGGATTGCGCTGTAAATGTATTAACTGATACCTCGACAGAGGGGGGTGGACTGGCTATTCCAATGCCTCGGGTCCAGGGAAGGATTTTTCTTGGTGCGATGCCTTTTTGTTTAAGGGATCTGATTGAGAGATGCAGATTAAAATTCAACAGCTGCAGCCAAAACACCTGCGATCTATTTCTCTGGATACAATAATGGGGATTAATTGCTCTCCCTCTGTCTCTGTTCAGAGAAATAACTCAAACCTCGAAGATGAAGGTTGGGATCCTTGAAAGTATAAATCGTTTCCACAGGACCTAAAGCAAAAACAGACCGCCAAAGGAATAGAAAGTCGATTTGGTTTCTTACTTTTATCTGAGTCCTGCTTTCAGTACATGTTGGGCGTTTTTGACAAATATTAGAAAGCGATGAAGCTAATATCCGGAGCCTGAACACATTCCGCCCGATCCTGTGTAGTGTTAAGCGCTTTAACCCATTGAAATCAATGGGCTAACGCTACATAGGACTGGACCGATTTACATGGAAACAGTACCACTGATGCCAATAGCACGTTTTTCTACATCTTGAAGATCAGGCTGCTAAAGAGTCCTGACGTCAACATTAATTCATGAGGGAGGGAGAGAAAAGAAAATGGATTGGAGCAGAAGGCAGATTTTAACAAACCGTACAGGAAAGGGAAGGTGTAAAGTTTCACTTTGCTTTGCTTGTGGGAAAGTAACAGAGATCGGAAGAGGCACCGAGTAATTACGTTCTGTTGCATATGGAAGATATGCATGAACCTACATGCTTTTCACATACATGTGAAATGTCTATCTTTAATGCATAGATAGATAGATAGATGCTCTGTGTGTACGATTAGTAGTAGAACAGTGCACACAATGCACAGGTGTTGTATGTGGCATATTTAGGAATAAGTCTATCTGTGCAAGTGTGTAGCACCGCGTCTTGTACAGCTCAAAGCATCCCTGTGTGCGCTCCATATAATCCCTCAGCTCGATATATATGCACACAGGGCCGGGCCAGTAAACACGCTATAGGTATTTGACATACACCCACCAAAGACAGCTGCAGTCTTCTACTCACTTGTGGAGGAGAAAGTCCCATTGATCTAAATGGAGATAATTGCAGCCGCAGATCAAGAGAAATGTATACTTTTGCAAAGGTGTGCTCTTATGTGCGTGTCCATGACTGGTGTGTTTCGTATATGTCACGAATCCTACATCTAGTGCTAAGCTTTCCTTCTTATCTCACATATCATATAGGCGGTGACTGGATTTTACTTCGGAAGGTCTGGCATGCAACGCGTACATACAGCCGCGTCGCCTGTCCTCACGAATCATTCTGCAAATCTATTAGGAGTTGGTCTATATACGCTCCGCAATCCATTGACTCCGTACTACAGTAAAAGGCAATGGATGGGTTTGTTCGGGAGAAAACAGGTTCTCGATCGCGGGCCTGCTTGTTTCTGAACCCTTCAGGATGTGTGAGGAGGCACGAAATGGATCCAGTTCATCTTTCCCATGCTCAGCTGAAGGGCAACCAGGTTGCCTCTGAAATGGCCGGTCTCATACCAGCTTCCCCTTCCTTCTCCATTGGCCTGGTTATGGCCTAGAGAAGAAGGTCGGCTGCTAGGAAAGAGACAGAGCGCGCCTTCTCTGCGTTTGGAAAGGAGCGATACGCGGGGACCTGCTTAAAGTCTTTTATTATTCCGCCTGTTATTTTAATGGAGCTCAGAGTACGACAATCCTGTGAGGTAGGTTGGCCTACCTCAGTGATTTCCCAAGACCGACCAGTAAAGTTCTCAAGCCTCCGCACCCCGCCCCATCCCTCCATATCGGGTCCTAATCATTTACTCGCTCTACCCCCTCTATCCCCAGTGTATCACCTCAATCTTAAATTCATTGCCCGTCGGTAACCCCACACCGCCAGGAAACGTCTAAAAACCGGAGGGATTCGCTCGCTCTTCTTGCGCGTACAGATCATCAGGTTCCAGTGACAGGTTTGTTTCCTACGAAGAATCCACCCTTAAAACGTTCTCCTCCCAAAGAGATGCCGTGTCCCCGGTGCATGCGCTTCTCTAAGGTACATTAAAGGATCATTGCAGTCTCCCTGTGAAGTCATTACGCCTTTATCCCCACCAATTAACCACACCTCAGAGGGCTGCTATTAACAGCTACATTGAGCTTAAAAGTGAGGTATCCCATTTCAGAGTGATGTCGTGATCTCGCTCAGGAGATCCCAGCAGGCAGCCAAAAATGGAGCTCTGACTCCTGATCTCTGCCTTAACAGGTCCTTCCAAAACCCGATAAGGAAAGAAATAAATGTGCCGGGGAAAATTCACGAGATTGGAAAGTTCAGAGGTGGGAGGATGGCGTGGCGGGGAGCATTCTGGTGGAAGGCACGGAGTTGGTTGACAAACGCGAATAACAGCTTCAGACAAGATTAAGACTGCGAGGGTTTTGGGTTGTTTTTTTTTTGTTCCCCACCCCCAAAAAGGCTGAGTTGTAAATTAGCTGTAGGCATTAGTTAAAAGGGAAAGAAATGGTCAAAGGCAGAGGCAGGCTCATGTCTCTGGCACTATCCCGTCCTCCTAAATTGGTTTTGTGTCGTCTGGTGTCTAAATAGATATATTTAGACACACAGTTAGATATATTTAGACACACACTTGAGAATTAAATCCTATTGATTTTTCAGTGGGATTAATTTCCAGGTAACGGTGTGCTGAGAATCCCAGCCTTAGGAAGCAGAGTATGTGAAGGGGAAAGTTGAAGAGTTTGGGGATGAGGAACATGCACAGCCTTGCCTCTTTCCAGTCCCAAGTAGAATTAGGCTTGAAGGGGGAAATACTTTCTTTCTTACTTACATAGTTACTCACTCTCTCTCCCTTTCACGCCCAAAGGAAAGAGAAAGTGGGGGGGGGGGTTTTGCCTAGAACAGAACGCCTGGTGTTATCTGCGTGTTTGAAGAGAAAGGACTATTTCGTGTCACTTTCCTTTTGTTTCCCCTTCTGAGTAACTCAATGGCTTCCCATAAAATTTTACCGCTGCTGGTAAATTTGAAAGAAAGAAAATCCTGATCTGAGCCGCCTTCTGTCCTCTTCTAGTCCGGATCCTGCCAACAAGCCTGTTCTGCATATCACTGTACAATAACATCCTTACAAACTAGAATGCCAACTTTTTGGTGTTGGGTTTTCTTAGGGACTTCTGAACACCTCTCTTCTCCCCCCAGCCCCAGCCCCAGCCCCAGCCCCAGCCCCAGCCCCAGCCCCAGCCCCAGCCCCCCATGGCATCTCCTTTACCTGGGTTCTCGCCCTTTCAAAGGGGGGGGGATCACCAGTAACTAACAAAAGGCACCGGGCTCTCCTCTTCTCGCCTGCCCCCACCTCAAATGAGGCGGATTTAATTTTCAATATTTGGTACACAAAATTTAGCCAGCGGAAAGGAGATTAATTTTCCAGAATAATCCAATTAAAAGATTTCTAAACTAATCTTTTGGGGTGGGGAAAGAGGCTAAGGGGAGGGAAAGTGATTTATGGCCGTGCTTGATTTCAGAGAACGGTTGTCTCCTTCGAAGGAGCCCTTACAACCAAGCGCCCCCGTCTGAAATTGACCAATGTAACACAACCCTCCTTCCTAAAATTCAATTAAGCCCAAGTTCTGTGCTTTGAAGATCGATTTGCGCCCGTTGTCGCTTCAATGACATTAAACCGGTTTAAAGTCAGGCACTGGCTCAGTGCTTCGACTTAACCGGGATGTGGATCGAACCGTGTATTTGCTTTGTCTTTCCGTGTGGATTGAATTCGGATCGTAGCGTTGGGGAAGAGACTTGCTTATCACTCACAACGTTCTTCCCCTCGGATCGTAATGTGGAAGGGAGTTCGGCTGCTTACAAGCCCCATGGACTTCTTTTTTCTCTCCAAGTGCTAATAGATTTATGGTCTCCTCTCTTTTTTTCCCCAACGCCCATCCACAGTAATTAGCACATATGTTCTAAATAGATGATAGTTTTGTGAGCAATAAAGCAATTACCCATCGGTGAAGCTGACAGTTCCTCCAACTAAACTCCAACCAGCAGCTAATTGGAAAAGTCATTTCAGCTCCATTGTCTGCAATTAGTCTTGCTAAACTACTACACCCAAACTAGCTGGTTTGAGGTTTATTTATTCACTTCCATTTGCATCTACAAACGGTCACCGAATCAGGATTAAACTTTTGCAGAGTATAGATCAGGTTTTCAACGTCTCTTGGACTGCTTTTAATTTATCTCTCTCTCGTAATAGTTGTAGTAGTTCTCTCTCTCTCTCTCTCTCTCTCTCACACACACACACACACACACACACACCACTTTCCCTCGATACTGAAAGGGTCAATGGTTCCCAAACATTTGCTCCTTCTGCTGCAGCCGTTTGTAAAAACAATATTTCCTCAGCCATTCGGGAATCGTGGTCAGTTTAGCCAAATGGACAAGGCTTAAATGCTGCCTCTTAAGTTTTGTTTGATTTCTCTCTCTCTCTCTCTCTCTCTCTCTGTTAACTCTGCATTGGGGGATTGCCTCGAAGGTCTTCGCACCAACCCAGAGCACTAAATCAAATAAATCAGATGTTCTGCTTAATACACCGCCGGTCATTTTCTTGGTGACAAATGGGATGATTGGAAGGAACCCGAGCAAAAATTCAGCCAGGAATTTCGGATCAGTTAGCAACGTTTGTGTTTGTTTTTAGTGGAGAAAACGAGGCGGGGGGGGGGGGGAGAGAGAATAGGCGAAAGCCTGTGCGTCGCCCTCCTCCTCTTGTCCCGAAGGTAGAACAAAATTAAGAGGATCTCCCTGATACAGGCTTGTGCACAGTGGGTGGAACGGCGCGTTAAACAGCGCTTTGACGCGCCAGCGGACCTTCATAACGTAGACCGGGCCAGGCTCCTTCTACCTAATTTAATCTTCGTGGCATTGGTCTGAGTGCATACTTTTCCGCCACAAGCTCCAGTCAAACGGATCTGGGAGGGAGGGAGGGAGGGAGGGAAGCGGCCGCTTCGCTCTTGATTTGAACTGCCGCCTTTAGGAAGCATTTAAGTGGGAATGCGCTCCAAGGATCTGGGTGTTGAGGTGGGCTTCAATCGAGCCCGCTGCCCAGTTGGACCTGGAAGGCTGGATGGATTTGTGGGTTGGGATGGGAACGGGTAGCCTTAGCAACCATCTCTCCATTCGAAAGCATTTCCAGCTCCAAGCATCCTCTGGTCCTAGGCAGCAAGGTGGCTCTTCCTAGCCAGAGGGGCAGGAGCGACCGAGAGTGTTATTTCTCTCCCCCGCCCCCGCAGGGAGAATTGGAAGCTGGCTCTAAAATGCTTCTGATTCCTTACAGCCAAAACCATTAGGCTAATCATAGTAAAGGACTCTGTCTTTTGAAGCAAATGAATATATGATTCCATCTAACCAGGCTCAATCTTCTGGCAATAAAAGACGCACACGGATCTCCCACGCTGGGTGTGTGTGAGGGGTGCACACACACACACACACAGAGAGAGAAATAGAAATACTGCTCTGAACAAACGCAGGGTTTGCTTAAGCAACCTGACCCAACTTTGTTTGCCTACATCTCTGGGAAGGGAGAGGAGATCGATCTTCCCGCACCCAGTTACCTTGGCTTCACTGGGTATCCTCAGTGACAATGGACTAAGCAGGGCCATGGGCGAAGCCTAAAAAACTCGGACCCAGAAGTCAGATCTCAAGCCCTGAACAAAATGGGGGTGGCAGGGGGGGGGAGAGAAACGGTTCCTAGTAGAGGTCTAAATTAGGCCCTGCTTTGATTTCCTTTGGATGTTTCCCAAGCGAGACTAAGGGGGATTTTTCCAAAATAAGAAAATAAATAAATAAATAAATAAATTGGAGGGAGTATGAATAAGATAGGAGGGCTCGTTCGAACTCCTACTCGCCAGGATGAGCCTGGGAATGAAATGCTGGGAAAGAAGGAGAAAGAAGGAAAACGGAGTCTCCCCTCTTTGCCAGTCTCACAGAGGCTCGCGGAGCGGGATCGATGCATTCCTCTGCTTTCCGATGCCTGGCTTGAGGCCTAGGAGCAATAATGCAACCCAGTCCCTCCTTCCAGAGTAAAGGCATTTTCGTGGCTTGCCCACTTTCTTTCTGTGAAGAGCGATTAGATGACGCCTATTCAAAGCTGCTGATCCAGAGAGAAAAGCGGAGTAGATAAAAGGCGATTTCAAGTGACCTCTTCGTCCTTTTCACACCAACCTGAGTCCCCAGAATAGCCGAGGATCAGTCGGGACAAAAGAGCCCTCTCCCTCCTTTGCCCTTTCAGCTCCAGAAGCCTCCGTCCAAGGGGTTAACAATAAAACTGATCTGTTTCTCTCCCCCACCACCACCACATCCCACCCCACCCCTTTGCCAGGCTCATGTCGGTCGGGATACTTTTTATGAGCCCCCACAGTTGCTGCCCTCCCAGCCCCAGACCCAGACCCAGACCCAGACCCCCACCGCATGGACCGCTTAGCCTTCTTCGGTGTGGCACGATTTTTTCTGGTCTGCTTGAGCAGTTCGTTTCATTGACTTAAAACACACACACACACACACACACACACACACACACCCGATCCCAGCTAAAAGTCCTCCCCCCCCCCCTCTCCTTAGCTGCCTGACAGAACAGGCCTGTAATAAACATATCTCGGCCCTGACAGTTTATGTGGAAAGTGAGATTTATTACTTATATCAAGCTTAGGATGAGCTCAGGGTGATGCTAGTGTTGCTCACACCAGCAGCCACGCCGGGCCTTCCTGGGCGGCCCCAAACCCTCGCCCAACTTTTACACCATCTGCGCCTCTGAGCAAAGGAGGCAAGTGACAAGCGGTAACTTAATGTCGAGTGGATTCTTTTCTCTTCCCCTCCCCCCCCCCTTTATTACATTTTTAGCCTGGGAAAGAGAAGTCCAACTTAACCCAGCTTCTGATGGACTAATCCCTATGATAAAAGAAATAGGAGCCGTGACAGGTGACTATTATGGGAAATGATTCTGCAAGCCAGGGGATCGTATTGTCAGGACACGAGAGAACAAGTTTGCAACTACTTTTGCAAGTGTCTCTCTTTTCATCCGCAGCATAACGCGATATTCACGTATTTTTGTTGTATCTATGTCTGGGCATAAACTCGCCTGGGCTTTATGGGCTGCCTACATGATCCTCTGAGTCCTCCAGTGAAGGGGAGATTCTCCAAAAAGTCAAAGAGAAATGCCTCTTGCACTTAAATCTTCTGTAAGAGGGGGGAAAGTCTCTCTTCCCTTCCAACCCCTCTTAATAGCTTCTTCTGCGCACTCTTATTTCTCTTTGCTTCCCGCACTCAGATCTGGGCCGCAGCTTTATTTGTGCCGAAAGTAAATATTTGGTTGTGAGAATTCGCCATTTTGTGCGGGGAAGTGAGGGAGGGGGGAGGGGGAATGCAGGAAGGTTGGAGAGTTTCTGGCTATCTATTTCCTGTCCTGCTGGGATCGCCCTGATCCTTTCAGCTGTGAAACAAAACACAAGATAAGCTTCCAAGGCCCTAGAATACAGCCCCTCTTCTGAGAGGGGGGGGGGGGTTCCTTCACCCTTTTATAGGATTCGACCGCAGTGCCAAGTTTAAGGTCTCTAAGGCTGCGATCCTATACACGCTTTCCTGGGAGCCTGCATTCCCCATTGAGCACAATGAGATTTACTTCCGAGGAATCACCTAGAGGATCCCGCTGTAAAACTGTAAATCTTACTTAGAAGGAAGCCTCGCTGAATTCAACGGGACGTACTTGCGGGGGGAACACACGCTCGTAGGGTTGTGCTGCACCTGATCTCTATGCCAGTTTCAACTCGTTTGGCTTTTGTGGGTGATGTGTCGAGTCGACAAATCCTTGTTTTCAATGGTCAGTTGCTTCTTTCTGATTCTTTCTGACTCAGCGCCCTGCTCCCCCAATTGCGATCAAGGCCCGATTTTTCGTTAGCTGCCAAACGGCCAAATCAAGCCTACAAATACAATACGAGCTAGTGGTGGCTGGGTGGCTTGTCCTAAGGCCGGGAGCATTTGAAAAAGTATTTTGCTTGCTCTCTCCAGCTTCTCTTACAGCCCTGTAAAAAGGGCTGCCTGGAGTGTCACTTTATGCTCATTTTAGAGGGTGGGGAATTAAACTTTTATTTTACAGCTAGTCGAGATGGTCTAAATGGGGGCCTTTGCAAAGGTTAAAGCCATCGTGCTGTAGAAGTTAGTGAGCTTCTCCCTAGCTGGCCTTTAATAAACACGCAGTTGTCGTGGTTTTACTTCTTCTGTGGGGAGACGTTTACTCTAACCTCTCTACAAGCTCCGTCTTCTTCACCACGTTTACTTGGAAGTAAGTCTCAATTATTTTGGTAGGGTTTGCTCTCAAGTAATTATGCCTAACTCACTACAGCCTAATGGGCTTTGTAGTGACTCGAAGCCAAGAAGGGACTGCATAAAAGTAAGTCTGATTAGGATGTTAGGTGTAAGCAACCATGAGCGAGAAGGGTGTACTCTGTACATACACACACACACACACATACACACATACACCTCTTCTTTCCCAAGCCATATTCATTTACATTTACTCCAGTAAAAAGGGGGGGATCTGCGTGGATGACTTTGACTTTGTTTCACACATACATTCCCCCCCCCAAAAAAAAGGCGTTAAAGTGGAAAATATCCCGTAATCAGACACCTAATCTCCTAAAGTGAGAATAGAAAGAACTGAGAGCAGGTTCAAATCAGTTGGGTGCTCTCTGGAACCGCAGGAACGCTGGTGAAATCTCACATGCACACGAAGGCGATCATCCGTGGGCATGCGGCAGCTTTGTCTAAAAGGGAACGTGTGCCTCCTTTTAAATATTTTTTTTTTAAAGTGGCAACTTACTAGGTAGCCAGTGTGAATTTACAACCGGGAGCCAGACTCCACTGGAGGCTACTTTACCTGGGAATGGCAGGTCTACTGTGAATGAGAGGGTGGGGCGACAGATATCACTGCAATCTGTAGACAACTAGATTTATACGGATAACTCGCGATGACAGAGGAACAGACAGGCGCGCATTGTACAACATTCGACTGGGGCGGAAGTTCCATTTCGCTTGAAACTGACTAGCAGCAGGGGAAAGAGAAAAATGAATGACCCGGCACTGCTGACAGTGAATGGGGCCTACTTCCGCTCATCGTGGAAGCGGCATGGCTGGGTACGCTTCGCTGCCAAAGGTTGGCTTGCTCACAGGCTTGGCCCTGCTGGACACAACAGCCCTCGCCAACAGAAGATCGATCGGGGCAGGAGCCAGCAAGGGCGCAATGTACTTTCACAGGGGAAGGGGCTTGGGGAGGGGGAGGAAGGGAGGTGGGGCAGAAATGTTTACACGACAATTAATGTTTGCCAAAAACTGGAAATCGTCCTCGAAGGAGGATGCCCCTCGACCTGCTGACCTGCAGTCTGATGGATCGGGCATCCGAAAGCTAAAAAGGCAGCGCTTGTCAAGGGTTCGTAGGAAGCGCTCGCTCGCTCGCTGATTTGTGGGGCAAACGGCCCAGCATGCTGGTAGTGTGTGAAAGCGAGAGAACAGCATTTAAAGCACGCCTTCCGTATGGCTTTTTGGGTCTGTTTTAAGTTGATCTATGTAGAACGGGAATGGCATATGTGTGCTTTAAAAAGCACTTCCCAAATGTCATGTCCTAACGAAATGCAGCTGGATCTCTTACCAGAACAGGGAGTGAGCTGCTGAAAGTTGCTAAAAGAATGTAACATATCCCCCCCCCCCCCCGACTTCGGAGAGAGTGAGGATCCATGTCGATGATATCTTTCCATATAAGGCTGCTCTGACAAATAAGCACGTCTATGCACGAACACACGGTAATAATATATTATATAGAACACAGAGAGACATATAACACACCACACACACGTGTGTGTGCGCGCGCGCGCGCGCGTTTTAGGCCTATGTACAATAGGTACAACAAGAATGAGTGCAACTGGAAGATAAATATGCCTCGATATAGTTTCCATCCTTCGGTTTAGGTGTCATTGCTGCCTTCTCTTTGGTTGGGGCCTGGAGCTTTCTTTAAAATAAAATAAAAATTACGTCGAGAGTGTGCTTCCAGAACTAGCTCCGAAAAGTTGTGACGGACATAGGATTTTCCTTTGGTCCAGAAGGGAGGTACGTCTGTCCCCTTCAGATAGCAGCCCCAGAGAGAGCAAGAGCCAGACACTCCTCTCCTAACCCCATTAACAGGGAAATCCTATGCATGTTTACGCTCAGGAGTAAGTCCCATGATATTCCATCGGGTTTACTCCCAGCAGGACAGTGGGTTTGGGATTACAGCCTCCGTGGCTGTAAATCCAACGGCTTTCAAATGAATGAGGTTACCTTCATGTAAGAGTGCCGTGGCTCCCGGCCTTAAACTCAGGGTGCTTCCCCATAAAATACCCCTATCAGATTTTAAGCCTTCTGAAATACGAGAGAGAAATACATGTTCTCCTCTCGCTGGACCGTGAGGGTGCGACCAACAAACCCCTTATGCCCCTTGTTTCCAGAACATTACAATCTCGCGGAACGTAATTAATATCCTTTATTCTCCCACCATCCCAGTCCATGCGTCGGTAGCATGCCGTGGATGTTCCTTATTTCAGATTCTCCTCCCCCTCCCCCAACCAAGTGCCCTGACATCTGAAAATGTCATTTGGCAGTCCTGCTATTTGAGGTTCAACCGGTTTAGCAGCTTCCTCTGCTTAACCGATTTGCCCATCAGCAGCCCAAGCTGGGATTGTAAACACAGATAAGAGCCACAGAAACCTAAGCTATTTCTATGTAAATATGGTTAACCCTTGAGGTAGGGGTGCCAATCTGAGAAAGTTAGAGCTTGTTTCTAATTTGGGGGTCATATTCCAGAGACATATATGCCGAAGCATGCTAAAACCAGCTTCCCAATTACATTGAGAAGTCCGTGTTTCTTTTCTTTGTTTTACTTTAAGTGCTGTTGCGGGGGGGGGGGGGATTGACAAAAGTTTTCTAGCTCTGAGACCTCTGCATCAGCTTCTTTTGGAGAGTTTATGGATCCCTCCGGCTGAAGGGTCCATTTCTCCCGGCCTGAACTGTTATCT